>JALIRH010000017.1:12321015-12921015 GCA_023055505.1 Callipepla californica brunnescens
CACATTCCTAAACAAGGGTTAGGACTGAGCTGGATTCAGTGCTGGTTCCACCACTATTTCAATAGCTCTGTGAGTCATGTCAGTGCCATGCCTCAGTCTCCCTGTTATTAAGAGGTGTGCGCGGATGCACACAAACATGCTAAAACATTCCGTGTCTTTCCCATGCAGCTCTTAACCAGTTACCTGCCATCCGCACCAGGAATGTAAACATAAAGAGCCAAGAGAACGGCCGAACTTTCTTTTTCGCAGGATCCGGTGCTGGTACTGCTGGTCTGAAAACACCAGAGGTGCGATCCCATAAACTGCACTGACCTTCTCTCTCCCTGACCCTCTTCTTTCTCCTTTGTCTGAGGAATGAATCTCAATGGCAGCACCAACGTCGTGCGTGTGCCTGGTTCCGGGGGTTACCTGGGGCTGGGCTCAGTGTCCCGGATAAACCTTCCATCCCGCTCTCCTCCTGCTTTCCAAGTGAGACCTGGGGAAGCAGCAGAGCGCGTGGTGCTGCCTGAGCCCCTCGTTACTGAGTAGCGCTACCCAGCCCGCCCGGGGCCGGGGCTGCGTTGCTGCGGGTGTTACACGGACCGAGTTAGAAATGCAGCGCAATCGGTGCTTCAAAGCGCCGGCGATGCTCTCCCGGAGCGTCGCGCAGAGGTGTGCACGGTGCAGCAGAACGGACAGGGGACAGAGAGGGGGAACGAGGCGGCACGAGGAGCCCGCACGGGGCGGGGTGGGGGCGAAGCACGGCCACACTGCGGCTCTGAGCCGCTGAGCGCACCGCCCCGGCTGCGAAGAGGGCTCCGGGGCTCCGGGCGCGCACTGACGGCGCATCCGCACCTCCGACCTCCGGCTCCGCTCGCACCGCCCGCCCTCCTCCCCTCCCTCCCGGGGCGTCCTCTCCTTCATCGCGTCCGCGTTAACGCGACCGCCGGGACCGGCCGCCCTCGCCCCGAGCCGGCAGCACGCGTCCTGCCGAGCAACCTGATCGTCAGCCCGTTCCCCCTCCCGGCGGCAGCGCGGCTTTGCTCTTCCCCAGCGGTTCGCGGCGGGCAGGCGAGAGAGGAGCGCGTTGGGTTCCGCTCCTGCTCCTCCCACCGGAGCCACCCTCCCGCTGCCTTCTCCGCGGAGCACGCAGCGCACACGGCTCCGCCGCGCCGCGCGGGATCGGCCGCAGCGCTCGGGCTCCGCTCCCTCCTCCTCCTCCTCCCTCGCCGTCCCATGGGCCGGGGCCGCCGCGCAGCCCCCGCCGGGCCATGAGCGGACCGCGGCTCCTCCGCGGGGGCCGGCGGCCGGCTCCGTGAGCGCGGGGCCGCGCATGCCGGAGGGGCGCGTCCCCCGGCGGGGCAGCCCCGCGCCCCAACCCCCCCCACACCGCCGCCGCCGCCGCCGCCGCCGCTTCGCCGCGATGCCGGCGGGGCGCGGGCAGCCCTCCTCCTGGCTGCTGGTGCTGGGCGCCGCCGCCCCCGCCCTCTGGCTGCGCTGCGTCCTCGCCGACTTCACGCTGGACAACGAGGTGCACTCCAGCTTCATCCACCGGCGGCTGCGCGGCCCCGAGCGCCGCGAGATGCAGCGGGAGATCCTCTCCATCCTCGGCCTGCCGCACCGCCCGCGGCCGCACCTCCACGGCAAGCACAACTCGGCCCCCATGTTCATGCTGGACCTCTACAATGCCATGTCCGTGGAGGAGGGGGCGGCGGGGGCGGCCGAGGAGGGCGAGGGCTTCTCCTACCCGTACAAGCCCATCTTCAGCACCCAGGGGCCGCCGCTGGCCAGCCTGCAGGACAGCAACTTCCTCACCGAGGCCGACATGGTCATGAGCTTCGTCAACTTGGGTGAGTGCCCGGGGGCCGGGGCAGGTGGAGGGACGGGCGGCGAGGAGGGGCGGGAGCGGCCGTCGGAAGGTGACAGCGGTGGCGACGCCGGAGTGCGTGCCCAGGGCTCCGGGTGCCATGCCCAGGGCTCCGGGTGCCATGCCTAGGGCTCCGGGTGCCATGCCCAGGGCTCCGGGTGCCATGCCTAGGGCTCCGGGTGCCATGCCCAGGGCTCCGGGTGCCATGCCTAGGGCTCCGGGTGCCATGCCCAGGGCTCCGGGTGCCATCCCAGCACGCGGACGAACGCCCGAGCGCTTCTGCACCGGAGGGTTCCATGCCATCCTTCCCAACGCAACCCTGCAGGTAGGAGCTGCTCCGCTGGGCTCGGTTGTGTCCCACGTCACCGAGGAGGACACGAAGCCCGCGGGCTCACGGTGCTGCGGGGCCACGAGGACGTGGGGCTCCCAGTGCGTTCCCGATGGCTCGGGGCCATCCCACAAGAAATCCTCGCTCACTCCCGCAGCTTTTCCTCTTGACCTCCATTAGTGCCGCCAACTTGCCTCTCTCCCTGAGCACATGTGTATGGCTTAATGCAAACGATACGAAGTTGGCACGCTTTGTATGCGGCTCGCTAGGCCTCTCTAATTAGATGCTATGGCCCAATCTGATTCCTATTTGCTCGCTGTAGATTGCACACCCGTTTGGACTGACTTGGCTGGGTTTGAGTAAAACGCCATCAGGATGAGCATTCTATTTCCAATACATGATTACAGACCGTGCTTCACTCTGTCCTTTTTTAGACCTCACCACGCACAGCGCTCAAACTGCCACACATACAGATTGGGTGTCTGCAAGCTCCCGACACAACACGAGTAGCACTTCCAAAACAAGACTGACTCAAAGTTGGTCCCAACCCAAGAAAAGAGCAGAGCAGTGCTTCCCCAGCGTGTAACCTGCTGGGGATCGCAGACCCGTGAACCTGTTAATGTCTCACTGTGTCTCTGGGCTCAGGGGCAGCGCAGGTTAAACCTCCACCTCTCCAATCCCGGAGATAATAGTGTCGGTATCTGCAAAGCTCAATGGCAAACAATAGTAATTAACAGACACGGCAGCTGTCCCGACCCAATTCTTCCATGGCACGCGGTGCTGCAGGAGAGCTCTGCTTTGCACGAGCTGCACCTTCTCATTAAATGCCAGAAGCTCGCAGCAGGACTGAGTTAGGTTTGGCCCGATGCTTTCCATTTACAATTATCGTGTTTGTCTAATCACTGCTAGATACTTAAGCTGCTCAGCAATGATACATTTAAAACCAAATATTTGAGCAGCCAGAAGTAGGAATGGCGGTCAAATATTTGGCTTTAGAGATAAGAGTGATCTCGCAAACATTGTTCCGTGTGGGTCTTGGGTCCTACACGACGTACACACACACAGCACTTCCCTGCGGAAGACAAAGGATGTGGAAACAACCGTAGTGAAATTCACACTTCTGTGAGTTTCAGTGGAGTGAAATGCACAGAGTTGTAGGGGAGTTGGAGAGGAGTGAAGCATGGGAGTACGCAGCGAAGGACGCGCAGCTCCCCACCACGGCACTGCTGCTGACCCTGCTGCATGGGGAGGGCTTAAACAAAAGGGGTTAATATTCGGGTCCCAAATTATTTTGAATACGAATGGTTGGTGATTGGAGTGGAACCCATCCACCAACTGCCAGGTGCAGATTGCCTTCTGGGATATGTCGAAGTATAGAGCGGCTTGTACGAACCGTACGTGCTCACTAATCCAAGTCACAACACGATGTGATGGCGACTGTGGGTACTTCCATTCTGAGCTGCCGTGTTTTGTAGTTGGCTTAGGCACGCCAAAGCGTTCCCCATGCAAAGTACTGGCGGCATGGTCAGCGGGATGGAGGAGCGCAGCAAAACCCCATGGCTTTAAACAAGACAGGTGGAATCAGGAGCAGCAAGGCACCTCTCCCAGCTTTATCTGCACTGTTTTGTTCCCTTGTCAACAGTGCATGCCAGGACGAGATTTCAAAGGACATAGATCCGTAATGGCTTTCTTCATCCCTGTGCGCACCTTTCATCCCATTGTAGTCATCGGTCTTTCATCTTTATAGGACAAAGACAGGCTTGTTTGTGGACGTTTGAGAGAATTAGGCCAGCCACTCGCATATATAGTAAAATGTAACACCTGCTTTGCTGTGCACAGAGCACATAACATCCAGGGAAAATTAGATGTGCTGTAGGACTGATGCTCGCTTGGAGATTTGCTGCGGCGATCCCTTTTACACCAGGGCTGAATTGCTGGACGCAGACTGTAGTAAACTGTGTCCTACTTTTGTAAGAGATACTCCGCGAGCATTGCGTTTCACAGGTAGGCTTTCATTACTATAGCAGAGCCATCACAATGAGGAAGTGTCACCACATAATAGACGTTCATCCCAGTAATGGAGGAAGTAAAAGTGGCTGAAGAAATAGTAATTTTGAATTTAAATGAACAAAACGTGTTATTCCGGGCTTCCAAACTCTAACCTAAAAATATGGGTGGGATTTTTTCTTTTTTCTTTGCTTTATTCACATTCCCCATCGTGCAGCTTCGGAGGAAAACGTGTAAGAAATAAAGGTTTACATTGCGAGGTTGTCTGGGCTGCATAGTAAGAGAGAAAAAAAAGCCCCAAACCAGGCACGCATCCACACTGATTTCTATGGAGATGCTGTGTGTGTTTATCCCAAAGAATTTACGCTGGGTGTTGGTGGGAGGAACCCAAGCACAGGTGCTCCATCTCAGCGCTGTGTTGCAGGGAGCTCTGTACTAAGCGTGTAATATTCCTGTAAAATCTTGACAATTAATTAGATTTAGATTTATAACCAGTTAATTCACAGGCTGCGTTTCGTATTAACTTACACCTGCGCTAAGATGGATGGGGAATGGATTTGTGTCAAGAATGAAGTTACGTGTAAATTACATAGAGTTTAGCCACAGTGGTCTGACGAAGTTAGTCAGTTAATTGCTGTCTAATTTTACAAAATTTATTACTGCAATTGCATTAGTCGGAGTCCCATTTCAGACCCGCGTCCAAATGAAGTTTACAAATGGATCCATTTCAAGCACTGAGAAAGCACAAAACCTTTTTTTGCATCAGTTTAATTTCAAGTTTATAAACAGCGGCTGCAGAGTAAACATCCTCTGCCCTCTGCCTCGCCTGGACCCCCTCCTCTGAAAGTAACGGACTTGTCCTTACGCGGGCCATCCTGGCTCCGTAAACAGACTCACACTGAGCATTTTCTTAAGGAGTCGGCACAAGTGCTGTGCAATTTGTTAATTTGTCTCGTGGTTGATTATAAAATGAACAACGTTGCTTAATCCTGGCAAAAAAAAAAAAAAATAGGGGGGGGGGGGGTGGAATTAGTCATTCTTGGAAGGAGCACATCAAAGTGGCTTTTGTTAATGTAAGTGAAGGAGCTGAAGAGCCCCCAAGTTTCCTTTCATTTCGTACCATCTGGCTATCCTTTTTGTTGACAAGTGTTTGGCATGGGGAACCATCTCTCTGCCCTTTAATAACAGGCTTTAACACTGTAGGGTATTAGAAAAAGATTCTATAACAGTTAAAAAATTTCCTTCGGGGAATACTTTATAAAGTGAGCACGGGCTGCAGGCATTTGCAGCTGTAACCTGGCTTGTGTTAACGTTTGGAAGGGGCTGCCTTGCATTCCAGCTCACTACAGGCCTTCGTTGGTGTACAGCCAAAGGTTAATATAGATGTCACACAGTTTTTCTTTGGAGAGCCTCAGATATAAGAGTGCGCGTACAGCTGTGTTTTTAGTAACCCTTTCATAATCACTTCTTTTAAACCTCATTTTCCTGCTTATATAAATCAAAGATTTTCAAGGATATTTGACCTGGATTTGAACTTATTTGATCTTCGCATATTTCCCACTTGAAACAAAGCAGATTAAATGTGAGCCCCAATGCCTGCTCCATCACATGGCCGTGGCCGCGCACGAGGCCGAGCCCTCTGCTTTCTCTCTCCCCCACCCGGTGCTGATGCAGCTCTCCCACCCTAGCAGGTCCGCCCTGCGGGCAGCGTGGGTGCGGGCAGCTCCAGGCAGAAATTCAGCCCTTTTCAACTTGTCTGCTGCCAAGGGGCCAGGGAAGAAGCTGTGGGAATGGTCCCCCTTTGCTCGCGTTTCTGTGGGCAGGGAAAGCCCCCAGCCCTGACTGTGGTCTGAAAGGCGAAGCACTGCAGCTCGGAAGTGCTCTGGATGGCCAGCTCTTGTATGCCTGGAAGAGCAGCTGGGCACAGCAAAGCGTGCAGGACCGCTCCTGGGAGCGCTGCATGGCCGCTGCCCTCCTGCACGGCCCCTGTGCAGCAGCAGGGGTTTCTGCCCTGAATGAGCCTGAAACGCCTTTTTGGCTTGGAGCGAGGGATGTGCGATGGAACGTCGTACAACAGGTTGGAAACATTAATTAAAAAAGAGATTATAACTATTAAAGCCTGGTCAGGGCTGTTGACAGGCTCCTTTTAAACAGGACACTGCTATGTTTTAGTTTAATACATTCTGGCAGTGTCACCGGGGTTAAGGCTAATACAGGGATGTGTGGATCCTGTCATGTTATTGTCAGGAGGAATGCAGGGATTAGCTTTAAAAGTGGCGGTGGGTGAGTGGTGCAGCTGTGTACACTTATTATAAAAGATTTAAGTCCCACTGGTAAAATCAATATATTGAATTGCAAGAGCCTCTGTTTTTAATTAGTTTAAATCCAATATGCTGTTAGTGCCATTATGGCTTCAATCCTTGGGCCAAGTGAGGAAATGCTAATATTTATATAAAAACTGTTAATTTGTGGTTAAAATGATAACACATTTAGTTTTACACGTCTACATCGTCCGAACTTGGTGAATTCCAGCAAGAAGGTGCAACGATGGATGAAGTCATCCGAGCAAGAGCACAAGTAAGCAAATGTTGGTAGCAGGCAGATGAGGGACTGCCAGTTGGTGCACAGCACCGAGAGGTCGGGATGTTGTAACTCCTCTCCAGTGCTGCAGCCATCCCCTCTGGGGCCAGCATCAAAATATCCGCTTGAATTGAGTACACTTATAGATATATAGAACAAGCTATTAGATACATTCTGTTCCTTTTCTAAACAGAAGGAATTTCTAGAAATGAGGGAGCTTTAAAATTAGTTTTGGGCTTAAGATTCTCATTCTAGAAACGTTTGAAGTAAATGGGACTGCTCACTAGGCCCGATCACGAGGATAAGGCTTCTCATATGTGTTTGGGAAATGGAAGCCCAAGAGACACTTCTTGGCTAGGACTTCACTGGGTGTAAATGGTCCTATTCCTACTGGAGCCAGCCCTGTGGTCCCATTTACACAACTGTACGTCCAACGTAATCCCAATAAACTCCTGCTTGATCTGTACCAGCACGACTGAGAACAGAACTGGGCCAAAGAAATGCCCCCACGCTGAAAACAACGAGCATGCAGGAGTTCCTGCTACAGCTTCAAACTGTTTTCTCTCCTAATCTTGAAATTGTTTTTGAGGGAGGTTTCCTTTACCGCCAATAATCAAAACAGGAACGAGCTGCTATTAGTCACTGCTTATCATTATTAGCCGAACCCGTGTTGTTGAACTGCAGCTGAATTCCCATCCATTGCAACAAACAGAATTTAACAAATACTGCTGGACAAAAAACGTGAAACCGATATTTCTTAACGCGAGACATATTTCACATGGAGAAACTTCAGCGATGAAAGATTCCTGGTATCAAAATATCTGAATCACAGTACAAATAAACAGCGCGTTGTAAAGACTGCAGGGCTGAATTCCGTGCTGGAGGAATTCCATTGAAGGCAGTGGAGCTGTGCCAGCAGATAAACCTCCATCGAGCTCTTTTTTGGCACGTGTGTAAAACCAGAAGGCCTTGAGATTGTGTTGGTAAACACTTTTGCTAAGGGCAAGCTGCAGGTAGCGAAACGAGAACCGATTCCGATCCCAGTGCTGCATTCTGGAGTGCTTTTAGTGTGGGTGAGGCCTGGGTTGCTGCACGGCTGTTGGTTGGATCACGGTGCACCCCGACACGCGGGGACGTGCCACGCACCGTCCTGTCAGCGTCCGTGTCCACGGAGTCGGTGTAAATCCTGTAGGGATCCAGGCTGAGTGGACTGAATGAATGGCAACTTTGAGCCTACGAGTTTTGGTGTAATTGCTTTATTGTTTTGGAACCGAGATGCTTCCAATCCGGTTCCTGTGCAAACATGTTTAACGTGTGTTAATGTGTTTCAAAACCAGACCCTCTCCGCAAAATTCTGCTTCTCATTAATTGACATCAGTAGCATGGTACAGTATTTCAAAGCACTGGCCAAATATAAGCTGTGTTTCTAATTTCCTTACTTTCCTGTGTTTGGAATGCCAATGTTAATTTGTTCCCATGCAAGAGTGAGAGCTGCCAACCACAGCTTTATATAAATGGCTTTACAGCGCGGGGCCGCCAGCATTAAATGATACTCAGGAATTTTCATGACATTTTGCGTTTCATTCTGCTTCGGGATATGTGTGAGAGAAAGAGGGAGATATATGGGATGCTGAACAACTGCACAAACACTGACGATGGAGGTGAATGCATGAAGTCATTTATCCTTCCCTTAGCTATTACTTCATGCTTCTTCCCATTTCAGCTTATTTTAACAGCCCGTCAGATATTACATAGCATTTTCCCCATGCTGGGACAAAAAAGCGATGTAGTGGTGAGTTTTGTGACCTCTACCGACGCTCTCTGGGGCTCCCCCTGTGTTAGCTGGTTGCTAATAGATGGGCAGAGGGGCTTTTGTTTGTGTTGCTATTCTGATCATTATGGACTTACTCAGCATGAGAAAGCAGGGAAAGAAGAAAAGGATTCACTGAGGGCAGACAATGCCGACAGATATTGTTTGTTTAGAAGAATAGGTGTAGCTAGATAAAATCACTCGCTCTCCTAAAGACACTCAGGAGTAATCAGCGTTTCTTCGTGGAGCAAATGTTCCATCGAAACAAATTAATTTTAAACCGATGAGGATGAGAACGAGGTCTGTTTATGTGTTTCTCCTTTTATTCCTGGAAGAGATTCAAAATACAAATTGTTCGTGTTTCAGTGGATTCCTGTTAATGAGTGCTATGGTTTATCTCCCAATTTCCCATTTTATTGGAACAGGTGCAGTGTCTGCCATCTGTGCCAGCGCTGCACTACACCAACAAACAAAGTGTTGTTTTGGTTCACTGGATTTAAAAGTCTCCAGAGAGTAAAGAAATGAAAGGGAAGGAATTTAGAAAGTGCCCAGTGAAGGAAAGGCACTCCAAGTAATGCGCTTTGTCACTCAAACCTTCCCGTGAATTACCTTAAACTATTTCTAAACTGTCTGAAAAGTTGTATCCGTGAAGGATTGAGTTTCTGCTGCGTCTCCGAGGTCGCATGCTATTCTTCCTCCTCTTTATCTCAGAGCAATAGCTTCCAAGCTACTCTGGTCAGGTTCAGTTAAATTTTACAGGAGTAAAAATTCTGCTTTTTCTTAAAGGAGTGGTGTAAATCTGCAGATTTTGATTCTGCCTTGTTTAAAAGATACTGCAAATAGTCCAAGCTTAAAGAAGATTACGCTGTAATTAGACAGACAAACTCATAATTATTTAAGGGCTAAAACAACAACAGGAGCCCTTTCAGGCTCATTTTGACAGTGTTTATCCAGTGTATCTGGAAAGGCTTACAATTAAAGTGCCTGAAGGGTGGGGATGAGGTTTTTCAGCATGCAGTCAGTACTGTCAGGCCCACCTGGCCTGGGAAACTATGCGGGCTTTGTAGTAGAGAAAATCCTTTAACTTAGATCTTCATGGCAAGCTCTTAAAAGCTGCCTTCCTTTTAAAAAGAGATGAAAAAAAGAAATAAGAAGAGAGGGGGGAGAGACGGCACTGCTTCCCTCTAAATAATAATTAAAACAAAAGCCTGTGAGGCTGTTTACATGGGGGAATAACACCGTGCTGCTCGGGCTGACAATCTCGCGGAGCACTGTGTCTCAGAGCTTTGTCTGCGGTGCCAAAACCCCTTTCCAAGGAGCAGAAGTCCCCCCCTCTGGGCTGCAGCCTCCCAGCACTCCTGCTCCCATCCCACCTGCACCAGGTCCTCCTGCACGGGGCTGCAGAGCCGTGACCTGCACTGTGCCTTCACCCAGCTTGGGGGCTGTAAATCAGGTCGAGCTTTGACTCTATGACAGCCACTGGGCCAAAGCTGCCTCGGCCACCTCGCTCTGTTGGCACCGCTGCAGCTGCCTCCATCCTCCCCTTTTACCAATTGTTCTTTCCACAGTAGAGTGGCAGTAAAACTTTTAAAAAGAGACCAAAAGAACTCTGGGAGAGCTACTAAAAATGCTCATAAAATCATACAACATAAGAAGTTGAGAGTTATAATTCAAGTGGAGAGTCAGGTCTTACCGAGAAGGGTTGGGAGCTGTGCTGCCAGCACCTCACTGCTCGTGTACCTGAGATGCTCACGGACTGCAATGAACCCTTCAGCACCCCAAAGGAAAGCCAGTCCATGCAAATGGAAGACAAAAGAATGGCTAGAAGTAAGAAATTCTGAATCCTCAAATGCTTTTACATCCATACTCGAGCAGCAGTTTCCTTACATCAGCCCAGTGCCTGTAATACCATGAGCGATGAGTGCTCAGTGCTGGTGATCCCTACCACTGCCTATCCTACGGGCACGTTGGTGCTGGCAGTCTGCTCCTCCATGGCTGTCAGGGTTAAAACTCATTGCTTCTTTCCTCCAAAATATTCGGAACATTTTAATCTGGCTATTTTTATTTGTTCATTACTGTGGGGTAATTATAATCCCACTGGGACTTTTTAGATGTTAATAAAGAGTGGTGCACATCACTTCTGCTGAAGCCTGTGTGGCACTATAAACATCACGCTGAGTTTCAGTTCCCTGTTCTGACCAGATCCTGAAAAAATCCAGCGATGCTGAAGAGAAAGGAGGGGATTTTTTTTTTTCCTGTTTAACAAAAAGAAATAGGGGGGAAAAAAAAAGGAAGTAACTTTAGCCTCACAATCTGCTAGCTACATAAAGCAGCAAATGTTCGGCTGAGGCAGGGAAAAACCAGAACTGCTGGAGATTGGTTGTTTCCTTTTGGAGGAAACAATAAATGTGCCCACTTGTATTTTAACAGCATTACTACCAGGCGCCCTAATTACACAAATATACTTGTAAGAAACTGCAGAGGAGAAGGGCTGGAGAAAAAAACCTTCAGCCCAGCTCTAGCTCTTCCACTCAGGAAGAAACTTTTGGTGCCCAAAAGTCTTCAAATCTCGGCCCAAGTCAGAAGATGAAGACATTTCAGTTTGTCTTTGAGACAGGTGAAAGGAAGAAGTGAATCGGATGTGGTGCAAAACTTCTCTCGTTGGTGTGAACACCGCTTTGACGTCTGAGTGCAGCAGTTCCTGCAGCACTGTAATTAAATCACAAGAATATTAGGACTCAGTATCCCCAGAAATCTCTGACTGTTACACTGCATTAAAACCTAACACAGGGAACACACGAAGGAATGCAGAAACATGCTCAAGCAAACCCCAAACATCTCTTTAGAAAACAGCAACTGTCATTCTGCTCATTAGTCCACAACTGTAAGATAAAAGCTGTTTCATTGAGATATTGCAGCGGGGGAAGCATATAAACCAGCGTGTCTAATACTCTGGAAGCTTTTCCTTCCCATATTGGCAGTGCGGCAGGAAGACAGCGGTTGGCAGGCTGGAGACCGAGCTGGAGCAGACCGAGCCGTGTTCCTGCTTCTTGGGAGACACTCATAAATGCCATACTGTCAGCTCGCTGCTATTTTTAATAACTGCACGCACAGGACCTGAGCTGTGCTCCCTTCATTCACACCAAAGCGATGTGAGGACACGAGCGTGTATTCCGGCAGCTGAGCTTCTACCCCAGAACTGCAATTGCAAAATTGCTTTTGAAGACAAGAAAAAAAAAAGAAAAAGAAACAAAAAACCCAACAGAACACAAACAGCAAACGCTGTTGTTAGGGGCTGACTCAGGGTGGCCCAGCCCTACGGAGAGGCTCCGAGTCAGGAATCCGGCGCTGCCGTACACGCACGGCATGCGGGGCTAAGTGCTGCTGATACTGTTATCTTGTGCAGAAATTCCTCGCTCGTATAATACAGATGGTGGGTGGGAATTAAACTGAAAATAAATCTCCTGGATGATTTTCTGCCTGGAGCATTGGCCACCAACATTTGGGGCGTAAAGGGGACACATGCACGCACATGTACGCACTCTATGTATGTATATGTCTTCTGAGGACGCTTCTGACATAATAGTTCAAACTTGCCATCTCTCGAGGACACTAGCATTCTACAGCTACCAGCAAAACGATGTAGGAATGTAATCAACTCAGTATTCATGATCCTTAGAGCGTTACCCAAATCAGCAAGCCAGTCACCTCAATAAAAACAGATGTGCTGAAAAACAAACCTCCCTAGAAAGCAAAAAGTTCATACGTGTAACTGTGAGCCCCAAAGTGACAAGGATGATGTGCTGGGCAGGATCAGTGCTCTGCTGGGCCATGACCTTGTCCCTGCTTCCTATGTTTCAAAACCACGGAAGCGCTGCCGTGCCCCACCTGCTCCGAGCTATCTTGGCAGCACACAGGAAACATGATGATCTCAAAGAAAAATGTGAAGTAGGTCACGAAGCCCCACTTTCACGAGGAAGGGCACTCTGCAGTATCTCTCTAAGCAGTGATGGACATCTCTCATCATCATTTTCCAGAATGCTTCCTTCCACATCTCCAGAATATGCACTTCTATCCAAGAATCCTGGCTTGCTAGCTGTATTAATGTCCCTGGACCACCCATACGTATAGAGAGCACCTGAAAAATGTGTGATGGATGTAACAGTGTGGGTGCAAGGGAACAGCTATATTGTGCAGGGCTTTCTCCTCTGGAACACACGGACCTCTCCCCTCAGCAGTTGTTGCCCCCGTGTGGGGCAGCTCCATCTCCCTGCACTCACCTGGCCCAGAAATGTGCAGATGTTTGTTATTGCATAGGCAAGCTCGGAAGGCCTGGCCTTCCATGGCACTGCAGGAATTGTACACATTCCCAGTCAAAATGTTGCTGGTTACAATGGAAGGCTGAGCTTCTTCTCTGAGAGCTGAATGTCGGATATCTGCTGGTTATTTTGTAATATCCCACCAATTACTTTCTCAAGAAAGCCGGAATCTGGGATTTAAACTAAGAAATCCAGCAAGTCATATGTTTTGAAACCTGGAAAATTGTTTCTTGGATTATTTCCCTTTATCAGAGTGCACCACAAGAAGAGCCCCATTCCCACTGCCTTCCTCCCTGGGAGCCTGCGCAGGTGTAGACCTAAACTTTGGGATATTTGGGGGGATACTGGTGTTGTTGTGGCAATACTTTACTAAGGAAGGATGCATTAGAGCTATGCTATTTATTTGGGCAGTTGTTCAGCAGATGAAAGGGAGCTTAATACAAATGAAACAAATAAGCACTGAGGGGCCAATTTGCAGTCACTTCTCCCTTATCACAGCCAGTGCAGAAATAGGCACATTCCTTTGACAAAAATGAAGCATTTGAAGATTCCGTCAGCTGAACGTTTCTTTCAAGTGCTGCCAGTAGATGCACAATACATGCACGTGCTTTTAAAAGACTTTTATTTTGAACTCAAGATGTGAATCTGCGGCATTAAGGAAAGCAGCACAATCCTTTATTTAGCTGCACCTGCACCTTAATGCCTAATGAGTTTAGTCTGATGGAATCCAGACCTCAGGAAGGATTATAAATTCTCATTTGATTTCATTTACTTCTAAAATACCTTAAACCAGCTGTACCAGTGTAGAATCCAGTCTCCCTTTCTGTGTCAGTTTTGCAAATGCTGTTGAATCTTTTGCTGTATTAAGTAACTTCATGTTGTATAATAGTACACCAGTAGTAATAAGGAGCAGAAGGTGAGTAGAAAAAAAAAAGTAGTGGAAAGATAATTAGCAGCATGTAGGCAGGAAAAGCACTTGAATATGAGTGAACTTTTTATAAAGTTCTTTGTGCCCTGGAACAACATTTGGGAAAAAAATGAAGTTTGTAGGTGATGCCCTCCCTCAGTGAGAGGGCAGAGGACTCTGTCCTGGCACACAGTGGATATCAGCACCTTCAGCCATCGCTGCCTGCTTCGTATAAACACATCTGAGATGCCTGGGCACCAACCCCAAGATTACTGACTCGAGCTGTTTATGGTGAACAGTATCTAATATATCAAATGCATTTGAAACCTTCTTAGTTTGCCCTAGTGTTGTTAGTGGGACCTAAGTGCACAACTGGATGCTGTTGAATCTCTACAAGATCAAATCACAGCATCGAGGACTTGTTATATCCCTCCTTATTTTTCTTTGCACGTCCTGTGTACCTGTCTGCTTGCAGACTGAGCTGCCTGCGCTGCTCCCAGCTTCCTGCAGAGGGGCTCATTCCTTCCCTTGGATGAGGGCAGGGGCAGGCACCCCGAGAAGAGCGGGGCAGCTCTCAGCACAGCCAGGCCCAGCGAGCTGCCTTCCCCCACCTGAAGCTCCCTTAAAGCTGGCCTGAAATGTTGCAGGGACAATTTCTTCCCTCCCCCCTAAGCTGAAATTTGCTCCAGGAACTGCTTCACACTTGGAATCCTTCAAGAATTACTCTTTTGTTTCAAAATTTGCATTTCAGCCCAAACATCCCATTTTCGGTACCCTCACAGCAGTGGTGGTCACTCTCCCGCTGCCTCTCATCTCCCCGGGCTGAGTGCCCGTGATTCCTGAACACTCACCTCTCTCCCTCTTTAGGCTGGGGCATTGGTTTCCATTTGCTCAATGCTGTGTATAAGCAGGCAGAGCCAACTGCTGGTTTTTGCATCAGTGACTTTTTGAGAGGCCTCCGGATTACAGGAAGCACTTTGAGCCCCATTTGTCTGCTGGCTGGACGGGCGGATTATTTTTCTCAGCGAGCTGTACTGTCATTAACTTCTCCCCATTTGTGCTCTGCAGCCTCTCCCCATCTCCCTGCTCCCTTCTCTAGAGCAGTGCTGCTTTTGCCTGCACTGTAGCTGCTCCCCTTGTCCCCAGGATGCCCCTATCTCCTTGACCTTCCAGTGCACCGTGAGATGTGTGAGTTGGAGTTCACACCTAATGCTGGTGGAGCTTCCTGGTGAGGCTGGCCAGATATACAGCACATGAAAGCGGTTTTGCCATCCCCTGAATTACAAAGAAAAAGAAAGTGTAGCATGAGTGGTCATTACACTGAAAGAGGGGAGAGGAAAATGTATTCCTGCATCTCCGCATACCTTTCACGGCTGCATTCAGAGGGCTGAATTTGACATTAGTATATCTCTGCTGTTAGGCTGCCTGGCTCCATGCTACACATTATGGCGCAGACAAGGACAATACAGGAGTAAGACTGTGTTTGGTAGGCAGCAAACCTGGCGGCTGCCTACCCTGGGCAGTATGTGATCCTTGCAGGGAGCTGCTGGAGTTCCCAGCTCCAGCTGCAGTCTCATGCTGTCCCATACAGACAGCAGCAGGCCTGGACTGTTGGTGGGGCAGGCTGGCACAGTTAAATAACAGCCTTGGTCAACCACACTCCCAGTGACCACGTGAGAATTTGGTATGTTTTGAGATGGCCACAATGCTGGGAAAGCGTGGAAAGAGCCAGGTTTTGCATCACTGCATTTCCCAGCTCACCTCTACTGGAAAAAATGCCATTCCCAAGGTGCTGGGGAAGGGCTTGCTGCTGGATGCCGAGCCCTGGTGCAGCAATGTCCTGCATCCCCTCTCCCAGCAAAGAGCGGAAAGAAACAAGGAGGTTTGAGCTTCCTGGAAGGTGAAGGAGGATGGAGAAGGAATCAATCTACAGGAACAATTGAATTCCCATTGTTTTCTTTCTCTTTGCATCGTCCCTTCTCTCTGTTCCCTTACACACCCCTAACCCCCTAGAATTACTGTACAGCAGCTGCTGATAGCAGCACTGTTCTGTGTTTTGCTCGCTAAGGCTCTGAAGAAGGTATTTTGAAGAAACACCACTCCTACACTTCCCTGCGTTTTTTACTTTGCTTTCCCCAGATACACATACAGACAGAGCAAACCAGCATCAGGATTCGCACCATGGTCAGTCTGTTTACTATTAGGAGAGTTTTGTGTTCACAGTGCAGTCCCCTGTGTAAATTTTTCACAATACTTTTCATCTAGTCTGGCTGTGTTTTCAGCAGAGAAACCACAGCGTCAATGGGTTCTGATCAGTCTATGCTCAAAAAAGAAAATGAATTACCTGTGCATAACCTGCCCAGATATCTCATGGATGCTCTTTGAGCAGAAGTAGCTTAACCACCTGGCATTGCTTTAAAGTGCCTACACCAAGATCCCAGCAGCGGAGCATCTCCAGATGCAGAAGTGACACACTAACTCCTCTGTCCATCCCCTCCAGTTGTTATCTCTCCTTTTTGCCATTTACCATCCTTAAGGAGTCTTAAGCGAAAAGCCTGCTGGGTGATGCATGCGTGGCAGCAGCAGCACCCTGTCATCCCAGGGCTCCTGGGAAGCCAGCAGCTTGCCATCGCTCTCCCAAGCCCTGCCAAGTAGGCATGTTGCTAAATCCACCATCAGAACACCAGGAAGGGCCCAGGCTTATTCTTAGAGAAATACTCCTGCCTGCTCTGAGCAGCCCTTGCTGAAGTTCAACTGAGTCAGGAAGAACTTGCTGCTGCTTTGGAGATAATTAAACCCATCTTCCCTCAAGCCGCTGTTTGTACACGCACAATGATACCATTGTTCAGTCATGCAACACATATGCTGCCATTAAAGTGTTTAATCTTGTAGTACAGTATTCCATTATTTTTTGGACATCTGTACATGATAGAAAGGGTACGTATTAAGGGATTTGTTGACAAAGAAATGGCTAATGCTGATACATGTGTGGACTGAAAGGATCTTTCCAAGTGGTGTTCGGCAGTAGGGAGTGCTCCTTCCCAGTCCCGAAGCCTGGCACAGATGTGATATGCACTGCTGCTATTACCACTTCTGAATTTATAACAAGGAGTCAGTGTTCAGAAGAATTTTGGAAGCTCCCTGCTGGGTTTGTGGCTAGGTGGTCTTGCTGGCAACACCACCTTCATGCTGAAAGCTGGAAAAATGAAGTGATGGTTAAAGGAAGAATATTAACTCCGGAGGGCTTTTCCCCTCCCTCTCAGAGCAAAAATGCTGACCCTGGATTGCTCTGCAGCCGTGAGCCCTAAAGAATTTAGAATCCCCCTGTTCCTAACCTCTGGGGCTGGGGATCAGGATTTATGGAGCCTGGTTTTCATCTCGCTTGAAATTAATGCATTAGCTCTGATTGACACCAGTGGACGGGACAGGGCTTTGCTCTGCCACACACTGAAGTGACTGTGTGACAAACGATCACCTTCACCTTGCTTCACCTGGGTGTAAAATGGGTACGTGGGTGTGAGTTACTCCTGTGCAGGGCGGGTGGGGACGAGGCTGTGAGGACAGGGCTCAGGCAGGTGAGCACAGACACCTGAGCAGTGTGAGCCCCTGGGTGTAAATGTGAGCTTACTGTACGGTAAGCGTATCTCACAGAGTTAATCAATTGTTTTCCCTTTCATTTCTCCAGAAACCCGCAGGGACCTTTTGATAAACGGTATAAAAAAAGCCGTCCAAAAACTTTTTACCACTCTTAAAAAATAATAATCCCATCAGCTATGTGCACCCCAGGATGTTTGCTCTACTTGGTCTATAGGACCCCCAGTTTATATTCTTTAGCTGTTTCTTCTTCCGGCATTTCTTTAACTGCTGCATTAGCTGCCTAATGTTAGTAAGCAAATGAAAGTCAATCACAGACTGTCACATTCCCAAATTCTTGCCATTAGAAATGTACTGTAACTGCCCCTGTAGCTCTTGCTGCCAAGCACAGTGAGAGGGAAGCATGGGCCTTTGCTGTCTGTAGCTTGGCATGGTGTGATTGCCATCTTTATTACAATCCCTTTTCACCTGAGAAAAACGTAGGGTCTGACCTTGCACTTCTTGCTCGACCAGGAGTCCTGCTGGGCTCAGTAGGGCCCTTCAGCTGCAGAGACCCTGGATCCTCCCCCTAATTAGTTTCCTCCACAGACCTCGCCAGCGTAAGGAGGAAAGGGCCATATTTCATAAGCGACGTGATTTTATCCACCAATTTAGAGACAAAGGAGTGCAATTTATAAAGGGAGCATTTAATCCCTGTTAATTAGGATCCCATCAAGAGCTCTCAGATTTGGCATCCTGAGAATTTACAGCACTGTTTCGCAGCCGCTATGTGGCCAGGCCTCTGGGGCTGCCCTGCTGTCCATGCCAGCTGAGGATGAGGCCAGCTGAGAGCCTGAGAACATTCCTCATGCCACAGTCCCTTCTCATGGGGGCAGTGGGCAAAGCACGGGCAGGAGCTGACCTTCCCTCTGGAGGCAGTAGCATCCATAGGGCTGTGGATGCTTGTGGGTCGCAGGACAGCTGGTTTCTAGGAACCTTTGCATGGGTGATGCAAGGAAGTTTCTCAAGTTTTGGGTTAGGACCTCTAAGTTATGAAGGGAATTTTTCTAGAGAAATTCAAATGGCATTTTGCACGGTAAGTCAAAGCACAGTTTGCTCTTCCATGAAAACACAAAGCCCTCAGACCTTCACGCGCCGGCTGCCCTCACCTTGAGGGACATGCTGTTTTCTGCAGCTCTGCAGCTGTCAGAGAAGGAGTTAAAGACTTTCCTATCCGCTAAGCTCACCTCCACGACTCCCTCCAACCCTGGGGCCACGCAGCCACAGGGACACTATGAAAACCTGTTAGACCTTGCTGCTGAAGTGTGGCAGATTGGTTTTGGCATCCAGATCTGCAGCAGGTTTCCCAGGCGAGTGCTGATGTGCTGATGGCTCTCCCGCGTGGCTGAGGCTGAAACGAGGGGGTGTTGTCTCTTGGAATCTATTTTCCTTTGACTTATCTTTCAGTCTCAGGAATTCAGGACCTTTAATCTATTTGAGATTAAAGTCCTTTACAAATCCCTTCTGGCCTTTTTGGGGAGTAAAGAAGTTACAGACACCCTACTACACATTCCTTTTGGTGATTTTTTTTCTCCATTGTAAATTAGCAACAAGTAGCATTCATGCTTCTGTGATCACTACAATAAATGAGACAACCGTTCTTGAAGTGCCTTGTAAAAAACCTCACACATTATCAGGATAAAGTGTTAATGGAAACTTCTAAATTTTGACCTGTTTAAATATTCAAAACGTATTCCAAGTACATCCTCCATATGTGCCAGGGAGAAGGAGGCACAAAGTTACCAAAGCTGCAGCAGTTTGGCAGCCTGAGCACAAAATCTATTTGTCTGGTGTTTGCTTGCGAAAATGAGGTTGTTTTCACACCTTCAGAAAACAAGGAAAACAACTTTGCTAAGTAGATGGGCAGAAGTTCCTGTGAAACCCATTGAAATTGGTGGAAATATTTCTATCGACTCCCCCATGGAGTTGGATTAGCTCTTTTAACTCTTCTGTAACCATTATTTTTAATACAGTAATTCTTGCCATCATTCGTCAGTTCTTTGCCTGATAAATGGTGTTAATGACTGACATTGCACTACCATGCTTGGTATAAAAGCCAAACAATCTTATCATCTCTTTGGTATGTGTGGACAGAAATGAAAGCTATCACAAGCTGTCTCAACATAGTCGTTGCTGTCAGGTATCATGCCTTGACTACCATCAGTCCGTGTTACAAAACCAGTGGTCCAGTCAGTGTTTACAAAATTAGCTCAGATCAGCTGCTCACTTTCCAGTAGTGATTTACAAAGAGGCTGAGAAAGCTGGAGCTCTCATTTCCAGTCTTACCATACTTTGCTGTGAAAATGACCAAACATGGGCTCAGTTCATGTTGCTCATTTCTCTGCTGATGTACCATTTGCTTTAGAATTTTGGATATCTCAGGGTGTTATATCAGGATCGCAAGGTTTTCTGTCCAACATTACATTTTTAGGTAATGTTTTCGACAGTATTACCACAAGTACTGGATGTCAACCATTACATTTTCTCATCTCCATATCTCAATGTTTTAAGTTCTGTCTCTGAAAAAAGTACATGTCAAAACAAGTGCCATTTTATCTTCATCTTTTCAATATTTTTTTTTATCTGATACTTGGCTACTTTACACCTGATACTTGTATCCCTCATGTTTTAACCATCCTCATTGTTGCACAACGATGCCACCCTGCCTCCTCTTGCATCACTACAATGCCAGAACAGAGCTAGTTAGGGGAAACAAAAGACTTCCAAGGGATCAGAGCCCTGTGTGTATCAGTAGATGGCTGCAATCTGCGCAGCATTCAGATCGTGGACAGATAACCGAGGACAGCCTTTTCAGAGATGTTGAGCTCACTTGCATATTTGCAAGAGAGGTGTGGTAGATGTACTGATAAGCAGTAACCTAAGGTATGTACTTGTTTTGTTTGCATCACCTTAACTGTCCTGTACACTTTTCTCACAGATTTGTTGTCCATCTGCACACTACAGCTCTCAAGCTCCAACTTCTTGGCCTTTCCTTTTCCAGAGAGCTGTGTTAAAGGGAGTGTCCGATGATCCCTGTGTAGCTACAACTAACTGCTGCACTCTCCATGCCACTCTTGACCCAACGGGTATTTTGCAGTGGCAGATTTTGGGCTTTCTGTTAAATTGTGACATAAATTTGTCTATAGAGGAGTCCACTTCTGGATGTGAGGAGAGGTAGCATTTAGATGTGCATCTTTGGATGCACTTTGGATGGTTTCATTGGGGTGAGATCCACTGTTTTCCCACAGCTAAGGCACACTGTTCACAGCAGAATTATTTTTCAAGGCTGTTCTGCCTTTTCATGTTTTATGATGTTTGACTGCACATCCAGAGCCTTGGCTTCCTCCCCGAGCAGCTGCCCTGCCAAGGCGCTTGAGCTGTGGCAGTTTCTGAGCTGGAGTTTCCAGTGTTTGAAATCGGGAACTGGGATAGAACCATACACCAGAAGCCTTTGGGTGGTAGTGGTTTGTAAAAGCCCAGGACAAACATGAGTTCAAGTTCTTTGGGCAGAAGGGCCATTAACTATAACCAGCAAGCAATCAAATTGTGCGATGACTTTTAAAGGAGCGTTTAACACATAACAGCTCACCAACCTGAACTCCATCACGAATGACCAAAAGCTTCTCGTTATGGTGGGTTGTGTCAATAGGGATCACAGATTTTATAGATGTAACAGAGAAACTACAGCCATATCCAAAGAGCTGTAGCAATTCTTCTGATTGTTTCACCGAGCTCTTGAAATACCATTCCCCTCTTTAAATGCCCCTCAGCCCTATTCAGACTCCTCAGGTAATTAATTGGTTGCAGAGCTGTCAAAGGTCTGACCAACACCCATCAAACCCAGGAAACTCGGCCTTCTTGAGCACTCCCCCGTTACCTCATGCTGCTGTGCTTAAGGTATTACTGGGGACTACAAAAAGTGCATGATCATATATACTGTACCATATGTTCACAAATACCAAAGCACAGCAGCATGAATTAAGGATAGGATTTCAGTTCTCGTAATGAAGAGTCTTGCTTTTATGGGTTCAAGTCAGACCCTTAACATTATTTTAACATAGATTTTGCTGTTTAATTATGTAATAAGATTTACTGCAGTCATCTAACAGATGTTGATTCAGGGTCAGTGTTTCTCATAAATTAGTTCTGAAAGGATTTGTTACTTCTGGGTCAGCAGATAGGTCCAGAGTGCAGAGAAAAAGAGGAAAAACAATAAACACTGAGTTGAAGGGTTTCTTGGGATTCTTTCTTCGGTTACATATCCACATATTTTCATGATCTTAATGACTATGGCCGCAGGAATGTTTGCTTTAACACTAAAGATGGCTCAGCCCAGAACCCTATAACCAAACATCTGCAAAGCATGGGAAAGTTCAAACTTCGGGGCTTTTTATTTTATGACCCTGGCCATTAATTTCTCATACAACTATGACACATTTTTTCTAGGGCTGTGCAGTAGGAATCACTCTGAACTCGGGCAGCACCCAAAAAAGTTCTGACTTTATGCATCTGTTGTCAGACTGATGTGTGCTGTGTAGCTGAAGGTTAGTGCTGGCTGATGTATCTGTCCTCTGTACGCTGAAAATTCAGCCTTCCCATGTCTTTGGAAGCAAATCTTGCTATACATGCTACAGTGTGACCGGCCTGTAATCCACCCTGCTGGTGATGTTATCCATAATATAATTAAAAACACACAACATTATAGTCACTCTCCTCTAGTTGTGGTTAAAGGAGATATTCCATATTAAAATATTTTTCCACTCCTCTGTAATTTAGGTGCAAACAAATTCCGCTGAGACTGAAATCATACTCGTTGTGTCTTTTTCTGATGCAAATATTTTGGAGGAAAGGGACTGAGGCGTATTTAATATCATTGCTAGCACTTACGGGGCAGTTTTAGCCTGCCAAGTGCTTTACAAAAGTTGGTGACTATTCACAATTCTCACACTTCAGGGTATGAGAGAACAAGTGATCTTCCCGAGGCTGCGCTACGCGTTATAGCTGTGGGCGGAACAATAACTTTGTTCATTCATTCAGCGCAAGCGAAGGCTGCCCAAACTATAAAACCTCTTGCTGAACTGAATCGCCTCCGTCTTGGAAAGTTTAGGGGTTTCATACCTAAAAAAAAACACTCCTCCAAGATGAATTCCAGCTATTAGCAAGAGCCCTGAAGTATTTCCCTGAGCAGCAATCATACAGTGGCAAACGACGAGCCCTGGACTCCGCGCAGCGATGATGTGCGAGAGGAGGAAGCGCCCGTGGCCAACTGCTGTGTGTCGGCCAGCAGAGCAGTGCTGACCCCGTGGGGTCCCATGGGCCCTCTGCTCTGTCCCCAGTGCCGGGGGGGCCCCCCCAGTGCTTCATCACTTGTGTACATCTGTGCTGCACGGCACTGTACGTTTCAATAGCAATTTCCAGACTCGGGCCCAAACTCCTCTTTTTCAGGAGTAATTCCATTTAAGTCAGTGGATTTACACAATGGATTTACTGCTGCCAGAAGAGAATCAGGCCTGTAGAAAGACATGCATTCTTTGCCAAGAAAATCTCAGAGCTAACTACTTGAATTGTGCAGTCGAGCTGCAGGGAGGTCAAGTGGACAGACAACAGGACCAGGACACACGGGAAGCCCCTGCTTCAAGCCTCAGTCCCTAGAATGATGCGCGGTGTGACCTCTGGCCGGCCCGTCTGTCTCCTCATACCTCTGTTTCCCCATTTCCCTTTGTCCAGCTTGTCTAGTTAATTTGGAGTTTGTCCGATGAACGGTGCTGCGCTTTGTGTGTCTGGATGGGGCACTGACACCTCTCCTCCCCTCACTGGTGGATGGCCCCAGAATTTTGTTTCCCCCCCACTGACCCTCTGCCCCAACAGGCTCAAGCAGTGCTGTGGGCCCATCAGGGCGGCCGGTGGATCTGTCACTCAAGGGCCTTAAAATGAAATCTTCATCCCTTGGAGTGGCACTGAGTGTATGTAATGAATTCAGCTGGCACCAAATGTGGGTCACTGGCGTGAAAAGCCTCACAGTCTGGAATCTGCACCCTTGTGTACATGGGTGCGGGTGTATGTGTGTGTTTTCCTCAGGAAGAGGAGTCAGGCTGAGGACCAGCTCTCCTGAAAAGCCCTGTCAGTTCTTTCACCTCTTGCCACAGCAGTCTGGTTGTTATCAGTGGCAGATATCCAGAGTCACTTGTTAAGCACGGGGCTGCCAAAATCATTAGAACACAACACTCGCCTGTACCAGGCAGTTGTAAAACTGTTTCAAAGGCACTCTAGCAAACGTCTTTATGCTTACAGTAGCCTAGATAAAGTCTTGTATTTCCTACGTGCTTTATCAAACCAAAGGACGGCATGAGATGCTGCAATCCGATAGTCTTGCCCTTTTCTGTTGTGGCAACTCACAAGCGTGTTTGATGGTGAGGGGAAAGGGAACAAAGCAGGTGGCTAATGGGCTGTTTTTCTGTTTCAGTGGAGCATGACAGAGAGTTTCACCATCAGCGCTGCCACTACCGAGAGTTCAGGTTTGATCTCTCCAGAATCCCAGAGGGGGAAGCAGTGACGGCTGCCGAGTTCAGGATATACAAGGATTACATCCGCGAGCGCTTCGATAATGAAACGTTCCAGATTAGCGTCTACCAGGTCCTCCAGGAGCACCCAGGAAGGTGAGTGACCCACAGGGAAACCCTGCTAAAGCACAAGAGCAGCAGGTTGCTTCAAAGGGTTTCAGGCAATACTTTTAGATAAATCGATGCCATCAGCAAAAGGGGTTTAGATTTAGATTTCACGGCGTGAGGGCTGTGCGGTGAAATCTCAGTGCTAACGTCAGCACATCGCTGCTGGGCATACTCGGCCCCAGGGGCATGGGGTGGAGGTATCCTGGGGCAGGAGGAGACCACGGGTGTAAAGTATTTCAAGCTTTCTGGGAGACCTGCCCTATTCCTCTTGCTGCTTATGGATCTCGAGGTGGTAAAACCACATCTGAATGCTTCCTTTCTAATTGTAGCTTAATTGCTAACCTTTATTACCAAAGGGGTTTGAGATCCCTAATTAACAAAGACAGCTGACACCACGCTCTTTATATTGACTGATAGTTTTGTGTGTGCAAAACTACAAGATGAGCTATTAAATCCATTCCAAGCAGTTATTAATGTATGCCAAGCTCCCTGACAAATCCTCCAGGGAACTTGAATAAGAACATATGTTTAATTTTCTCATCTGTTTTTAGTTCCAATTAAACAGAAATCTCAAACCATTTATCAAAAGCACTTTGTTTCATTGGCACATATTTCTTCTAAAGACATATCCTACCAAAAGCGAGATTGCATTTATTTACATGAAAAGTATTCACAGTCACATGCTGGTCAGAAGTTATTCTTTAGGACCACTAAATACGAGGTAATAATGCTACAGTCTTAATTAGGGTTTATGAAGAGAGAAACACAAGGGATTTAAGAAGGGGAAAGTCCAAAATGGCAAGAAACAATAGTGCAATCGGGATTCTGGCTTTATAGTTTTATAAGAGGTAATAAAAATGAAAAAAAAAATAGTTTTGCATTTCTGATCCATTAAAATACGACCGGAGACCTTATCAACATTTTTAAATGGTGAGACATTCAACAGGCTTTGTTGTGTGTTTATACACTGGTGCGTGGATCAAAACCCTTGGCTCTCTCAACATTTCTAACGACCCTTATTTACAGGGCTTTGAGGACTGTGCTAGTATGAATCTATTTTTATCAGTGATAACCTATACGTTTTAACTAGGGTCTCTAAAAGGAGACGCAACACAGCACAAACTGTGTAAGACCTCTTAGATTCCTCTTGCTACAAAGTTCACTCCATCTTTGGCCCCTTCCTGAGACAGGAGCCTCTCTTTGCTGTATTTTTGGGGTAGGTCATGAAGGTACAAACCCGTGGGGGAACTTTTCTCTTGTGGGAAGAGCAGAAGGAAATGTGGTAGCAGATGCTCAGTGTGCCAGGCCTGGAGGAAACTGACAAAATATTCTTGGAGTAAATGTCCTTCTTCATCAAGCTGAAGCCAGGGAAGTTCTCCTTCATAACCTGATTAGTGAGCTGCTCACTAGGAAATTTACTGACGGAACTGAGTGTCATCCTGATTTTAAGATGATACATCCACAGGTTTGTTAAAAATATCCTGCAATATCCCTTTGGGGGATGGCTACATGGATACAACAGCTTGGAGCAGCAAGTGTTTCTGTGAGCTGCCTCCTCCACAAGTTCTTAATTCCTAAAGGAAAAAATGCTTGCAAAGGGCAGGCATCTACACGAACCGCTGGGTGGAAGAGGTGAGGAATCTTGCTAATTATACAGATGTTCCAGCTACAAGATTAGATGCAATTTTACTGCATCGTATTCACCACAGGAACATCTTTTTTAATGAGTGTTCATGCATATTCACCCTTTGCATACATTTTGGCACAGGCAGTGTTGAGTTTTGAACAGTTTGTGCTGAAAAAATATTCCTGTTGGTTTGGATTGACCAAAGGTAAAAATATTGTCACTAGCATTTGTAAAAATATTTGCTCTTTTTCTGCATTTTTCCACTGACATTTTCCAACCAGCTCTGTCACAGACCAGTCATCCAAGTGAGTGTGTCATTGGGCAAGTGGAGAAAGAAAACAAACTCTCTCCAATGTTGATCAAAAAACACCCATTCGCTTTGATGCTTTCTTGGCTGTTTGTCTCATCCTGAGCGGGCTGGAAAGTCAGCCCCATCCGACGTTGTTAGCAACAGGAACAAAACAAAGCCAAACTCTTCCCCCTGCCCCCAGGCAAGAAAACCTTTGCTTGTGTTTTCTTTGTTGATTCCTTTCCCTAGAGCATGGCAGGTATATTGGCCAACAAAGCAACAAATGGTTTTCCCTCTCCCTGTGCTCTTAGGGTGATAAAATGGCAGTAGCATCTCACAGCAGATTACTTGGATTGCCTTTCAAGGTCTGAAAACCTAGAATTTCTTCAAGCCTGTGCTCTCCCACGGAGTACCCTGACAGGGGCAGCCTGAGGCAGCTGCAGCATTCACTGCTCCTGCAGCATGCAGCTGAGGTTGGGATAGCTTTTAGGGCCCCAAAGCAGCACTGCATTCAGCTGGAAAGACAAACTTGAGGCTGACTGAGGATCTGTTCTCTGAGGATGAAGAGACCACTGGATGTGCTGAAGGCTTGGTTTTCAGTTAAACCTCAGATAAGCCTCCAGTTTTGAGGGTGTGCTGGTGTGCCCTCAGTTCAAATAAACCATAAGTACTAGCAGCTCAACAATTAATTACTTTACGAGTTCAGACAGGCTGGCAGGTATCTAACCGGCAGAGTCTGTCTGTGATTCACTGTGGGTGAAAATACAGGCATAGGTGGTCTTTGCACATAGATGGCTGCACCCACAGCAGACTGTTTCTGAAACACTCTCTCACTGATGCTGACACTCGCACACAGGATGGAAGCTCTTGCCTGTCTGCCTGCTCAGTCGTGGGCAGGTACGTGTCTCACTCTGAGGAGCACTGCTACACCCTCTGTAGCAGGAATTTGACTAAGATAAATTATCTCTGTCAGTCTGAAGCTATAAACACAGGTGTTTGTAGGCAACCAGGCTAAATGATCAAATCTTTCTGGTCTTTCCAAATCTATGGATTCATTGCAAGCACAACCTTTCAAACTAGCAATGTCTCCTGTATAAAAGAGCAGGTACCGCATTATTTAGGCACAAAGCAGCAGTTATTCACTTTAAGCAAACAAGTACATTTGTGAACAAAATGTTCTCAATATAATAAACACTGAGAAAACAGTCGAAATTTTGACTAAAATAACATCTCAGAGCTTTTGTGTGCACAGCTTTAAGTCCAGTGACTCATGTCTGACTTCTGTTTGGTCTTCATGGTTCGTTCACCCAAAAGCTTGGGAAAGAATTTCGTAAAGCCAGCGACTGAGCTGAGGAAGGCACTGAGCAGTGGGACATGGAGTCCTGCTTGGGGTCACCAACCTTGCCGGTGGGAACTAATGGCACCAGGAAGCTCCCATCAACATCAAGAGCTCAAACTTGCTCATCTGTCTGCACCTTGCAAAGCTTACATACCTCATCCCACTTTCATCTTCAATTTCAGTGAACCCAGCACTTGCACTGTGGGGTAAATCCCAGCCCCTTTGAAGTGGATGGGAGTTTTGTTATGGGAAAGAATAAAGCCAGGTACTTGACCAGCCTTTAGTAGTCGTAAGGTAGTTGCTACACATTGCTTTGTGGCCATGTGGATTTCACAGGCTTCAAAGGCAGTGAATGATTTGAACGCTCAATTTACCAACCCTACAGAAAAATAAGATCTTGCACGACCCATTCCTGAGTCAACTTGCAGCTGAAACACTTCATTTGTACTTCAAACTATGCCACTTCTGCACCTAGATCAAACCTGAGCCCCTCTCCAAAGCCCTTTTCCCGTTCGTGGAGAGCTGTTCTCACTTTGTGGGTTGAAACATGTAATTCTACTAACTAAGACAGGCTTAGGCCCACCCAGCAGGTGAGGCTGATATGCCTCTTTTTGGAGCTTTATAAAATAGCAGTATGAGTGTTCTAGGAATTGTGCTGTGAAGTATTATAGCGTCCCAGCACCAGAACTGCACCTGCAGGTACTCTGACAGCATCTGCAAAAGTACTGGCAGTAGATCTGATCTTTCTTGTGTGTGAGATCTGTCTGCACATAGGTCAATAACCATCCTCATCCAGATACATTCTTGGGCACAGCAGCAAGGGAACTCAATCAAGGAAACCCTGGAGCCCTCTGAGGATAGAGCTGCATCCAGTTGTCTCAGAACTTTCCTAAAAACCACTGCAGCCTGAAACCCCCCCTGACAAGCCCTGAACTTACTGAACAAGCACAGCTCTTCACAGGCACTCGAGGAGCTGCAGGAGGCATTCTGCACCCTCCAGTGGGCTCTTCCTCAGCTAAGTGATGCACTAACGAACAGTGATTCAGTGCTGAGCAGAAACATCTGTATATGAAGTGTCAGACATACGTACGTAACCTCATTTCTCTCAGCACTGTTTGTACAAAGGGCTTCGTATGGGCTCTGTACCAAACTCTCCCACTGCTACTTTTAACCAGTCTTTGAAACCTAGATCTCCTTTTCAAACACTACACAGAAAAGGGAGAACAGCAGTGGGGACACGTGACACAGAACTAAGAATCTGTCGAAATGTTTAAACGAATTTTATTTCTCCCAAGATTCAACAGGATGTAAGCAGATCTGTCTGACCACCATCACAGCCCTTGGATACCACGTCCAGCAGTGTGTGCTCCCTGCCGGGGCCATGCCTTCACCTGGGGAAGCCCCAGGCTGCTCTGCTGGGAGCATGGGAGGGCTTTTATCAAGAGGGAGTGTGATGGAAGGAAGGGCCGGGGATGCTGGGGTAGTGTGGGAGGAGGGCTGCACTGGGTTTGTGTCGTCATGTGCCAGGGAGAGGCCCAGTGAGATCCTGGGGCCCTCTCAGAGTAGGAAAGTCTGAAAAATATTTTCCTAAGCTTGTCTTTGGACAGCTGCAGCCAACTTTAAGCAATGACACCAAGCAAACTGGAATCTGGATACTGCAGTTTTTAGTCCAAACAGATGTCTTTCAACCCCAGACCTCCTCTCCCCTTCCTGGGATGCCCTTTTTGCCTTCTTCTGCCTCCACTGGTCAAACCTGGACATGAATTGCCCACAGCTCCCATGCCAGCTTTGCCTTTGGGCCACCTTTCAGTTAATTTGCCAGCTTGCACCATGCCAGTGACCCAAAGAGCTCTTTCTACAGTTATAATACCAGTCAAGCTGATAGGATTATGCTCCTGTGGTTTACATGCTGAGTCAGTAAGACATTGAATGTATCTTTGCCTCCAGCATTTCCCACTTGTGCCACCAGTCCTCATCCCTGCTCACACTGCCCAGGAGCAGCTTCAGCCCTTCCACATCCACAACTCCAGCTGCTTTCCAGACACAATCTCAGGCGCATCCTCCCCTGGCAGCCTCACTTTGCAAAACTTGTTATTCAACCTTCAGTCCAGAAACACCAAGTTAGCGAAGGACATTTGTAGACCACACAGCAGTTATATGACCCACGGATAAACTTTGGGCTGTGCTTTCTGATGGGAGGTGCGTCTCCTTTCCGGTATCCGGCACCAGCACTACAGAAGCAATCAGCAGACGAGTGCCAACCTCCTGTCCTCAGCTCTGGCTGCATCGACAGTGCGATACTGTTCAGCCCGAGTGAGCTGAAAGCCCTGAGTTTTATCATCTCTAGTAGCTTTGACACTCCCACTGATGTAAGCACTTTGAATGCTGAGCTATTTTGATGTGGTCTGAACAAAACATAGTTGCGGTCTGGATCCAGACTTCATCATTTATGTAACTCTAATCTAGACATTAACATTTCCATGTCCCAGCTTAATTTTCTGTAAAATGAGAATCATGTTCCTTTTTGTATCTGCTGGCCTGATAGAAGGCTCAGTGAAGTTTCCCACATGCTCTGAATTTCTCCAGTTAAGGGATTGAACAGAGGTACAAGGAACCAAAGTGCACCTCTGCCTCCTGGTTGTAAAGCCGTTATTGATCCTGCTCCAAGAACGCTCTACATATGCACACAGTTGCTAGGTCAGGTACCAGTGGGTGAGATGTGCACCAGAAACCTTTTCCCCTTGCACTTAGATCTTTATCTCAAGTCAAACACCACAACCAGTCATATTAGACTTAACTAGCACTAACTTGTACAACTGCTCAGTAAACAGGAGCCCTCAGAACAAATTTTAAGGCTGAGTAGAATCATTTCTTTGCCGCACTCCATACAGTTATCCAACATTGATTCTGAAGGGCTCACTGTCTGTTAGCTAGTGATTCGACACGGTTTTGCCATAAGCCTTTAGGGAGCAGAGCATTTCACTTAAAGGGAGGTTGTTCTTTGAGCAGAACAGGTTTCTTCACATTGGAACCTCAGGCACCACAACCTGAGGAGCATCAGATGCTCTGCTTGCAAGGCCAGGCAGGTTTGGCATCCCAACCCCAAATGCTGCTGGTGGGCCAGAGCGGACAGTGCAAATTCAGGGGTGCTTGAGCTCCTCCAGAGAGCATCTGATGCAAAGATTATTTGGGTCCTAATGTTCCAAGTGTGTGTGGGAAGGACATTTCTCTTTAGTGGGTGCCTTTGATCTCTCTCACTTTGGGCTTCCCCTGCAGGCCTATTGTTTGCACATTGCTGTAACTACAGGAAAACAAATGCATTATACAATTTCCCAGCCTGACTCACCCTGGTACTTGATGCCTCATGTTGTCTGGTTACCCCGATTGCATCATGTCAGCATGGGAGGCTTAAAGGCTGGTTTTTCTGAGTAATAGCACTGCAGTTGAGCAGAAATTAGGAAATATATATATACATCATTATTGCTATTATCTTCAACCTGCAAACTACAAAGGAGAAAAGCCAAGCAAGCCAAGTCCCTATTAACTAACCCTTGTGTGAATCATGAGTTCCAGTCAGGGGCCATGCTTAAATGATGCAGTATGTGAATATAAAAGCTCTTCACTTCTGGAAACTTGGACTCAGCCATCGGAATGGCCCAATTCGTACTACTCCCTCATCTCCAGCTCCTCTGGGATGCGTTCTGCTCAGCATGTTGTAAACAGGGAAGGGCGGGAGGTGTCCGTGCGGCTGTGTCATGCACTGTGGGAACACAGCCATTGCTCCTGGGTGGGGATGGAACCACGGAAAATCTGCACCCCCCAGGTCTGAGCTCAAGCATCGTGCTTTCATGTAACTGTCACAGGCACAGAGGAAGAGGGGCATCCATGATCTCTGTTTTTGGCTGCCCCAGGTGTGCCCAGCAGAGCTGACAGCTTCAGACAGCAAATCCCACACCTGGGCTGAGCCTCTCCATCGCCTGCACCACAGCCCCTTCCTAAGCCCTGGCTGCACAAACGTCTGCTGAAGCACTCTGTGTAGGATCCCCTATGTCCTGGCAAGAAAACTAAGTTCATTTTTCACACATGGCTTATTCCACAAACCAAAACTTTGTTGAAAAGAAAGCACGGCACAGAAGTGCTGGGCAAAGGGAAGAGTCAAAACCTCAATCCCACACTCACTGAACATCTCTTGCAGGGACTGGACCGAACTCTTTGTTCTGCACTGAGCTGACCCAGGATGCCCCTGCAGCCCCCAGGCTGTCACAAGCAGCACGGGCAGATATGGGCTAACAGTGTCATGCACTGGAGAGGAAAGAACAGAATCCTCCTGTTAGCAGTGCTTGGCCGTGTGCTCACGTGCTCTGCGGAACTCATTTCAGAAGTTCAGTTCCATGAGAGCTAGCCCAGAGCCAGAGGCAGTGACGTCTATGAACTCACAGAGGAAAGCCATCATCCCTCACACGCCCTCGCCCACAAAGGTTGAGAGGAGAACTAGGTAGTAAGAACACGGCCATAAAACTCCATCTCTGTTCTGAGTCAGCTGTGTGGGACGAAAGCTTCTAATTTCTCTGTATCTCCCAGGGAAAATAATTACTAAAATCTGAAAGGGAAAAGCCTCTATGCTGACAGCTCTTCTCTGATTCACTTTGGATCGCTTCTTATTTTGTACAAACGAGAGCCACTGAGCAAACTAAGTCAAATAAATATATATTTGCACTGACAAATTAATAGTGACAAAATTAGTAAGGCCTTCTTCTAGCTCCGAGGACAGGAATGAAAGGGTTTTCCAAGGACATATTTTCATTCAAAAGGATAATTGCATTGAAACAAGTTACCACGTTTGTGCACTGTGAGGACAGAAGCAGCCCTTGGAGGACTTGTCTGGACACTTCCACCCTGCTGCTTCTGGTACAGCTTTTTGTGAAAAGGAACCACATCCAGTTCTGTTACTGTTTTCAGCGAGTTGCATCTCTTTCTTAGATTCTGATAAGATTCTTTCCTTTGCAGAACCTGTGTTTTCTTCAATTTTAATTCTACAGCAATCTGCCAGGAAAGGTTTTGTAAATCCAGAATGATTTCACCCTTTTTAAATGCATGTAATTTTCTCTATTCCTGACCTGCTTTCAGTTCTTCAACCAGAATCATCCAGTAGTGGTCTTTTAACATTTTAAGGAACAAACTGAAAGGAAATGGCCACCCAAAGCAATGCAAAGCTGTGACTAAGCAGAGGGTTATTGCCTCAATCAATTATCTGTAACCTCAGATGTACAAGTTTAAAAAACCATTACATATGTTAATATATGCACGACAGTGTTCCAGCTGGCTTGCACTAGTGCTACAATTATGCATAAAAGTCAGGAAATGATGTGTGGAAAGGATAATGAGCAGCATTGTCTGCCCAATTACTAGGTTTGCATATGCAAACAATAATTTTGCAAATCTGTGCCTGGCAAGCCTTTTTTCCGAAGTCACATCAGCAGCAATAAGGTTAACTGCAGCAGCCAAGTAACCCAAAACCACCTCAACTCTGCTTCAACCCATCCTCCCTTTTTAGAAGAGGAGAAAAGCACTTCATATGAAGGTGATTAGGGAGGAAAGCATGCCAGCCCAGCTCCAGCACAACCTGCCTGCTGCTGAAAGCGAGCTGCATAAAGCACGTATGTGAATGTTCTCAGAGGTCCCAGTGCAGCTAACTGGGAGCTACGCTTCTCTTTTCAGGGATTCTGATTTGTTCCTGCTGGACTCTCGAACGATCTGGGCTGCAGAAGAGGGGTGGCTGGTGTTTGACATCACTGCAACCAGTAATCACTGGGTGGTGAATCCACAGCACAACCTGGGCCTGCAGCTATCTGTGGAAAGCATAGATGGTGAGTTTCTAACGATGTCACTGAATATCTGCTTGGAGTACACAGCCCTAAGGAGAAAGCATCCAGTATTCTGTCCTTCAAACAGCACCTCATGAGAATATGTTCTCTTAATTTGCTGAACATGTGAAAAAGACATATTTCTTCATATCCATTCATATCCATAGTTTAGGATGTACTCGAATGCTTTAGCAGATAAGTAATCTGTGTGCAGTCACGTCAGTATTACTGTGACTGGAATGTGCACACAGCTACATCTACACTGCTGGCAACAGAGCACAACAGAACCACTTCTGCACTCCTACAGCTGCAGTTGTGACGATTGAGAGTGGAAGGGAAAAGCTGGCTCTCAGATATCTTCAGAAAGGATGTTTGGAGTTGGGCTGGGAATTTTCCTAACTAGGTCTTCACTAAAGAGCTACACAGCTTTATTTGAAAGCTGAAATTCCTAATGCTCACTTGGAAAGTTGTGCAAGGAAGCTAAAGGATCCTGGGTGCTCTGAAGGGTTCCCAGGACCTGAGACCATCTGAAACCGGCTGCTCTACAGTAAAGGTTAGGCAGAACCCAACTGAAAGCTGTTATAAACAGTCTGAATACAGCTTTCTAAGCATAACAGACTTTCATTCTCCAGATATGCATCTATGATATAATTTGCTGCTCATTTTAATACAACTCTGAACATTTCCAGTAGGCAGTATTTTGCTTTCAGTTTCCAGTTTGCCTCCTAAAGGAAATGCTTGGGATTACAGATGTGTCCAGAGTCATGGCACATTCATGCAGTTCAGGTTCAGAGGAAAACCATGAAGATTCAGTCTAGAGCACAGAGAAAAGCAATTGCTGGAGGTGTACTTAATATCTCAAAACTCTGTTATAGATAACTACAGCATCACTCTCATACTTTTCTGCTCAGAACACTTGATCCCTGTTTAGCCCAGTTTTAGCCCTAGTGTTTTTGCAGGGCAGGTCAGCCCCTTTTATTATTAAGGAGAAACCCAAGTAGCAGTTTTTTTACTAGGCTGCAGATTTCAGTTCTGACTTTCTGGGGTCCTGCACACAGGGAAACGCAACGGCACACACAGCCACAGGATGTGCTGAGCTGGAGCAGTCAGAAGTAGGCCCTGAAAAGCATAAGCCAGATTTGCCAGAGCCAGCCTTCAAAACCAGAAAATCTCAGTTTCAACGATAAGTGCATTCTCCTCTGTTGTATCACTGGACACAAATCAGGAATCTGGTTTCTCTTTACACTCCTCAAAAATCCAGCTGTGTTTATAAACATGTTTGAAATAATGTAAAAAATAACTCGCTGCTTTCTCAAAATAGATTAACAGAATACTTTAATCAGCCTGTCACCGAAGTTAGGAAAGCCAAGCGCAGCATTCAGAAAGTAAATATGGAGATACAGGGCCTGGCAGTCTGCTTGCCTTCTGTAACCCCTGGCAGCATATTTCTGCTCTCACATTTCTGCACCATGCACGTGAATTTTTCTTTCTATTTTGAATGGCAAGGACAAATCCTTCCTTGCCCCCCAAGTTTTGTTTTGGATTTAGACCGACTGCACACTGACAAGAAAACTGCTTTTACACCTGGGTTTCACATGAAAGTCATCTGCTGCAGGCACAGCAGGACTCTGCTGGAACGCTGTGTGCTTGGGCAGCCCCGAAAGCGTTCAGTGAAAGCTCTTTCCTTTTGTATCTGTACTTTAAATATAGAGATCTCCAACCATGAAATCAGCACAGTTTCCATTAAAAAAAAAAAAAAAGACATCATGAATACCTTGACAAATAAGTATCGACATGTATAAATAAGGTGGAAACGTGGGGTAGGATTGTACTCTTAGAAAATGGGGATCAGCTTAAGCAGCAAGCAAGACAAATACTGCAGTGACTCAGTAGCCTGCAGCGAGCTCTCAGCCCTGCTCCATCTGCCTCGCTTGGCAGCAGCAGCCAGCACCTTGGGTTTACTTAGGCTTCTGCTTGAGATCCCATGTATGATGGTACTAAAAAGCAGCTTCACAAAAGCAGGTAAGGCTTTGCCTTCTGGTTCAAGAGCACAGCTTTAGTTCACTTTGGAGACATTTCTTGTTGCCTGTAGTGGACTTATATACATGCCCTCATTTTTAACCTCAATATCTGGTTCTAACACTCCTATATACCCAAAGAGTGGATATTTCCACTCCTTTTTAATAAAGTGAATTCCTTTTATTTTTATTTTTTTTAATAAAAGGAAATGCACTATCATACAGAGCATTACATGCCTCTTTTCCCTTCAGAAATCATTGCCACAGTACTGGTCTTGTGTTAATTCCTAATTCACTGGTCAGATGCTACTTATTGTACTGACGAAAACCCATTAGACTGAAGTTTCTGTGTGAAGTCCAGACACATCACTGCATACCACTGACCTAACCTCCAGATGCATTGTGAAGGTGAAATAATTTACCCTGGAAAAACCACAGCCACAGAGGTACCTGGCAGGTGAAACAACCTGGGGAAACAGAAAGGCTTCCTTGAAGGAGAAAGATTTGTCACAGGAAAAGTATTCATGGGGTTCCTTCAGCTGAGTTTGCTTTCAGGAAGGAAGGTCTGGACCTGGCAAAGCCCAGGGATGAGTGGAACTACCTGTCTGTTTAGCATCAGGTATTTGGTTAAGCACTTTGTGTGCTCAGCCTTAAATATTTAAAATGAAAACTGGACAGGTTTCCAGAGAGGAGCTTAGGCTGAAAGGAAGAAGTTGATGTGTCCACATACATGTCTTCAAACATGACTTTCTGCTGTTTCAGCCTGACCTGTCCTGGTGCCCTGCCCAGGGAATGGATGGCAGGGATCCGAGGTCCCCTCACCTACCCTAAACCTCTCACATTTCTTTGTAAACAATTGATTAATTAGAAAGCCACTTAATGAGCTTTCAACAAAAATAAAATTCATTTTAAAAGTGTGGGATGAAGGAAGCACCCATGGTGATGAATGGCTTTGAAACAAGCTTGTTGGGTACAGTACTGAGATGCATCAATAAGTGACACGTATCTGAACATCTCAATGTTTGTTTCTCTCAGCTGCACTATATCTGGAACTCTGACAGCATTTCATACAAGGCATTTTTACTTTAAGTTAATAACCTTCCAGTGGGCATTTAGTGTTCCTATGGGCTGAGTTTTACGGTTCCTTTTATAGGATCACTTCAAATTATAGGTTGGTGAACTTAATGAAACCCCTATAAAGAATGTAGGAGAAGTTAATGCTAAGCGGATTTAGGGTAAAATAATTATACATAGGAGTATTTTATGTAACTTTTACATGCAGATATAAAAAGAAGTTAGCTGTGCTAAGCTGCTCTGGGCAGAAGTAGCTTTGCCAATTAAGTCCAGGCCCTCGGTGGATCGATGGACGTACCCAGGAATCATCCTTCAGGACCAGACAGCAGCTCTCCCCTTGCTGTACTTAACAATATCTGCTGAAAATAGAAAGCTACCGCAATCCTGCTCAATGCTGTGTTCTTGTTAAGGGCAAAGCATCAACCCCAAGCTGGCGGGGCTCATTGGGAGGCACGGCCCGCAAAACAAGCAGCCCTTCACAGTCGCCTTCTTCAAAGCCACTGAGGTTCATCTGCGCAGCATCCGCTCCACGGGAGGGAAGCAGAGGAGCCAGAACCGATCCAAAACGCCAAAGAACCAGGAAGCTTTCCGGGTGTCAAACATTGCAGGTACAGCGGGGTTTGCTGGGGCCATTGTGCCAGCTGTGGGATAATGCTCTGCTGGACTCAGCAGTACCTGGGAACTGTTTCTCCCATCATCAGTGTTCTCTCTTTGCTCTCCTGCTAGCTTTCGGTTGCCAGTCTGAAACCAGGTGGGATTAGGGATTATTAAAAGAAAAAAACAACACTTTTTTTTCCTTGAAAGAGAGTAAAACTGAGGGATGTCCTAACACAACCCTAAAAAGAAAAGCCATCTGAGCAGATAATCACCCACATAAACCCTTATTTTGAAATTTAAGATGACTTTTAAGCAAATAACATCAGCACTACAGTAATGTATTTCAGCAGATCTGAACTGAAATACTGTAGCTCTTCAAAAAGCTGCAATTTAAAATGCAGCCACCCAAAGGCTTAATGGTCCCGAAAGAGGAAAACCCATTCATTGCTCAGGATAAATGCAGCTATTCTGGGGGGAGCTGGGCTTCCCTAATATGGAAGAAAACCGTCAGGCATTTAAAATAGAAACGTGGTTTAATTACGAGATACCTCAGCATAACGGGCCCTCAGTGACCTTCCCAGCAGGAGCCAGAGCACAGGGCTAGCTCCTCTGAGGGCAGCAGTGCATTCCAGCTCTATTTCTGTGAGCACATCTCTAGACAAAGAGCGTGCAAGAGAAGGAAGGAGCAGGACAGCCTTGGGAAGAAGACTTGCCTTTCCTAGGGGATGTTTGGGGCAACCTGCAAGGCTGCGGGAGAACTCCTCCCTGTCAGTCGTGTTGGAGCTCCCTACACTTAATCAGGTCATTCCTGTCCTAAGACTAATGATGTTTTCTGCAGCTCTGGAGACAGGTGTGGCTTCTCTGACCTGCCCACATGTGTGAATTCCTGTACCTTGCACCCAAAATCCTGGAGTCTCTTAAAATGCTTTCCCATATCTTGCATGTCTGAGCTCAGGGCTTCGCAGTTCCCCAGGCAATTGTTGCTTTGCAGTTTAAGTGCGCATTTTTATTAACTGGTCCATCAACTGCTTTTTAAAGAATGGGTAATGGAGAAAATAATTTCTTTCCTCTGTGAGTGGGTCAAAAAAGCTCCTGCAAGCAGTGTCTGCTTGCAGCCTGAGGCCCCTGTGTTAATTTTGATTCCAACAAGAGTTGGGAAAAAATATCTGCTGGTACTTCTCCTAGGTCTGAAGCTCATGCTTTGTTCTTTGGCTTTGCCATAAAGCACTGTCATTCACTGTCAGAAGGCTGTACTCCTACTGCAGCCACACTGAACAGAACAGATTTCACATTATTTTCATGTCCTAACTCTGCTTTGTAGACCTGAAGGTGCAGCTATTCTGCTCACACGGCTTGGAGCACAGGAAATAGTTAAAGGCTGCTTTTCCCCTATTGCTCCTTTCACAAGTTCTTTTCATACAGTAGGCAATAATCAAAGAGATCTGGTTTGTGCCAACATGAGGCCAGAGAAAACCCAAGGGCAAAAAAGCATTTTCCCAGGCTGCCTTTGGCCAGAAGTACAGTTTATATTTTATGACTACAGCACAAGAGACTGAAAATGGCTTAAAAAAAACCTAACCCAGCCAAACAAAAAAGCATCAGCAAGCACAACAGCTGAGCAGGGCTGCCTGCTCCCTGCTGTGTAGTGCTGAGGTGCTGGGCAGCCCATCCTGACAGCCCCTGTCCCCTACAGAGAACAGCAGCAGCGATCAGCGCCAAGCCTGCAAGAAGCACGAGCTCTACGTCAGCTTCAGGGACCTGGGGTGGCAGGTAAGGGCTGCGTGTGACCGGGTGCCTCTGCAGGTGGTGCTTCTGGCTGCCAGAGAGACCAAGCTAATAGATGGATTTGGTAAAATTCTTATTTATCCTTGGGGGAAAAAATTGCACGCCGCATTTAGTATGCTGAAAAAGTGCAAAGTTAGGATATCCAACTATTTGGTGTGAAACTGGCCAAAACTCAGCATGCTTAGGTCCTTGGGAGATACCGAGGGCCCCTGAATTTCCTTCTGGCAGCACTCAGAGCACATCCTCCAGCAATTCTTCTAGGCTTGGCTAAAGGCATTTTTGTTTCTCTCAGCGATGGGTGGGCAACTGGGAGGACACTGCTGCATGGATAGTAAAACTAACCCTGAAGTTCAGTGGCTCTGTGGACAGGCAAGGTGGGACAGGCTCCTGCAGGAAGAGCAGCTGCTTTGGAGGTGTATAAGACAGCACTAGGAGGGCCAGCATGTCAGATTTTTTCATTTTGCAAGCTACTGTAATTGCATGCAGACATAGGAATTGATAGATTTATGTGCCATTCTACTTTGTATTTCGCTGCACAATATTTCTGTCTTTCTCCACAATCTAATGTCTTCAATTAATCAAGGACTGGATCATTGCTCCAGAGGGCTATGCTGCGTATTACTGTGAAGGAGAATGCGCTTTCCCATTGAACTCATACATGAATGCAACAAATCATGCCATTGTGCAGACACTGGTAGGTGCAACATAGCTTGGGGTTGAGTTATTTCTAATAGGTGCTGCTCAGAAATAAGTTTTTATCTCCCAAAATCTCTAAGCTAACAAGAGGAGGAAGGTCTGCATTAGCTCATTGAGATGCCTGCAGCATCTGGCTAAACATGCCTAGCCAAGTGGCCTGAATTAATAGTTGGCGAGGAATTACCCTGTCTTTGCTGCAAGCATTGACACGCTCTCTCTAGTTTAAAGGGGCCCTGTGATAGACATCTTAATGGTTGTGTAGCCCCACTGCATGGGGAGGGAAGAGCAGGATGTGAGACCCATTATCAGCATCTCAAAAAAAAAATCCAGCTCTGCATGTTGCCGCCAAGAGGAGATACGGGGACAGGCTGAGGAAGGGGTCAGCAAAACCCAAAATTACACAGCCCAGCTGCTCTGTGGGTGTATCTACAGAGCACGAGAATGCTCACTCCTCTTCTTCATCCACATCCTATGCCCTGTGCACACCTGAGGTCAGCACTGCAAAAAGCACTAGGGAAGCTAGAAGCATCCACATATCCAAGAGAAGAGGTTTTGCAAGTTCTCCTCCTGGAGGACTGTTTCCTCTCCTCCTTCCCTCGGAGGCCCTGCAGTGACAGCCAGGATCTGCAGCCCTTGGTGCCAGCCGGCTCTGGGGCTGCTGGTATGGGCCCCCCCATGGGACTGCTCCCAAAACCTCACCCGCACGTCCCGTGGAGTTTATTCGAACTGGTGCACTTCTGCAGAACACTGGCTGCTCTGACAAGTGGGAATTTTCTAATGAAAACCCGCTTCACTGAAAGATTTCCAACTAGATCTGACTTGGGTTCGTGCGTCAGCCTGCACACACGCGGGGGACATCTTGAGATGTTGGTACACAAAGCCAGGTGTTCAAAACATGTCTGTGTGTGCATATGGGGGAGAGAGGGCTGCCTGGGAAAGAAAAACATGCGGGAGGGGAAGGGAAAAGGAAATCTTAACATGTCTCTGCTTTAATTCCTCAGGTTCACTTTATAAACCCAGAGACTGTGCCGAAACCCTGCTGCGCTCCCACCCAACTCAATGCCATCTCAGTGCTCTATTTTGACGACAGCTCCAACGTTATCTTAAAAAAGTACAGGAACATGGTGGTACGAGCATGCGGCTGTCATTAGGTTTGTAGGAAAGAGAAAGGTTATTGGTGAAGAGTGAGTTCTGTACGGATATGTGGGGGAGGGGAAAAGGTTAGCACTGCAGCAAGGGGCTTCAAAAATCCCAGTTTTTAGGACTGGGCTTCTGAAAGTTCAGACAATGGAACAGTTTCTGGATCTAAGTGGCATTTGAAAGCATTTTGTTTTAGTTTATTACAGACAATGAGCTTGTAAACTGAAACAAGCCAGAGAAACCATTAAAAACCCAATCTGCCTACAAAATTGGCTCCTACAACACATACTTCTGCAGACGAGCCTTTCAGAAGATTGCAAATTCACCAGGGTTGATTGTGAATTAAAAATTAATAATTATCCAAAGTGAGAATGTGCTGTGACTATTGAGCATGTGTAGTTCCTGTAATGCAGTTTGCAATAAAATAAGTGAACAAAATATACCTGGAGTGAACAGGTATTTTGTTAGAGAATTATTACTTCCATCCCTCCGATTGCTTCAGTTTCATTAGCAGAAGCAATTTTAATTGATGCAAGTTCCAGTGTTAAATTGCAGGAGCAGAAGCTGTATCTGGATGGAACGGAGTTCAAAAGGACAAACCAGAAAGGAAAAAAGCATTATGACAGGCAAGCAAAAGAACTGAAGAAAGTAACTCCAAAGAACAAGGCTTTGGGGGTATACTTGTTTTCTTTCTCAACAGGGAAAGAAATTTCCTGTAGCAACCAGAAAGAATTAATTTGCTATGAATTTGAAACAGGAAGGCAGCACAACGTTAAGAAACGATCTGGGATTAAACCCAATGCTTAGCTGAGGTACCCTGATCAGTCATGGAGCTGTGAAAGACAGCTGAAGGTCCTGCTCCTGTTTGGAAAATACCCACTGACTTCAATGACAGAACAAGTCCCTGTGCTTCTTCAAACACGTGGAGTTGGAAGGTGCTGTGAGCACAGCTAGGGACACTGCAGGGGACCTTACTTTCCAGGGTCAACGTTTGCAACAAAAGACACTGCCCGACTATTGGTCTCTGAAAACAAACAAACAAGCAGAAACAAACCAAAAAAATACCACAACAAACCAACATTTTCAGGAGCCACTTCAAGCAGCTGGAACCGGGGACAGGAAACCACCCCGTTTCCTTCATTTAAAAGCAGAGGTTACACAAGCATCTCATTTATGTAATTGAAACTTGATTGAAGTTGTTGTGATGAGAATGCAGAGTAGCAGTAACCAACCACAAGCTGACTGAACACTTGGGCATACCTTGCAATGACAAAAGCAGGACTGGCATGAATTTTACTGGAGAGAAAAAAAGTTATATCCAGAGAAACACCAGGTCTTCAGCATACCCAGCTCTAAATCCTCCAGCTTCTAAAACCTGGATCTCCAATAGATGAGTCCAGAACACCAGAAGTGCCCAGCTTTGGGACTCAGTGCACCGAGGGATGTGATGCAGCTGCAGGGGGAACTCAGCCCCACGTCCCTCCTTAGAGGAGGGGGGAAAAAAAAGAAGATAACAAACTGCAACCACGAGTATTTGGAAACCAGTCAGTGCTCCTCTTCCTTCAGTCACAGACCAAATCCAGACCAGATGCCTCATTTAAAAAGCAAACAAACAAGTAAAGGAGGAAAAAAAAATAGCGAAATAAATTGGAAACTTGTTTCTGATGGCCTAACTTAAATTGCATTTAAGTCAATTGGTGTTTTCCCAGCAGCAGGATTAGCCTTATGGGAATGTGGAAATCTTTCCACAATATCTGCAGGTTCTGGATCTCCAGCTGCACCCTACTTCCAAACCAGGCAACTCAGACATGTGCAGGAACAGCCCACCCACAGCACACACACACCGCACTGCTCCAGTGAACCTCCCACCTGCAGCAAGGTGACGCTGACCGAGCTGTCACCCACGGCCACGACAGCTGCTGAAGCCAAACATCAAACGTCTCTCCCTGGAGCCTGCAGAGAAGACCATCTACAGCGGTCAACTCGAAACTGCTCTCAGAGCATCTCTAAGAGCGAGGCACTGAAATCCTACAGGTCAGAAGCATCTTTGGACTTTGGTTGTGTATGTACACCAGTGTTTCTGTAAGCCTCCTAAAGGAAGGTAAGGTGCTACCTAAAAGGTTATGAGCTAAACAGACCTAAACTTCCACTATTTCGTAGTCAAGAGGTAGTTTTTTCTTGCAACTGTTTCCATGTTGGTGGTCACAGCATTGATGTTTTGCATTTTTAACTTGGACCGCAGTATCACGCTGTATAGGATTCATATATTAAATATTATGTGGGGACTGTTTGGCTGTTTTTTTTTCCTTTACATAATAGGATTTCTGTTGCTAGGCTTAACATCAGCTCCACTGTTTGTACATTTTTATGTAAATAGTTGTCACAAAACGGAAGAATTATTTATTTCCATCTCTGAATTCCTTTTCAATCACATCCAGGAAAAATGATTCTCAGTTCTTAAGCACATTTGTTTCCTTATTTAAGAAGATATTTATTAACAGTTGGCAAAAAATGCGTACACATTTCTGGTTCTTCTCATAGAGCAGTTGTCAGAAGCCTTTTGTACAAACTAGCAAAATAAATCATTGCGACTTTACAAAAGATATCCCAGTAACATCGTGTATCTGTGTGGTTTTTCTCCCTATGTTCAAAGAACCTTTTTGGCCGGGCAGCTTTTCACCTTGAGCATCTGTTTCCACGTAGGTCAATCTCTGTGTACTGACAAAAATCAGCACGTCGCTGTTTGGTGCAGCTCCTTCTGTCCAAACACAACAGAGGAAAGAATATGAAAAAATATGAATATGTTTTGCAGAGTGCTTTGCAAAGATCTATGATTGAATTATAGTGCAGCTGTCAGCAGCTGTTTCAAAGAAGCGGGGGGTAAATTAGTTCTGTTTACTGCTAACATAGTTCAGAGATTTAGTCATCCCAATAAAATTATAGAGGCACAAGGAAGGAAAAAAGAAACTCCAAAGGAACATCAGCCAAGAAGCTGACATTTTCTAATTTAGATTGTTTTAGCATATTTCGGAGATGCTGCTGGCAGGAGGTTTCCTACTGTGGATACCACACTGCATTGCTATGGAGGCAGCTGAAAAAAATAATGGTCTGAATTCCTGTATTAACTAAACTTTGTATCTTCGGGGCACGACTGCAATTTTTGGGTTCTTGTTTACTTTGAGCTGTGAGCAGAGTTGTGCCAGTTTACATAAATACATTTGCTGATCCAGAAGCTTAAATCATCAGCTTTCTGGAGTTAAACATTCACCTTTCACAAGTGATTATACATTCATAAGTAAGTCCTCTTGAAGTTCTGATGTAAAGTCCAGCGAAGCGTGAGAGGAAAGACCTTTCTTGACCTAACTGATGCCTACCCAGGCTTTGTATGCCTCCATCAGCCTTACAAGAAGGATCTTCCACTATTTCTCAGTACAGACCAAATTCTCCACACATAAACCCATTTTAAGCCAGATGTGATTCCAGCAGAGGCATGAAAAAAAGTAATTCATCGTCATGCCTTGCAGCGCCAGCCTCGCTATGCAGCAGCCAACAGAAGCTTCAGCACCAACTTCAACACATCCAGCCTTGTATCACAAAATACCAGTTGGTTTCCAACTTTGCCACAAACACTCACAATTTGCTGGATAGGTTTCACAGCAGCTTTCCCAGCCCAGGAGCCAAAACTCCATTCCCAAGTTCATTGCAGGCTCTGTCAGTCCACATCGCTACTGTAGCTTTGTCTCTTCATCTACTGTTCTGGAAGAGGAGCGCTTGATGTGAATACGTACACTGCCATAAACAGGCAGGGCCATAAAACTTGAGTGAACCAGCTTCAGAACGGCTGGATTTATCTGAGCAATGACATTTTAAAGCACATTTATAACATTTTATAGATCAGTTATTTTAACTTGCTTTCAAAGCCAGGCTTTGAGGACGTTGTGTTTGCTTAATTGAGCTGCTTTAAATCTGCTCCAGTTCTGACAATAGGATCCTTTGGTCCTTATGCAGGAAGCTGCCTCTGTTGCTGCCAAGGTTCATATAATAAGAGATAATGACTTAAGTGAGCCTTTGTGCAATTTTAAGATCTCTGATTTCTATGGAAGCGTCAGCTGTAGATGTAAAAACAGAAGGAGAGCTGGGCTAGCACAAGTGCAGCTCAGCGGCGGTGCCAAGGGCTGTGAGAATTCCTTCTCAGCTCCGTTCACCCCTTGCAGCTCTGCCCGCCACGGGAACAGACACTTCTGGATGAAATAAAAACAAAGACTCATCCCTGGAGTTCAGAATTTGCATCCTCCGCATGTTTCCATGCACACAGCCTGCTTGCTGACTTCCATAGCTGCCACAAACATTATTCACTGTGTCCAGCCGTTCCTTTAGAGAAAAATACTGCCCAATTAAGTTAAAAGGAGCCTGTTTGAAGTTTTTATTTATCAGGTAATGATTGACAAGAGCTCGAGGCAAAAACTAGGAGCACTTTATACTACCATCATTCATTACCTAAGTACACAAGCGACACAAATGGGTTATTAAGGGCACTTGGAGTTACTCTGTTTTAAATAAAAATATTGATTCCCTTTTGCTTAGTGCAGTAAAATTTGTATTCGTAAACCAGCAGGAAAGAAAGATCAGAAGTTTCTGATAACACAGTGCTCTGTTTCCCAGTACGCACATCGTTGTTTCCCCAGGGGCTGTCTTCTGACCAGGCAGTAGGAAAGGACCGAGCTTTAATGCTTTGAGACTTATTTTGATACTGTGAGGTTCCCCACTTGATGTTTGAATTAATTCCATAAACGAGGGAGTCCAGTCTTCAGACAGCTTGACTTCAGCCCACTTCCAAGCCACTCAGCAGTAATGTGGGGAACGGAGCATTTCTGCCTGGAGCTGAGGGGTAAGTGGCTGCACTCACTGCAACATCCACGTAATTAGAAACATGCACTTACCCTTTCTGAACTGGAAGCTGAAGGGACTCCGGACTTAACAGCTCCGTGCAGCTGATAACTTGGGCCTAATGATGTTATTTTAGGTAGCTCTTAAGACAAGGGAGGGGGATCCCAGGCCCTCAGCATATCTGTCTTGGTTTAGTGTGTCAGCACCTGGAGCTCGGGCAGAGGACTTCATGCTGATGCTGAACTTCCAAAGGTTTGGGAAGTCACTGTGGTTTGCAGGGTACAAAAAGCCCCATCAGAGGCATCAGGAGCCTTCTATCCCTTCATCTCCATTGCAAGAGCTCTCCACAATGGGCAATAGCCCTGGCAGTGGCCAGACACTAGCAGTGACACCAGCAGTGCGACCTCTGGCTTGGCTAATGAACGCAAACTGCTCCAGGCTGCTGGATTTATTCCTCTGTTATTTGTTGCTGCTGTGTCAGGTGCTCCATATAAAATACATGGAAGCAGAGAGATGCAGTGTCTGGATTCTGTTAGGAAGGGTCAAAGCTCAAAGATATCACTTCTCAAGTCCCAACAACGTGAGCCATTTTGTTTGGTGTTTGTAACAAGCTGTAGACAAAAGCAGAGAGTTCGCTGGCTCTACATCTGTCTCTCTCACACAGAAGCACTACTCAGCCTCTCAGAAACGATACTTGAGAACAAATTCCTCATTTTAGAATCCAGCTTCAACTGTATACGATGCACACAGGGAGCAAGCACAGATCAGCATACTTCTCTAACCCAAAGTGGACTAGCACAAAGTTTTGCTCCTGATATCATTATTAATTTCTCAGGGACCTTCTGCTTACACTGACCAATATTTGGATCCTGAATATAGAATATAGGGAATAACCTGGGAATAACCTGGCTTGACGGCAGTTTTAAGACTTGGAGTTAATTACTCCAAAGCCTGATTTTATGAAACGTCAGGGCTGGAACTCTAAGCAGACAGAAACCAGAGGTACTGCAAAGCTCCTCTCTTTGCAGCTGTACCATCACCTGTGGAAATTCAGCTCTTAGGTTTCTCCTGCAAACCTGGCCAGCAATTTCTGGGGGGAAGAAGTAACTCAGTACTCAATGAAGTTGGGCCTCTGTTGACTTGGAGCAACTTTAATCAAGCAGTCCTTACCCCTAACCACAAGGCAGACATTCCCCACACCCTCTTTTTTCTTTTTTTTAAATTGGAGTCATACACAAACGATTCCCAGTTCAGTCCATCAGTTGTTTTGGTTTCACATGACTACTGAGAAATCAACTGTAAAAGCTGGTGCAATAATATACACGCATACCATGCGCAGAACGTGAACTATAAATACTGGCAGGGAGTCTGGTTTAAGAAGCTGCAGTTAATGTTGTGTTAGAGCAGCCCTCAGAACCCCCATTTCCAGAGATTTATACTGCAGGGGGTGGGGAGGGAATAAATCCGATTTTGTTGGAACACTGCCTGCAACTTCTCAACCATAAAGCCTATATTTATGGCTGCTACACAGCATGAAGGATTCAATTTGTCCTTTGTTATGAATTTCAGTGGATCACAACTGTTTATTTCCAGATTTTTATTTTAAAGCTGGCATCTTTGGCTTGCAGGAAGACAAAGCACTTCATAGCTCATTCCAACGGGGGTGTGCTCAGACCACACTCCACAGAGATAGTACAGCACAATCCCAAAGTCCAGCAATACCTATTGGGTCCAGAGGCAAGTGAGAAGCACTGATGGTTGTTTGTGAGGTGAGCCTGGTGGGGATGAAGGCCAGGCTCCTGACTGAAGTACATTCACCCAAACCTCCACCATGTCTGCTGGCAGCATACACCACAATCTCACAACTATTTCAGCCTTCCATCAGGTTTGGCAGCCAGCTCCCTCCAAGAGCTGGAAGAACTGCTGCAGAGCTTCCAGCATCACAGCAATAGGTGGAAAGCATAACCACTGCAAGGCACAAATGGTATCGACCCTTCCCAGCTTTATGATACTTCCTTCTTCCAGTGGCAGCTGAGAGCAAGATGTTCAGTAGAAAACACTGTGTGACTTCAGCACCACTTGGCAGCCCAACTCCTCCACGGTAGCAATATGTAGTCACAATTACAATCCTATTAATTAGCACTTGCAAAGCACCACCTTCAAAGCCTTTACACTGGCACTAATTACAAAGGAAGAAGATTGCATTTTGCATTTATCTGTTTCATGTTTCTCGTCTGGCTCAAGAGTAAGCCTTGAGAAACCTGCTGTTTGGGTAAGATGTAACAGTCTAAAGTTAAAAGGAACAGAGGCTCCTTCCTGGGAGATGGGTGAGACTAACAGCAAATTAAGACTATCACTCCCATCTGGAGAACATAATAATTGAGCTACAGTCTTTGAGGAAGCAGATCTGGTTTTCTGCTGCAGCACCTCTCAGACACTAAATGAAGAGAACATCTCTGCCAGCACCGCAGGATACTGCAGTTGCTTTTGCTTCACTTCCAGACCATGTATCAGACATACTCCTATCTTTCCCCCAATCTGTCCCCCTTCCCTTTATGAAAATGAGTGAAGACCAGGGAAATATCTACAGTGATTCACCTATCTCCTCTTGAAATACCCTCATGGGACAGAAAGATAACCAGACCATGAGGACTGTCATTATTGAGGTCAGCCTCTAGCTGATCCATCAAGCACAGAATAGGTTTGCAGGGAGTCACAGAATACCAAAGGTCAGTGCCATGCTATAAATACACTGCAAAAAGGCACAATTAACCTTCCCAAACGCTGTTCTTCTGTGCATACACTGGGACAAACATAAATCCTTTACTGTAAGCTGCCAATAAACGATGCAAGTGGTGTCAACCAAGTAGATACGGGATGTTGATGTTCATACAGCAGAACAATTTGCTAGACAGACGGCCATATATCTGGTTGCAGAATGTTGCTCTGTATTATGAGGACAACCGTTCCTGCCCTTAGAAGGCACTGTGGCTGACAGGGAGGAGGGTCTGATTTGCTGGAGGAACAGGTTGATTGGGAAATATTTGCCACACTGGGCAACGGTGGAGGTGAGGACCAAACACTGCAGAGCCAGGCACAGCCAGCCCTTTTCAGCACTTGCAGATGAGCTTACTCCAAACATTCTGATGTTTATTTGCCCAGCACTGATGTCAAGCCACCTTCCTGATCTGCCAGAGATTTTCCATTTCTCAGCCTGCTTTAGTCCCCACCACTGCTGTGCTTCAGACACCTTTACAGACATGTACGAGTGTTGATTTTTTTAAACGTGTGTACAATTAAGAGGAGTAAGGCAGCTTGACTACTGTCTTAAGAACTTGAGAGTTGAATACCTATCTAGCTTTTGAGAAGTGTTTTACCACCTACAGTATTTCCAAGCAAATCCTGGTGAGCAGCAGATGGGAGGAAAAAGGGAATAAGCACACTTTCCTGCTGCCAGAAAACAGATTTTTGAAGACCAGAAAGAGTATTTCTGTTGGCATAGCTAACCCTCTGCTACAAGTGCATGGAAAGGTGGAGCACATCCAGCTCTCTGTTATGTTTCCAAAGCTTCTTCCACAACTCTTCTGCCCATACAGCACCTACAGGTATCACAGACAAGCAGCTTGGCCTTCCTGCTGCCAAGCAGGCTGTTGGATGCTCCCTGCCTCTGGAACCAGATGGCCGCAGGATTTCATTTGATTTAGCTTTGGCTTTCAGAAAGGGGTTGTTTCTGCCCAGGAAGCAGCAGAAACAACCCCACACATAGGTTACCTATGAGATAAATGTTTATGTATGAATCTGTTTATATACAACTCCAAATGCAGCTAGATTTCAATGAGATTTTACTGCTTTACAGGAAACACACTACTTCCCATATACATTATAGACAAACATCCTGGACATGACATGCTGAGTATTAAACAGTTCTTTCAGGCAATCTGCAAAGCATTATGTGATCACAGAATATCAGTAAGGCTGCACTTACTGCTCCTACTGCTGAAGGCATAAATATAATGATTTTTGGCAATTCATCATTGGTATGACAGTAGTGATCTCAAGACCTCATTCTAGACTCAGGATCCCCCAGTTGTGAAAAATACACAGGTTAATTGGACAAAGGTGTGGAAAACCTTTCTTCCACAACTCCTGACCCCTGGGGAGAGGGTAAGATTAAACAACTTTCCACAGGTAACACACACACAGATCTGCAGAAGAGTACTGTGGGAGGAGGGCTTGGAAACTGGGTAAGCTTTCACACTAAAGTATTTGTCATAAAAACGTACAATTGACATCTGTTCCTCCCACCCTCTACATATGAGGATTTTCTGGGGGAAAAATAACAGTTACTCCGTATTCAAAAGTACTGTGCTGCTCAGGAAGATTAAGGAGAGATTTTCTGTACAGTGACGACCGATAGACACTGCCCTACACTTCAAGTCTTCATTGCGGGTGCCTACCTTAATTGCTGCTTCCCGTTTGCTTTGGCCTCTCCTCAAAGCTAGCAGCACATGTAATTGCACATCAAGGGAGATGGCTGCCTCTGATCTGTCTGACCAGTTTCTCCCAGCAGTAATTTAGACATGCCTCCTTCAGCAGTAGACTTAAGAAGCAAAGGAGAACAGCTTTAGGATTCAGACATTTCCAGAAACAGAAGGATTTTCTCTGTTCAATAGATGTTGTCATATCTGGCTGACAAAATTGTTTATTGTGCTGTGAATTGCAGGTCAAAATGAAACTCATCTGCTTCCTGAAGTTGTTGCCACTCATTGAAGCCATCCCTAACAGAAAGCTGCTGTTTCTGAAGTGTCAGCTCGTGGGGGCAGACATGGACAGGCACTGGCAGCATGCCTCCCTGGGTCCACCCATCCCACAAGTCCCAGGGCTGCATACCATGGCACCAAACCTGTGGGTTTCTCACTGTGCCTCGGGCTCTTCCACCATGCCCAATTTAAGGAGTCCTTGTCAGTGTGCACCCACAGCTGCCTGCCAAGTTCCTCTCTCTGTGCCTTTCCTTTTCTTCCCCACTTATTTGACTGCATTAAAGGGTAACAGTAGAAAGTTTGTGGTGATGGGAATGGAATTTCTCAGTCAAGCTTACTTTAACACATTTAGAAAACTAGATAGCCACTGAGCTATATATAGATATGGTTGCATTACAGAAAAAAGCCCTCTACTTCTGCAAGCCACAAGGCCACGAGGATAGATTATCTGAATTACTGTCATTACCCAAATTACTAGCTAAAGAAGAAACTTCCAAGCAGAATGCATCGCTCTAGCAGTTTGACTATAGGAACCACTATAATTACACAAAGTATTTTAAATCATGCCAGTACAAACAAGAACTGGAGATGGAAAATACCGTGCTAGTCATTGCATCTGGAAATGATGGTTGGCATGGAAATGCATGGAACTGGTTACTCACACCAAGCAGCGGGTGCAGTGAAGTCATGTCCACCACCACTCCCTACTACCTTTGACAACAGGCAAAGGTTATTTCCACAGTCTCACCCACACTTCTGGCAGCCTCTTAAAGCAAGTCCTGCTTCTTGTAGGCCGGGCTAGCATTGCCATTAGAGCAATCTCAGCTCACAACAGCCCCATGTGCCAAGGAAAGTGTGGCAAACAAAGGCCACAAGGTCACAACGTTTCCTTCCAGTCTCCCTAAAAAGTAGTAGTTGTGGAGGAAGAAGCAGGAGCTTCTCCACTTACAACACACCTGATGTGTTGCAGCCGCGACACTCAAGCAGACTGCTCCCTTCTCCAGCATTGTGGGTGCACACACAAACAGGGCTGCTGAGCCTTTATGGGCTGCACACTTCCCCTGAGCGCTAATCTCCCAACACCATCAGTCTTGAGAGTGGCTGTCCTTATCTACCCCAGAGCAGCTGCTGTGGGCTTCTGTCTGCAAGATCAAAGGAAAGTTATTCCCACAAAACAGCATTACACACCCTTAGCGATGGTCTTAGTCTCTGCAAGGATAAAGGAGCCACCACTCTTTCCTTTAAGGACATGCTTGTGCTCCACTGAGCAAATTCAGAAGCTCAGGACAATTGTCTGCTGAGTGGGAAGATTGCAGGAGCATTCCCTGCTCTGTGCTGTGCTCCCCCATAACCACCTGTGTGATGCTCAGCCCTGGCAGCAGGCAGAGCAGAAAGGCAAGCAGCAGCACGAGACACAAAAACCAACAGAGGGATCCTAATAGACACAGCAGGGCAGCTGCACAGCTTGCTGGACACAGCTAGTCTTGATTCCCTGACACCACTAAGAAGGCAAAGTCAGAACAAACCAGGCACTTGAACAACAGTCAAAATACTATTTACAATCAAAGAACATCACTCAAAAACTCCTCTCAGAGGTTTCACACAGCATTTTAAGGCATAGACCGTTCTGTGCTCAGCTCCAACACTTTGACCTCACTGTGCCCAGCCCCATTGCCAGGCTGGCTCGGATGGAGGCAGGCAGGGCGGTCTGCTGGCTGTGCCCTGCACAACACAGCTGCTCCTGCAGGCCCTGCTTCAGGCTGCTCAGCCTCACTGCCTCATTCAGCATTTGTTCCAGACAACACATTGCATTGTTAAAGACTACAAAAGATAAAGCTTACCTCTCCAGGGTCAAACTTCAAGATTTTTCATTTCCATCTTGCAGACTCCTCCCAAGAGAAGCAGGTCATAACACCGAGGTAGCACTAGCTCTCCATCAATCCAGAGACAGCATGCTCACACCTTCTGACTGCCACCAAAACACCGCAGGCACAAAGCTTCCACCTCTCCAGGAGGAGCACTGACTCCTCCAGCCAGGCCTCCACAACCAAGCTCCCACTTCAACATAGCTTCTCAGCTAAAAACCTCGATGCTGTAACCTGCTTGAGGCCCTCTGATTTTCACCTCATTGGGTGATCATTTACCCATCAGGTTTTTTCAATCAGAGGGCACCATTTCCTTTCCTCCAGGTGGCACAGCTGCAGTGCAGGGCCTTTACTTGTCCTGCTCGAGGCTCCATCCCTGAGGAGCTCACTAATGAGGCCATCACCTGTTTGCTCAGTGTGTGCTGCTTCACCTTTACCCCTCTGCATGGTGCTATTACACAGCCCGCTGCAGACTCCTGCTGGCCACACACAGCCACCTGCGTGCCTGCCAACACTGCAGTGGGGATGGAGGCATCCCCTATGGCTGCCTTCCTCTCCCCTTGGGCTCACAGCCTGGCCTGTCACCAGAAGAGAAGCAGGTGATGATGTGCTCACCTGAGAGCACACAGTGTCTGCAAGCAGTGCTCTGGGCCTGTCTTGGGTTCATATCCAGCATGCATTTCAGCAGAGCTACAGAGTCATTCTTCTTTTACAATGTGTAAGGCAGCTGAGGTGGTTGCCATGAAGTCACCAGCGAGCCAGGTGTGCAGAAGGGAGATGCTTCACATCCCATGGCTGCACTGCTCCCAAGTGCTCCCTCTCTCAGCCCATCTGCTGAGCTGAGGCCCCACGCCTGCAGAGGGGCCCGCCATGTGTGCAGGGGATGTGCCTCACGTGCCCGAGGCCGCACGCGGGGAAGTTTGGTGCAGACACAAAAACCTTCACCTCACATGTTATTTGGAAAAGCAATTGGAGGCTGCACTATCTGTCCCGAGCTCTGTGTCAGCCTCCCAAGCACTTCCGCATCCTCCTCTAAAAGCAGAGCTTGTATATTAGCGTTACTTTAATGTGGTTGTCATTATTTTTGCATCTGCGCTCCACATTTAGGAATTCGGTACTTCGCCATGGGGACAGGATAGTGACAGTGCTCTGAACCACTTATTTACAGTTCCCCTGTTTTCTGCATGTAGATTTCTCTCCAGTTTAAACTGACCCTCAGTGCTTCCCGTGCTCCAGTCGGGCTGTGCTTTGACCGTGAATCCGTGAGTGGAAGGATTGTGCCAAAGCACACAGTGCCTGGATGCAGACCTTCACTAAATCGTACGTGATTAACACACTGGAGTATTTCAGACTGCTGCAGGTTAAGTTCTTCTACTGAACTTAATATTTGTACCAGGGTTGCTCTGAAAGTAATGCCTCCTATTTTATGATGTTGGCCCATGATGTCAGAGAAGGATGCTGGTGGTGTGGCAGCAGGGGTTGAACCTTCCTGCCAATATCCCATTACACCTTGTTGCTGTGTGACAGCTGGCAGCAGAGGAGCAGTTGGACAGGACGGTGTCTGTCACAGAAGCGTATATGAAGAAAAGGTGTGTCATTGAACGCCTGCATGCAGAAAAAATGGCACCCACACATCCATTGCCACTTGCTGAACGTTTATGGAGACCAACGAGTGGATGTGAACACTGTCAAGTAGTGAGTGGTGTGTTTCAGCAGTGGTAACAGTGATGTGAAAGGCAAGCCACATTCCAGAAGCTCATGCACAGCTGTCACACCATGAAATGAAGAGTGTCTAAATTAGCTCATCTTCACAGATCAGCTAATGGTCGTGACTGGGTTGAAAAACACTGTTTTGTAGCTGAGAATTTTCGTTATCAAATAGTATCTTTATGCCCTTTGTCGTAGTTTCCATGGAAATAAATATGTGGCATTACTTTTGGAGCGACCTAGGTATCTCTGGGTGTTAAGCAAGACATAGCTCAGTACGATATGGAAGAGTTGGGTATGGAACCTTGATCTCTATTTCGCATCATCCAGTGTGTAACGCTGAGCAGGAGACATCACCTTTCAGTGCCCCAGCTTTCCTGACCCTAAAATGAGAGTAGTGACACAGTTTTATTTTGCAGGACTTTTAAAGGAACTGGTATGACAATGCAGGCTGTGAAGCACACAGAGCAATGACACTGTACAGAAGAGGGCACACTTCATGCCCGAAGATTTGGCAAGGAATAAGCACAGCAGCGAGCGGATGAGCACCGAACTGGGACTGGGCTGCCTGGGATGAGTCACTTCCAAAGGAACAACAAATGGGAAACATAGCAGGTCAGAAATTGAAAGCATTTGGCCACCATCCACCTGTCATCCACGGGCAGTGAAGTTGCTTTCTCTCTGCTACTTTGTTTGATGGAAAACTTAACATCTCCAGTTAGCTGCGATGTGTCACATCTCGGCCTGGCCGACAGATCTGCCTGCTGAGGGCTTTATGGTCCCATCGGGGAGAAGAGGGTGAGCTGAATCCATGGATACGGGGAAATAATTATGAGGTTTTATTGAGCAAGATTTGGAAAACAAAAAAACTGGAAATTGTTGAGTGTCTTAATTGAAACAAATGATAACTGTTGGGTTTTATCAATAAGTGTCCTTTCCTCCACTGAAAAACATTCTCTTACATGTTAGAAATCTATGAAAAATGATGCTCTATAGCTAACACACAGACATCAAGCACGGGGAAGAACTACTTAGGTTTAAACTTTGGTCAAAGTCTGGAGGAAAGATGTGCCAACAATTTTTAACACGTACATATCACTTAAAATGTAGCTGCCATTTTTCAACTTGCCTTCCACAAAGCAACGAATCTGAAATTCCCAGAAGGTGCTTTCTAGAAGCTGAGTTTCAGCACAGGGCTAACAGCACATGCGTGAGACACAGGGAAGTGTGCTGCTTGCAGCACGAGCAGCAGCTGCTGATGGGAAAGGCTAAAACAGCAGCTATTGTAAACGGGCATCAGTGTTAAAACAAAGCTCTTGTTCAGCTGACTTTGGGGATGGAAGAAGATTTTGGCTCGTTCTTTAACTGGTTAAGGGATTCATTCATTCACGGAAAACGGTGGGTCTGCATGGGTCAGTGAGTGAGGAAATAGGGGTGTCCCTGCTGGCTGCAGGCAGAGCTCGACTGGCTGAGCTGGAGCACCCAATACAGAGCACAGAAAGGGCTGAATATCCGGCAGAGCTGAGAACAAAGAGGTACAGAGCGACCGTGGAGTGGTGCCGGAGAGATCTGAGAATCCAGAGGGACTTCTCTGTCACTCCTTTTTGTGGTTGCACGGCAGTGATCTGGGACAGACCTAAATCATCTTCATGGTTTCCTATTGCCTCGTACTTGTTCCTGAGTTCACATTTCTCAAAGAAAGTTGATGCTGCTTTGAAAGCTCATCTTGTTTTCTCTAATTCAATCCGGAAAGCATTCATATTAATACCAACAGATACCGCCCACACGCAAATCAGAAAAATTAAAGGGCATTGCAAAAGCAACTGTTTCCAGTGGTCAGATTAGCTGCAGACGGAAGCAATTCAAGATGCATTAAAACTAACAGGCTGTAGATGTCCAGAGGCATTGTCTCACAGTGCAGCACTTCTCTATGGCCCTTCAGAGATGATATTTCTTGGGATTTTCTCAATTGTTCTGCTGCTTTACAAGTTCTTCCATGTCACAACAGAACAGACTAAAAGTTTATCAGCAGCCTACGGCAACATCTCAGTGGAGAAAGTCAAAGATATTTCTTAATGCCATTTCTTATTATCTATCATTACTGTGTAAACGTTGCGAGTACCAGAGAGCAGGAGGTCTGCTGTTAATCATTACAAACCTTGGTTTTGACCTGTTTAGCACTTAAACCTTCCGAATTGTTTCATTTCTTTAAAGCGTACAGAAAATCGGCTTTTCCCAGAGCCCTGGGTGTTCTAGTGAACAGTACCACGAGCTTAGTCCTCAACCAGCTTTCTTAAGTCAGTTAGTTAGATCTTCTATTTAAAGATAGGTTCCATCCCATCCTTCTGCAATCTGGTTATGATTACTGGTTACTGCCACCCGCAGACTGATAAACTTATAACAGCTGCATTGCAGGAAATCACCTCCAATTCAACCCTGATGTTGTATGGATGTCTTTAGTTAGCTTAAATAGGCTTTTAACATTCATTTTTGTGTGTGCAAAACACCTATCATTAATTTTGACTCGGGAGATCAAACAGTTAACAATGTGTTGATCCTAGCTTACTTCCAAGTGATGTATTGTATCATTTCTGAGAGTTATGAGGGGTTGATATTTTCTTTTACTAATGCATCAAAGTCGATAAGTGAACGGGGCAAACCCCCGTCCTGGGAAAGGAAGCTATTAACAGCTCTGCTCGGAAGGTTCTGAGGGCCACATTGCGTCATAGCCCTCGAGTTTATTGAATGTTAACTCTTTTTTTTTTTCCTTAACCAAAGGAAATGAGTTTCTATAATCCTCTGCTTTGAGCTGCATCCTCAGTGGGGTAATGAAAAATGACCTATGCCATTTGATAGCACACTACTTTGCACACAATAGATCTTCACAAGAGCAAGCACAATGTGACTCCGGCTTTTGCTTTTTCTTCTCGTGGAAACACACAATGAATTTATTTATTGCTGATCTACAAGGCACTAGAACAGAATGGGCACAGCGGGGGAATTGCCCAAGTTTAGCTTGGCATGGTAAGAAAGCAGACCCAAAGAAAATGACCAATGTTCAGACCTGGGAGAGCAAAACACTTTTATTAGGAGGATCTTGAAATGGTGGGTTCATGTGCATGCAGCAAGCAAGGCAAATTGGTTCCAAGTACAAGGCATCTGCTTCCTTGAAAACTTTTTTTTTTTGGCAGAATTTGTATGCGAGTTGGGCATGTTGAGTGATTTATGGGGCCATTAAACATACACTAAATCAATCTCTATTAGGAAAAAAAAGTGCCATGTACTTAAAAAAGGCCCTCGAGCTAGATTTCTGAACCCAAGGTCTGATGTTGCAAGGCAAATGGTCATTGGTAATTTGGGAGATGTAACATGAACTCAGTCAGTCAATTTGGATATGATAGCTTTTAATGTTCCACGATTCCAGCAAAATGTGCATCCAATTAACTACTACTAAAGGACCTTATTTATAAAATAATACTTTCGCGGTCAGGTTGCACTTTTTCCATTCATTTCTGTACACAGTTCGGGTTGCAGATTGCGTGTGCATGATTAATAAAGACAAACACCAGTTTCGTGCTGGCTGCCGTTGGCACAGTGCTGGGGCTGGGCAGCAGGTCTGTGGAGGTCCATTCTGTCCCCATTACCATGGCTTCAGGATGAGAACTCACATAGTGAAGGGCCTCCTGCTGGAACAAGGCAGAGAGAATCAAAGCATGAGGTTGTCTCCTCCTGAGGGGACTCTCTAAGGGAAAGACGCAAGAGCTGGAAACACTGAATTGTCAAAAACCTCAGCTGTTCCTTTAGTGCTGTTTTGGAGCTAAAAACATCAGTAGGTGATACAACTACATCCTACAGTCCATAGGAAAACTTATTCCTTTGAAAACATACCCAAGTATGCAAAATGTATGCACTCCAAATAGTTATTTTTCCAATATAATCTCATTTTGAGCCCATGCAGCAGGCAGTCTTTCACAAACTCAGGCAAAAGGAGGTTTTATGAACTCCTCAATGAACTGCTTATGCAAACAAGCAGAACGTTCAAACAGAAACAGGCCAAAAGCTTTTTGTGAATAGAGCATTAAGATATTTTCAGAAGAAAATATGGTTAGGGATGGAAAACCTGGAGCAGAGCCCTCCAGCTTGTCACAGAAATTTCTCATATGTATATGCATTCACGCAGAGGAGTGCATGAGAGTGAGATGTAAATTCTCTGACACAGTATAAGATGAGATGGCAGAAACCAAGGGACATGTTGCAGATCCAGCAGAGTTCTTCACCCAAGTTCAGTTCTTCTTTTCCAGCTTTCCTCCAGTACGGCTTGCAGTTATGTTGATTCTTGACTTCAAACAAAAAATATCCCAAGTGCGAAATGTCTGAGTTTTAAAAATTGAACAACAACTTATGTGGCAAAAAAAAAGGAAAAGGAAAAAGAGAGAGATGGTAACAGAATCTGCCACAGACGTGAGTGGAAATGTAAGTGGGTACCTTTGGCATGCACAAGACTCAAGTCTCCCCATAGGAAACCCTCAACCCCCAGCACAGCCCCTGGAGCACTGGGATGAACTAGGGGAAGTGCCTGGTACAGGGGATTCATTCTGTGTGGAATAGACGCAGTAGGGAGGTAAGTTCTGGATCCCATATATGGCTATAGGATTGAATAGTGGTAGCAATATAATGAGCAAACCTAAAATAAGTGATTATATTGGCAGCACAACTTAATTACAAGTGAAATTCTCCTTAGTACACAAAGAGTGTTCCTGTGCATTGGTAAATTACAGGAATGTGGAAGGGTGTGCTCCTAAAAATGTAAGGGGATACTTCCAGGAGCAGATGCAGAGGGATGGAAGCAGAAATGGGGCAAACCAAAGGGGCAAAGCTTGAGGTTGAGAGATGTCCTGAGGAAATCTAGAGAAAACACCAAATCTGTGGGCACTTCCTAGAGCTGCATTAATCACAGAGTCACTAAGGCTGGAAAAGACCAGTAAGATCACTGAGTTCCATCATCGGCCCAGCATTAATAACCAGACTCAGCTGGATCTTCTCAGAAAACATTAATTGCTGTCTCAGGATGCCTTATCTCAAGGACATGCAGCCTCTGTCCTCTGTGAGGGCCAAATCTGTACCTACAGAGTCTCTTTGCAGCCACACTTTCCTGCAGCTGTAGTTCAGGCATGAGCTATCCCAGGATTTTCACTAAGCCACAGTTCCTTTCCTCTCCTGCCTGCGCAGCTGGTGGAACGTCCAGAATTGCACATCCTCTGTGGCATTTCTTTTGCTTTTCATTTGCATGTTAAAAAACAAAACAATTACCCCCAACAAAAACACTCTTTTTTTTTTTTCATAGCAAGTGGATAATCAAAATAAACAGAGAAGTGACCGCCTTCTCTCTCTCCCCCTGTGAACCCTCCAGGCAGCTTGGAGGGAGAATGGCCTTTCTAATTTCATTGACAGCACTGCTGATATATAGGGTAATTTTATCTTAACAACCTGTAACAAAGGATAAGACAGTAGTCTTCTTACATTCCAGACAGTAGGAGATGTTTACTCATTCTCCCTGCAGACTCTCTCATCATTCATCTAGACTTTATTAGGATGCCAGGAAATGGGAAACCTATAATTTAAGAAATGTATCACGCAGGGAAACTTGTGTTTGGTAAATAAAAGGTAGCAGGGGATGTGAAGTTTGTTTGCTTTTCCAAAAATCTTCTCACCAGTTTTCCTGTTCCTTTCCAAAATTCTGCCTTGAATTAAACTTTTTACAGGGTGTGACCCTGAGAAAAGCCATCACTGGACACCTCGGGAAAGACCAGGATACATCCTCCTGAGCCAGTGCTGGGCACACAGCTCTGCTCCGGGATCCTGCTCCTGCCAGATTGCAGACTGTGCTCACAGCAGTGGCTGCAGCATGCAGCAGGCTGCTGGGCATGAACGTGTGTCTTCTGGCAGAGATTCTTTGGGGTCTTTATTTTCAGAGTTACTGCATCATCCAGGGTAGAAACGTGCTCCGAGCAATCTCCTTTCCGTGGGCCAAGAGGAGGGAAAGGCAGAAGAAGGCACATTTTTTGGTGGCAAATATTCTTACGGGTTTTTGCTTCCTTAGCAAGTTTCACACGAACATTTATTCCTGTTTATGTAGCTTGACATGAATGCCTGGCTTTGATTTGAGGACAAACTGCCCCATAAACTCATGAATGTCTGAATTTAACCTTCACCTTTCCCCCCTAACCTTCACTCTTGCTTTTCCCTTCATAATTGGTGACATTCTCACAGCTAAATTTAATAAAGTATGTGCTACTGAGAGTGAACTTGATTATGAGGACAGAGAGAGGCAGAGAGGGGTGATGTGTGATCCTGGTTGATGCAGGGAGAAAACTCCTTCTGAAAATCAGGTGTTAAGAGTGAATTTCTGCTGCTTGCACATTGCTCAGTGGTCAGAAAATGGTGACAAATCGAATGGCTCCTCCCTCAAACAAGGTAAACACCCAAATTCATCAAAACCAAGTGCTTTACGTGCCACTGCTTATGGGTCACAGTGCCTATCAGCCCATCAGTCCGTGCTGATTGCAGTTGTTTCAGGAGACTATCAGCACCTCCCTAGGCACAGCACGCTCATCCTGAAAGGAAGCAGTCACCAAATTTGGATACCAATCAAAGGAACATTTCTGCTTTAAGTTGTGCTTCAGACTCCCTGCCCTCCGGTTGTCAGCCAGGAACATGGCTTTCTCTGGCATACTTCCGACAGCTGCCACTGCAGTTGTGTGGGCTGCACAGACTTCACTTATGCTTAGATTTGGCCATGTGGTTTTGAAGCTTCTCACCCTACGGCAATCTCCCAAAGAGTGTGGTCTTTGTCATCTTCCAAGTAGCCATTAAAAAGAGAGTTGAAGTCAAGGTCATGTTGCACCACAAACCTTTGAAGAGCTTCTTTGCGTGCTATGTAAAGCAAACCCAAAAGACCACTGCTATAGTTACTAGGTCAAATCCATCTCTGCTATGAACTCCATTTAATCCAGTAGAGTCATTGCAGGGTTGAATGTGGGCATCTCCATGATTATTAAAGGGCAGATAAAGACCTCTCACGTTCGGACATAACTGATCATAGCAGTTGAATTGTTAGGCACAGAAGAAGAGACATCGTGTGCTGTTCTCTTGGCATTAATGCATAAGATCCACTTGGATGTGGACTGCACCTTTGGCAGCTTGCTGGAGGCATTAAGGGATGGAGGTAATTTATCCTGCATATTTGTTCTCTGAAAGGAAATTCAGTTTTGAAACACAGTCACAGTGAGATAGGAAGAGAAGGAGGAGGTAATTGAGAGGATAAGAGGCATAACTTTAATGACAGGAAAAAGAAAGATTGCGAGCTCAAACTAATGCAACTTCCAAACTCAAATAGATGTCACCATGGTGACAAAGCCTCAGACTTCACAAAGTTTTTCCTCTTCCTATTTGTGGTGAGCTCTGGCACCCTATTTAATACATCCAAAGCCTGCAGAAGAATCATTGGAGGCATCTGATGTAGCAGAAGATTTCCTCATAATAACACTCATTAGGAATGGAGAAAAAACACATCTCAAGTTGCCTTCCTGCCTCCAAACACTTAATATATGCATTTTGGAGCTAGAACTCAGTGCTCATATGAGCCTTACTTGTATAAGAGGAGGATGATTTCTAGCACAAGAGTTCCAGCAGGGAAGCCTGCAATAAGCACGTTAGGCTAATAATACTCAGAGTTGCATTTGTCCTGAGGTCTGTGAATTCAAACTTGGTGGCTTAGACATGTGTCTGTAACTGGTTGTTGATTTATTGCCATTCTGTGATGACCCGGAGCATTAACAGCCCCTCCTTAAGCAGTATTAGCACACACTGCATTGTAAAAGTGATAGCTGTTAATGTAAATTAAACATGCTGATGTGACAGCACAGTGCTTGTCCGCCTGGCCCTTATCGGGGTGATGCTCTCCTGCATTTCCTCCACTGTTTGGCTGCTCTCCAGACTGAGAGGTTTAACAACAGGAGCATTTTCATCCCCTCACTTCAAGTAGCAGCCAACAAAATCAGCCTTCCGGTATCTGACCAAGAAAGATCTCTTTAGAAGTGTATGATGCCACATGAACCTGAGATATGTAGCAGGTTCTTCTGTGAAACCTTACCAGGTTTGGGCCTCCGTGTCTACCAGATATGCCTCACTCAGCATTTGCCAGTTACAAAAATGTCACAGGCCTGAATCTTTCAGGATTTACTGTGGCAGAAACTCTCCAGTGTCACCTTTCTCCCCTTTTATGGCTCAGCCATAATCTTAAATTTATCTGAAAACAAAGAGCTGCCTGTAGACAGCTAATCCTAAAGACAGAGCTTTGTGTGAAACTTGAAGGGAAGAAAAGAAAAAGAAAGAAATTACTGAGAGGGATTGGCAGGAAGCACAAATATTTTTGGCTAATTTTCCTTAGTATTCTTCAGCCCTGGTTAAGGGCCGAATTAAACTCTCCTCCTTTGTCCTGACCCATTCCACACCATGTATTCATCAAGGCAGAAAATTCAGCAAACAACAGAGATTGCAAACTTGAGGTGTGGCGGCGAGCCCTGCTTTCACTGCCCTCATGGAGGGATTATCTGCCCAGGCAGCAGTGACATCCAGGTTGGATAATGCTCAGGTAATGCTCATAATTACACAGCAAAGCCAGCTTGTAACCCAAGTCACTTAAGGAGTGCTGCTGTACCTGGCAATGTGCTGGGGCTGCATTTATCTGAACAGTCCCAGCTGTGCCAGATGTCCCCACACACTGCAGCTGGGAGGCAGAGCATTCAACGTGTGACTCTTGGATCATGACTGCACATCACAAAAGAAATGCACTGGGGATACTTAGAGTATCCCTAAACAGAAACCACAATGCCCACGTTTAGGAAACGCATCAAACAAAGAGTATCTCCATAAAAGAGTGCAGTGAATTCCTCCTGTGCAGAGGACAAGGAATTAAGATACTGCACCAGATTCTGGGGCAACAGCATCTGACCCAGAGGTGAGCTGAGCTGTGCTCATTGGTGTCCTCCACGGATCTGCATTCAGTCACTGTTATACAATAGAGGAAAGGGGAAAAGATGCCAAACAGTGCTGTTGTGATTTATCCATCTCACCTCAGTGGGACATCTTTTGGAGAGAGGCACTGCTGCCTGTGGCTGGGAGAATCACTGCTCTTTGAGTGTGCCTTTAGCATCCCTGGTGGGAGCACCTTTACCTCCATGCAAGCACCAGCACACACACTTTCAGGCACTTCATACACATTCCTGAACAGGTAGGACTTGTGAGGACCAGAGATGATCTCTAGCACCACAGCACAGCTCTTCAAGGCTCTGAGCAGCTCAGAGCAACGCTGCTTCTGATGGAGATCACACTACTTAAACCTCTGTAAAGCCCTGCCCTCAGCTACACTGTGGGTCAGCGCAGGAAGAAGGGAAGAGGTTGCCAAGCTGCTGGGACGTGGAGGTGCTGGGAAAGCACTGTAGCGATGCCTGCAGCAGTGCCACAAACCCTGCAAAGCCCAGACAGCAGAGAGGAGAGGCAAAATGTCCTGGCCTGCTTATTTCTGCAGCTGTATTCACCTGAGTGCACAGTCTGGTGTTGCACAACAGGGTCCAACCCACGAGGGCCTCTGCTGTGGCCATGAATTAAGACAAATAGTTCTTACTTCATGAAGACACAAAGTGGTATACCTTCAATAACTTCACCCTGTTGACCAGGTGAGGTTGTAAGAGTTTGGGTTATTTGTGTTTGCTGCACAGAAATGCTCCCCGACCTCAGTGGCACTCATTCCATGGGGGGTCTGTCCTTCTGCCATCCACTCTGGCCAGCACGTGCCACCCATCACAGAGAGAGGCCAGCAGGTAACTGGCCACTCCCGTCCATAAAGGGTGATCTCGACATCCTGCTCCCTCGCGGGGAAAGCCTAGAGAAAAGCAGAAAAGCCGCAGAGCTTCCCCTCCAAACCCATCCCCAGCAATGCTGGGGGTGCTCCCGCCGCGTGTCCCCATCCCGCAGCCCGGAGCTGCTCGGGGAGGCACTGCTGACCTCTGCCGGCACCGCGCGGAGAGACCTCGCTGCCTTCAGTACCTAAACGGAGCGTGTAAGCAGGAAAGGGATCGACTTCTTACATGATCTAAGTGATGGGACAAGGGGGGGTGGCGTTAAAGTGAAAGAGAGAGGAGGTTTAGGTGGGATGCGAGGGCCCTGAGCTGTGGTGCCCCGTCCCTGCGGGTGCCCGAGGTCGTGGATGAGCCCTGAGCAGCCTGAGGTGGGGGGTGGAGGGCAGCCAGCCCCGGCACGGGGTCCGGGCAGGCATCGGGTCCCTCCCAACCCAACCACCCTGCGTTTCTATTCTGGGACTCTACGAAATCGTTTCCGAGCGATCCTTTTTCTTCTATTAATCGGAGGAAGCCTCAAAGACGCGTTGTGCGTCTCTTTCACGGGCTGTAGGGGGCGAGATGCCAACGGCGGAGAGGAGCGAGGAGGGGAAGCGGCGGAGCCCCGCAGCGGCGGGCAGGGGGAGCTCACACCGCGCACATCGCGGCCCCGAGCATCGCTCCCGAAGCGGTGGGAGAGGGCTCCTACCGGCCTGGAAGTCCGCCGCATCCCCCGCTTCGGGATGCGATTTCAGCAGCAAGCAGCGTGGACCGTTCCTCGAGTGCGGACACCTTCCGTCTAACGCTGCCCCTCTGACATCTCCGCCGTTCCGAAGGGCTCGGCACGTTTTTCTGCTCACTTGCTCTAGCAAAGGTGGCTTTGCTCATTCCTGAGGGCTGGCAGATACACCAGGAGATTCTGACGTGCCCTTCCTGAGTTGTAACAGCACAAGCGTCAGCTGTCTCACTCGGTACCTTTGCAAACACATCTTTTAGAGGAACAGCTGCGACGGCGCTGGTTTAGCATCTCCAAAATATTAACATTCCTATTTTAGCATCACAGAAGCTTAATTGCTGAGCAAGTATAAACAAGGAGTTCCAGTTACAAAATTCTCACAAACACCCAGGATTCACCTTATTATTGTTATTATTATTTAATTACATATTATTGCCTTCATTTTGTAAACGCCAAAAGTACGCTGGGTCCCATTACAAAGCTATGCGCTGTGGGTCACTGCACAGAAGGTTGCGTGGAGGTCTCCATGAGCTCTGAGCAGATCTCAGATCTGCTGCATGGCAGTGCTGGGTACATCCGTGCTGCTTCACACATCTGCAGTGTGTCACCACAACACGACTGCCTAACCCGTCTTTAGTCTCCACTTGCTCATTTCTCAAGACTATCTCAGTTTTCCACCCCAAACCAAGGCTGGTGCTCCACCCGCTCCTAGCACACACAGAGATTATTCCAAGCCTGGGGCAGAGGAAAGAGCTGAATATGCACCAGTGTGAGGCATGCTGGCTGTGCCCCCAGGACCGCAGCATCGCAGTGGGGGCACGTGCACAGGACAAGTCCCTGCACCCCATTCTTCCCTTTGGAAGCTGCATCTCATCTCTGCTATCAGAAGCTTTGGGTTTCCCACTGTGCTGAATGACAGTGGCTGAAAATGGATCCTACATTCAGTAAGGCAGCTCCCCTGGGCTGGTGATTTACTGCTCTCCAGAGGTGTGGGAGATGTGGTGCCTGAGCTGCCTTAGGTGGGAGGGACAGCCCCAGCCACCCCTGCCCTGCTCAACACCATGTCCTGCTTGATGCTTCTCCCGAAATCACACGCCTGGCAGGGAGCACGAGGGATCTCAGCAGCAGCTGCACCAAGCCCAGGGCTGTCCTGTGCCTCCATCCTCCACAGCTGCCTCTAGCCCCAGCAAAAGCCACCAGAGAGCCATTTCCTCACATACACTGAGCTTTCCCTCCACCTCTTTTACATATCAAGTCGAGCTTTCCCTCCCCCTTTCCAAACCTCTTCATAATGGTCCCCCTCTCCCTCGTGTCCCAGTCTCACACGTGCCTCCACCACCACGCTGCACTTCTCCCTGCTTTCACACCATTCCAGTTGCCTGGAATAACCTTCTCATCACAATGCAACAAGCTGTCTCCAGCTCCTTTACAAACCATATGAGCATCCACCTGTTCCCCTGACAGTAACCATATGTCTCTTTGTATTTGTTCTGGAGCGTGGGAGGCTCTCTGTGCTACTTGGGCAAGATCCAGCTCCTACCGAAATCAAGGGAGACTTCCCATTTATCCCATGGCACTTGTACCAGAGCCTCAGACTGCACATTTATTGGGATGCTTTCCACATGTTTGAGTTACTGCAGTGCAACACAAACATTTAGGACTCTACTGAATTAGCCAATAATGATTACAACTTAATGACAATGACACACCACCACCAAAGAGCTAACGCTGCTGTTACCATCTGAGGAGGGCAGCACATAATCTGTGTGTGTAAAGCCCCTGTATATGGCAGTTTAAAGCACAGCACACAAGGAATCAGAGGCACCTGATGATCAGACTTCAGATGAGGGCAAATCCCTTATGTCTGGCTCTGCTTGGTGATCTGAGTGCAGAAGCTATTTCTGTATCAAAAGAAATCTGTCAACAATATTTGTGCAGAATCGTAAACATAATAAATCTTGCCAACTCCCCTGTGAACTGCCCATTTATTACATTCATCTCTGAGGCCTTTTGATACTGGAGCCGGAGGCTGCAAATGTAAATACTGCCATGATGTGTTGCTTATACCATAGCTTAATTTTCTCTTTTTGATTTCAGGTTTAGTTTTAGAAGATCCTCAGCATCTAGACTAAGATCCCCTGTACCACTCAAGAAATAACACCAAGTCCTCAACGAACCACATGTCAGTCTTCCTTATGCCCTCAGGAGTCCAACTGAGGGCACATGTGTATGAGTACTGCAGTATATTTTAATGTCTACGAGAACGCATAGCAAAGACTTTGAATAAAATCTTTTCCAAAGTATCAAGTATCCTGTGTACTCACATGGTGCATCCAGCTGTAAATTACACGTCAGCTAAGTGGAGAAGGATGATGGGAGCTGAACTTGTCCTTATATCCCCAGAGATCCCATAAAAGCAGAGGCTGATAAACCTGAAAGAAGAACACATCATTTCAACAAACATTTTTTGGGCATCAGTCTGCGTGCTCAGATCGTAGCACCATGGATGGTCGGTGTTGCACGACGGCCCTGTGCATCCAGGCTGAGCAAAGTGCTACAAAAGTGATAAAAAAAAAAGAGAGAGATTTATCTTAAGTAATCGGTGCAATTGGTAACTTCAAAAAGCCAACTGTGTAGTGCAGAATGATTTATATGCTTTCTCTGACAATTCTCGAGTTACAAAAGTACAGTCTTGATATAGAGCTGTTTATTACATTCCGAGCTGCATTAGGTCTTCCTGAAAGGTCAACAATCTGGGTCTACAATAAGGAGCCTCCCAAGGATGCTCTGCAATCAGCTCAGCCCTGCCTGTGGTCAGAGCAGGGGACGGAGCCAGGAATTCTCAGTGTCTTCATCAGAGCTCTGCCAATAGCTCGCTCAATTACAATTAGTTCCAATCTTCAAACTTGTGCTTAACCTTCAGTGCCAACAGAGTGGAGCACACTCATGGAAGACTGGGAAGAAATTGAGCCCCATAGGAACAAGCACACATCCTGCACTGTGATGAAGATGTCACCCATGGGTGGGAGGCATCCCATAGGGCTAACAGCCACAGAATGTGCCCATGGAGAGCAGGAGAGGTGCATCCTCCCACCTCGTCCCAGGAACACACACAACATCTGAGCCTCACGCCCTGAGCTCGGGCACAGCATTCATCCTGTGCCTCTCCATAAGATGTCAATGTCACTTTGTCTGTGGACCTAAAAGCCAAGTTCCCTGCAAACCTGTGTGTAACATCCAAACAACAGACAAACACCCGAGACGGATGGTGCGTGAATGCAGTGACAGCTCAGCAGCCTTTGCATTGTGCAGTTCTGTCTATTCCCAGCGTCTGAGGACGGGTGGCAAAGGGAATGCATTTAACAAGAAGAAAAAGACATTAAACATCAAACGTCCCTTTGCTTCTGACAATTAATTGAGAAGAAAACCTCATAATCAGTTGCAGATTTGCCTGTGTGTAGCTAGCGTGACTCTGCTCAATAATCACCCTGCAATCCGGAGCAGGGAGCTTGGTTCTCATCTTTGTGTTACATGGGGATGGGGAGGCAGCGGACACAGCAGAAAGGTTAAAGGTGGCCGGGGGAGGCTGCCAGCAGTGTCACTGTCTCCCAGTTAGCCATAAATAATGGAAATCAGTGTGGTCTTCAGTGCAGCCTGAAACCCGCTCTGTATCAGGAGCTGTCAGTGGGGATACGTGCACAGACAGCTGCCCTGCACTGTGAAGGAGCCTCTCCTGAACACATCCAACACAACCAATTTCTGCAGCTTCAGTCCCAGCCACTCCCCTGTTACAGCACAGGGAGATCAAGCACAGCCCTGCATCCATCTGCCCCGAATGCTTTCATGATGTAAAATGGATAAAACAAACAGGCTGATCAGAGATGCTCAGATCTCTGTGCTCGCTCCTGGGGTGAAATAACCGCAGCGTGGTGGCAAATCTGACCTCCTCCCATGTGAGTTTGGTGCTCTGCGTTGCAGAATGAAGCATGCTGAATGAGGGATCAGTAATGAACAGCAGTGAATTAACTGGAAATGGTTCCAGAGAGCTCTGGAGCAGCGGGAACCAGTGGTGCTGAGCTCCTCCAAGGCAGATTCTGAAAGGACCTGGCCAAATCCCAGCAGCAGAAGAAAGACAGAGGTGCTCTGCCCTCCCTGACACTCTGAGTCTTCCCTCAGTTTGTGGGTCTCATTTGCTATCACCTGAAAGCAAAACAGCCTTAAAAGTAAGCATGCAAGCAAATGTGCTAATCTCTTAGGACAGCAAGTGTTTATATAAATGATACCACTCACTTCAGGCTGAATTTAATCATCAAAGGAGAGAAAGCACAGTTTGTTTGGTCTTTTACTAGTCAAAAATGGCTGGTATTTAATAAGCCCTGGAGCCAGATCTCAGTAGGACAGGCTTTTTATGGGTAAGAGGCACCTACCATACCATCCCCTTGCACACACAGCCACTGACCTGTGTCCAGCTGACTTGAATTTACTTCCTAAATCTGATGCTTCGCCCAGTTAGATCAAAAAAAAAAGAGAGAAACATGGCATTTCTAGACCACAGTTCTTGGTGTCACTACACATTACCGATAATTTAGGAATGCTACAGAACATCTCAAGTTTAAAGTACTTTCATGGTTCCAATGGAGAGCTAAAACAGATGGGGTTTCAGTGTGACCTTTCAACCCACCAAACACTGTTGACCCAGATTATAGTTCAACAAAGCTGCTCTTGGATTCATATTACATTTCGGGAGAAGCGACAGGGTTACAGTGAGAAGGGGCCAGCACCTCTGTGCTACTCCTCACGCAGATGTCTTTGTGCCAAGAGCTCGGAGAGAGCCTCTGCTGTCTGTTATAAGTGCTGGGAGAGGAAGTCAGGGATGGGAGAAACAATAGCTGCGGCGTTTCACAGGGAAATCAAGGACGGGGTCAAAAAATCAGTAAAAAAGGAGAAGTGCTCCAGGTGGAGTCCCAATTCTCACACATTCAGCTTCCCACCACAAGCAGGAGCTGCAGAATTCAGGTGGCAGCCAGGAGGGGCTGGCTTTTATGGCAGAGGGGCTGCAGGGGGAAGGGCAGCGTGCCCACCCCGCTCCAGCACTGCGCACGTGGGAACTGGAACCCGAGCACAAAGCGCCCGGCACCCGGCACCCACTGACATCTATGGAGTTCCTGTCCATGTGCTATTGCTGTAGACATGACAGCACTAAAAATAGAGCTGGTATTTTTTAGCAGGCTTGTTGTTTTCAGGAGCTCCGAAAACATAAAGGGTTCCATAAGGGCTAAGAACAAGCTTGTGAAATAGTCTCAATGGAATACAAAACCACTTGAAAATATTGTTTGTTGCATTTCCCTATGAACTCAACAATAGACTGAGCACAGCCTCCTGCTAAAACACTGGATTTATTTTACTGAAAATTTCTTTTACTGTAAGAAAATATAGGGGAACACCCCATGGCACTGAGCTCGTTTTTATCTATTCTAGGCAGCAGCCAAAGTCTGGGCTCTCACAAAGAGTTTCTGAAACGCTCCCACCATGTCAAAACCTTCTCCCTTCTCTTCACCCCCATGATAAAATGTTCACAATCCAAACCTTAATCATCTCTGCCTGCAACAACAAAACCAGAACAACAACTCCATGTCCTCCACGGGGAGATCAGCTGCTTGAGAAGGACCGAGCTCCTCTTAATCTCCACCAGACTGACATGTGTCCTAATTGTGAAACCTGGATAGCCATTTTCAAAGCAGCTTTTTGCAACCTCTGCCCACGTCTGTGGCTGCTTGCTGCCTCTGCCCTCCGCTTTGCTGCGCTGCTCTCCGGCCCAGCGCGGGACTGTCGAGGCAGAAGAGAAACACGAGGTACCGGGTGGGGAATTTCCCAATACATCATCCCAGGAGAGCTCAGCTGCTGAACAAGTAGGAGCTTATCACCGTGTCGCTGTTCTGTAAGTGAAGGAGGATGACGACGTGCTGGAGGCCCGCCAACGGTTTGTGCTGCAACGCCGCGCAGATCGCACTGTGTGATAAAGGCGCCGCGTTCAACGAGTTTTGTCAACTCGCTTTATCGCTTTCGCATCGCACGGAACGAGTCTGGGGCTAAGGCTCGCAGTTATGCAGCCCCTTTCATCCCAAAAATTTCAAAGCGATTTGTCCACATTAATCACGTTTCAAAGCCGCCTGGTGAAATATCTGTGTATGCTCCTTAAGAGCACCAGGAATGGCCACAGCCACCCAGGTCTGTGCGGACCACGTGGAATCCCCAGGCTGCACTCAGCCCCCACAGTGCCTGCTGCCAGGACACCCCTGGCTGGAATAGCATTTTTCTTCCTTCTTGAATTTAGAACCCACCTGAACTTTCAGCACTCATAAATATCTCCTAGCAGGAAGACTGCAGTTTAAATACAGACTATGTGAAAAAGGATTTCCTTTCCTTATTCTGAATCTGCTTTCTGGTCGCTTCATTTGAGTTCCTGCTTTGTTGGAAGTCATTCCCTGCTCACCTTCTTGCAAGTCACCCAGGCTTTGGAGACATCTACCCCTTCCCAGTCCTTTCTTCTCAAAACGGACAGGCAGACACACCACTGTATGTACACACCTGATTGCTGTATGCATGCCAAACTTCCACTGAAACCTAAGTTTCAAGCCAGACCTAAAATCCTCATGGAAACGCCTCAGAGGGGTTTGCCATCCAGCAGGTACAATGCTGGAGAGCACCTGCCACACTTCCCCTTTCCACTCTGACCCGTGGGTGCCTGCACAGAAGGAAGGGGCTGTAGAAGCAGCCATGAGCTGTGAGGTTGTGTGATGGGAGTGACGGACACTGCCTGCAAGGTGTGCTGAGCTGTCCTGTTGGGACCTGAAAGGATGGAGGGAGGCAGAGACGAGCATCCGAAAATGAATCTAAATATTTTATATTTAGATGACAATGAATACATACAGGTTCTCTTTCCTCATCTTCTCACACTACTAATTTTCTGTTTTTAATTACTTTAAAACTCTCATTTTGCAAGATTATTATTTCTTCAATCAATTTTTTTTTTCTCCTGTGCCCCAAACGTGGGCTTCGTGTTACAGCAATGACTGCGAGTCCAAAGGAGACAGATTTTCTGTCCCCACCCATAAAGAACAGTTGATTCACTTAAAACTGTGCCAAGGTCATATGCAAATCTCCCTAATAGGAGCAGCTGCTGGACTCACAGCCCAGGGGGTAAACATGAGCTGTGTTCGTGAGGCTGCCCCAACCCCAGCCCCGAAATGCATTCAGGTGCATTAAACCACGTCGCCATCAGCTTGCTGCAGCTGTGGCAGCAGAGGAGAAACGGAGCCCACGTATGCTGTGCTCAAGCAGCAGGAGTGAAACCTGCATAGGAAAATGTATAGGGAAACGTGTCTGGGCTCTCCAAGAGAGAACTGGCACTGTCCTCGGGCAGCCGTGCCAGTCTGCAGCACATTAGGGTTTGGCCCATGTTTTCTGTTGGGAAAACAACTTTCCATCTGGATTTCATCCTATTAAACCCCCTGTGTATATTTCATTTGTATATATCCTGTAACTGACAGAATGTTTTCTTCAGTTTTAGGATATGCATAAAGAGGATACCTGGGGAAAAAAAATCTCTTTGGTGTTAAATGCAAGCAACAGCCTTTCTGCTGTGCTCCTCTAAAGCCTGTTTTGACAAAAATACCTGGATGAAGCTGAGACAGGGAAAGACTAAATCAAAGATGTGGAGAGGGGAAGGGCCTGGAGGAAATGCAGGTCTGAAACCTGCAGCTGAAGCCCTTTGAACAGCTGAACTCTTTTGGTGGCAATCAGATGTCCCTGCTTTTGTGGCAGGATGTCAGGTATCTAGAACAGCCTTCTCTTCGCCCTTTAGAAAGCATATAAAATTAAGATTGCCTTCTTCCATACGTGGGATCTCACTACACTGCTTATCTTCTGCTCCCTTCACACCCCCAGACTTGAACTAGCCATTGTCCCTAATGTGTTTTAGTATGGAAGGTTTATCCCCATTCTTTTTTGTTTTAAACAGCAGTTGCAGCCAGATCAGACCCCAGTGCTCCCTCACCTCTTGTCTGCCTGCACAGCCCATGAAGGGAGGACAGACCGACAGCAAAATATATCTGAGAGCATCACATGCAGTGCCCGTTTCACGTCCCTAAAACATGGCACACTGCCCTCGGAGGAGCTGCACCACAGGGAGATGGAACAGACTTAAGGTCTCAGATTGGGTCAGGAACACAGGCAGACAGCAGTGACCCCGTCCAACCTGGATGAGTTCTGCAAACAGCTTTCTCCTTCGGCAGCTGAAAAAAATCCAAGTGAGGGAAATTTTCCTCTGAGTTTTAAGAGTCCGGAATTATTTCAAGGAACAGCATTTCGAGCCAAAGGCCATGTACATATGGTTATAGGAAGACTGAATTTCCTGGAAAAGAAGCAAACTCCTTTCCAGCTCTGGAGAACCCCAAACAGAGGCATCCCTACTTTTCCTTCCTCCTTGGGTTATGCACATTTGAGGAAGAACAATATCAAAGTGAGACACAGCGTGCAACGTACGTTGCTCAGTGTGGATGATTTATGCTGTGCTAATCTCTCCTCTCAGAGGCACTTCTCTACCTGAGAGACAGCAAAACACGTGCACTGCTTTGGGAACCTATGCCCAGCAGGGTGAAGGTCCTCTTCTGGACATGTACCTGTCCATGTACAGCTCTCCCATGTCTTACAGAGGTTAAAGCAGCAGAAGATTAGCAGCACAGAAAGCTCCTCTGAGAGGTCTGAATGTATCAGGTAAAAATATGGCTTCCAATTAATGGGACTCATGACTGCCTGCTGCCCTGCCCTGCACACTGACCCCACAGGGGCTGCAGCACTGCCCCACGCTCTTGGAACACTGCACAGGGATCACAAATTCTGGCCCAAATTCTCCACACTTGAGGTTGAATTCAGCACTTGGGGTGCAATTTTCAAACCCCTCAAACGCCTGAGAGGAGGACAAGCACTCTCATATGTTTTTGCTCCTCAGCCTTCCTGCCTTCAGCTCGCTGAGGGCTCTCCTGACCACCACTGCAGGCTCCAGCTGTGCCTTGGGGCTGCACAGGGACCCACCCAGCTCCAGACTTTGCAATAAATGACTTTGCTCGGACTTACATTCAGCAGACGCAGACCATTCCTCCTGCTAATCGGATGAAGGATGAGCAGCCAAAGAAATCCTTTGGCCACCTCGAGAAATGACATTGTTTAAACAGAGGAGAACTGTTCTTAATTAATAATGGAATATAGAACATATAGAACTTACAGTGATCAGACTGGGGAGAAACACTGCTGCTGTTACCGTGGCTTGGCAAGATGTTGGTGACACCAGAACACCAATCCCAGCAACTGCAACTGTTATCAGGAAAAATAAAATGGCTCCACCTACTCACCAGTGAAAAATATATCTCCTGAAAAGAAGTCCTCCAACTTTCCATGTTCTGGGCAGTATCCTGTGGCTTCTCCTTGTGCTGTTTTTGTGATGCTGACAATCAAATTTCCAAGCAACATCAGCACTGGTGGGGCAAAAAAAAGAAACCAAGTGAAACGGTTACAGCACGGACATTCTGGAAACTCAAAGCAAATCACACACTGAAAATGCACTAGAAAAAATAATAATAACAATAAAAAGAACGTAGTGGATGTTAATTGAGAGTTTTTATCTATTATAGAATGCAAAATCATGAGCAGCTTGCGTTTAAACTTCTATTTGTGTTTCCTTTCCAAACAGCCAAGGAGTGTTACCAACGAAATATGCAGTGTGACCGTGCACAAGATAATTGTCAGCTTGGTTGTACCAGAGCATGTTAACATCTTCCAGCTCAATGCCAACACAAGTCCACCAAAAAATAGCCACATCATTCACCATCTAAATCCTGTAATTGCCCCCAAGTGGCAAAACCACAAGCATGGAGGAGAACGAACCACGATAAGAGTGTCTCATTTTAAAAGCATCATAAAAGCCCAAACACAAAGCGTCCCAAGCAGTGCCCTTCTCCACGTGGCAGAGCTCTGAGCTGGCTGCATCACCCCCTGGGTGCAGCCTGTGCATTTCTACGTGCTGGAATTCGGCCGTTTCGTGACAATATTCCAGACATGGAATTAACACTTCTGAAAGCTTTCAGGGATCAAACGTTGCCCCCCTTCGCAGACTTTTTCATACCGAGGACATGATGAGGCAGCCTGCCTCGAGTCGGAAAAATAGCTCAGATGGCACTGCGAGGGGCTGCGGTGAGAGCCGGGGCCAAGCGTCCCCTGCCCCGACTCTGCCTTCATCCCCAGGCACGGATCTGCTGCCAGAGCTCCTCGGGATCCTATGGCCAGAGCAGCACTCCCGCAGGGAGCCAGCATCCCGCAGCGGGATGCGAAGGGCAGCAGCCGCCCTGGGACCGACACAGAGTGCAGGCGGACAAGGCTGCTTTGGTAGGTGGCACATCCAGCAGAACGGAGCTGTGCTGCTGCCCGGCTGCCGGAGCACTGCCCATCCCACGCTCATTGCAGGAGCAATTTGCCACTCGGCACAATATCTGCAAGACCCCAACGACCGGGCTGCCAGAGCTGTATTTCAGTGGGTTTTCAGGTGTTTCAAAGCCCCTTTTGGCAACGTCTGCCTGATTCCCCCAGGCGCTGCCTTTCCCGGGGATGGCTGACTGAACAGAAGTTTCAACATTCGTGTCATAAATATCTCAAGACAAGCCTGTTGATTCAGTGAAATGTGTGGTTGGCTCCTATTGTAAATGCACTCACAGAAAACCTCACAGCGCGCGGCCGCCTGGGACCGCTTGCGAGCGAGAGAAATGACAAACATTTTGGGGGGGGCTTTTGAATAACATTTTGATGCATTACAAAGTGGCTTTTCTTTTAGTTCTGCACCACATCGTTTGAGACGGCATGAAGCAACGTAATTTGTCAAGACGAGATGCATGAAAATAAATAAATAAGAAGGGATTAAAAGGAAAGCCAGTTCTGAAAGATTGTTGGTTGGAAAAGGCCGTAATTTAAATCAGAAATGTCTGGATTCGATTATTCTGACAAGCTAAAAGGAGACAACGTTTCGCTACACATTTACGAAGCAAAAACGAAGTGGGAGGAAGGCAAGGTCTCCTAACTGCAGCTCTCGAGCCCGTCTGCCTCTGGATGCCAGTCCAGATCTGATGAAGGATGGCACAGAGGCTGCAGTTTCATGCTGCCCGGTGAGCCAGGCCACAGAGCAGCAGGGAAACCACGTCGCCCCATGGCACACTCAGAGGGCAGGGGATGCTGCTGTCATGTTTAAGATGATCTTCCCTCTGAATGCAACCTTCGACACTGGCAGGCAAAGCCAGCTATCAACCAGCCCTAGGAAATGCAAGAATCTTCACACTCCACAAATCTCTCCACTGTAACATGCAAAGCCACAGGGGTGACGGGGCAGGTATCCCCCTCTGAAAACACAAACCAGCATCACCGAACTCAGCCACTCGACCAGAAATCAAACTAACCCAAGCAGAGCTTCTAATTCTAGCAAAGGACAAAATCGAACATCTCCAACGGGAGAGGGGGAGACCCAGTTTATCTGGATGGTCCCATCCCTGCAGAGCTGGAGCAGAACCCCCCAGCCCCACAGCTTGGGGGGATGAGAGCTGTCCTGGAACTTTCCTAAATTTCACCCTGATGAGTGGGAGTATCATTGGAATTGATATTTTCCGAGCAAAAGTGCACATTTCTGAGAATCAGTATTTCCCACTGGAAGCCCTTTTCTTAAAATAAAATGAATTATAATACGGAGCTTGTAGAGTACTTTGAAGAAAAACAGTATTATTAAAACAATACTCTTCTAATTCCAATAATTACTGTAATAAAACTAAAAGGATTATATGATTATATTCACATTATGGCATTACTTTATGTCTCAAAGGATCCTACATGAATTATAAAAAGAAATTATTACGGGAGTTTCTTCGCAGCTCTACCAACCCTTTGGGCTCAGTGGCAGAGACAAAAAAACCTTTAACTCTGCAGAGCCCTGGAAGTTGAAAGCTGTTGGAATGGCACACATATAACCTGTGCTTATGGTCGAATGGCAGCTGGCATTTTAATGGGGTGAGTATAAACACAGCCATGCTGAATCCAGCCCTGTGCGGTGAGTGAAAGCAAATCCAACCTCTCGGGCAGCACATCCTAAAATGGAGTCCAAGCTGTTCTTTTTCTTTCTATGTTGACAACCTTCTGCGTGATGAATTTCCTTTGCTTCTCTTTACTTCTCCTTTACTTAGGTTTTAATCCCAGTTCTTTAACTTCAAGATACGTTGGGCATGAGATCTGCAGCCTGCTGCTCCACGCCCTGCAGCTCATGCCATGCCTTGCTTGGCAGCTCGCTTACAGACACATTTCAATTGGTAATATTTAAAATTCTCAAATGGAAAATAGCTGCTGGTATGTGAATATGGCCAAATTGCAGGACAATTTCATTCCCACCAGTTGTTGCCACACAGTGTGAAATTGCAGCTCGCGTTACTCCATACCATGGCTTGCAGAAATTTGGACCAAAACTTAAAAAATATTAATGTGTATGCAAATGCAGTCTTGCACATTAATCAAGTAAACACACTTAATAATGTGGTGCCTTGGCTTTATGAAATGACGGATCAAAGCAGAACAAATGAGAAGATGGAGCCCAAATTAACACATTAACTGAAACAGAGCGCTCTCAGATCCTGGAAACCACTCTCTGTCTGGGTGACACATATCCGATTACATTCCTCATAACTCAACGACAGAACAGACGGAGAGGAGCTAGGATGCCGATTCCTACTCATCACCAGCTACTCAGAGTGATTTTTTTCAGAGTACTAGTAATTATCTTGAAAGGAGAACAATTAAACTCCAGCGTAATTGGAAGTCTGGTTATGGTTACGGATGAGTCAAACTGCTTTGGAGAGCGAACACAGAACTGTTTGGAGCTCCATTGGTATTTTATTAATCGTGTCATTAAAATGGATGCATGAAGTGAGTGCAGCTATACAGTGGGATTTTCAAAAGCTCTCACTAGCCACACTGCTCCTGGTAGAGCTGGTAGGAGTTTTATTCCTTGAGTGGAAAGGGAGCACAGCCAGGTGAGAACTGAGAGTTTTTTCCAACATCCCACTGATACTGTTTGCAGGAAGCCAGTTCTCACATCAGTTCTTTCTGGTGACCCCATACGCCTCAAATGGTTTTCATGTTCCAGCAGCAGCCCTGGGACTAGAGGATCTCAAACCTTCAGCTTGGGGACATGGGCAGGAGAGATCTCCTCACCTTCTTCCCAGAGGACAGCCCACGGTTGCTGAGCTTGATGTGGGGCACGGTGCATGAGACTTGGCCTTAAGGAGATCAAGAGCCATGCAGCGACATGGAGCAGATGGTTAGCATCAGAGAGCTGTTTGACAAAACAGTGTGGAGGGCAGAGAGCTGAAAAATAACTTAATGGGAGATTTATTTGTGGTCTCTGGTTCAGGGCTGTCTAAGAAACATCAGCACTGGTTGGTACTGTCAGTTCATCCCAGATAACAGGAACCCTGAACCAAACAGATTTTGGCTTTTTGTTTTGTAAAACCAAAGCCTAATTGGATAAGAGCAGTTCTAAACAAAGCAGGGCCTCGTGCTGCCCTGCAGGCTGGCTGCCTCTGGCATCAGAGCTCCACAGCCAGTTGTAAAGAAGAAAGGGGAATGTATCACCAACTGCAAAACTGCAGGGACAAAGCTTTCCATTATTTTGCTTCTGAATCAATTTGTCAATGTTAGGAACTGGGACTAAAGCATGCTGTGATGATGAGCAATTGCTCATCCAAAGCAAAGGTAAAGAACGAGCAGTGGGGACACAAACTCCCTGCCTGTTCCTGCCACTGCTGCGGCCACCTCCAGAGACTTCTCTGGATGTTGGACAACCCAACCTGCTGCCATGAGAGCGATGGGAGCAGGCTGAGAAAGGTGCACCCTCAGGAAAACCTAATGGCAAAGTTAACGTGAAAAATTTGGCTAAAAGTAAGTTCCATCATTTGCTTTTGTGCAACAAAAACTCTGTGGTAAGGATCCCCTTACCCAGTGGCGAATTGCACCCATCATACAAATTACAAATTGTCTTTCAAGGGGGTGCAAAAGATGTCAGACATACTCCAAACTATATATATATATATATATAAAAGCTGTCCTAAAACTTAAAGGATTCCCTGAAAAAGATGTTTTAAGATCTTAATTTTCATTCTGTAATTAAAAAAAAATCTACTTATAATCCCCTTGAAAAGTGATCCCCTTGGAATGAATTGTCTTAATGCTTTACATCTGAAGGAAGCAAGGTAAGACAGTGCTGCGCTGCATTCTCTTCTATCTGAGGGAAGCTGGAAATAATCTGGAGAAAAGATTATTTCCAACTTTCCAGCTCTTTTTCTATAATTAACAGGATGTAAGACATAACAAACAGAGGCTGAAGAAAACCACAAGCTCTCCATATGGGGCTCGGTTCCTGTTTACTAGTATCCTGTTTACAGCACCGGCTTTGATGGTCAGATATCAGGCCTCTCATGTTCCCAGAATGACCACACTTATTCTGCACTTATTTAAGGCTAGGAAGGCTTTTTAATAAAAAAATATGTCAAGGAAACAAAGCAGAGGGAGATTATAACAATATGCATCACTACGGAAATACCAGGCTCATTGTTACAGAGTACAACATTACCAAATACCCTTTTGTGTGAGAAGAGCAGCATGATGCGGGCTGCCAGCCTGGGCAGAGGAGAGATGGAGCTCCCTCCCTCCTGGCACCGTCCCATCTGGTCACTTCAGCTCAGCTGGAGGATGGGGACATGCTGTTGCCCAGGGCCCACTCAGGGTCCCCCCCAGTGCCACATCCCCCGACCTCGAGCATCTCTGGGATGGGGCACCTCCACCTCTCTGAGCTGCCTGTGCCAGTGCTCCACCTCCCTTACTGTAAAAACTTTTTCTCTCTATCCAATCCAAATCTCCTCTCTTTTAGATTGAAACCATTTCCCCTTGCCCTGTCAGGTCAAGCAGAGTAAACCAAGCCAAACCATCCTGACATGTGATAGAACGGATCCCTGCCCTGTCACACACAGCTCTGTTTTTCTACCAGTAGTGTAAAAATGGCTGAAATGAAGACAGCAGAGCATGCACGGAGACCCCTCCTGTTTCTACTGCTCCTACATACATCAGTGCTACCCAGACAGCAATTGCTTCCAAATTGCAAATGAAATTAAATTAAATTAAGAAGCTGATAGCAGCTTATGGTGAAAAGCTTGAGCTTCACGTTGCTGGGACTCAGCAGGGCTCAGTCCTGCCAGGCTGCAGAGGATGTGCAGCATCCCAAGCATGGGACACAGGGCTGCTGCAGGACAGCTTCCCGTGTGCCTCTCTTCTTTGGAACTTCTGCTATGAGAACAATGAGAGAAGTTTCACTTAGCATTCAAAATTTTCTCATCACTTTGTAGCTCTGCGTCCTAAGGAGACTTGCAAGTGTTTATGCAAATAAAATGAAGACTGATTGCTAGATAGTCACTGAGGTAACATACTGCATAACAGCTTTTATCTGTAACAGAACTGAGGAATTGTTATAAATACAACTGCTGAACTTATGCATTGCAAATAAATATGTTTTTATTTACATTTGGCTTACAATTCTTTCATAAATATCATGTCATTTTGGAACTGCTCAGTGTTGGAGATGGTTTGCATCCAAAGCCATGTTGCTATACCAGATTTACTGATGTCATATGCTGACTTTATACCTCGAATTCTTAAGGACAGCTCATCAGCAAGTCAATGAAGTTACACTATTTACATCATCTGACAGTCGAGCCCTTACATAGTCCTGTCTGTATCAGCCAAAATCATGCTTCCTCCCCACTGTTAACACAGTTTGGATCTTATTTTTTTCTTCAAAGAGCATCATTCATATCTGCTGAAAGAAGAGGAAAGTCCCTGTGACTCACATAGAAGCGCCTTAATTAGTGCAGTCTGAGAAGGCACGTTGGTCAGGATACGCTTCCTCGGGGAGATGGTCTCCTGGGAAAAAAGCCAACATCTAAAGATTTCTTGGAAAAGATGGAAAACAGATGGAAACTTTGTCAACACTATTGTTTTGGTATGTAAAGTATTTCAGTGCCCCTGAAAAGGATGAGATTATGAACTTCAGAACATGGTTAATGAATAGTGGTAATCTTTATATGGTGTACACCAGAAGTGTACCTGGCCTCTAACAGAAGAAGAAAAGAGTTGTTCAGAGGGGTATTATGAGAATGGAAGATTCCAATCTCATTTAGCCTGAGGCTTATCTGGAGAACTCCCCTTGGCCAAGATCTCCTCTCACAGACTCCTGATTCATACCGGTATAAACAAGGAAAAATTCTGGCCCCCCAGAATTATTAGGTTTAATATCATCATAATTACAAACAGCCCACTTCTCTCAGTAATTATACCATGGAGATAGAAGTTTAACCCCACCCCCACTCAGAGATGTTCCCCTCCTAGGTGATATCTGTGGCATACTCATATTCATCCTTGCTTCATAATGGCTGTATGCCATACTCTTTACATGAAGGATGACTTTCAGTCATGTTAAGAAATCCCTTTTGGAGGACAGACCCTTAAGGAGGGACAAGGTGTAACTCAGAGAAGTAATTTTACAGCACCTTAATAAGGCTGGATTTGAACCCATTACTGAGAGGCAGCAAGAACCATAATCCAATAACAACCCCAAGAGCTTTTCATCCTGCAGGAAAATCATTTCAGTTCATGCAATTCGTTCCTGACCACGAGAAAGTCTTTGGGACTTGCTGGTTGGGCACCATCATCAGTTCAGCACAGTCTTCAGTGCTGATACAGTTCCATCAGCTTCTTGGCTCAGGATCCTCACTACCTTGCAGAAAGGACTTAGTGCCACCTTCATTAGTCAGGCAGTGCTCACAAAACCCTAAGGAGGTCACTGCTGTTTGAGGTAAAAATGACTTGCTTGACACTTCTGCAGCTGAGCAACTTGTTATCCGTCACTAAGACAAAGCAATGAGCTGTTGTGAAAGTACAGTTCACTCTGGAGTATTTTATTCTGGAGGATGAGAAGTAGAGTAGAAAGATCTTTTATTTTTAAGGGATAAACATCTTGACTTTGTTGAGCTGAGATCTGTAGCATTCATCTTACAAGTTCAGTCATCCGCCTGCCACAGGCCATGAGCTGCTGTCTTTCAGCAGAAAGTGAGGATTCATCATTGTTTTATTATTATTGAACATCCTTTATGTTGATAATAAATCATTTTAAGTACAACTGTCACTGGAAGGCTCCAGCAATCATGCTATTGCACAAAACCCTATACCACCCTCTCTGCAGCCTACTGCAATCCCAGTGCTTGGGGAAAACAACTGCCTCCATTTCAGCTTGGTGTGCTGTCCACAGCCTCAGACAATGGCATTCTCTTACCACGACCTTCCAGGAAGTGCAAAAAAAATCCTTCATGTTCATTTAGTGACATGCCAAAAGGCCAGGTCTTCAGCTGAGAGCATCATAATGGAGCCACAATGTTCTCAGAACAGCTGCTCTCCAAGAATCTCCTGCTTGGCGCCTTGCTGAGAAGATTTTCCTATTCTCTTCAGTTATCAAAGAGCAATAAATATTAAATAGGCTTGGTCAATACTTTTTAATGTGGTTTCCTTTTATTGAGGGAACATGTTGCTGTGCCCAAACAGATATAGTTTGGAGGGGTGGGACGGCTTCAGTGGATTTTATAAATTTCAATTATTCTTCTAAAAACAATGGGTTTGAAATGGTCAAAGAAGATTTCTTTGGCATTTTCAGAACCAAAAAAATGTTTTTGATTTGAAGTAGCTTTTCATTTTGAAATGTATCTCAAGATATCTCAAAAACAATTTCATAACACAAAGTACAGTGGTTTTCTGATGTGGTATGGGAAAAATATTTGTAATCTTAAAAGGTCTTAAAGGTACAATTAAGCCAATTTCTGGTGAATTCTATTCTATTCTATTCTACTCACTACGATACGCATTGAAATGACATGTATCAAGCTGAAAATCCCTTGCTTGAAACTAGTGCCAAGACTTCTGCTGGATCAAAAAGAGTTGGTCTGGATATACCACAGTGAGCATTTGCTCAGGAGCAGATCTTGAAGCAAGATCCGTCCTGAAGAATATCATCCAGCCCTGCTCTCACACTCGTGCACAGCCCCTCTAGCTGAGACCCCTTGTCCCAAGTTTTGGCTCTAAAAACACCCAAAGAAGAGAGTTCTAGACGTGCCAGGCTTATTCCCAGAGAGCTGAAGTTAGAAATGAAAAAGATAACTCTTTTTCATTGAGAATCTGACCAAGAATGGAAACTGTATGGGAAAAATAAAAGCCCAAATCATCTTCCAAAGAGAGTGGTGTTTGAATCTCATATCCTCTGCTCCTCAGTGCTGTGGAAATGGCTCTTTCAAGGAGTACTAATAACTCTTTCTAGTAAATTATTAACTCTACTAGGAAATCATTTACTAAAGAGAAGCACTCAATCTTAAACCCCCTTCACCCAAACAAGAGATCTCCGACACGTGCAATCCTACTCCACTGGGAGAAGCTCTTAAACAATGCACAACATCTCCACGGTAACTGCAGTACTATATGAGAGCTGTTTTATTAGTTTCCTAATTAAATTTCAAACTTCATAGCAGTGACAGATTCTTGGTTATCTCTGCTGCAGAAATTCAGATGGGATGCCAGAGGGAAAGGATGGGGCCGTTCGTCTTATTGCACGCCAAGATTTTGCGCTACCGGTTACACTCGTCAGCCTCTATCTGAAGCAGTTAAGAGCTATAAAGAATTCATTAAACAGGCTGAGATTTATTAGAGGCACCTCAAGCTCATTAAGCATGCTGATGAAACGTGAAGCACATGAATCCACACGGCAGTTAAGAAATGCTCAAGTACAGCGTTTAGTTTGTTTCCCACTCTCCTCCAAAACCTTTTGATTAAAAAGAAAATCGATGTAATGCTTTCAATTTCTGTTATCATTGATGAAAATGATAAACTTCATCTGTGTCTGCTCCTTTCTGTCTTTCTTCCTTTCAGTAATAGAATGATAGCAAAGTTGGCGTGATTTAGAGAGAAGAAGATGAGGAATTTTAGAAAAAAATATCATCTGGTTAAAGCTGTGGGAAAAGCAACAAAAAGAGAAAAGGGGAAAGTGAGGAGCCAAGCAGCCAGTGCTGCGGGCAAAGCCAACCCCAGCAAACACAGCTTCCCCTTGAGGTGAAACCCCAGCACCACCAGAAATGGAGGAAATGTTTGCTTTTCCATCCAACCTCTGCAGTAATTTCAACCACTCGGAAATGTGCAGTCACACTGAAAGCTCGGGGGCTTTGGGACTGAATCTTGTTTGTATTTTCAGTCGGATCATTTTAATTTTCACATTTTCTGTGAAGAATAATGCAGAGCACTTCTGCAGAACCATTTAAGTTGCTGAAACAGCATTTACCTCTATGAATGACTGAAATAACCTTCCTGAAAGGGATGAAGGCAGAGGAGAGGAAGAGATAAAGGAAAGGAAGGAATACTAAAAACCCATGAAATATGCCCTCTGAAACGAGTATTGGCTGTGTTTAAGTCAGCAGAGAGCCCCAGCCCAGCCTGCTGAGAGGGGTCTTCAATTGGGCCTTCAGTGGAACAAAGTGAAGCCACTTTGTTTCAGGAGCTTCTCCTCTACATACAAAGACTCACATGCCAAAGGCAGAGGGAGTTTCTGTGGCCAAATAAAATTAATTCTGTGTGCAAGGCATCCCCCAGGGAGGGATTATGGCCCAGGTAATAAGAGAAACTCTCTAATGAGCATGCATGTGAGTAAAGGCAGCGTTGCTCCGCAGGATACGTGATTTGGGGAGCTGTCACCATGCTGGGCATGGCCCAGCTGGGCGTGCATCGCGGCCGCACCCCGGCACGCAGGGCTCGCAGACGCTGGAGATGAGGATGCAAATGGCACCAGTTTGTCTGAATACCAAATGTTTGCATTTTCTGTATATCTCAGTATGTAAATAGAGTTGAGAAAATTAAACCCCCTCATCTAGATTGAAATCTGATGTTCCCATAGATGCACTCTAGTTCAGACCATTCTACAGATACACCCAGGGCATCCCGAAATTCAGCGCAAAGTTCTGCTGCAACGTGAGAAATTTTAATGGGAACCTTAGCAAGCAGGCCAAAAGAATAAGAGAATACACACTCCCTTTTATTTCAAAATGAATGCCTATTGCTATCATTTTATGGCAATTCTACTTTTTTGCTCACACAGATTTCATTGTCAATAGAAACACGACTAAAAGATCCAGATCGGTGTGAGCAGAACAAATGACTTCCTGGCCCATACCTAGCATGTCCCCAGGGCCATCAGCGAGGCCATCACTCCAAGGGAAGATGAAGCAGCAGTCACCAGCGTGCAGTGCAGAAGCAGTGCGTGCCATCCTGCCCAGCAGGCAGCTCAGCTGCTCAGGGCTGCTGCTCTGTGCAAGTCTGACTCACTGCAAGCAGGGCTGGGAAGCACACGCACCAAGAAATCACAGATTCCTGAAGTGAACCGTTGATGGAGCAAGCATTTATGTAACAGCTCTCTATAAAGATATGGCCCTTTCCAACCACCGTGCAAAGCACTGGTGTCAAAACTCAGCCCACGTTCCAATGTACTTAAACTGCAGAAGAGCCTTGGGTCCTCGCACTGCAGGGTGGGTAGATTCATGCATAGGTGTTTATGCATTTTCTGATGCCTTTTAAGTGTTCATACCTTTCTTAGAAAGAGTATGATAGAAAAGCCTCTGGTTCTTCTCCCCACATCTTTCTGCTGAAGACAAACAGTGGCAATACATTAAAGAAGGAGCTGCGTTATGTGGGGACCCAGAAGCCCTTAAGCAATCAGTTAAACTGCTTGTGGTTTTGTGTCTGCGAGCAACAGTAGCACCCAAACTTCTCTGAAATGAAGAGGAGCCTCTGCACTCCCTACTCACTTCTCCTTGACTTCCATCCTCCAGGACCACCTAGAAAACTTCCCTGTGCTTTACACAAAATATGTTTAACGTCTGCCTTTGTCCTGCATTTATGTTTAGCAATATTAGAGATCTAGGTGAAGACTCTGTTATGCCTGCATGGATTAGTTACACAATCACCTCTTGTGGAGGGTGTGGGAAGCTATTACATCCTTACAAGAGAGAGCAAACAGATATAGAGGTGCTTCTGAATACAGAAGGCTCCCAAACAGCAGAGAACACAGCCAACTGCAGAGCCCACCAAGCAAGCAGGTGAAAATATATTAACGCAGACAGTTACTGCAACAAGTCCCTTGTTTCCCCTCAAGACATTTCTGCTCATTCAAAACGTGCAGCAGTAAATCACAGTAGATCAAATACAACTGTCTGAGAGGAAGCCACACAATGATCATTTTTGAATTTTCCCACCCCCCTCCCATAAAAAGGCAGTACAGTATTACAGAAAGTTAATACGTGCAGCTCAGCCATTATATCTGGATTGAAACTGTATAAAATGACATCTGATAGCGGCTTGTATGGACAAGCTCTTATTAAACGTAATTACTCAACAAAGTCTATTCTAAATCAGTTACTGATTGGCAACAGACGGGCAGAAATTTACTGGTATTCCCTGACTTTGCATATTACGGGAATAGTTTTAATATTAAAAAGTTCATATCATTCCTACTTATGCTTTGATTCACTACATCCACACGGCGAACGTGAAATCTGATTACATTAATTGAGCCTGCTGTCAGATCGTCATTTTTCTCCCGTTTAATTGCCTCCCATCTCGTTCATTACCCCGACACACTGCAGTCGTGGCCCAGCAGCCCGTTCGCACGCCTGGTTGTTCCATATGCCACAAAACGGGTTGCTCTGAGTTTCCACGAACTGCATGATCTTGTCTGGGGAGCCGGGGATGCCAAATGAAGACATGTGTTTGCTGTGAGCATATGAAATTGTTTCTATTTCCTGGTATGGAGGGACAACAATGCAAAATTGGTTGTTTGAAGACAGCTGAGCCTTTGCATGTTATCTGTGCTGTTGCAGACCTCACAGATACCTGCTGCACGGTTCGGAGGATTTTAATTCAAAGCAGTATAAAAGTCTGCAGTTCAGGGTGGTTGCACATCTCAGTGGATCCTTGGAGACACCTCCCAAAGCACAGAGCTGCCTCACCATGCTTGGAGGAGCATTGCACACACGACTGTGCACTGCTCCTGGGAACCCATAGGTTCCAACCGCATGCAGTGGGAGCCCTTTGGAAGCCCCAGTGCAGCACTCCCCACCTTGGGCTGCATCCCCACACTGCACGGGAGAGCCTTGCCCAGTGTCTGCTCTCAGGCACCCACCACTCTTATGATTCTTTTGAGACATCCTTGAATTCTATGCAACGCTGTCATCAGCCGGCGAGTTAATGAAGGGTTAATTAGTTAGGCAGTCCCCTCACACCCCCGCTGGAATCATTTGTTTTGGGTGAAGTTACACCTAGTTTTAAACTGCCACTGTAGGAGAGTCCCGACTTGTTTTGCTATCAGTCAGCTTTGATAATTTGCCAAGCAGCTAATCCTGCCTGACACGCAGCCCAGGAGATGCACCTCGCCCGCGCTATCAAAGCCCTTCACCTCTGCTTTAAAGGCCCTCAGCCCGAGCCTGCCAGCGGCTGCTGCAGCTGTTGGAGAACACGCTGTAAACCGTTGTGCATGTGTTGCTTTTCCCCCTGCAGGAGCTCTGTCTCTCTGTTACAGCTCTCGCTGCGTTTATGGAGTCACCTTCTGTCCCACAAACGGCCGCGCTGCGGTGCGGGCTGCGGGCAGCTGCAGGGCTTGGAAGGGAATCGCTCCTCACCAACCAAACACATTTGCTGACAGTGTAATTGCTCCCTTCCCCGGGATTTTTCCTTGTTTTCTTAAATGCAGGACACCTACAGTCACAATAGCAATATATCACTTGCCCGTAGCACAGCTTTCTTTCCCCTGTAAAGCGTTAATGAAGTTCCTGTCCTTGTTCCTGCAGTAATTGTAAAAGCATGTTGGATAATGTACTGGCCACACTTTATTAAAACACTGGCCACACTTTATAAAACGCTAACAGTCTGATTCTGCGCTCCCTGCTGAGGAGAGAGCTCCCTTGGATCTCACGCGGGGGTCGAGGCGGCGGGCTCAGATCACACACTTGGTTTTAATTCTCCCAGGCCCAGCTGAGGACAACGTGCCCAGCTGCAGCGCTCAGCTGCTGCCTGTTTGCCTGGCGGCCTGACCCCGCGAGGTGCTTTGCCACACGTCACTGCATCCCGCTGGTGACAAAGGGGATGCTGAGGCTGCTGTGCATCCCCACGTGGGTGGCAGGGGGCTCGGACCCGCTCCCAGCCCCTCGCTGAGCTCCCCAGGCGCTGGGGACACCCGAAGCACACGGCCTGACTCAGCACAGGGACAATGGAGGAGCGGTGGTAGCAGCTAATTATTTGACAATCATTATTGTTGGGTATTCTTTCCAAAGGACAAGGAGGGGGATGAGCTTTCAGTGTCTGCCTTCTTCCTTTTAAAATTCTTTTTGCTGCTTTGATGATGTTCGCACGTGAGTCTTGCATGGATGGAGGTGAGATGAGGCGGTGAAATGTGAGCATACAACTTCCAGAGAGCATTCTCATAAACTGCGTAGAAAGCACAACTTCAGAATTCTCTTGTATGTCTTTCTACCCACAAATTCAACGTAAGATGTAAACCTGCATCTGTGTATAGGGCATCTCTTGCATGTTATGAGAAGACAGGCAGCAAAGAACACTGCAGTAATATTACTGAGGTGAGATATTGCTAGACGTAATTGAGCTATTGGAGTCTTAGGGGTTATGGAAAAAAATGACCCCCTTGTTTGGAATCTTGGAAGGAGGAAGTGTTGGTGCAGAGTGTGATGTAAAGCACAGGATGGAATTGTTGAATCTTGATGGAGGAAGAAAGGGACTAGGCACAGCACGTGAGGCAGAACCCCTCGGCGTTGTTCATCTCAAATAAGGCAAACATTTTCATAAGTCTTCCCTGAAGATGATGCTCTTTGATTTTTGAGGTAAACTTCATTGAAAAATGCACGGCTCATTCTGGGTGTGATTAAACCATTAGAAGAATGGCCAGGGTGTACAAAAACACTCAAAAATGTCATGGCAGATGTGCACCCAAATACTTCTTTGGCACAAAGTGATTAGCTCAGCTGGATTTCCTGGTTAAATACAAGGTTAGATAAATACTTGAATAAACTTCTTTCAGCAAGGACAGGATTATGGAGAACGTCTTATTCTTGTGCTGACAAAGTCTTGCTGGTTGCAGACAGATCGTATCTTTAATTTAAGACGATTATTTTCCATTTTGAGTGATTCATGAGGGGTGAGATTCCCCTTGCTGTTTGCCTTGTCACCAGGAGTGGCTGTGCTGGGCGGTGGGCTGGGAGCAGTGGGGTCAGGCACCTCCAGCACCACAATGGGAGCCGTGAGGATCCCAGCCCTGCCTGACCTTCCCTGGCCTTACACTACCTCCTCCTGCACACATCCCTGCTGCAGGGACAATTCATATAAGGTGGAGAGCCAAATCTCCTGCTGGTGGTGCTCCACATTGTTCAGGCCAAGAGCAGAAATTTAAAGAAGGTATTAATGTCATTTAACTTTTAATTTGACTTGGAAATTGTGCATGTTTAATGAGCGTTCTCAAATGGACGATAGCATAAAAGAGCTTGATGCTATTTATCAGCACTGTAATTCCGATGGTCCAATGGTTTGTGTTGTGTAACACCGAGCAGCTGACGCCAACAGTCTGGGACATGAGATAGCTCCATGTTTCTGCTTCCATTCTCTAAATGAAAAGGTTGGCAATCTGTGCTCTGACCTTCAAATGAAGAATGCTGCCAGGGTTGTAGGTCAGTTTAGATTTGTCCATAGGAAATATTTGACTGGCATATTGCCCTGGTTTATAGGAGTAGAAAGTAGGAAGTATCAGTTACTCAATACTCAAGGCAAAGAAATGGCACCAAATTAAGCTTAGAGTCTGAGTGTGAAATAAAGCAAAACCGTGGCCATAAAAATAGAAGATGCAATAGTCTTCCATGTTTCATCTTTGGAAAAGATTAATTTGTTTGGCTGCTATTGTGAAAGCTCAGATACAGCACATGGCCTTAGTGCCAACTTCTGAACTCAATGGAGCCACAGAAGGGCTGGGTGGTGAATAACTTTGAAGAGTGAAACATCAAACCAGCCTCAACTTGAATTTGAGAAACATCCTAAACCAAACCCAAACACTACTGCTGAGAGGATGATTCAGGGGATCGGTACGACCCTCCACATTTCGTGTGTAGCAGCAGAAAGGCTAATAATGAAACCCAGTGGAGTACCTCTTTCCCAGCTGGACTAGAATGGCAAATAACAAACATAAAAGGCATATTCGACCCTAGTTAGACACAATTAAAATCTCCCTCATTAAAGCAGGTATGCATTGCTGACCCTGTTTCCGGACTGAAAGACTTCACTGGGATGTTTAAGCTTCTAGCACATACTGTTAAGATTGATTACGCTTATCTATGGCGTTTACTACGTGTGAGACTCACTCGATGGCCTTCATTCTCATGGCTCCTCAGCAATTTATGCACTGATAGTGGTACTGCACGGCCCTTTCCTTGTGAATCAAACTCAGAAAGCCAGCATACTACCTTAAGAGGGAGCCTGACAGATGAAAATCTTCCAGCAGGTGGTATCCTTATTTCTGTCTCCTATCCTGCTGCACGAGTAAATCTGTAACAACTAGATACACATGCGATGCTGATGTCTCCACCTAAAATGTACCAGGTCCTGTGTCCTGACCTCACACTTGGCCTGCACGACTGCAATTCCTTTACTTGGAAAGCAGGATGCATGGAAACTCATACAAAAAAAATAAAATAAAAATCAGAAAGGCAAAGAATCTGGCAGTTGACTCCTTCACTTCACCATCTCCCTGTTCTCCCAGGGCTTTAACCACTGGACAACCTCTGATCCAACACAGAAAGTTTTTATAATAAAACTATGAATGTGCTCCAGATCTGATCCAGATAGCCAGCAGCCTGCAGTTCCCAGGTGAAGGTAAGGCCCAGGCTGGAGGAATATTTACTTATGTCTGGCACAACTGATATGAAAGTGCCTTGGGACATTAGATAAAATGGAAAGTGTTGCAACAAAACACAAGGAGCATTCATAACAGTGCTAATAATAGCAGTACCTGCAGTCACTGCTCCCATAAATAGAGACCAGCGTGAGATAACTCTGAACACTTAAATCAGATAATCAGAATATTTTTGCCTTGGGCAAAAATGATATAATGACTATTTTATCATTATAGGTGTTTGCAAGCATAGTCTGTCTGTAAGAGCATAGGAAGACGTGCAGCATTTCGCTGCTGTCGGGTACAATGCTCAGGATTACCACGTCACGTGGAGGCAGGCACAGAGAAAACATTGACCTACTCCCTGTTTTGTTATCTGGAAAAGATTGAATCTACTCCTCCTTGCAGTATTAGCATATCGTAAAGTTACTAAAGGCAATGAAACAGCTCACTTGGAGTAACCTAGTAAATTATTCATTTTATTTAGTTAGTTATTTTAAATCCCAGAACAAAGAGGAGTCTTCCCTGGCTGATTATGAGATTCAGACCTAGAAGATAACTTCTTACTCCTCTGTTAATCTAATTTTTCCCCTCAGCCCTTTCTTTTCTCTTACCCTCTCTTGTCCATTGCTCCTTAGTGAAGGGAGGTGACTGGGTGAGTGCCTTTAAAATTGGATGAAAGAGGGCAGGGCACCAAATGGCATTTGATCTAAAGAAGATGCCTGGAAAGAGTAAAGATGAGGGAGATGCAGGTAGTTTAGGATATGACATTGGATCTCACATGTTACTGACCACAGAAAAAAAAAAAAGACCTGAAAACAAATAGCGTGAAAGGGACTCTGATGCTTTTGGGCTCTGATAAATGAGGTTGTTCTCCCTGAGCTCCTCGTTTCCAGCTAAGCCATGCCATTGCACTGCAGGGTCTCTTTGGGGCTACAAAGCTGTAGGTAACATGCCAGCTGAGGAGACATTGTCCTGGAAATACTGCCAGAATTGTTTCAGACCAAGCAATAGGGCACCAGGCAGCCAAGGGATAGCAAGGGCTATGCTGGCCTTAGGACTTCCCCGAGTTCTGCCCTTCCTGACAGCATTAATATCATCAGGCTTAAAATTGCTTTTGCATTAAAGATGACTGCCACAGTGCAGTGGAAGAGTCAAGAAATAAGTTGTATTTGACCTGAGTCTGAAGTTCTTTTGTATTAAGAAGTTCCAACCCACCTGAATTCCATAAATTTTCTGATTTTTTCACTTCCCTTCTTCAAATATTACTTTTCCTTCCCTTGCTTCCACCCCTTCACCATCCATCTTCCTCTTCCAACCCCAGAACAACCCGAACTCTCGAAGCAGTCCTTCATCCCGTCCTAATCCAAGGCATAAAATAATTGGCTGGAAATAACATTTTGCTCTCTGCATTGGCACAGCCACAGGGAAGCCTCCACCTCAGCCTCGCTGGGATGGCAGCCACCAGCAGAGCAGTCGGGATGGAGGAGTGCCAGCTCCATGGATTAGCTGCTGCAAACCAGGGGGTGGATGAAAACACTCTGCTGGGAAGTGTGGAAACAAGATGAAATTCTCATCTGGGTTCAAGGTTTCCCTTTGTTTTTTGACATATCACAGGCGCTCCAGTCAGAAGCACTCCGTATAATCTTTACTTTCATTCCAGGCACTTTCACAGGAACCAAAGCTTTGACTTTAACAGTGCATTTGCTTAAAAATAGACATGCAGTTTCTATGTCTGTATTCCCTGCTTAGAATCTTTTCCTTACTGCTACAAACTGACTCATTAGCAAATTAACATGTTTTGATTCCACTGTGAAAGTCTTGAGATAATTATTACAGCTATGGTCCTGGGGCTGAAGAGCTGTGGTTCTAAAATGCTTTTATAGACTACAAATTGGATGCTTTTCATACAGGTTATCTAATTTTAATCACAATTTGCCCTCTGGCAATTCCTTCTTTGCTTTGAAGTTTCTGGAGTTTTGTCATCCTTGGGGAGTGAGCAGTTTCAGATTATCATCATGTCAGATTTGATGTCCATAGACACAGTTTTTCAACAGTTCTTTTACGTGAGACAAGCTTTCATCTGTGGGAGTTTTATTTGTCTGAAAAGTAAGACAAGCAACTTTGGTGTAAGTGATGTCCAACTTGTGAAAAAAAATGCTGTAAACATAGATATTAACCACTACAATAAACAGTAATTACTGCCTCTGCAGAGACAATTGCAGAATGTAAAAATATGGCATTATTTTCAATTAACTATACTTTTTTCAGATAAATGTTTGCCATTTTCAACCGATATTTTATCTACCTGAGTCATGAGCTGCTGGGAACAAGAGAAAGGGCAGTGAAGGAATACCATGAGCAGGTCATCTCCAGGAAGGCCCGCTCAGGGTATGCTGCCTGCCCACCAGTTCACACTGCCACTGAGCTCTGTGCTCTCCCAGCCTGGACAGGACACCCCAAGTGTTAGTGTTCGCTGCTGGGTGCATTTCACATGACTAATGGCATAAAACTTAGCGTCCTGCTTTCGTCAGGAGCACATACGTTCCCTCCCTCCACTACATTGTATGCTTGCCACCCATGTATAACATGTAACCTCTCGCACTTTATTGCCAAGATGTTTGTTGATGTTTGTCAAAGCTAGGGAAAAGTAGGATTTAGCACATAAGCATCTCCTTATGAAGAGATGATTTGTTCCCTCAGACACTACGTCCAAGGGACAAGATGTTACATTTGAAACATATCAACTATATCTGTGTTGGTGATTTTTCTTGACAGAAATGTTCTTGAAGAAGCCATCTGGGATCTGCCAATAGCAGAGCTGATGCTACCAGGCACTGTCCCACAGGTCTGATGGGCTGCCAGCATGTTTACTGCTGCAATGCCCTCACAAACAAAGCTGCAATAGAACAACCAGTAAATGAAGGATGCTCAAACCGTTCTGCGTATGAAGACCTTTAGCCCGCATGGTTTTAAAGCACTGAGAGATACAAGGGCAAACAGCTACTAAAAACAAACAGAAGAACACAAAGCTTGAGAAGTTGGCTAGCGAATACAACATATATGCAGGTTTCTCCTCTCACCTTCAGCAGTCCTGAGCTAACAGACAAGAACCAGCCCAAGCTGAGCCATGGAGCGACTGCAAGAAGAAAGTCCTATAGGACCACTGCTTGCATGTGAGCATCCTTCCCTGCTGGAATAATTGTCTCTGTGGGGATTTATAATAATACAAGGTGACATGCAAACTTCTCATTTGACTTACCTTTCATCCCCACAAGACCCTCTGTTTGCACAAGAGACCTTGGATCCTGCCCATGAGGACTAAAAGAGACACTTCTAACTGAAGAGGATCATAGGAGTTAGTCTGAGCTGATTAAATCCCTTTTGAATTTCCATATTCCTTTTAAGATCACTTGTGTTCACATTGCAGATTCGACAACAGTAAGTTTTCCGGGGAGAAACTATGCAACAACACCAAGCTTTTCATAGCAAGGATTTAAACCACATCAGTTCTTTGCAGGTTTTTCACGCTCTCCTCACTTTAACCCTTTCCTCTGGCTGTTGCATCCAGGTACCAATCTGTCTGAGCTGCATGCAGCTCAGGGCAGCCTTTGCCCTTCTGCTCCCAACCACGTCAGCTCTGCTCCCCCTGGGCACTGTGCAGCTCCGCCTGCCACCCCACACATCCTGTTCCTGCAGCCAGCACCTTCCTGTCCCCAAAGCAGGGCCTCGGTGGTTTCCTAAAGAACATCCTCACAGAGGCCCCTGATGGATATGTCGGTACTAAGAATTCCTCATTATGAGCCCCAATTAACTGTACCCATGCCATGACCCACAGCTATGTCAAAATCACACTGCAGCAAAAAAAAAAACCTGACTGTCCTTCAGCATCCACATTTGGAGTGTTATTCTCCACTCTGTCCATTGTGAACTTAATGCCACTGAAGCAAAGGGGGGAAAAATGAATCCCGCAAAGTCAATCTTCAGTGCATTTGTTCATTAAAACATGGTCAGCCTACATGAGAGTTTTACTTGGAATGAAAGGGCTGCTGGAGAATTAGTCACAGCCTGGGAGGCAGGAGAGGGCATTGTTTTATGGAGACAAGAAAGGCTTTGGAAAGCAGATGATTCTAATTTACCTTCTTGACTTTATTCAGCCACTTTCAAACAGATTTCTCTTCGAGGGGACTGTAACGGTTAGAGCTACAAGGAGGAGGAAGGTTCACTTTTAACCCCTGGAAAAGAACAACGCTAAGAAATAAATCCGAGAGAACACTGCTTTTTCTTTGCTTGGGAAAACTTTGGCTCAGGTGACCAATTCCAGGAGACATCAGCTAACTTCAGATCACGTGGCAAAGCCATAAGGGGGAGTTCTTGCACTTAAAAGAATAAAACTCTGTGTTTCAAATGTGAAATCAAATTTTCCTGTTTACATATTTCACTGAACTTTATTATTAAACATTGATCAGTTTAAAACACTTAACGTGGATATGAGGATATTTCAATTCTATTCCATTTTATAGGTTTATGTTCTGTTCTCACATGCTTCATCGTAGTGAACAGAGCTTGAATTTTTCAGCCTATTTGGAGTCGGAGTTTTTAATGCATTAAGAGAATTTTGGGGGGTTGGCAAATATGGTTTCGACAGTTCCAGTTAAAAGAGGGCTTCTGAGACAGCTTCACAATTGAATTCCTACCTTACAAGTGAACTGTGCAGGAGGCAGTACAAAAGGAAAAAAAGACACCTATCTTATTCCTTTTCATTTGTTAAAATGTGATGCAAGACCTTCCCGTATTAATATGCATTTATTTAATGGGCATTTGCCTTACATTTGCTATTAGATTTTTTGTTCCCGTCTAGACAATGGCAACTGGGAAACTCACAGCATAGTCACCTCTGTAATCTCACTTCTAAATAAAGGAAAGCTGAGCAAGCAGGAGGAAGGCTGTTTGACTTGAGACGTTCAGAACTGCCTTTTGGCAACCTCTGTTAAAACTCGGCTGCCCCAAGTCTAGTTTGAATAAAAGAGTCCTTTGCTAAAATGCCACGGTCACTGCTGAAAGGCACCTCTCTGCCTGTCACATTCTGTGCATAACTGTAAGACTTTCCAAGAAGTAAACCACACACCTTTCCTTTTTGTAAGCCTTACAAGCGACGCATCAAAGTAAATGTTTCTACTTCAAAAGTTCACAGAAGGAAGAAAAGGCAAAAACAGCTCGTGAGGCATGTTCTCCTTAACACACACATGTTCTGCCCCACAAAAAATACATCCCCCATGCAATCATGTGCTTGGATCAGCTCTGTTCTCCATCCATTTCTCCCAGTAGCAATCAAAGACCAAGCACAGCAGCTATAACAATTGCTACCACGGAGAAACAGTTTAATGAAAACATGTGAATATATTTTTAGAGTCTCATAACACAACTTCTCAACTGGAAATGAGGAAAAACAGCATCTCATGACCGTGGGTTCTATCGAGCCCACCAAAATATGCTCTGAAGAGCACAATTTGAGAACCATTGTGTCATACTTTAATCCACTAGAAACCAGCAAACCAAATGTAACAAATTAAAGCAAGTCAATTTAAAAGGGCAAAAATACCACTACGTGTTAGTATACCACTGATAGACCACTCAGTGATGAGCTAAAGGAGCACGTACATAACCACTTCAGTTTCCAGCAATGTCATTCAAATTAGATGCTTTGTGGATGTCCTAAACCGGTGCTGAAATATGGGCTTGTGCCCATACTCAGCCATTCTGAAATGACTGAACAGATTGGGAAATGTATTCTCAATACTTCTTTTTCCTAAAACTTTGTGGAAAAGGTTAGGCAAAATCCAGTTTTGGTCATTTTGAAGGGAACTGCGATTTTACATTTTGCTGCTTTGCCTCCAAACGTGTGGCTCACCTCAGTTACGTTTGAATCCTTCTTATTCAAACCTGCCAGAAGGACAGATGCAGTCATTTACATCCCCGCAGCGTCTGTGCAGACAGGTGGTGGGATCAGGAGAGAGGTCCCTGCAAATGCCTGAAGGCAGTGACAGGAAGAGCTGCATCTGGAGCTTCCCCTTCTCAGATGCAAAATTAAATCGGTCATGAGATACGAACTTAGAAAAGAACCTTTGCCAGTTCTGGTGCACATACAGCATAATTTTTTCTCCAGATTCCTCCCTGTCACAGGAGCTGCTATTCCTACCTTGGCTACAGAGCTAATTACCTGGCCCCACTGTCGTTTGCAAGAGGCATAACCCTGGGACACCAGAATGGAGGACTGTTCCACAGCCTTTGCTGGCCAGGAATGGTCCAGCTTTTGGGAGTTATGATGAAGGTCCTTGAAAATGCACCATTAAATAGTCTGCAAGCACTGGAAACCATGAACTTGATGCAAAAGTTGACAGAATCGATGTTAACTACACCAGGTTTGCTCCTGCTGCCAGCTACCAGCAGCTCATGGTAAATTCTGGGGTTGATCCCGTGAGTGAGCTCACTGGGCTCACACAGTGGTGAAGTGGGCAATTAAATTTGGTCTGGGAATGATATGAAACCAGTGCAATCACTCCTGTGATCCCGAGCCCAACCACCTCACAGCATCGCCTTCCTCAAAGGAAACCTTCCTGGAATTTGTACAGAACAACACTTGGGCCACTTAAAAATCACAAAGTCCTGTGTTGGAAAGGGTTTAAAATCTAGATCTAAACCACTGCAGATGGGTTTTTGGACCAATAGTGAATGAGCAATGGCTTGTCCTTTCCATACTGTATGGGCTCGGTGACCCCTGACCTGTGCATGCCGAGGACGGCCCTTCTGACATCAAAACATTACTCAAGAAAATTCCTTTCAACAGCAGGTACTTCACTGACCTAGATTAAGTTGCCTGAGATGTCAAAGCCCTGAAAAAAAAAAAAAAGACAAAGCTAAAAGTGGCCTAAATGACTTCAGGCATAAAATCTGACCAAAGGAATTATGTCAGATGCTATAAACAGAGAGGAAAGCATGTAGGAAATATAAGGGATCAAAGAGAAAATCGAATTAGTGGGATTTTTTTGTTTTCTCCCAACTAAAATAGATGCTCCTAAATGTTCTGATGTGGAAGGAAGCAATGGCTGTTGGCACAGCTGAATACAGAACTCTTTCAAGACTAGTATTAAAAAGGAAAAACAAAAATGTGTTGACTGGAACACTCCATGTGATTCTGAGCTTTATTTAAACTCCTGAGTCTCACAATAACAGGAATTACTCAGAAAAAGAGGCTCTCAGGGCTCTTTGGAAGCAAGACCTCCCCCAGAGGACTCTTTGTGGAGCAGCACCAGGAGGTGCTATGGAAGGAGCCCACGTGCTGAGCTAGGGCTGCTGCACACATCCCACATTCCCACTGGTGCACCTCTTCAGTGGATGGGATGGGCAGAGGGATCAGAAAAGGCCAAACAACTGTCAAAAGAGAAACCAGTCCCACGTCTCATATTTCCCATCTTTGAATTAAATCTAAGTTCAAGGATATATAACTTCTAAGGGAAATAAATCTTTCTTACTGAAATCCATGCTGTTTTGTGGCCTTAAAAACCCACATTGTTTCAAGCACCAAAATAAACAGCCTGACTTTGATAGGTGTTGGGCAGCTGAAGGGCATCAGCCCCTTCAATGCGAACGGGAAGCGCTCTTCACCGGTCTGCACAGCCCTGCACTGCAGCGGGCAGGTGTCAAACCCAATCCCTTCACTGCTGCGGGGAGAAACCTTCCTGTCCCACAGATTCACAGTGAGGGCCTTGAGAAAGGTCACACTGCTCTGTCCTCCCATGGCGGTGGGGACACATGTGGGGCCCCGGCCCTGGACAGCTTTGTATGAGACAGCCAAGACAAACGTGGAGTAACATTTGCAGTAGCGCCTCTGCTATGAATTCAAAGGGAAATCAAAGACTGGAAGGGGTCTGGATAATACGCAGTATGAGTTAGAATGCATAAAACTATATGACTTTCTGAAATATATTGAAAAGTCAGGGGGGTTTTGGGGTGCATTTTGCCAACAGCTCCGTTTCAGTGCTGTTGTCTGCAGTTTACCCAAACGGACATTTCAACACAGCTTTGCAAGGATGAGTGTTTTAATTGGTAATTCGTGATGAAAATGTTGCACTGAGTGCCCCACAAGATAGTTACTTAGAAAACCCAGTTATTTTTATAATGGACATAAATAATCTGGCCGACAGTACTCTGGAAAGTTCTCCCAGCTTGGTTAGCTGGCTCTCCAAGTTTTGCCACCACAGGATACAGAGACTGAAGAGGAAAACAATGAAACTATATATGTCTTAGAATAAAAGGAGGAGCACTCTTTCTAAAAGGCAAAACTCTAGAAATTCACAGAGAAGAAAAGGGGAAAAATTAATGACATATACATATCATAGGAAACCAGGGCTCCCTGCATTGCTCCGTATGAAACTTGGCACGTTGGAGACCCTTTGTCAATGGAGACCCCTTCATCCTTTAGGGTTGCTGTAAAGGTTCAAGGTGGATATAAGCAGCTTCTAAAGCTACTCATTGGCAGATAGCAAGTCTGCAGAGGTGGAGGAGCTGTGGGCCAGCGTAGCTTTGGATGCAGAGGCCACATTTCAAGTAACCTCAGGCACAAAGGCAAGCAGCATCACGTGCTTCCTTAAGGACGGGTGATGGATTCAAAATGATCTGTGCAGGAATACGGATGGCAAGGAAGGGCTGAGCATGGCCAGCCCTTTGTCACCCAAATAACGCTGCGCAGAGCCCAGGGAGCAGGAGGGTTTCTGCTTTGTAGTTTCCAGGCGCTGAGCTCATTTCTAGCTCTTACAGACTTGCAGTGCCGTTCCCATTAAAAAGAAAACAAATGGATTCACTTAAATTGAAACATCAAATCCTTCCCTTGACATTGTTACTTACGCTGCCTGTTCAACTGAATTATATCCGACTCTTGACAGTCCGTAAGGAAGTGCTTAAAGCCTGAGTCTGTGTAACACCCACTGCGAGGAAGGGTCACCCCAACTCCTATCTCCTACTGCTCAATTTAGTCGAGAAGAAAAAGCCCGTGCTCATATTCCAACACATGTTTCTGCTTTGAGATCTCTGGGAACTTTCTGTGTCATTTTCTAATCCGGTCTCAGAGCAGATGTGTGCACTCAGAGCCCAGCAAAGCCCCTAGTGCAGCAAATCATCAGCAGCATCCCTAGCCCACACTGCAGGCTCTGCCCATCCTGCAGCGCTGGTCACCAGAGCTATATTCACACCTCAGCAACCTGGACAAGACTTGAGCTGATGGCAGAAGGCTTTTTTCTACATAGTTTCCATACTGAGCTGTGTGAACGTGTGTGAAATTGCAATTCATTTAGTTCTACCCTTAGAGAAAATAAGAGAGAAAAGAAGGAACTGCCACCTGTTGATGCTGCGGATCAACACGGCCTCATTTTTTCCTAGCAATCTTCAGTTTTTATTTGCCTGTCATCTGGAACCTGCCTCTGGGTCAGGACTGTCGTTTGGTGGCATGTGCTGTCCTCACTCTTCAAAGATCAACAAGTGATCCGGATTAATTAATTCAGATCCTCACACGGGCCAGAGCATCCCTGAGCCAACACCAACACCGCCTCGCAGCGACTGGGGCTGCCTACAGCCCGCGTGCAGCTCCCACCACTCCTGCCCTCAGCATGGACACAGAGCTGCTTGGACACACCAGCTGCTCCACCCGAGCAGCATCCAGCCCCTCCTGTGTCACTGAGCAGCTGCTGAGGCACAGAAACTCTCTGCAGTATTCCACGTTTCAGAGTTTCCATTAAACAGAACGATAAGGAGATCCAAAAGCTCAAGGAGCAGATCAGCACACGAGCACTTGGAAATGACACCTTAAAAAATGAAAGCACTCAAAGCACCCGAGAAAAGATATTTTTTTTTTTCAAAGAAGATTTAATGAACCCTGACAGCTATTTGTATAATGCTTGTTACGTGGCATCACTGAGATTTCTCTGCTGGTGACGGTGAAATGAAAGTGTTTTGACAGCTTTCAGGGAAGGGATGATATTTAATATAGAACAGTTTGCAAAACAGAAGGGAGACGTGGGAATACCTTTTTGGTTAGTCATGGTGACCTCCAGCCCTGGGAAGAAAAAAAGCCAACAAGAAAATCCATCCTAAACTCTGTATTTTCTGCTTTTAGCAAACTCATCCCAAGAAAGAAAAACTACGTGGGATTTGTAAATCCCACCTAAGGACCGTGAAGGAAAAACAGGGGGAAGCAGTGCTACTCTTCTCTGGTCAAAAACTCATTCAGAGAAGTGTCTCCACTCGCAGAGATGAATGCTGCAGCATGACTGCTGCTTCCTGCCACGTTTGCCATCGTGCCCTCGCGCTCAGCAGCAGCTCCTCAGCAGTGAGTGCTGTTTTCCTCCAGGAAATCTGTCTCCATACAGCTAAAAATGCCCAAGTTTTAGACAAACAGTGCCTATTCATCCAAGTGGGAACTGTTTGTCCACGCTTCCTCACACAGGGCTGTGTTTGTGTTTATGAGTTTTGAGGAATCTCACAGAATGCAGTGGCAGTTTCAGAACTGCTCAACCTTTTGGACTTTTTCCCTCTAGAACATCTCCTTCATCAAATCATTCCGTAACCAAGTCAATATTTCTTGTTCAAAAATTCAGTTCAACCTTTAGAATGATTTTCCGTTTCCCCATGAACAATTTTCTTCTTTTTCCAATGTAAAATCCCGAAAGTCAGCTTTTAGAAGAACTCATGGTTAGCTGGAAGCACAGACTGCCATGACATCAGAAACACAAAGCAACAACAGCTAGCACAACCTCGGGAGGCATCAGGACTGGGCAGGTTCCAAAGGATGAAAAACTGCAGGCCTCTACGTGATGGTTAAGCTGTGCCTTACAGAATCTGGGGGGAAGAAACACCAGTTTGGGACTAACAACATCCAGAAAAAATATGAGTTTGTTATTGGGAGCTTCAACTTCAAAGCAGCCTCAGTCTCTTAAAAGGATTTACATTTGAGCTGAAGGGAATGTGGGTAATGGGCAGCTCTGAGAGATGTAGCCTCTAGCACAGTCTTCACATATCACACAGGTAAAGAAACAATTCCTATTGAGTTTCACATGATGATTTATTATTTCTGCAACGTTCAAGCTTCTCGTTGCCTCTTTAATACCCAATACACACTTTGTGAAACTGTCTACAAAATGATGTAACTGAGAAACAGCCCCCAGTCCTGCCTGGGCATCACACTTTGCAGCCTTTTCCAAATCAAAGCACAAATGAAGTAATTCCCACTTTCCCATGGAGTTGCATCAATATCTTTGGTGCCATTTTCCATGCACAGGAGCACAGACACAGAACACGTAGGAACTGGAGTGATTACACAGAGAATTTTGGAGCAACTCTCTGTCCCAAGGAAGGAAGGGAGGAAGGAAACCACTGAAAGAATTCATTCTTAAACAGAAATTCAGGCATCTCCCTAAGTGGGAAAGCTGAATTGGAGGTCCGACTTCCACCAACTGAACTACACTTTTGCCGCAGTTGAACTACTCTGCACTCAGCGAAGGTATTAGAGGGGATCTCAGACAAAACCCTGGAGCCAAATCTATCCAGACATTGGAGAAAGTCTGCATCAGCACGGGGCTCCCCAAACCTCTCAGATTGCAGCAACCAGAATTCAGCTCCCTACAAGTACTGTAAAACCAAGCGGTGCTACTCAGAAAAGCAAGAGCCTGCTTTCAAATATTTCACCCTTGTGATATTTCCCTTGTGGACAGAGAGTGCTACCCAACCAGGAGAGGAGGGCCCTGGCTCCGTTTAGGACAGCGGCCAGGAGCTGACCTGGTGTAAATTCGAGGTCTTCTCTGCTTTAAAGACACAACTCCAGATTTACAACCCTGACTGTTGAATTCAAATCAGTGTGATTTGTGGTTAATCATTTCACCTCTGGGTGCTCTTGTGGAATAATGTCATTCTTCTGCCCCGTAAAGTTTAGGTATCAGATAAAAGGTACTATAAAAATACGTTTTAGAAGATTTACTGCTGTGCTACATGATTTTCTGCCAACTCTTCTTTCTCAGCTGTCAGAAGTTTCCTTTCAATCTACGCACAAGATTACCCTGGAAGAAGTCTCCCCTTGAAAATACAACTTTAGCTCAAATTTGAAGTGCATGGTGCTGGTTTTATCCAGGCACTGGGATGTTCCTACTGGTCCAAAAGGGGCTCTTTTAGCAGAAGTGCCCATGTGGCTGCCCCATGATAAAAGTGGGGGTCTTGGTGATGCCCTGCCCTTGTCCATCTCTCCTTGCTTCATCCTTCTCTAGCAGCTCACATGTTTATCCTGCTTTGCAATTACAAGGAATGTCCGTTAGGCAAAGCAAGGTGAAAACACAAAGTTCCCATCTCCCCACCTTCATTTCTCACTGCTGACTCCTCAGCACACAGTCTTCCCATCGGGACCGACTTCAGAGTTTTCAGAGCTCTGTGAGGGGCAGAACTGTACTTTCCAGGGAATTCAAACTGTCACAAATGGGCACAAACTGAACTGAACTGCAGCAGTAATTGTGAGCCCCCAGTTCTTCCTGAAGGAATACCAAAAGCTTTTCCCCAGATACTGTTTTCACTGTCCCCACAAATGTTTGTGTGAGGCACTTTGAAAAAAAGTGAGCTTTATTGTTATTTAACTGCTTAAATGTTGTTTGAATATTGTGGTTTAATACCAGATTAAAAATAAAGGTGCTCTTTGTGATCCTTGTGTGTGACAAAGACTGACTTGAGTCTTCCTTGAGCCTCTTGTCTCTTGCTGCTAGCAGATAGCACTTAGCAAAACACATTCCCAGTGGCCTCATAGACTAAAATATCCTTTTGAAACTGAGGATTCCCTCCTCCTTTTCACCCTGGGGCAAATCTAAGTGATAATGTGAAATACCTGCACAGAAACTGGCATCTCTGCTCTCACTAAACTGCGTATTGCACCCGGGGGCAAAACAGAGTTGTGTGTAATGCAGAGCACTTTGGCACAGATTTGAGGTTTCATGCGATGAGAGCTATTGATTCACGCAAAGGGGAAATTAACTCTCTGAACTCCGGGCTGACATCTCCTTGAGCCTGCTGACACTAATCCCCTCGGCTTTGGGAGCTGAGGCAAAAAATAATCCATACGGGTCTCAACTTAAGAAAGGATATTAATGAGGGTTGTGGGCAGAAGCTACACTAAACCAGCACCTCCACTTCAGTTCCGTTACTGCAATGCTGGAAGCACCTAGTGGGGATAATCTTCAGGAACTATATAAGACTACTGCAACACAAGATGGATTTCTCCTGGCTCTTCACCTCCTTTTATTTCAACCACCAAGATGTGCCCAACTGGCTGTAGTGATAACGGAGCCAGGTGTCGGTTCAGAGATGGGGCTGGTGCATCCAAGAAGCGAGACAGGGGTGATCTCAGCAGTTCCTAAATGTCAGCCTTCTCACCAAACAAGCTCCCCTTCTGCATGACTGTGCCTAGCACTGCATTTTCACCAATGCCCATCCAAAGTTACAGCAAGTGTGGTAAAATGAGGGTATGGGGAGAGCAGGCACTGCTGCACAGAGTGCTCAGTGACTCATGTGCACAGTCCCCCTGGCTGCAGTCAGCACTCCTGTTTGCAGTGATATCTGCACATCACACTGCTTTATTTATCCCTCAGGATTTTCTTCAGTATTTCTACGACGTGTATCCACGCTGTCCTTTGTAGAGAGGTGGCCCCGATCGCTCACCCCTGCTGTCCTGACCAGGAACGATGAGCTCAGCTCAGGGCATCCTTTTGGCACAGAAACCACCCACCCCTTCTAGAGATGCTGATTTGCCAGGATACCCAAGAGCTTCCAGCAGTCACTGCACACAGCCTGAATGAGAAAGAATGAAATGTCTGTGGAAGATAAGACCTCAAGCCGCAGATCACTGAGGTCTGTTAGAGTCTGCTGACTCTGATGGGCCTTGAATCATGTTGTTGTGAAAGGAGCTACAATGCTGGGCATCCCAGGAAAACACTGAACCTGGTTGGAGGAGAAGGGGATTTCGGAGTCAGATAGCCAAAATTGAAGACAAAATGATCTGAACACCGCTCCCTCCCCTGCTTGCTTTCACACTGTTTCCATCTTAGTCCTGAATCCAGAGAGTAATTTGGAGCAGAATGCCTCTCTTCCTTAATTTTGCCCAGAGGATCTGGGCGAGGTAGGTGCCAGTCCCGGGCGTCTGTGCTGGAACTGGGGTGAATACTGCCCACAATGATATGGCATTTGCTGAGAACAAAACACAAAGACATTTCCCTTTCTTTTGCAAAATAAGACTGCTTCAATTGCTGCTTAGACTCTGGAGTCCTCATAACCCAAGACAACTGCTCTTTCCTTTCATTTCTTTAAGCAAGAAGTGTTAATTACGACAATATGCAGTATTGTGTCTCTGTGACTTTCATATCCAACTTCAGGGTTTCTAATGCAGCTTCAGATTCAATCCCCTCACCCAACCAAGGGGCAGAGGCAAAGATAATTTACAAATCTTTTAGGGCTGTTTACATTTTGAGTGTCATGGGGAAACCGCTTTGAAATGAAAATACATTTTAACAGGAATGTTATTGTTGAGTTCTCTTGTGCTAAACAGGACTTGAATACACTCTGAGTTTGTGTCTTTATTTATGGATTTGATTGGCAATTTAGGAAACTGCTATTGGTTCTTTGAAGAGTGTGTTTATTTAGTGTTACAATTTTGGGTCAGTTCTCCTCAAAGGAAACTTCAAACATATACAATGGCAAACCTGACAAATCATGTCAGCACTTGGAATTGGACACTGCTTTCCATTAACTCCTAGGTAAACTAAATCTATCTGCCAGAGACACTTTTGGTGAAGTGGTTACCAACAGCTGCGGTCTGCCAAGTAATTCTGATTGCCATCCTTTGTGTCATTTTCATTTTTCAACAGAACTTAAGTTAGGAAATAGATGGAAGAAATGCACTAATTGGGAGGACAGAGGAGGCGAGGTCACCCTGGAAAAGGTGTGTGAGCATCAAGGTACAGCACAGTGAGAGCAGGGAGGGCAGCTCCCAGATTCAGGTTCAGAGGCTTTGAAGGACAGTTTCACAGGTAACCAAGCACCCAGTTTGCTGTAATCAGACAGAATCTGGTTACACACTGCTTACATATTTCTGCAGTTCTTGCTGGCTGATGACTTAGCTTTCAAAATCTGGCCTTAACTGATCTGCTGGCCTCACCCTGCCGTTGCATCACCGCTCACTCCTCTGCTTGTGCCGAAGAGAATGAAGCTGCATTTTTTAGTCAGCGTGTTTTGTGCTGGAAAATGCTCCCAAATACCTTTATGGAAACAGAGATAGGTAAACACCTAATTCCTGAACTGTTAGAGAGGGTTTCATACCTGTGACATGGAAAAGATGCTGTGGCCACAGCAGATGTCAGCAGACTCCAGGCAGAGCACCTGGGGTTCACAGGGAGCCCAGAGCAAAGTGAGAAACTGGTGTCCAGGGGAGCTTCCATGCTGAGAAGGAAGCTCAGCTGTGGCTGTGCACACCCCTAACGCAGCCAGCGAGGTCCATTCAGCTGACCACGTGCAGGTATAGCTCAGCTCCTGCACCACAATGACCACATCTGTGTGAGAGTGCTACCTGCAGGCACCAACTCCGAGTGCCCCCGGGTATCCAGCAGCAGCAGAAGGATGCCGAGCACCGCCAAGCTGACAGCAAGCAGCTCAGTTTTCTAAGGCAAAGGAAGTTGCTCCATTAATACCAATGGGCTCCGTAACAAATCTTAAGCGATTTGACAGAGCAGCACTGATCTTCAAAGCAGACACGCTCGTGGAACTCGAGCTACAAACAGAGCTTTATATTAGACAATTTATTTGACAATCACAATTCCTCTTCCCCCACACTTAACCTTGGGAGGACTTCTGAGAGCTTGGGATGTTTTGTTGGAGACCTTACGAGTCCGAGTGTCCTACTTCTGGATCACACCAACTCAAAGTTAATCACAGTTTATCTGGGAATCTCAGCTGGAGGTTTCCCAAGAGCCTCTCTGAGATCTCTGTGGTTTCCGAGCTCCCTCTGACTCAGGCAATCTTTTAAACTGCTTTTTACAGCACTTAGGTACTTTCCACATCTGGCCCTGAAGTTGGAGGCATGTGAGGCTCAGACTCAGTGCAACATAAACTGAACTTTCATGAACCCCATGAACAAACAATAAAATCAAGCACAACTTTTCTGTTGGTTTGCAGACTGACCTAATTCTTTTATTTATTAATTCATTCATTCACTCATTCACTACCCTTGCATTAAAATAACAAAGCTGATTTCAAGTTCAGTAACTTCCTGAGCACTATGCCACTGGTTTGGTTTTGAGCCCTCAGTGTGATTATTCACATCCAGAACACAGCATTTCCAAGTCTGTAAATACTGCTTATTTAAACCCTAATCCTGTATTTTTCAAAAGGCAGATTTTTCTTTCTGGCAGAATTGCCACAGATGATTGGAACAGTAATGGAGACAAATGTGCTGTTGGAACTCAGTGTAAAACAATGGTGTTTAATGCAGTGGTCTTTGGAGAGCAATCTACCATAGTCACAAGAAGCACACATGTACTACAACATCTTGGACATACAGCACTCCAGCTCACAAAGAAGTATATATCAACTACCGTCCATACATAAATACTTTAAGCCTTATGGATCTATTGGAAATTTATTCTTGATATTTAAAGCAGCAGCAAACTATTCCTGAGATATCGGCAGGATTAGCTTTAATACATCCAAAACGTTTCTCATAGGCAGGTTATAAAAGGCAGGCATATTTTGCAAGCAAATTAACCTTAGTGAGTGCATGTGAAGTGTGTTTTACTATAAAAACTCAGTGACACCAGTTTGCTGCCATGAAATTCCATTTTGATTCAAAATGACATCTCCTAAAGAACAATCACAACTGACTAAAACAAACAGAGGACGGTTAAGTAAATAATTCTATTTCTAGGAGGGAATTTATAGTCCTGAGGTCATTTAAGAGCAGAAAGGAGGTCAGGAAGAAAGATCACATTATAAAACTAAAGCTATTCTGACCTCGTGAATAGCAAGGAGACATTTTGGCCACCTCCTAGGGAGCTCTGATTATGGCCACTCAGCAGCCTCTCTAGGTGGCAGTTTGAACATCTTGTTTCTATTCATTAGTTCATTGGTGTATTCATTCCACAGCAGTTTATGAACTCCCTGCTCCCCTGCAGCACCCCTGCTTCGAGGAGACTTCAGCCACTAAGCAAAAAAAAAATCTGGAAATGCACATTGTCAACCCCTAAACCTTCCTTTTAGTTTTTGTTGCTTTTTCTCTCTGACCCCAGTGACATTCTATATTTACACAAAGCGCCATAAAAGCCTACGAGTATCCCTGATGCAATCTGAAGTTATTTCCCCTGCATCATGGAGCAGAAGGTACGAGGGGTGAGAGCTGCCCACCTGCTGCTCCCCACGGCTCACAGCCAGGATCTGCCCTCACCCTCAGCCCCTCCCAGAGCAGTGCAGGGCAGCAGGCACTGCACACAGCTCCCAGCCCCAGAGATGTTAAACGTGGCCTCTCAGCATCTTCCCTGCACGGATTTATCTCCCATTTCACAAAGATCTGGGGATCTGGATCACCTTATCCCAGACTAAGGGATGTGATGGACAGGTGTTGTAGGCTTAGTGCAAACACAGGCAGAGAATTTTCTTTTCTGATAAAAACATGTTTTATGCTGTGACCTTGAGGTGTTATCCATTCTGTTGAAATGGGAAAAAAGAAACAAGGATGGTATAAAGTCCACATGCCTGAGACATCACTATTATAAAATACTACTGACTGAAACCAGAGGAGGAAAAAAATCAGCTTCCATGAGACCATTGTGACCATACTTCCACGAGATCTCTGCCTGCAGTACCACCTGCCTGTCACGATAAATAATTTCTGTTCTGATCTGTGATGCTTGCTGCCACGGGAATGAGCCCATTTGCTCCTTAATGTATGTAAGATGTGCAGCATGACACAGAATTTGCACCACACGGGGCAGGGTCCAATAGCTCATACATCTGTCCTCAATATTCCCCTCCCCAGGGATGTCAGCTTTTGCAGTGTGAGGTTACCAGCAGAGCTGATCCCTGACCAACACATACCTTGAGGTCCAGGCACAGCAGGCACCTCGGTGCCTCTCTCCAGCAATACTTTCGTGCTGTTAAAACTGATGTTCCAATAAGATACAAATGTTCTAAAATCTTGATGTCTCACACACTCGTACAGTCACGCAGATCCCTCAGCTCAACACTGCCTGACTTAGTGACTGAAATGCACTGGAATATGTTCACAAATGTCTCGAGACGTAAGACCATGAGTGGTGCAGCAGAGGAGCAGGCTGCACGTCTGTGCTGCATGCACCCAGCAGAAGCATCAGCCTGGGGTGGGTTTTAGGACATAGTGCCACATGGGTGTAGAGAAGAAATGAGAAATGAGCTGCTCTGCATTGGGAAGTACGGCTGCTTCCTCACAGTGCCTAAACACAGATCCACGTGCTTCCATTTCTGCAGTGCTGCCATGAGGACTTTGAAGAAGGGAGGGTTGGAAAGTCTAAGCAGAAATACCCCAAGTATTGCGTCCTCTTGTGTAACCTGGCAAACCATTCCAAATGCTAATGCTCTTAACAACAGCCCCGGACTTTTTTTGAGGTTTAGGAACCCTTTTTTTTTTTCCACCAAAGATCAGCAACACATTCAAACAGGTGAAGCAACCCCGACTGTTCCGGGCCATCAGCTCATGCCACTCCGATCCTCACCATCCCCAAACTTTCCTATCATCTTCAGAATAGCGAGACCTAGGAACACAGGCTGCAGCATGTGCACTAACAGGACTTTTATGACTTGATCCAATCAATAAGATTTTTGCCACACGCGGCACTTCTCTGTTTGTCAGCCCTTGTGCCTCCTGCAGGCAGCACGAGCCGACCCATGCACCGCTGCTCACTCCTCTTCCTTTCCCTTCCCCTCCTCCAGACATTTTTTGACATGATTAGTGGCTGAAACGGATTCTTTAATTGAAAGAAATATAACTGAACTTTCTTCTGCTGGGAATGCGCCAGAGGCCACATCATGAGCAATGTCAAAGAATATTGGAAATAATATAGACCTCTGACATTTGTGTTTAGCGATTCTGCATGCCCCAGGTGGTTTGTTTGGGATTGGAATTTGTCACTGCTGTGAGCAGATAGTCTTCGGTGGTTGGGGCTTAAGGATTGCTGCAAAGAGATAGAACAAGATATGTTTAAACAAGTCACTGGAATGCTATGCTTTAATCTCCTCCAGTGTTTTGCACAGCCATGTCCAGAAGGATTTCTTTATAAGAGACATCTGAGCAAGGGTTTATTCTCTCTGAGATGGCAACAACCAAAAAAGAATTGTCCATTTTCCAGAGCACTGTGCAGCTCAGGTGGGCAGTACCGAAATGCAGCCTCCCCACTTAGCAGGCACCCCGAGCACACTGATCCTTTTTCAGGAACCAGTGGGCCTCACATTACACTTTTCAAGTAAGATCTGCATTTTTCACTGTGTTTGTTGTCTTCTCAAGGGATCCCTGCACTGGAATGACTCTGCAGAGCTCACCTAATCCATCCCAAGCCCTATGAATGATGGTGAGCAGTGCAGCCCTCTCGTACCATCCCAACTCATGGTGTGCGTTTCAAGCTGAGCTGACCCAAGTTTTGACTAACCCTGTTCCATTTTCACACACACTTCACACCTTCCAGGGTTTGCAAATAGTTTTTCATAAAATTGTTTAGCAAAATGGGACTGATAAATGGAAACCTGCCTTACCATCAATGTTGTTTTGTTTTTTTTTTAAATCTATCTTTGAGATAAAACAATTATCATAATTTTCCTTCTTTATTCTGAGAAGCACTTGTAATTCAATCAGTTGACAGCTGTAAGCAGCCTTTCCAAGTAAACTTTCACATTTTCTTGCATGAGACCATTTCTGAAAGATGGAGAGCGAGTTGCTGGCTTGCCCCTGTCAGCCTGTGCAGCCCGTGCAGTGCTGCAGCAATGCCGAGCACAAGAAACTGTGCAGAGGAGTTTCAAAAGTTTACCAAAAAATGAAGAAATAAAGCACTCTTACACCTTTCTTCTACATAAAGTTGCATCACTTAACTGTGGCCACAGCCAGTGCTGCTGAAGTTGCCTCCTGTACACCCACGTTGTGTGGGAAATATTGACAGTATTAACTTTCTTTCCTACTGACTTGTAAAACAGCAACAGGTGAAAGCAGGCTGGCACTCAGTTCACCCTCCCTTGCAACCTGGTCACCTGTCTGAGTCCCCAGCCCTGTGTCCCCAGCCCAGCTGAGCACCTGGCAACTTGCAGGGATGTCACCTCCCACAGGGACCCTGTTTTTTGTCAGCTTTAGGGCTGTCACTTGATAAACTTTCAAGCTCAGATCATTTAGGGCTATGCCTGGTCACAGCTGGGGTTGTTCTGCCTTATGAAGGCATCTAAGCTGCCCTAAAGCCATGTGAGAAATCCCTGGAAAGGTGTATTTTGGAGAGACTTTAACAGCTGTTTTGATGACTTTGTATTCACATTATCTCCTTTTCTATGCATCTGTCTTGTTCTCTTGCTCTTTTTGCCCCACAGTCAAACCACTTGTGTCTGAAGTACAGAATAGAGCTATTACTATTTTCTTGCAGGCAATATCCCATAAAGTTTTAAAGACAGATTTAAAGAGTTACAAAATTAAACACTGCAGATTACTCACGCAGCTAACACCCACCACTTTCTCCCAAACAAATATTTATTAAAATACAAACTCGAGGATGTATTTTTCTGTCTCCATCAGATGGAGAAGGGATGGAGTAGAAGTGGGCTACCCCAGGAAAGTATCTGCAGAACTCTCTTGTACAAAGAGTGTGGGGAGAGGACAAAGCTAATATGGGATGGAGAACAGACTCCCCAAAAGGGGCCACTCCTTTTTACACCCCCTGCAATAACGTGGGTGGCTTTGTTGGTGTGGGGAGCAATGGCAAATCCAGATGGGCACCAAAAGCTTGGACATCAGATAAGGCCATACCAAAATTAGGGATGAGGAGCAACAGACTATGAGTATCCCCCAGGCACGCTCACAGGCTGAGCCTCACTCAGGCCATGCTGAGAAGGCAGAGGTGTGGAGCACTGGGAATCCCCAGAGCAGCAACTGCTGGAGCAGCACAGAGCCCTGGGGTGGTTCGTGTCCCACAGCACCGTGCAGTATCTCTGTTAGCTTTAGACTCTTCTGTTGTCTTTTCTCATTTCCTCCAAACTCTAGAAATATCTGAGGATGAATGTCTCCCATCGCAAGCAATAAATGCAAATCGAAGCACACAGAGGCCTTGAGCCCTAGCTGTTTTCCATCGTGGTCTCGCCCTTCTGAAGGATGACTGCACGCGCCGAGACGCCAGTCCCTTTAAACCACAATGTCCCCAGGACCACAGACCTCCATCCCTGCCCCTGTCCGCTGCGATAGTCCTCACGCGGCCCTCACAGCCGTGTGGTGTGAGCCTCGCAGCATCGAGCGCGCGGCCGGCCGGCTGACAAGGATAGCTGTGGACAGGGGCAGTGGCTGTGCCCAAGGGACGGCTCCATTTAAAAGATAAAAATCTACAGCTTATGCTCGAAATCACCACAGTGGCATCTGGTATCACGCAGAGCCGCGCTGCCATTGGGGTTGGCTTTGTTGTTCTTTGGTTTGTTTGTTTCTCCCATACCTTGTTTCAAATATGAGCCAGACATAACTACACCCAGGTGGGGACAGCAGATAGCAGCAGCACGTGCCGGCCCACAGAACGACACCTGGGTTGGGTTTCCAGCCAAATTTCAGATCATTTTTAAGGAAAGGAAAGCATTTGACACGGCGCAACTTGAAATACCCCAACACCACGAGGAGCTGTTGAAAGGTTTGTCCCCACTCTTCTGTTTGAACAGAACATCTATCTAGGGGTTGGAAGCAGCACTGAAGGAGTGGCAGTGGGAACAGCCCCATGGCATGATCAACCCAACCACAACAAGACATAGCATGTGTCCTGCAGTGTGACCCCAGCTCCGTTCTGCAGTCCCAGAAAGGAGCTGAGCACCCATAAAGACCTGCTTCACACCCTCTGGACATGTGTCTTCTCCTCCAGTATGGCACACATAGAAATATCTTTGGGCTGTGCTTGCATACCTTTAGAGAAAAACATACAGGGAGGGCTTGCAGTGATTCTTCTCTGTGTTTCTGCAAGCAGACGACTCCACCACAGATAAAGAGTATTTACAGAAGCCTATGTGGGCAGCAAGAGGATTTGTTCATCCCTTGGTGTGACCACAAAGCTGGAATCAGACTTGCAGCAAACTCGTGGGAAACAAACTCAATTTATTTATCCCCACCAGTCAGTGCTGAAGGAGGAATACCTCCAAAAGGTGGCAAAACTCCTCTGAGTTTTAATCTCAGGTGGAAACAGCAGTTGGGATGCCCCGTTCTGACCACCCCAGCCTGATTCCTCTCCTTGTTTTGCTCCAAAGTAGCCTAGGTTAGGAGCACTTTCATCCAGACCACAACGTAAACAGAACAGAACAAATTTGGATGTAGGGAAATGATGGTCAAAATAAAGAAGCCCTTGTGCTACCACTCACAGCCATTCTTTTATCTTATTTATTTAAACACTTATATAGGAATAAATGCTGCTGCAAATGCCCGTGAAGGGCTGGATGCTAGAGAACTCTGCTGGATTGAAGCACATCTATCGAATGCTCAAATGTTCAACTGCAAACAAGAGCCACCCCTTGGCCTTACCATGAGTAATTATGTGAAAGGCACCAATAATACGTCTTTAATTGTGTCCTGCCTCAGCATCAGATGAAATGCAGCCTTTAAAATACACAGACAAAAGTCCAGCTTCAGCTTCATGCACACACATCATGCCTGCAAGTTCTAAATAGACACCAGGGGAGCACCCATCACTTGCCTTCACTCCTGCCATGGGAACAGGAGATTATATTTGCTACACAGCTATGTTTTCTTTCAAAATCACCTGGTAAACAAGATTGCTGCTGTATGCTATCAAAACGGGATGCAAAACCTGGATCTTCAAAGCACAGCTTAAACAGATTTAGTCTTAAAAGAGGGGTGGGTGGAAGCTAACTTAAGCATTTTGCTATGCATAAAGTGCTTAGTTTCTGAAATAGTGGCTGCCATCAATGGGGCCTATTAGAAGCTGTGGCTAGTAGCTCTCCACACATCCCTGTTAGGGTATGCTGTTCTCAGACTGCTGGTGCTAACTTCTTAGAAAATGACATTTGTTGCTCTGAATGCTTCGTGAAGCTATTGTAGCTGGAGGGGTAAGAGGAATTTTTTCCTTTGTTTGTAATGCTTCCACAATCCTAAATAAGCATTGTCTATAGTGCTGTCTGCATTGCCACGTCTTGTTCCCACCCACTTGCATGGCATAAGATCCCTCGGTTCAGGGGAGTAGCTCCAGCAACCAACTCTTTAAATTCCATGTAAAATGAGAGCCACAAATCACTGTCCGCATTCAAATTAATCTCAGCGTGCTTATGCTCCAGACCCACTTTGCATGCAGACAATGGGTAGCCTTTCCAAATTGCAGCAGCAGGGCCTGATCCTGGCAAGGTGCTGAAAACCTCGAAGGGCAGAGGGGACCGGGGGCACTCGGGCTCAGCGTTTGGTGCCACTCAGTCCGACTGCAGCTGAAAGAGGAGGGGATGGCCGTGGGCAAATGTAACTCCACCCTCAGAAGTTTTATCTCGCCTTCTCTACTCACTGACCCCCCCGGAACACATCTCACCGGGCCGGCTATTTCTCCAGATCTTGTTTTAATTACTTAAGTTGAGCTAGAAGAGTTTTTCTCATTCCTTTTTGTGGAACACTCTGTACTTGGGGGGCCTCAGCTGGATGTCCTGGGTTATGCAACCAATGGTTAAAGCTATTGTTTTCAGAAAGAAATTGCATGAATCTCATTAAATGCACTCTGATCAGGGGAGGCGGGACACGTCTTTAGAACTGCATTTGGATCCAATCCTATTGTCCTAGATAGGGCTGCTTGCCCTCGCTTCTGATTTAGTCTTAAAGAACCTATTGTGTAGCCTTAATTAATTTCATATTGGGTTGCATTATCGCGTTGAAGCTGGCGTTCGGTTGGAGATGTCTCCTGACGGTGGAAAACTGCTGTTAGCCAGGAGAGGGCAGCAATTTCCCTGACAAGAGCAAGAACGCAGCAGCACGCTTTATTTAAAACAGGTTTGACAAGGTATAAACAACGCAAAGGGCACTGGGCTCAGAAATGGGAAAAGAAAAACATGAATGCAAGAGAAAGGTTTGTCACTCACTACCCAGCTATGCAGCACAGGAGTAGAAATACTTCAGGCATTGCTGGCCTCTTCGCACAGACAGCACCGAGCATTTGTTATCTGTCACACTTTGTAGGCATTACAGAGGGCTACAGCCTCCGTTAATAAAGGAAGAGAACCAGCAAGTCACTTCTCTTTCTCTCCAACCCCCACATTTATGCATATAAGCAGAATTGGTACTGGAAGTTCTTGTTCTTCAACACATCAAAGTGGACCAAAAAGTAGCCTTCAGTCAGGAGCCATCCTACAAGCCAAACTCATTCGTGATGCAATTTTCGTTCATTTTCGCCTACTGTGTAACTCTGGCAGAAGGGCTTGGTGCTGACAACCTCTGCCTCAGCAGCATTCAGCCTTTCCCTTCGCATGCACACGGCATTAACTAGCACTACTCCGAATACACACTCACAGACAGACCAGCAGCAGAGCATTACGAGAACCACCTTGTAGTTCTGCTGCTTTCCCCCTGAGCAGTATGAAAGCAGTCGTGTTAGCAGCCGTGTTCCCGTACCCTGTGCCAGGTGATGCACGCTTGGGGACCTCAGCCCAGGGCTCCCATCCCCGCAGGGTTTGGTGGCACTGCACTCCTCGGGCTGCACAGAGCCGGGAGCAGGAGCCAGGCTGTGCCCCACGTCCCCGCGGGACTCAGGTGAGTGCACCTCAGCTCCTTCCAAGGACATCCCACGTTTCTGAGATGTCTGAACTGGAGCTAATCAGAACTAGGAGCGTGATGGTCCAACACTCAGAAAGGCTGTAACAGCTACGGCGTGGGGGATACTGGTTTGGATTTCCTTCCCCAAAATTGCTTTTCCTCTGTTGTTTTGTTTTTTTTTTCCTCCCTACTTTTCCCCTCTCAGGAGCTGTTCAGAGACTTATTCTACTGCAGAAAGCAGACAGCATGTCCTCCTTCAGCCAGGAAAAACGAAAGAAGCCCAGGGAAAGTCAGACCACTGCAGAAAGATGCTGGAGATGTCTTTGAAGGAAAGAAGGATTTGGGGAATCCTGACAGCTCTTCCTTGCCATCTATTTTCTGTTCCAAAAGAGAAAATGAAAGACAACTGCCAGAGCCAAACAGGCTAAGTGCTGCTAACCCAACATTTCCAGTGGGGCCAAGAAATCCGTGTTTCCAAACGTGAGGCAATGACTCACAGTTCAGCACACGGGTATCGTTCAGCTCTGCGTTATCTGCGCCAACACAGAGGAGCCAGATCCTTCCCTGGTGTAAACTCCTGATGAAATCAATCCCCTGGTTTCAGTGCCATTTTTAAATGCATTTCTTCCCAAAATACTTCAAAGGTTTGGACACCGATTCTCATCGTGCAAACGCGGAAAGCAAAAAAGGATGAGAGATGCAAATCTCTTCAACCAAAAAATCAGGTCTACAGGAAAAAAAGAAGTGCTTTGTAAAGATTCGATCTATCTTAAACAGAAGTTCTCTCTTCCAGGGAGAGCAGCCCACTCTGACTTGTAACACATGTTCATTCTGTCTCTTTGGGTTTAGCAAATAGTTTGAGGAGATGCCTCCGAACATAGTGCCTCTCAATTCTCGCTGTTCCATATCTGCTGTTTGCCATACAGACATGCTAATTTCTACTCAGATAGCAAGCTTTTACACAGGGATCCACAAAGATGAAGATCTGTAAGAAAACAGTGAGTATCGCTTCTGAAATGGACGTTTTTCTAATGTTAATAAGAAATCCTACAAACAACAGAAAGTCCTCTGCTCCAAACTGCGGAGGTACAAACCCCTACAAACTGCCACTGCTATTCACAATACCATTCCCTACTCCTTCTATTTTTAAATGCCACCCTCAGCCGCCTTTCTCCTGTTGTAACAGTGCCCTGTCATCACTTTCCTTCCCTCCCTCCAGGCAAACGCTGATGTAGGAAATAGAGAAAAAAGTTGTGCTGAAACACAGCTGGACAATGTTCAAGGTGTTTTGTTGTTTTGTTTTTTTTTTTTAAATTACATCTTTTCTCATCACTGTACCTTTGACATTCGTGACTGATGTCCTTTTCTATAGTGTCAGATTCAGCGCAGACTGCTTTTATTTGAGGTTTTGATAGCAAAAAAAAGTGAAGGCTGCGTCTGGCAGGTTAACGCAGCAACTCCAGATCTTCCCCTGCTCATTTTTATGGAACCAGGTGGACACCATTCCTTGATTCCTTGCAGCTTTTCCACAAATTCTGAGCACAGCTGAAGTGCCACACGTTTTAACATCGCATGGAAGTTCAGCACTTGCTGTTAAACAAAAATACGGCAATATCATTACTTCCTTCACATTTTTCTGCCGCCTGCAACAGCAAAATGCAGCTTCCAGTGAGATGCCCAGCAGGAACGCTGGCTTCCAGGATGCCAAGTCAGGGTAATTTGCTGATTCTCATTGTAAATGTGTCTGTAAAAGTCTTAAAGAAAAGCGAGTTCCCTGAACAACAGGAAAGAGCCATCTCTAGGTGAGACAGTCGGCTCAGTGCCTCGTTTATAAAATTTACTTGTTGAGAGCTTTTGTGATCCCTGCAACAGTTACTCAGGTAGGTAGGAATGATGTTTATCACCTGACATCAATTGCAAAGATACCACTACAGAGAGAAAATGAGAAAGTGGGGTCTTTTGCATGGGTTGTTCACATCTTGTGCTGCGTGCTGAGAAAAAGCCTGATTTCTGGAAATGCATTTCAAGTCACATCTGTGATGAGAGCCACCCTACAGCTGCTTCCAAAATCAGTGCTATCCCGAGGATAAAGCAAAAAGAAAGAAAAAATGGGAGAGGGAGAGGGAGAGGGAGAGGGAGAGGGAGAGGGAGAGGGAGAGGGAGAGGGAGAGGGAGAGGGAGAGGGAGAGGGAGAGGGAGAGGGAGAGGAGGGAGAGGGAGAGGAGGGAGAGGGAGAGGGAGAGGGAGAGGGAGAGAGGGAGAGGGAGAGGGAGAGGGAGAGGGAGAGGGAGAGGGAGAGGGAGAGGGAGAGGGAGAGGGAGAGGGAGAGGGAGAGGGAGAGGGAGAGGGAGAGGGAGAGGGAGAGGGAGAGGGAGAGGGAGAGGAGGCAAACCCATCTCTCCAGCACCAAGCAGAACCCAGGCTGTGCAGTCATTGCCAGGCTCTTTTCCTACCCCTGAAAAGGAGGGAAGAGAGCCTACATGGTGACATGAAACACTTCAGAGAAAAGCAAACAAATATTGGCTTCTTTGGGGAATCAGAAACGTAATGATACTATAATGCTAGCCGTTTATTTTTCACTGCCTCAGGCTGCTTGGCAGAACGTCACGGTAAAATCATCTAGGCATGAGAGATTAACCGATGTCTATTTTGCTACAAGGCTGCACACACTCCTATTGCAGGACTTCTGCACCTGCTGAGAAGCGAGTGCTGCTTCCCTGTCACCAACAGCCACAGCCCCACGAGGGAACCTCGCTGCCCTGCTGCAGTGGGAGCATGCAGGCTCCTCCACCAGCCCTGAAAGCCTGGCTGCAAAGATGTGACCTGTGCCATCGAATCGGCAGACTCAAGGCAGACAAGCCAGCAGGGCTGCAGGAGCCGTGTGCAGTACCCAAGGGCTGCAATCACATCGTGCTCTCCACAGAGGCTCAGGGTATCCCTGGGCTTGGAAAAAGTTGGGGTTGTGGTCCAAGCCCTGGGCTTGGCTGAGTGTACTGAAAATTCCCCCTCGGAGCTGGGGTTTCACTTAACATACTTTGCAACAATTATTCCTGTCCATTTGGGCATTTAATGCTTTTTGGAACAGGTGGATCTGCTCCCAGCATTGTCAGATGTGTTTATGCAGCCTAAAATAACTGCTTAAGTACGGGACTTTGGTCCCCAGCTACAAACAGGCAGCAGTCCCTGAGACACATCAGGTTCTGCCGGCTGCAGATATCTGTCTGTCTGTAACTAACACACATCCCTGCAGTAGTGAGGGGCACTACTACTACTACCCCTCCTGCTGCAGCACATTGGGGTGCACGCAGTGGGCTGGAAGGCTGCAGCTCCATGAGCATTCCATCCTCACATAAATGAGGTTTGCACATACAAAGCAAGTGGAGGAGCTAAGATTTTGTTCTGATGTGAAGCACAATTCTTTTTCACCCATCTGACTGCCAGCGCTGCTCCTTCAGCCCTCTCGTGAGTGACATGCTCCCGCATTCTGCCTTCTTCTTGACTCCAGATGCCCCTGGGGCACGAGCAGTGCTTTGCTCTTGCTTCACACAGCACCTAACGCAGTGGTATAAATAACAGAAATGAATGAATCAGTGCCACAAACAGTCCTTGTCTGCAGGAATCTGCTGAATCAGCAGTGCTTCCCAGGGGAGGTGCGTTTTGCAAAGGCTCCAAAAAATGCGGAAAGGCAGAATACGAGGATGCCCTTACAGATACTGCTGTGCAGCTGCTTCAAGCTACATCACACGAGGACTGAGCTCGGGAAGCAACATCTTCCTGTCTCAGTGGATTTGTGGGCTGCAGCCCTCTGCCCCCAGGTTGCCATGGGTGCGTGAGCCCCAGCACACTCAGCAGAGACATGGATTCCTCAGCCCAAGGCTGTGCCCATCTGCAGACATGAGCTATCAGCCCAGGCATGGAGCAAGCTTTGAAATCTCTCCTCCAGGCCCCAGTGAATAGTCCTTGTCCTGTGCCAGAGGTAAGCAAGAGCACAGAAGAGGCTGGTGTACACCACTCACATTAAAGGTAAAGGGATTTTTTGTCAAGAAATCTCCTCTGGGTCACCTGTTACCTTGTTCCAGGTCACTTTATGGGAAAAAATATATATATTGAAAGGAAATAAATACTTCCACTGACATCAGTCCAAGTTTTCCTCATCTGTTCTGCAGTTCTTCACTCTGCTTCTGTAGCTGTTCTGCTGTTCTTGGCCCTATGCAGAGCCAGCCCCCATCCCACACCGCAGCACCAGGTACCATGGCACCCTCTGCCCGGCAGCAGCAGGTGCATGGGGTGGGGGCAGGCGGCTCCATCCTGCTGGGGTGGCTCGGGGGAGCTGAGCATCACGCCCAGGACAGCTTTATTTCTGCCAGAAGAGAGTGTTTTAACACAGGTTGTCCTGGGAGACTAGCAGCATTTCTAATCTATGCAAAAGGAAAAAAAAAAAGCCTGGACACAGAACAGAGCTCAAGGACAAGCTTATTTGCCTCCCTCTGAAACGTAAGCGTTCTTTAGGACGGGATCCTTAAGCCGTAGCTTGTAAAAAGCTGTTTGTTTTGTACTGACCTTCTCCTTTTATGTAACATGATAGGCATGCTTCAGCGAGTACTGAATGCAGCTAAACATATGTCGTCAGCTGTGCATTGCTGCCCCTTCTATTAAAATGGATTTTGGTAGCATATGTGGGAATAGGCTTGCCACAGATACTCAAGGGAAATGAAGGAATACAGGGCAATTAGCAAAAGCAATCCCCAGACCTCTCTGTTAAGGCTCCATAGGAAGTACAAAGACTTATCTCATGGGCATGGAAACAATTAAGGTCAACAAGCAATCGTGGAAAAGGAAACTTTAAAAACAAGAACATGGTAAATGACCTAGTAAACACCACTTTTGCCCCCCTCACAGACAGGGGATGCATTTCATCTGGGGTTCATATGCACAATCTAGCTGGCTTTTGCCTCCCCAGCCCCCCTCACATAATGACTTCCCTTTGCAATTTCCTGGAGGAAGTTGCTGGAGCGATCTTTAGTGATAAAAATAAGCCATAGTGATTCTTAATTTTCAGTCAAAGAATTCTCCTAATCTCCTAATTAAGGAGCAAATGGCAGCAGTGTCCCTTAGAAAGCATCAATGGGACAAGCGGCCTTTGCAGAAGAATGCAGTTATTCTGGAAGTATCCTATTGATATTTGGTGAGACGGATAATGTCTCGTGGCCAATTCCTCTTCCGAGACAGAAGCACTACTTTTGGTGAAGCCTTCGCAACAATCTTTCTTACAGGTTTTTAGGCACAGCTGCATCCTTACTCTCAACTTCTGCAGCATCAGTTGAACACTGAAGCATCAGCTGTAATTGTTAATCCGTGCTCCGCCACTCATTTTCTCACTTCTCTCTAGCAGGCAGGAGAGAATTTCTGAGGGTTATGATGACACCAGTGAGTTCTCCAGGGTTTTGTGTATTTGTTTTCATCAGTCAAACTTAACATATGGTATTTACATGTCCTCTTCACGAGCGTTTGATAGCTGACCTGGAACACAGCACTCAGTGACTGCTGCCAGCTTGTAACTCCCCGCGTACATATGTAACAAGCAGTACCACGTCAGTTCAAAACGCAGTTCCTCACCCAGACTACAAAGCCAGAGCTCAACACAGAGCATCCCCAGCACTCACAGGGAGGGGAGAAAGCCCCTGATCCAGAAGGCTCTCACTTGTCCCAGAACCAAGGCACGTCTTATGACACACAAAGTCTGTTCAGGCACACATGACGGTGCTGGATCCTGTCTTCACAGTTAGCCAGACACAGAGCTGTAACTCACTGCCGCTGCTTACATGCTGCTCACATCAACAAGGACCGGGCCCGGCTGTGCATTTTGTAGCTGAAGACCAAGCCTGATCACTAACTGAGCTCACATCTCTGTGTGACAAGAAGCCACGCTTATTTACTCCTTTCTTTTTCATCTCCTTAAAAATCTTCCACAACACTTGGTACAGCAATTTGAGCTGGGAGAAAAATGCAGATCGTATTAAATGAGTGTAATAGTTTTGCAACAGGAGAACAAAAAAATCACAGCCCCTGATTTGCAGGACCATTTAGTTCACTTGACTACTATTAGTATGTCATCTAAATGAAAGGACAGAGTTAAGAAAAGGCAGGGAGCTGGCTTTGTGCAAAGGATCTCCTGCTTCTTTGTTTGCCTGCTTACCACATCATAATCTCATCCTAAAAATGCGTCCATTCAATGTCACAAATATATCTGAAGTCCTTGTCACTTGTTTCTACTGCAGGGTACTCACAAGATGCTTTTAGAGAAAGTACTCAAGCAGTACATAACTGGAGGCTAAATCTGGCATACAGTGACTGTAACAAACCATGACATCTGTCACAGCTCCTCTTGGATAAACCTATAATGATTGCTCTGACCAGAGAAGAAGACATCTGAAGTCAGTAACTGAATAATGCTAATGATACTTCATAAACAGCACAGTTCAGACATAATGATGCATTTCTCTGAAGAAGGATGCTGATGTGCAGGGCCTGTCTAGCAGACATTTCCCACCCATCCGTTTCTCTGTCCACAAACATCCCTGTGAAAAGCTGCAGGGGAGAGCTCTCCTTTAACACAGCCCAAACTGCAGCAGAGACCACAGAATCTAGTTGGGGGAATACAAGTGTCAAACACAGCAACAGGGACTATATAATTTCATCCACATATCTGCGCTCAGTCCGCATCTATTAACTAACAGCAGATGGGTAAGATGGGTAAGAACATGTGCAGGACCACTGCAATCTCAGCAGCAGTCACTCTCATTAATGCGCGCCGTTCTCTGGGATGAAGGCAGTGCCTTCCTCCCTGCTGCTGTCAGTCGCTGTGTTTTCATGTCGTTTCACGACTGAAAGTTGGGTGTGCATCTCTGCAGAGGATCCAGGGGCTCACCTGGCTGCCAGCAGCCAGGCAGGCTGGACGGGCAGCAGATGGCATGCTGTACGCCGTGCTCATGTGCCCAGGGGTGATGTGCTTCTCCCAGGGTCACCGAGAGGGCTCTGCTAGAGAGCAAGCCATGCCCTTCCCAGTCCCAGTCCAGCATCCTCAACAGAAATTGTCCTAACCACTCTACCGAATATACCTGCACTATTACACCCCTGGCTGTGACTAACGCTGCTGAACGAGATGTGTCTGCAGCTCTTTAAGAAGCAAATGTTTGCACCATAGATTATTTTTTGATGATGTGATTGTTAATAACAGTTCCTACGCATTTCTAGGAACCATTCGCCGCAGAACCTCAGCAGTGGCCGATGACTGACAGCTGTTACACAGGGCAGTAGCCCCGTGTCATCTTATTCACAACACCTGTCATCACTTCCAGTCGGTAATCTTGATCTAGTTATGATTTAATTTATGCCTTGTGTGTCATAAGGCAGCACTTAATTTCTTTCAAAGCAATCAAATGAACTCTACTGTTGATCGGACTCGTTTCTTTGACAGATGCTGAAATTAGACTATTTTGTGAGCAAATCAGGAGCACAGCAGCTCTACTGCTAGCAGCTTTCAACTCCAGAGCTCTCGGTGTAATAGGAGCAACACAAATTTCCCTCCAGTAAGGAAGGGAAAGCTGATAGCATACACAATTCAAGCTATCATTAAGCAAATGACAGAAAATTTGTGACAACACAAGAGCAGATTCGGAACTGCGAGCACGCCAAGCTCCGCTTTAATTTAACTGGATTGCGAACGCGAACTTTGCTCCCGTGCTTGAGGCAAGATTCTCGCCACGCATCATCCTCCCGCGGGGACAGCACGCGCCAGCATGCACACCACGGCACAGGTACAGGGCTCGTCTCGAGACTGGCAGCGTGCAGACGAGGTAAAGCTGCTTCCCGAACGAAAAGGTCATCGCAAAATTAAAAGACGGGAGTTAGTAACAAGAAGTCATTCTGGTGGAAGTTCATAGCGGCTACTCTTCCATCTGGAAGGCATCGCTGCCACGAGGCGTATCTCGAGGTATGGAACGCTTCCAGATTTGAAGCATTTAACTGAAAAGGAGGAGTAAAGGACATCCAGGTAACTTAGTTTTACTAGTTAGTAGCAACAAATGACAACAGGAGCCGTACGCCTACAGCATTACATCACTATTATTCCTGCTAGCGGAGCAGGAAAACGCACTACCCAAGGTTCCTAAGGAATGAAACTTCCCAACCAATGAAACCAGAATGAGAAAAATACCCATTTTAAAGAAACAAAGGAAAGGGAGAGATTTTAAGAATCCACCTGGACTGTGATTATTACCCAGACAACCACTGGTAGTCATTTGAAAAGCAGGTCCAAATTAAACCTGAGTTGCTGCCTTAGCACTGTTTCTTACGATCCATGCACAACGGGAGCTCAGCTCTGGATCCCAACCTGCAGCAGCCCCTGGGCAGCCTCTCTGGAGCAGGACTAGGATAAATGCCCCAGGCTTTCAAACACAAGCATGTATAACGTTCAGCAGAGACCCAGAGGCACATCCCAAGGCAACCTATTCTCAAAACACTGGAGGCTCAAACAGGAGCAAAAGGCAACAATACAATTAACGAATCCTTTTCATGTAGCACACAGATCCCCAAGAGCTTCCTCTGCACAAGGGCTAAGAGAGGCAAAATAGCAGGGACCTATGGGTGAGAGAGAAAAAGCAAGATCAGGCCCTCTGCCTGGTGATAGGTACCCAGAGGTCATTTTCTCTCTCAGCTCTCATTCTCCCTCGGTGTCTGCACTGCAGAGCTGCATCTTATTTTGGACCCGTGCAAAATTCACATAAGTTTGTACCCCCTCAATAAACACAAGCAACGTTGTAGATTCCTGAATACCTGAGCAGTAAATAGATGCACTTAAAATGCAGGCAGGATCTCGGAAGGAAAGGCAAACACTGTTTAACGTGTTTCGATTCAGTCCAGTAAGACTTACATAAAACAAAGTAGGACTTTTCTTGCAATGCTGCAAAGCCCTTTGGAAGGGGAAGAAGGCATAATTTCCACGTTCACGTTCAGCACAAATATTTGTAATCAGAACTTCTCCGTGCTGAACATAAACCAGTAAAAAGATGATGATTACATGCATACATCAACGCACACACATATGTGGTGACCATGCTGATCCCTTTTGCTAAACTACTTCCTTAACGGGTGAAAGGTCAGGCTAATCACACATAAATTAACTACAGCTGGAGAAAAACTGTAGAAAAGAAAATGCTTAAAATAATTGCATAGCTTTTTTAAACCACATTATTGCTTCTTTTAAAGAGAACCAATTGGCATGCATGCAAATGCAGCAGCGCTAGCAGTTAACAAAAGGGAGAATTAGAGAGGAAGCATTCACTCAATTAATCCAAATACACGTAAGTATACATCACAGTACAAGCAAATATTCTGAGTTAATACAGTAAATACTCATGCATAGATAGCCCCGTTACTCCCTCATGCATTGAAAAGACAGCAGAAGCCTTTTGCACAAATAAACGAGAGTTTTGAAGTCCAACAATTTCCAGCACAACCCACTTGAACAACACTGTCATCGTTTTGTTTTACCGCTGCAAATGGCAGTGCAAGTTTTTGCCTGTTTGGAAATGTAATGTCGAAGCAACTTCTTGTTTTAATTTAAGAAAGCAAAAGCTGCCAACCATTTTTGCTCTCCAGCCAAGAAGAATTTATCTTACACGTTTATTAAGTCATCATCTACTTAATTACAATCATTCTGTAAATAGCGTAATAGCATGAAGACAGCCATCCTGCACTGATATGAGACTCCAAGGGGGCAGGCCTCAGAGCAGTGCAAAGCCACTGCCACTCCAACGTATTGATGGAAATGCTCTTGTTTTCACCAACTAAAGCAGCAGCACACCTGCACAGCCACTTTCCCAAGCGTTCCCAGTCATGCTGAGGATGCTTTCAGCTGAGGATGCTTTCAGCTGCAAAGATCTGCAGCACAGTTGGCCAGTGGTGAACAGAGGTAGAGGCTCTGAGCTATTCCAGGCGTGTTTGCTGCTCAGCCTCTGTGAAACTCCGAGCTGTCCTGCAGTCAGGAGTTTTCACTACAGCCGTGTCTTTCCTGTCCATGGTTATTTGGGTAGAGAAGGGAGGGAAAATAAATCACAGGGCAAATAAGGGACGAGGAATTGAACTTCATTTGCAGAGCAAAGAGTACAAAAAGAACAGCTGAACGCCTTTATTGTGTTGGGTGAAACCCTCTCTGCCCAAAGCTTTTAATCTCAGCATAGTATGGAAGTTAGTGTGCGGTTTTCTGTTGGTTTTGGTTGTTGTTTTGCTAAGCAGACTGATAAGAAAAAGAAGCTGCTTTTCCTTGGAAGATGATGTCTGTTTTATTGGCTAGATAAGGAAGTATTTCTCATGCTTCACATGACCCGTTGCAATCACACAAATTAATGAGAGCAAGAGTTGTTCCCTCCATACTCTAATGGGGCAGAAGAGGCAGAGTTCCGTCCTTAAATGTAACTGTACAGAGAGCCCAAACCTTCAGCGAAGCAGAAACACTGACAGAGCAGAATTTGGCACCTCATCAATTTTCTGAAAGCTACTTTGCATATAAAAAGTTACAGCGGATTAACAAAATGATGTGGTTTTAAAATAGATAATTAAAGCAATACAGCTTTATGTGAAAATACTCTTGAAATAAACTTGAAGTAGTTTACAGCAGCTGAGCTGCACTGGTTAATTTACAGTGCAACCATAAATTGTAGCAGCAGCAATCCCCAGCCTGCTTCCTGTAACAGCAGAGCAGCTTAACGTGCACTTAGTTTAAACGGTGTGAAACCACACCAGTATCCACGCTGGCAAGCTCTTGCACACTCTTCTCTTCATCTCCTTCGTTTCTCTAGCCCAGTTGTAAAAATGTGAATATCATCTGCTAAATGAAGGTACTTCATGACACAGACAAGAGCTTGGACACCATCTGAAGTTACTTTTTCTTCTCCTACCTGCTCTGACATTCAAATATAAGTACTGAGAGTGTTACTGCAGAATCCACTCCTGTATGGTCTGAAGGAGAAAGGAACTGCAGCGCTGGCTGGCTCTGCTTCCCTCAGATGAAACTCACTGAATAAATTTAAGGGTTTTGCATCTGTGCAGGATCAGTCACCGATGTATCGCGTATCAGATAGCACGCAGTGGAAATGCCTCGCTGCAGAGCACTGCTGCCATGCAGAGGGGACCTCTGGAAGGGACACAGGCACCGTCCCACAGCTCTGCTGCCCCTGCACTGCGTGGGCACAAACACTGCAGCAGGTGCTTAACTTTAATTACCTGCTTACAATCTGCGGGCCCGAGAGGTTTACGAGCCCTCTGTAATGGCTTCTGTTGTAAATCCTGATCTTTGACTTTTCCAAAATAAGAGAAACTGGAAGGGCAGAGACGCGCCTCTGCGCTCAGATCAGAATCAGCAGCGTGCTGTGGGTGACAGCAGCTGCTGCAGCACTCAGAGGAGGCATGGGTTGGGTTTCAGCTGCTGCTCGCCGTGCGTGGAGCAGCTGTTGGATGCTCTGCATCACCAGCACGGGCTGCACTGCTGCAGCTTGTTGCCCTGCGCTGGGCCAGGGTGGCAGGCCATGCCTCCGAGATGAGCACGTGGCAGGAAGATAGGAAAGAGAGCAGAATTCACAGACCTGACATGTTATTTTAAGTATCCCCTTTTTTTTTTCTTGTCATTCAAGGCAGCATACAGATGCCCAAGATGCTGTTTACACCAGTGTTAGAATGCTGCCTATTGTAAACTGGAAATGAGGTCGCAAAGACGTTTCAACAGCTAGTAAAACTACTCACAGTTCATCTGAAATTACATTTTCAGGATTCAGAACAAGTTACCTCATCATCATAAATGACCCCATTGTCCAAAACAAAATAAGGACATGTCTTAGAAAGAGACAAAGATGACATTATTTTCCTCGGTCTCTATTAATAGAGATTCCCCCAAACAGAAGAATCATTTGAGTGGAGATATATTTGGAGGCAAATAATGAATGGCTCCTTCTGGTTATTCACAAGACCATGCTGTTGGGAATGTAACAGCTATTTAGGTTCATTTTTTTTAATTGCACACTCTCAAGTGATCGCACACGCCAACAGCTGTTTGCTTTCATTACACAAACCTTGATTGTTCACTTTGTATTTCTGAAATGTGCCAAGTCACTAGAGAAGTGTCGAGGTATCTCAGGTATGGGTAAGATCCCTTGTGAAATGAGGGCACAAATGTTCCCCTCCAGCATCACCAACCTCTTGTCAATGTTCAACCAGGTCCAACCCAACCAAAGGTTTCCTCTTGGCCCCATCATGGAGTAGCCTTCTCAGAAGGGAATTTCTGCAGACAGAATCTTGTAAGCGGAGCCAGCACCATGTGCTGGCAGCTCTGGGACAGAAAACAAACTGGTTTAAAGCTCAACTTGAGCAAGGTTGGAGCACGCCACTGCAGGCAGAGCTAACTGGGCACACAGAGGGCAGAGCAGGCAATGGAAGGCTGCAGGCAGAGCACTGGTAGCAGTGGGGTCATAACCACCTCTAGCTTTGTCCTGTCTGTCAAACAGGGATTAAGAAATGCTTCTTCTCTGCCCAGCATTATCTGAAACTTCCTGAAGCGAGACCACAGAACAGGGATTTCAGAAGGCGAGGAATTTAAGCTACATGTGTCCTCTGTGCTCCTACTCAAGGGATGCCCTCCTGGCAACTGATGGAGAAGTAATAGAGACACAAAAGGGAGTCAAAGCTTCCTTTGGTCCGCAAGGTTATTAAGAGCTATTAAGTCGGATGGCTTTAAGTGCTGAAGGACAGGCTGGGTAAGCAGAAGCAATGTCGTCTCATGGTTTAGAGCTGCGCGTGGCCGTCGTTTTCTTTGCAAAAGGCCAACGAACCCGCTAGGAGTGCACTGATGCCATGTGATGAGCACCCTGAGCATGCTGTTTAACTTGTTTACAGCTCATGGGGTTATTTCCAAGCTGCCCAGCTGTGCTGGGACGAAACCTGCTCCCTTCAGAGCAACTCTCATCAGCCACCGATCATCAGAGGTTGGCAGCACAGTTTACCCTGGCCAGTAGCGAAACTCCTGCACTGCTGGAGACATCACCATGTCCTGACATCCAGCCCTCACTGCGCTGTGGTTGTGGCAAACTGTTGCTTGCAACCCAACCCAGCCCAGCCCAGCTCGTTCAGTACAGGCCCTTGTTTCTCTCCAAACAGAAAAGAAGAAAGTTGCCAAAGCTTTTGGGAGAACCAGTCAAGACCCATCTCACTAGCTCGAAGCTAGTGGGTACTGTAAAGTACCCATGCTAAATGTGCTTCACCTTTGCTATCTTACTCTTTTACACAGCGTTTTTCTTTTTGTGATGATGTTCCCATTATCTCTGCTCTATCTTCCCCTCCCATAGCTATGGGCATTAGCCTTGTTTAAAAAAAAAAGTTAATTAGAATTGAAAAGGTAGAATAATAAAGGAGAAAATTGTCTTTTGGCAGCCCCACTTAATTTATTTATATTGGCATTTCAAGATCATTGTAATATAAGATGCACCTTCAACCTGCATAATGTATCCTGCCTTCCCCCAGAGCAGCTCTGTGATACAGCTTGTTCATTCAGACCTAGCACTGTGCTTCTTCAGCCTGCCCCGGTCAGAGGGACTTGCAGGATTTTAGCTTCCTAGCATGAAATCAATAACAAAATTCATAAGAGCACAAGAACAACTTTGTGGACCAAGCTGCTCTCAAACAGGAGAGCTGCAGAAGTGCCTTTGACTTTCAGATTGCCATAAGCATGGAGGTGAGAACTGGTAGAAATATTGTGAGGGAGGGAGTTTTACTATTTTAAACCTGTTTTTTTAAATGAGTTTTCCAGAAAACATTCTATAAAGTCCACGGCTCCACCTGATTTCCATTTACCTGGCTCATCTTCTTTGCAGAAAGGAAAGAAACAAACCACCACCACTAACCATTGAATGTATGACATGCAGAGGAGGAATGACTCACCTAGAAGAGTGCTGAGGCTGGCACTACTGTCAGCACTGCAACGTGGGCATGTGCACAGTCAAATTTTACCTACAGTAAATCTGGACATGCTTATACCCTTCCCACCTGCGAACACTCCCAGCAGACAATCCAGGGCACTGATTTAAAATACACAGTCACTGCCTGGTGTGTTCAGTGGTACTGCGATTTAAACGATCTGTGTACACACACTGGCTTTCAATTTGCTCATGAACTACTTGATAAACCACAGTACTGAAAATAAGACAAATAAGATGGTTTGCAAACACTTCCATCTGCCTATTAAGGCTCGATTAGCATTCCCGCAGATGTAGTAAAAAAAAATGCAGTTTTAAAAGCAAATAGGTCAAAGAAATTACATATGGAATCTGGCATTGCTAAAGCAAGACAAGCACATGTCCAGATTAATAAGCAATTACTCGTACAGCAGCAATATCTGCACTTATGGCCACTAGATATTGTGTTAATAATTTAAATCACATCTGTAAAACATGGAGGGGTTAAAATTCAGAACTCTGTGGGCATCCCAGTGCCTGGTTATCGAATGTTTCTCAAGCCACATTTTCTCAGACAAATTCAATTGCACGAATTACACACTATGAACTGCAGACGTATTTTACAACTTAAATCTCAGTAATGAAAGCAAACTGAGAAACGTTGGTTCAAACTCTGCGTCATCCAAGAGAAGACACCGAGCTCGGATCTTTCCAGAGGGTGGCACACAAGCAATGGTGTGTGCTGACCCGCAGGTCGGGCAGAGCCAGCACGTGGTGTCACAGTTCTGTTATCAGACAGTGCCACTCTGGGATTGCCCGACTATCTCAGACCATGAGCTCTGCTCAGCAGTGCTGCTTCCTTTCAGACTCAGCACTGCCCTCGTTCAGGACGTGGTCAGTCCCTCGGTCATCCTGCGCTCCCACAGAGCCCAGTTCTTGCCAATCTCTCTGCCCCAGTTCCTCACTGCCCCCGTGTGCCACATTGGGATGCTTTGTGATTAAATCACAGCTGGAGGTTCCTAGAAGGGAGACACTGTCACATATTACATATTAAACCTCTGTGCCTTCCCGCTGCCCTGTAGTACGTTTCTATTCTGTGCTGCCTTATCCTCACCAAATGAGATTCATAACAGAAATGCTGAAATGGAGAGTATTCAGAGCTGACACTTTGGCAGAGATCTGTCATCCTGGGATGCCCCAGCCCTGCAGCCTTCCCTCAAGGGGACAGGACAGCAGCAGCAGAGCTCTCACCGCTGAGCTTCAAGTCACTCAGCTGCATCTCCCCTGAAAAACGCATGGAATGGGGAAGAAAAAAAAGAAAGAAAAAAAAAAAGGTCGGGTGGGTAAAGCCTTCTACTACTGATGATTCTCTATTTTCCCTATCCCACGTTTAGGTCTGGCAAAATAAATACTGCCAGCCTTCAAACCACTGGCACTGTCAGTCCCTACGAGCGCCTGGTCGGAGAGGGGCAGCGGAGCAGCCCCGTGCTGGCAACACTTACAGAATAGAATGGGTGTTTAAAAGTAGCGCTTCAGAAGTAAATAAAACTCTTGACAATAATGAAAGTAATAATTAACTTTTTTTTTTTTTTTCTGTGTCGGTTTTGCTCTGTTCGTTACCCGATAATGCGATGCACTATAAATGGTTTCAAAGAAGATTCCTTGTCAGTCTGTGGTGCCTGGGGGTAATGCGAGCTGCTCAGCCCTCACAAGTAATTAAAGATAATCAGTGAAAAATGTGAGGGTCTGTTGTGCTCCGCATTCCAAACCCCACCTACAACAGGAACAGCTCACGAAATTATTATTTAAATTTAACCCTTTTCCAGAGTGGCGGACAGGACTCGCAGTTATTCGGTTTTGTCTCGAAAAACAGTTGCAGGAGAATCAGTACGGACAGAAATGGGCTTGAAACTCTGAACTGGCTTTCGTGGTTTACATCCTCTGACAGATTTCTATCAGTAACATTTACCTTCAAGTGCAGTAAATGACAGTCAACCCACTGCACCGCCCGGTGAGGGATTAGTTCACCACAGAATATTTGCAGGAACAAGCAAGAGCTCTAAGAAATAAAGGAATAATAAAGTTAATAATAGTATCTACACCGGGGAAGGTTTCCCAGGTATTTAATGGACAGCAGCTCCCACTGAAACCTTATTTACCATAAGGAACAGCAAGAGTTACAGGCTGGTGAGCACCTTTGAGAAATGGAGTCACTTATTCAGGTGCAGACTCAGCAAGGGAACTGCTGAGTGTGGAGCAATTTGGGAAATCTTGTTTGAGAGTGGCTTTCATTTTTGGTGCTCTTTGAACTCCCTGGCACAAGTCCTGCTCACTGTGCCCAGGGCACTGGGAGCTGCCAGCTCCAGCCACACCAAGGGCTGCCTCACACCAACACCTGCTGCCTTGCACAGTGCTGGCCACGAGCAGCAGCTGTACACATGGGGCAGCAGAAGCAGGGCAGGTTTGGGAAGGGCTCAGCGTGCCCCATGCTCACTTAGGGGTGCTCTGATGCACAGAGCAATAGGAAGCAAAGCTGGACTGAGACAGCTCAAGTGACAGCAGGATGTGGAACAACCTCACCTGGGGACAAAGAGGAGTCCTGTAAATCTGCACTCACCAGCATGTTACACCGAGCATCCCATTCCTTTGCATTTAGCAGGAGTCAGAAAATCCTATTTGACCTGCTCGGGGGTCTGTCTGACAAGGAAAAAGCACCGGTTGAGGCCGTAGGGTTGTCAACAGCAGACTAAAGTGAAATCAGGGAGATTCAGCCATTTGAGTACTCTGAACTTGCAGCTGGGGCAGCGTGAAATGCTGAGCGTCCTTGGCTTCCCTGTACAGTAAGCTCATCTCCACTGGCTTCATTTGCATCTGGAAAATGTGCTTGTGAAACCAAACAATTTAAGACACTTGGCAAAGAAAAGCACGTAGTTGCTGTCTGTTGGTTCAGTGACCGAGCCCTGGGCAGATTTGATGTTTTCTGCCAGGTTTATCTGATTTTTTGCCAAGTTTGTTGTCCATAGCGGTCAGAAGCAAAGGAAAGGGACCAAAGAATCACGGCGAGTAACTAATAACACACTGAAAGGAGATCATCAGGGGTTTCCAGCCTTTTTCAAGTTGTGGACTTCCAACAATTTTCTAAATTGTTAGAAAGATTGACCCTACTATACAGAATTTACACTTTGACAATAGGTTTTGCTTTTATTAGGTGCTTTTTTGTGGATTCCTTTGAAGTAGCCAAGAAAACCACATCACAACATTCATGAATCCACAGGCAACAGAAGATCGTCAACTTCCAATCTATTTTGTCTTGTAATTGTACGTGTTTGTTTCTCCCACACTCCGCTGATGTGAAGTTTAACGCTCAAATATTACCAGTTAAATACAAAACAAAACAAAACTGTTGATGCATTATTTCACAATAAGAAATATAAAACCATGAATAATGGGTTCCAAATGATGTAAACATGTGTTTAGAGCACTGCTTAGAGCACTGATGCTGACCTAGATTTGACCTTCCCAAGTATCCACAATCTATTCCTCCTTTAAAAATAAAAAAATGTTCCCTAAAGGAAAGATTGTGTTGTCTTCACAGAAGATGAGTGTGGATTCCGTGTGACCACAAACAACAAAATACTGTACAGGTCATAATTAAAATGACCTTATAAAATATCCCATGGAAAAATATTTTCCAGCAGACTGGATTCCATCAGGCTTCATGTAGACCACACACTTTTATCCTGGTCCTACTGGACTCACAGAGAGTTTTTCCATTGACTTCTGCATGTCCATGGTTTGGCCCTAATTAGCCATGCACTGAGCGTATCATAAAAACAAACATCAAAAATAAAAGTCATTCTAGAGTTCCCTAAAAAGCGTGCCCACGGGGAACGCTGAGAGAAAACGCACAAAACATTTTGGAGCAAGTTTGTGAAGAATATTATACCACTTGAAAAAAAAAAAATTAAGTCTGAGAGATTTAATTTAAGCCATATGGATGCACAAAGCATGTAATTAATAAGGAAATAATGCTGATTGTTAATACGGGCATCTGAAATCAGCCACAACGAAATCTCGTTAAGTCAGGATTGCATTAGCCTGGATCCAAACGAGGAATATAGTATTACACAATCAATATAATGTTATTAACGGGACATTCCTAACCATCTTCACATAGAGACAAAATCGCATCATTTCAGCTTGAAGAAGTAGTACGTCTGCACAAACGCAATTATTTTAATTCCGACTTTTAGCGCTCTGTATAAAGACCACAAAGGGCTGTTTGTTATCGTCTGGACTGGGGTTTGATCCAGCACAGTGCAGACACGCGGAGCTTCGACGAAGAAGTCCGAAATAGAAGGGCAGACACCCGGCGCCCGCCTGGGCCGGCAGCACGCACGGGGCCATTACGCAGCCCAGCCTCGGCAGCCCCGCAAATGGACGCCGCATCTGTCCAAGCCGGCGTCAGCACCGAGCCCAACTCAAGTCCTGCCAAGTGGAGTGTGACCTTCAATCTGCCGCTCTCGCGGTGAAAGGCAGGGAAGCAAATTACTTGGCCTCCTCTTTCTGTTCGCGGTGAATGCGAGCGGGTCGGCGCGGACCTGCCGCCGGCCTCGCGGGCTCCCATCCCCAGCGGCACCCCACAGTTTACACAACCCAGGCTGAATGCCATAAAAGAGGGGCTCCATTCACCGGGGGCCCGCATGCAAAAAAGACGCCCATTAGATCATAGTAATTATTCCATTTACATCACACAGTGCCACAGTGGGACGTGTAGGACTCATCAAACACTTCTCCTCGCCCGGCCGGCCGCTAATGAGGCCTACTGGCGGCATTGTGCCTCCCATTTACTCATGGCCGGGCCTGCCTGCCAACAACAGCTCAGCCCCGCAGACAGGCTGCCCCTTTCAGAGCCATTTATTCCGTGCCCAACCTCTGACCTCAAGGGTTATGACATCAGCAGCCCTGATTTGTGATCATTTTTATTGGCGGACATTCAACTCTTGTTTCCTGTGTTTAACTCTGCCTCCCTTTTTTTAGCTAAACTTATTGGTTCTAATAGGCATCTGCCAAAAGACTATAAAGTAAGCCAGAGCTTTCACAAAGAGGCTTCTGATCTTGCTATAAAAAGCCCCACAGCTACTATTTATGCCAATAATAACGAGTAATTCATTATCTAGGTGCACAAAATCTGTTAACCACTAAAATGTTGAACAATTTGGAGCAGATGTCCAACAATTTTATGAGTTTTAATTAAAATGTTCTATTTATTTTCATCAATACACCTGGGTTTTTAAATGTACAGAGATGTTACATGGGCACACAACAGTATTTTGCAAATTGTGTTGTTTTTTTTTTTGGAGGGGGATTAGGAAGGATGATTTGGGCTAATCAGATGCTGATTTGTGGCAAATTTTTTCCCCATTAAGGTGTTGATGCAAAATCAAAGAGGAATTAGAGCCGAGATTTAAAAAGACAGTGCTTTCTTGGGACAAAGTAGCGATATTTCAGGAGTCAGTGAACTTCAGAGAAGGGGAATTCTCATTTTGAAGCAGAGCCATTAATTTTAAAACTGGTATTCCAAATGGAAATTAAATATCTTTAGAGAACAGGTTCTTAAAACACATGTTTTTCATAATGCAGTTTGTTTAGGCGCTGTGATTTCCATATAGCAGCTATATATAATAACAGACAGCGTTTACTTTATCATGAATGCAAATAATCATTTTCCAAAAAACTGATGCTACAAATCACTATGCACATAATCCCACATTTGCATGATTTATGTTTTTAAACGTCTGTTTAAAAATAAATAAATAAATAAGATAATGAAGAAGCCGATACTGAATAGAACACAAAACAGTTTATCTCTGCTCTTTCATTTGAGTCATGGAAAGCTTTGGGTCTGAACTTAAAAGCTAACTAATTTTTAAAAATGATGGTTTTACCTCAATTATAATCATAAGCAAATGAACAGAAAAGAGGATCCTGTTCAACTAATTTCGAGCTGTTACAGTCACAGACGATGATTGCAGGAAGTGGTTAAGTAATAGGAGAATTTTTATTGGAACCGTGAGGACTTGCTATAACCAGCCATCCACAGCTAACCTTGGTAACACGGCCCTTTCAGGGCTCGTGGGGATATAGAATGGACTCGATCTGGAGCTGCCACTAATCGGTGTATCTTCAATGGAATCTGAGGATTCACATTTGTTTTCCAGATAAGATTCTCACACACTTTCTCTTTGTAGTCCTGTAAATCATTTTACTCATTACTTGCTAATCTTAATTTCATCATCTTCACCAGCATTAGCTTTATTTACAATGCTTATTTTTTGACAAAAGCTGAGCCACTATACTTTGCATAGTAATTCTTTATGATCACACTCGCTTCCCTAAATTGTATGCAATTCACACAGTTTTGTACACAAGACTGGGCAATGCATGAGCACTCCTAAATGACCACGCATAGATATTCATGCAAGCAACAACCTGTTTTACATGCAGATGGCCAGTAGTTTCCCTCTTTATAAAGCAGGACTAACGCAACCTCCTCCACCACCACCTCTCCCCTCCCTCCAAAACAAAAAAATAAAGAGAGAAAATGAAAACAAAGAGAAGCACAGGACTGGGTGCAGGAGAGCCCGAGCAGCTCCAGCTCGGTGTGCTGCTGATTAGTACAGCTTAGAGAATCCGGATCTATTTAGATCCTATAGGAAGATTCAAAGAAGTTAAAAGCTCCATATTGCAAGTCATCTGGGCACTCCCCATGCAGAATGGGTTCCTTTGTATATATCTTATAATGCTGCTACAGTTGTGATCCGTGGACCCTCTGGGAGTAAGGGAAATGGTCTTTGAAAATCTACTGGGGAACACAAGTTCCTTGGCTTACCCTGTTAGCTACAGTGAGCACTTCTGCTTAGCATTTCTTCTTACACTGGAAATGCTGTGATCAACTACCTGTAGGTTATAGTTGAGATGAAATAGACTTTCCACTACATCCTTTAGCAAGCAATTCCACTCTAATAGGTTTATATTTTCTAAGGATATTACACTTTTTTTCTTAAACATAGTGATTTTTAGCTAGATCTTGGAGTCCCTTCCAACATTCTTTTGCTTCTCTAGGACAGAATCTTTCATAATATAGGAAGTGAAGTCCAATTGATTATATGCTAAATTACAAACATCTACTCTTTCTCCCTAAGCATTTCTGTGTATCCATGTGCAGGTGTATGGATGTCCCCAGTCTCTGTACACAGAAACACATATTTCCTCCCATGGCCAGACACGAACACATTGCTTGAGGGGACAGCAAAATCCAGACAGTTTGGTAGACTATTCTTAGCACTAAGCACAGTAAAAGCCAGAACTATACTGGAAGCACAACACTCTTGTGAGATTTGATAGGGCCACAGAACAGATGGAGCTGGAGGTGATTTCTAGATCACATCTCATCCTAGCTGCTGCTTAAATTAGGGCTGACTCTGCAACTTGTTGCTCAGGGTCTTTTCCAGGGGAGCTCAGAGCACCTCCAGGGATGGGATCTCATCACCTCTCTGGTGCTCTGGTTGACCTCCCTCCACTGAACTTTTTTTTTCCTTCAGCCTGGCTGGAAACTCCCCCTGCTGCAGTGTCCCCATTTCCTCCTTTCTTTTTCTGCCCTTCTGGTACACAGCACTCCAGATGTCCATACCACAGCTGGATAGAGGAGAAAAATCACTTCCCTCAACCTGGAGTACTCATCAGGCCAAATTCCCAGCTTTCCAATATTAATGTCCAATTGCACGTAACCCCTCCTTTAGATAATGTGTCAGTCATACTTGTGCAGCTGTCCTAAGAACAAGGGATAGGAGTCAGCCTTATAGTTGACCTCACAGATCCTGATATTGGAGTGTACTTTGGAAAAGTATCCAGGCAGCCTTCGAGTTCCCTCCATAAGTTGTTGGCCGCAGAAAAGCTCCTTATACCTAGCTTAGCCTACACCAAAGAAGGAGACTCAAAGATCTCTTTAGCTTCAGACAGAACAGGTGGGAGAAGAAATCAGCAATGCACAAATAAGATCTCTCATTACCCACGCTGAAGCTAAATCCATACTTCTAAGCCTAACACTGAACACTGCACACAACCACCGTCTGCACACAGGTAGTGCACTGCTCCACTGAAGGATGTTAATGCTCATCACCATTCAGAGCACTCAGACTAGAGAAAGCTTAATTAAAAACATCTGACAGGCCATGATTACATTCATACATAATCGCCAGGATGCCTATACCTGTTATGCCAGATCTTCATACTGTAAATAATTAGTTACAGGAAACCTCAAGAGGTTTCTTTAGAACACATACTTCACCTTATTTTTATAGCATTTGCAATTTTAATATCAGAAATTGAAGTCTATTTTAAATAGGAAATACTAATAACAGACCTGCTTGTTTTTGCATTTTTCCCTACATTAAGAGCAGCATTCATTTTCAAGCACTGCAGCACATTTTCTAGAGGAACTACTAATCTGCTAATCCGTCCCTTGTTTAGATCACTGTGATTGGGTTCCTCACATTACTTTTGGGTTGAGTGGAATAATTAAGAAAACATCAGTCACCATTTCGAGAAAAAACAATCCAAATGGGGAGAAAATGCCACGGGTTCTGCAGTTAGGGTTTGAGGACTTTGGGCTCTCTTTTGTTACCTGAGGCAGCCGTGGTCACAGCTTCATGAGCCTGAAGCCCCACTTCTTCCCTGCTCGCCTGCTGGAGTGCTCCTTGCTCCCTCCAGCTGGCTCTGCCTGGCCCATTCAGCTGCAGTTCCTGTACCAGTGGTAACTGCTACAGGACTGCCCTGGAGTACAACTTCCATCTAAAGGTTCAGTCCCAAGAAGTCTGCCCAGCAAAAGGTGTGATGCTCCAGCAAGCTTATGGAGAAACAGAAATGTGCTTCCAGACAGGAGGCTGAGCCTAGTCACAGACTGCGAGGTCTTGGATGCCCATTCACTCATTAGCAGAAGCAGAGAACAAAAGGATTCTGGGCAAGGACAAGCTACAAGTCAGGCTGAAGCTTACTCTGGCACAGGGCTAGCAAAAGGTGCTGCAGAAGGAGGATCCCTGCACAGGCCCAGAGTGAGCTGTGTAAGCACTGGGAGCATTAAAGCCACTATCTGTCCCATTTATAAAAAAACAAACAGCCCACACATCGTGGGCAAAAACACCTCACACACAGACCCAGTGGTGCATAGACCCAGCATGACTGCTGCTTACCACCTGCAGAACCCCGTGGCACACCTGGATACCTCAGTTGGGTTTTCTTTATTTCATTAGGCTTGATGACCTAATAAAATGCAGAACGATATCCTAAACTCATATCACTCTCTTCACAAACTCCTCTTTAAAATTAGTACTTTCTATAATACTTGATGCTAGACTTCAGTTTATTACAACCAAGTTTTGATGGCTACAGAACTGAAATTGACAACATTTCGTAATATCTCAGCGCTGTGAAAGAACAAATATTGACATTCATTATGATGAGTCAGGTTTGTGTTATTTCTAAAGAGCAGAAAATTTGCAATGCCCTCAACTTCATGAGGAATAGCATTATTTTGTTCTTTTGACATATTCAAACAAATGATACAGCAGTCTTCAAACAGCTCAATGGCAGGCAAGCCATCAGGCATTCCCTAACCTCACCTCTGAAATGAAATGCTCTGAAAGTTGAGCTCTATCACACAGCAGCACTTGGACAGTCATTCTGGAAGTTGCAGACTGGAAAAAATGCAGCTATTTCCTGGAACTGACATTGCCCAAATGTCGCAGTCCCAGTTTTGTAACTCTCCGCAATCAGCACGAGTAAGAATTAATGGAATACCTGGGTGTAGTAGTCAGAAGAGGAATTAAGTTCCCAACACATACCAACAGTGACTGTCACCTCACCCTTCTCCTGACAATTGCTAGCTCCCAAAAGACAACCACAGAAAATTTGTTATTCGCATTTTTTCTCATGCAACAACAACAAAGCAACAAACAAAGAGAGCAATCGAAACAGGACAAAATTAACAAAAAGGAATAGGTGCCAGTCAGTAAGTTGCATGTGTTCAGAGGGGAAAGCGATAATGGAGCAATCCAACTCAAACTTATATGGACTGCATAATGAATATTCTTCCTAGCAGTGTTCCTTCCACAATAGTAAAGCACAAGAAGTATTTTCTGGATTTTGTCTGTAAATTCAGTTAACTCCTCCACTGAAAAGCACCAAAGCACCCTCTGAACCAAACTGCATATGGGGAACTATAGGAACAGGATCTCTAAGAATGTTAAGATTATAAACTTCAATATTTTCAGGGATTAACCAAAGCTCTCCTCTACAGTCAAAGGTATTGTTAGTCAACAATTTAAGTCTATTGTAGAATGAAAAAAATAAAAAAAAAATTGGGTGAAATTCTGGAAAAAAAAAAAAGAGCACTCATTCCATAACATTCCCTACAGGTTGGAGGGGCACAATTCACTACTATTTTGTTCTGTGTGACATTCAGGTGGGAGAATAACAATCGCTTTACACCGATTCTCCTATACGTGACACTACAAGTCAGGTATGCTGTTTGAAGAAGATTGCTGAGATAGTGCATGCAGATGTGCTGCACTGAAGGATGTTGAAATGCAAAGTTTCGGGGAAATGATTGAGCATGGGAACCTTGAGCCTCAGAGGACATTTTAATTGTTTTATTAGGAGAGAGAACTTCTTAGAGAGGAAAGATAAGGTCTGAGATAGGATTTGCAGGAATCAGTACAGTACAAAGGCTGCCATAGAGAGGAGCTTGTCCCCACGGAGCGCCTGCTGTGCCATTCATCCTAACCTCTAAACAATGTATGTCCAGCCACGCTGCATGAGCTTTGCTGCTCCTGAAGAGCACATCACAGGGGATGATTTACTGTTCATTAGGTAATAGGAAAGAGCAGCTGAGCTTGCAGGTAGGGATTCCTGAACTGTTTGGGCTATGAATCGTTCCACTCACAGCAATACTTTCAGCTCGGGAATCCCCAGCTTTGGAAGTGCGTTAGAAAAAAGCAGTCAGGTACCAAGAGTAGCAGTTTTCCCCAAAAACACCACCTGTAAATATTCAGGGATTTTGTGACGAAGTAAACACAAAGTTTCACAAAATTTTTCCTCCTGTTTGCCATTTTCAAAGTCACTGTATAAACCTAAATGAATTCCTCATCATGACCCACCGTCATCTGTCAGAAAGGTACTTATAAATATGTATATGATATTTCTTTCTCTACTTTTTTACATGAAGGAGGTATCAATGCTATAACTAATTGGGCTAATTTGCATCAAAAACTACACATAATTAATTTGTCTGTTAAAAGCTTTCAGCATTTCTTACAGGAAGTGCAAGAGATCACTGGCGAAGTTTGAAGGAGTAATTAGCAATAACAGATGTCAATGCACATAATTGTAAAACTATGCCAGAAAATGCACTGGAGGAGCTTAATTCCTCAACAATTAGGTTTCTATCAAATCTTCCACTTAAAGGTACTTATGGACAACTATGAGCATTTCCTCATTGCACAGACAAACTCATCTTTGCCACTGAACAAGAGTGTGTAGTTTTATTCATTTCTCATATAATTATATAACAGCCTCTATTCAAGCAGGACCTCGCCATAGATTTCAGCTACTCATTGCTGGAAGAGCAAAGGCAGAGCCACAGCAACTAATGTGGTCAGTAGAGCCTGCAAAGGAGAGACACCAGCAATACACACGCCCTTGGAGAGCACAGCCAGGACATTAATATTATCACAGTCCTATCTCAAACAGTACGAAGTACCTGAATGTTGAGGAGGACAACAGGGAGTAAGATACCTCCAGCCCACTACAGGAGCATGATCCCATGTCACACTGAGCTTTACCACTGGGAAATGAGTCCCTCCAGCTCCCCAGTCAGTTCAGGCAGCAATCAGTAAACACTGGGAGCAAGCATCTCAGGGCTGCGTTAGGGAAATAACAGAGCACATAACTGTGCACACTCAATGAGTTCTTGTAGTGGGATTCGTGGCCCAGATTCGTCATCCTAACTAAACCTTTTCCTGAACCAACTCTAGCCTTCAGCAAATCTCCTTCTGCCTATTTTTGTGTGACTTTGGAGTGTTTCTGTAAATACTTTACAGCCCTAAAAGGAAGGTGGTCCGGTTCAGGAGATACTCATCCCTACACACAGTTTTTACTTCTGGGAGTGAGTGTTCCCTGCAGGGAACCCTTTTCAGTGTGCTATGCATGGCTCCTTCTAACATCTGATTATGCAGTCTCATCAATTGTACACATAGAGACAAAATGCCAAGAGCACATCCTTATTTAGTTGTCGCTCTCTGTGAGCTTCTACAGTATCCACCAGTGTTCTAAAAGTGACTTTTTTGATACACAGAAACTGCCACTCCAAACTTACCTCAAAGAAATCCCTCCCATTGGAAGAACAAATGGTAGCCACAGAGCATGCAAATGATGTGACCGAGAAGCCCATTCAGGAGCTGCTGGCATGGAGGATAATTATGACCTGTGAAAAGCTCTTTTGGAATCCTATACCTTAGGATTAGCCTACATGAAAGAGGAATTTTCCAGTATGAAAAAGGACAGGTGTGTCCACACCACAATGGAGGTGCCACCTTCATTGTCTGAGCGGCAGTTTCAGCACAACCCACTTATTACCATTTCCCCTTGTATCCAGTCCTAACAAGATTAAAGTTTTCTTTTCAATAAGCATCTACCCTTCTTCACTGGCCAGATTGTATTAGCATGGTTGGCATTCCACCAAGGTTTAGCAACTCTTTCTAAATGGGTTTTACTAAAGAACTTTGCAAGGATCATATAACTAGACAGAAAGAGTGTAGATAATCAAATTACTGGCTTTCAGCACATACTTAGCCTTCCTTGCATCCAGCCAAACAAGAATTCACATCAAATGCAGGAAAAATTCATGCAAATAAGCTGTTAATGATTATTAGAAGACTTTTGCTCTTATGAGAGGATGACAGGTACCCAACATTTGCTCAAGTGATTTGTCACCTTATTTTACAACAAATTTGAGGCGACACTTTTCATGTCTAAAATGTTCCTGGAGGTATTTCAGATTAATTACTGCACACTTGCCCATTGTCACACATCAGTCTATCTACGTCAGCGTGTATGCTTCAGGAGCAAATCCAGATATGCCCTCAAGACTGAACCACGCACCCCACATACTGCACAGCCCCAGGAGCCTGAAAGCAATGTCCCCCAGAGTCACTGTGCAAAGTCACCACCTTTCTGTGTTCTCATCTGCTGCCTGCTGTGGGCTGGATCTCCTCATTTGCTGTCAGATAGTCTGAGATCAGCTCTGCTAAGCAGGGAGCGTAGTCTGAGCAGAGGTTATCTGGCTATCAGCATGGCCAACATGTGGCATCTCTCATTTCCCACATGGCTAAGATATCTCTCTTACTCCTCTCCACTGAACTGTACACCTAACACAGAAGGGTCGGTATCAAAATGAGATTAAAAGTAAGGCTTCCCAATCTTACTCTCCTTCCTTAACCTCTCTAACATATTTCATCTTTTTCATTGTTCATCCTTGACTGTACATGTCTGTGGGATCCCATTTATAGCTGAAGCAGTTGGCAGGGCAGCTCCAGTGGAGATGATGCCAGGTCTGCCTGTACTATGCATCAATAAGCATTTGTCTTATGCCTAGACCTGCCAAAAGCCTAACATCAGGGTTTCACTGTACTCTCCCAGCATAGCAATGGTTAGATTCCTTTTATCTCTCATGTTAATTTTCATGGAACCCTGCCAGTTTCTTTATGCACTACAGAGTTCCCCACTTCATTCAGAGAGAATTGTATTATTCTCTTCCCCATTCCCTCAACTGTATTTCCAAAAAACTGGCTCTTCATGGAGTGGGTTTTCTTGAAGCTGGTAGTGGAGCCGTGGCTTCCGATAGCTCTGAACTGCATGGAAATCACAGAGGTCTTTATAATCAATAGTTCTAACAAAGATAGACCAGTCCTGGGAGCTTGAATCAGACTGTTACCTGCTGGTGTTCACATACTCAGAATGCAGACAAGAATTAACGTCTTCATATAATAAACTTTGGCTATCCACCCAACTCTGAGTCTGAAAGCACCCACCACCCCAGGTCTGTGAGTAACTGCTGTCTTTTTAGCTGGCATCACCAAGAGGTTTACATGTAACTAGGTGACACCACTGAGAAAGAAAATAAAGACTAGAGGACACTTGTAGTTCCTGGCAAGATCAGGAGCAGCACTGAGATAATACCTAACGCTGGATCCATCTCAAGTAGAGGCAGATTTTCAACAGAGTTGAGGAGGGCATGCCATCTATTCCACAGCCTCGCAGCCCTCCTCTGGGGCAGGTGATGGGCATCAAACCAATTCGCCATTTCCTTCCTGCGAATGAACCCACTTTTAGCAGATAAGGTCAACAATGGGAAGACTCGATTGCAGAGATGTGTCCAGGCAAGGAAAGAGCTGGTGGTTTGGGGTGGACCCCATGCACAGGTTTTACACATAGTTTTTGTACAGGCAAAATGTATGCTTGAATTACCCTTTGTGTAAAATCAGATGAGCTGGGTCCACCAAAGCTGTTCACGTTTTCTGGACCTTAAATCCCAAGCAGCCAGCTGGGTTTTGCATCTCGGCACTGTTCCATAGCTCCAGTCACAGCACAGGACCCTGCTGCACAAGCTCTGCTGTGCACTCAGCAGCACAGCTCCCTCCCCAGATCACTTAAACACTCAAAACTTACTTAAATATGGTTAAGTAGCCTATTAAATGCTAGAATCCTACACACACTCTGCTATTCAAATAAAATAAGCAGAGCATTTTTCATATACAACTTGCCTCCTGGCAACTACACTTTATGACAAGACCTCGTATGCAAGCATAATAAAAACCATAAGTGAAAGACAAGACAGCACGGTTCAGTGGATTTCTATAAAGAGTCTGAAAGCAGAAATCCTCGAAGCCACACCTTAGACAATAAGTATAACCACTATTTTCCATTAAACTGGCAGGGAGTGAAAGGCAGCAGCTCCCAAATGCCAGCGCTGCCCGCTCCCTGCCCGTGCCCACCACCTGCCCAGGGGGAAAGAGCTGGCCATCACCATCATTAGGAAGACATTGTTAACGAGACGCTGAATTCCCTGAGAAAAAGAACACTTTAGGTAATCATAAGCAAAAGTAATCTCCTTTTAATTTTTTTTTTCTCCTTCACTTTTAGGTCTCTTCCAGTCTAACAAGAAAAGCAGCTCTTTGCTTTACCAGAGTCCTTTCTAATTCTTTCCAGTTCTCAGACAGCAACTGCACTGTGCAGTATTTGGGTGCTACAGGTAAAGGTTTATGTGCTTGAAACTACTGAGTTTTCTGTTCAGTGCCTAGAAACCTTTCTAGAGACTTAATTTTGCAGGGGGAGGGAACACTCTGAGCTAGCAGCATTGCTTCAGTGTAATCCTTTTCATTTGTCTCCACCAGCAAACTCCAGCCCCCGCTGAGTCTGGTTAGAGAGAATTAAGAGTTAATCCAGACATCTTTTTACCTGCCAGGCTTGTAGACACAATTCCTAATTGACTGAGCAGTGCTGTGGGGCCTTTGATATTCAATGACCATTTTACAGTGGCTGGACTCCTCTGCTTATCAGAGAAATCAGCGACAGCGGAGGGCACCAGCACCTTGCAGGACGCACATTATATACAAACCGAGTGCTGGCAGGGCACACAAACTTGTAAAGAGAAGAACACGGCAGGTCATGGCCCCCGTGGGCAGCACTGCAGCTCTGCTCTGCTTTTCTACCAGCAATTTTAGGTGGGAGCAACAGAAAGCTGCTTGAAAAATGATGCAGAAAGCAGAAGGGCTGTTCTGTGGGCTGTGGCCCCTAGGGCTGGAGGCAGAGCTCAGGGCTGTCCTGGGCAGATGCTGCCAAGATCCAATGGGTCAAAGTGCACCATTGGGATGGTAAGGAGTTTAACAGGTGCTTTTCAGCAAACCATTCAGGACTTCCTAAAACTGCATTCAGCCACACGGCCTGCAGGTTTAATCCCCACTTGATACAAAGCACTTTTGATGTGGGATCTTCTATATTTTTTCACCATTCATCTGATTTTACTCATTCTATTTCCACAAAGACCTTCATGGCAGAATTTAAGATTTGCTTTTAGACGAGTCCTACATCTTCTATCAGACAGTTTATTCCTTGGGGAAAAAAAAAAAAAAAAAAACAGCTACTGTTTGTCAAGGAAGAAAATACAATAGTTTCTATCAAGAGAAACATTTGAGTTTTGAAATGTTTTGACTTTTCCAGATGATGTTCTATCTTGAAATGAAGCCAAAACAATAATAAAAAAAAAATTAATAAAGATTCATGCAGTAAAGCCTTTCATTTAGGTTCAGCATGGTTTTTCATTTATTGCAACTTACTGCTCATACTGTGTTTTCTTTTTCTTTTTCTTCTTATTCTCATTTTATTTTCTGGACTTTTTCGTTTTGTTTCAATAGGAAAGGCACTGCAGTATAGAGCAAATGGGAAGGAAATGCAAGGAAAAAAGATAAATGACTTCAGAACAAACCCATTTTCTCGAGTTCAGAAATCATTTACGTTCATACCTGTAATTGGAATATATAAAGGCTTGACCCAAATAGTGCGGATATTGAGTGCAATCAAGGTCAACAAAACTTTCCTTTCTGCAGCATACAGAAACTCTACGTAACAAACAGAGCAATTCAGACTCTCTAAGTTCTCCAGCAAGTGTAAAAAAGGAGTACAGCATTTTAAGCCACCAAATGTATAAAAAAGCAAATGCTACAAGGGGTGGGACTGAGACACAGAGCTCTCATTTACTGCTTTCAGTTCTTGCTGTTATCATTACAATAATGAAATATTTCGATTTTGAGGCTTCTCCCTCAAAGTCCAATTAAGGACTTTTAAAATCAGATAGAACTTAAAGACTTTTCTTTCAGCTGCTGTTTTTTGCCTTCTCCTTTCTGCTTGTGCAGAAATTAAAAATGGGAGATTGCACAGTTCAGCTAATTAGTCCAATCACAATTGTATGTGATTTGCATGGACCAATAGCTGAATTTCACACACCACTTGGAAAGCACGGCGGTGTCACTGCTGATTTTCTTCAATGCTTCAGGAGCAATGTTCAACTACAAAAGGGAACATTACTGTTTTGGTTTTGGTTATGGATACTTTTATGTGACATTATCGGTCTTTACTGAATTCTTTTTGATTGTACTGCTGCTTATACGCTTTATAGAGTAAAAGAGTTGAGATTTTAATGACACTAGAGGCTCCTTAATGGACTGTGGAGCATAAGAAGACACCAGATTGAAGGTCACGTTTGGTTTCAGATCCTCCTTTGCCACAGACAGAGACAAGCAGGAATTGTTACACAGGAGTGAATGAATCATCAGCCCACCTTGTCTAGCATCCACACTTCAACTCCACTTTGTACTCGGACACATGAGAGGACCGGACCAGAAAATCAGGAATGAACTTGGCTCTGGGAAATCTCCCAATATCCGACTGACAAAGGATGTCCAATATCCAACATATAAAGGATGGCATAGAGGTTTACAAATCTTATAATTCTCAGCTCTGTAACATTTACTTCCACAACTCCAGGAGGACTGATCTGCATCCAATCTTCTGCTTTTGTTTTGGGGCCTTTTAATTAATTAATTAATGCCGTATCACACCTTTTCCTTTCCATGCTCTTATCTGGCCCAGTGAAATTAAGACTTCCACGTGTATTATACATTGGCTTCCTACCAGTGAAAGAAGGCAGCCTGAATGCACCGTTTTCTGCTCCCCACACACCATAAATGCTCTTGGTAGCAGCAGGGGTATGGCACAGTATCACCTGCCAGAGGGGCTCCTCCCTCACACACATTTTCAGCCCTGTAAGAGATGCTCAGTGGATGTCCTCAGACACAGCAGGCACTCCTCTCAGCCAAGAAATACAATACTGAAATTACACAACTGTTTAATTGAGCAGTGTTGCAAGTGCCCCGTCCTCATAAAGCTTGCACACAGGTGACAAATATTTTTGCATTAACTGAGATACAAACATGACCTAAGTATCCAAAATGACAGTATCCCATACAGGATATTTTTTGCCTTCCACACGTCGTGCTTGGTGATAATCCCCTGTGGACTTCTGCAGCTTTTTCCTTTGATTTTGTGGAAGTGAGGGAATGAGATCTGCTGGATGTCAGCACGCATCAGCCTTGTTACTTTGGCTCTCCTAGAGCTGAGTGCAGGCATCTGGATGCCCGACTCCAAATGGAGGAAAGCGACAGTTAATTTTTCTAATGATATACAAAACTTCCAGGAACTCTTCTGACATCGTCCTCTTACTTATTTTCTCCTCTCTTTTGCCCTATAACTCTCCCCAAAAATCCACAAATCAAAATAATGATGAGCTGAAGTCCTGACACGCACAGTTCTCTATTCCTTGGGAACGTCTTCAGTTTGTATTGGGAAGAAGTGGTTTTGTATCACAAATATTGCTTGACTCCATTCTTCATCTATCAAGTGCACCAATTAAGTTAATTGAAATGCAGACTATTAAGTACCATTAGAAACAAACAATAAAGAGGATATAAATATATATATATTTTAGAAATTACTGTAAGGATTGCACAGCTAGCTGAAAAGATAAATGCAAACATTTTTCTCATGGATGGCTGATTGAAATAAGCCTGGCTCAAAATAACTTTTCTCATGACCATTCATTTATGATTGCTGCTATTAAAATTATTTGCTCACCTTTTGTATGAAACTAGATATACTTTATCCATAGATTCAGCACTTGCAGCAGCTGAAATACCCACAGACTGCGTGTTTCTGGTAAGATTCTGTTGAAATTGATATTTCTCCAAGCCCAAATCAGTTTAAACAAATAGAAACCTTCCATGATGTCAATATGCTTTGGATCAGATCCTACTAGTTATTTGTACTCACTTGCTCATTGCTTTCCTACTCTGAACAAATTACCTGAAGACTTGGCTGTGCTGCAACGCTGTCGTTAGACACAAGTTTCTACTAATAATTCTACAGCGAAATAAAAGATCAAAGAAACATTCAGCGGTGAAATTAAGGCATGCAAAGCTGAAGTACGCGTTACTTGCAATATTTAACTCTTTTGGTTGTGAGCTTTCACTCTCTAAATGGAAATGCCAGAGGAGATAGAAACATGGTCAGACAAATGCATGCCATTGTTACGTATTTAGCACCCTCAAAACACAAACCCTGCATTTCCCAAGGTCCATTCTGCAGCATCTCTCTGAGGCAGTAAGTTGTTACTGTCTTTTAAACCACAGAGAGGGAAGTAAAGACACAGACACTACACACGAGAAGTGAATGAATGAGCAAAACCTGCTATAATGGTTGTTTTAAAAACAACTAGTGCAAAAGGTATAGGCAGAAGGTACTCTCGTTACAACTTATGAGTCCAACTTCCACTCCCATTTCATCTACAAATACAGAGGCTTACACATTTTGTTTTCTGAACTCCCATACACACTATTTCCTTTTTCTTGAGAAGTGTGGTTTCATCCCCGGTCTGCCAAGAGCCCTGAACCAAACTCGTGGGCTTTTTGTGCAAATAACGCTCGTCTGAACAATCATCCAGCTGCCTCCCACAGCACAAATGTGAGCCCAATCTGTACAAAGTTGAGTTTTCTTTCTAGCTGCCCAGAGCAAAAGAACTTTCCCCTCTCTCCATACACGTCTACCATCATCATGGCAATATACGAAATTCAGCTGTCTGGCCCTCTCTGTGCCTAAAAGGCATGAAGGACATGGAGGAACTGTGGGCTCTATCACATGCAAAATTTCTTTTGTAGCACATCAGACTCAGACATGATCGCTTGTGACATGACATCAAGAAACAGTTTTGTTTCTTTCTTTACCCCCGAGCTAAATGAAGGGTTTATATTTCGCTTGTGGTTAATGCCAATGTTCATAATCGTGTATCTTTTTAACCGTACCATGCGTCGCTGCCTCTCCAGCAGCACGGCCTGTAACCTATCGATAACTTGGTTCTCAGAGGTGCTTACATTGTACCGGTTGGGATTCTTTTCCCTTCCATTAATTTCACTATTATCCCCTTTTCCCCCTTTCGTCTGTCACTCTCGATTTCAAAGCTGCTGTGCAGTGCTTTTCCTCGGGCTGAAAAGGCAGAGCAGCAGCCTTGGCAGTGGGGATGCCCCAGCCCCACACGTGGCATGGAGTCACAGCGAGGCCGCAGGTGGCATGTCCCCTCCACCATCCCACACAGCATTCCTGCAGCAGTGCTTGCCACTGTGCTCCCCTCCCTCACCCAGCAGACTCTTCTGGTTGGGGAAAGATGGAAAGGGAGACTGGAGCAGCAGGCAATACTTCATTTTGGTGGTTTCACCATTCCAGTGCGGGCTCATCCTTGCCATGATGGATGAAAAACCTTCACACGTCAGTGTTTGTGCTGTAGGCACTGGTGTGATGGAGGCAAAGACTGTGCTGCTCCCACTGCAGTGGGAAATGGCAGTGGCATGCATTTCCTAGCAGCATGGCTACAGAACATGAGGTCTGAATCCACACTCTTGTAGAGATGAACATGTAGGTTGGTATTTGCTGAGTAACTTTTAAGAAGTATGTACTCAACTCAGGGGTTAATTCACTGTCTGCAAATGACCTATCAGAGAACAAACAAAAGGAAAAGTGGCTAGATTTTTAACTGTTTCTTGCAGAAGAGGTTTCACTCGCACTCAAAGCCACCATTTTTAAAAAGAAAATTTTGCTCTCAGAAAGAAATTTGCAGTCAAAAGTTCCACTGTTCCAAAGAAACCCAGTCCCAGAAATAGGCACAGCCTGGAGAGCCACCAGGAAAGGGAGCGAGCAGCCAGGGCCAGCCATTGGAGAAGGGGCCAGAGAGCAAACAAACATTTATATAAAGGGCAAAGACACCTTGAGTGTATGTGAAGAGATATTAAAGGAATACTGAACAGTGTATTTCCTCTAAGCTGGTTTTTAGGCGTCCTTGTTTCTAGTCAGCAAGTAGGAATCATTTCTTTATATACAAAGCCTGGTGTAAGTCATCAAGGATGCCTTTAGGAAAAGAATTCAGAAAGCACCCTCAGAAATACATCAAATCTCTCTAGCCAGGAAAGTATTAGAATTTCCACATTCCTCTAATCCAAAGTTTTCCCATCTCCTGAAGACCATCAGTCAGACTGCTCCTAGTTTTCCCTCTCATTCCCGACAATGCAAAAGGAACAGTGCTTGTTCCTTGCAGTACACTACCAAGTACAGCTGACTGTTCCCATCTTCCTTCTGCATACTCTGCACAACAAGAGGGTACGTACACATATTCTCTAGCCTCACTATTGGTGGATGAGCATTATATAATTTTCCCGTCTTCTTACTTTTGAAGCCCATTTTCTTCTCCTGAGCTAAGAGGATTTATGCAGTTCCTTCAGCACAGGAATTCACGCTAAGCACCGAGTGTTTGTATTAATCAAAAACATGTGGCAGCATGCTATCCGTGTAGATAAACAGGATGGTTAATTGAGAGGAACGTCCTGCTCAGCGCTTTGCCTGCTCTCGTGTGCCTGTTGCATTGGTTTGCATTTAGTATGAAAAATAATAAACAGGTGGGGTTTTTTAACCCCACGTTTATTGAAATTCCCCACTGAAAAGTTACAGTTTTCTTGATTAATCTTCTGATTCCTAGCCTGAGCAACAGCTATCACACGTGAAGCTACCTACTCCAGGCAGACACCAGAATTCCTTCCGTGTGACACATTCTTTAAGCTATATGGCTCTGAAATTGATATTGATGGAGGACATCTGATCTGAAAGATTTATTTTGTTAAGTTTAATACGGCGTATCACATGATCTTGTCAGGTGGGATCACGTCAGTGATTTATGCCATCACATGAGTCAGCTGAGTATAAATTGGGTACATTCATACAGAAAAAGGAGGCAAATATTTTTTGGCAGTACCGTAAGCTGACTTTCCCCTTTTCTTACATCCTTTTTAAACAAGAAGGCGTCGTGAGCTGCAAGCAGTCGCTGAGAGTCTTCAACCAAGCCCAAATTCCTGATCCTGTACTTTGTGTGGGTGGATCAGAGCACCAGTAACAGGAAAGCCATGAGATTAAAATGGAAGTGAGCTTTCCTACCATTTTCTTTGCACTCAGCTGTTTTTCTTCTACAAACCTCAGGCCTCAGTTTGTGCACATCTCTCTTTCTTTTCTCACTGGAACAGAGCAAGAGGAACATCACAGTATCATCCTTCACCTGGAGACTGGGAAAATAGTGTAAACGTGTGGGATCTTTCACAGAGTCCTGAACAAGCAACAAGCCTCCCAGCAGCACAAGGTGCACGTTGGGAGCACAGGGAAGCTGCCTGGGCAGCACCAACACGCATGGAAGGGCACAGGGAAGGGCACAGGGCCAGACTCTGCCTCCACTCCCATCCCTTCACTTTGCTAAAGGGCTGAGATGAACCTCAGCACACGTGCACTAAGTATCACCCCAGAGCTGTAACCTCACGTGGCATCTGGGTGCTATTTGCTAAGAGGGGTGGTGCTGTAAGATGGAAAAGGTCCACCAGGACTTGTCTGTGCTATGAAACATCCATTTCTCATTTGTCATGTAGAAGTCACTTTTTGTTCTTTAGAAAAGAAAATGCACCTTGTGACGAGGTCTCTCCTGTCGGTATCCAGGAAATATGGCTGGGCAGAGGTTCCTGCCAAGAACACGTTCTTGCAGAGCTTCAAATAATCCCTTCAAGGTCTCCTTCCTATGCCACTTCCACCACACTACAGATTTCACTTGTTTTGATGAGAGCATCCCCATCATCCCCTTTGGTCCATGATGCTTTGCACAAGGTAGTTTTTCAAAGTGAACTCAGACAAACAGAAAATAATGTACTGAGAAAAGCCAAATCCACTCCAAAATCCAGCTACGTCCCACAAACCCATCGCTCTAAGGAGAAGCTCACTCACCAGGTACAAAGTGTGCAGGGCCCAGATGGCTGCACTGCTTGTGGTTCTAGATTAACATAATTTATCCTTAACTGTGAAGCTTATTTAAAACACACAAAGCAGCTCTGCCAGTTCTCATTTTATCCCACAAAGCAAGCTGCCTTCCTCTGCAACTGTAGGGAAGTCGGCTGCTTGACCTGTGCCACGAGCAGCTGTGTTCTGCTCATGTTCCTCAGCCCTGCTATGTCTGGGGGAACGCTTCCATGGGAATAAAGTTGGGTACTAAAACCAGAAGAGGATACAAAAACCACGGTGCTATTAGCTGTAGCTAATTTCTGTGCATGCAAACAGAGAGGCCAAGCAGCAAGTCCCTGCTGCGAGCAGAGCAGGCACAGGTAGGAGCAGTCTGTTGAACGTATTTGGGTTGTGCATTAAGTATCAGCTCCTGAGCAGTTAAATCAATACTATCAGAAATATCAATTCCTTGTTAACATTAGTCAGCACGTATTCCATTTTGTCCATCAGCAGATACAGGACAACAATGTCTCGAAGAAGCTGGGAAGCTTTCAGCCTCATGAGGAAATGTCTCCATCCACAAAAGGTAAAGGGATTACCTGTAGGTAACTGACATAGCCCCAAGAGGAGGCTACAACAGAAACAGATAATGTGTTGCTAAGATATATTTGGCTTTTAGAGATGCAGAACTGTTGTAATAAACAGAGCTGTGCTACTGCCTATTCATTTGTGGCTTTTTGGAACCATTCAATAAAAAATAGATTTCCAGATCCTTAATGGTGCTATGCAAAATAAACCTGGTGCACTCTATCATACGAACTAGGAATTACCACTAGAACAATACCACATCTTTATCCTGCACTTCTTTCTCTAGGGAAGGCTCTCCCGCAGTTGCACAGGACACAATCTGCCGCAAAGCTCCGTAGATGTGAGAGCACCAAGTGCCGCCGAACGCAAACAACGCATTCCAACTGACAGAGAAAGATGTGTTACATTAGTTTATATTTCTGGAGATGATCTAAGCCTTTAGTTATCTGTTACATCAAATGTTTCAGTTTTCCTTCTGTAATCTAATATCCACCATCAAGCTTGGCCTACATTTAAAATTTATACAAGTTTTTTCAGATGCTGCCATTTTGCCCCGGGCCTTTTGGGTGTTAAGCTCCAGTAATAATCTACACTGTTTCTTTAAGAAAGTTCATCCATTCACTTTAATTACATTTTCAGCCCTGGTTATTGTCCCTGTGCCTGCAAAGAATGTTTCCAGCCATAAAAAACCATTATCTGCCACAATTATGGATAACCAGAGCGTGGCCAGAGGGCAGAAATGCCATGGTGAAAGATTGTACCGCAATTCAGCGCAGAATTTATAACTTTCCTCAGGGCTAACTGTCAGCCTGATCACAATGCCTGACAAAAAGATCCAGCAAAGCAAATGCAGATGCTTCTTCTTGCCTGCATGGTTGCTCTTTTTCATATATTTTTTTAAGGTGCAGTTTGTAATAAGACATTAAGTTGCAGCCACTGTAGATGCAATGCTACAGAGAAGACACCACTCCTAATTCAGTTTGCTGGAGCACAGATTTAGACCACACGAACCCAGCACTGTGGTTTTAAACACACGTTGTTCTCTGCACAACCAAAGAGTTTCAAAGATACACAGAAAACACAACCAGCTATCGGCCCTGGTTGCCCAAGCTGCAGCCTCAGCCTCTGTTGTGCTGTGTCCTCTTCTCACCCACACCAGACAGACAGACAATTTTCCATAGCTACCCATGTTTCTGCTCTTGCAACATTACATCTTTCCATCTCTGATTCCTGTGGTTATTAACATGCAGAGGAATGCCAAGCTGGAAGGAAGATGAACTTCTTGACAGTATTGAAGTACATCTAGAGGATCCTCCGGTTGCGTCTGGACAGCTGTGTCCCAATGGCACAGAGGCTTTGCATCTTCTTCAACAGAAAAGGGAAAGAAGATCCCAAGTACCAGGAACACATTTATAAGACCAGTAATATAAATCCTTCTCTCTTTTCCAGACAGAATCCTCAGAGGACAACACCAACATGACTCAGGATGATCCTTTTTGCTTTGGATGTGAAAGAAAACCAGGCAGACACAACAGGGATCTGAGTGCTCTCCTGGCACCCCAATGCCCCACGGGAAGTGAAAAGCAGGGATGGGCCCCCTCTCCCCTCAGCATGGTCCTCACTCAGGCAACTGCTGCAGGTGGACTTCACAGGGAACAGAGGAAGGCCAAGAAGTGCCATCCTCTGTCATCAGCTCTGCTCAGCTCGGCCAGGAGGCAGCTGGCTCTAAAGGGAATGCAGAATAAAGAACTTGAAAATATGTTTGATTTCCACCCAACCTCTCCCTGGGATTTCCAGAACTACTGTGCTTCCAACAGGGTGATGATACCTGTGGGCATCTGCAACACCACTGCCTGTAAAAATGTGACCCCAAGAGTCTACTGGTGAAACAGAAAACTCTCAACGTTGTGATGTAGATAGCTCAGTTTCTCCTCTGTTCAGTTTTACTGACAGGAATCCAAAATATGGAAAAAAGAAGGTTACAAATTTTGCTTAAGATGATAGAGATGCTTTTTGCTTGTCTCTAGGAAATGCAGTGGAATTACTTTGTAGTTCTGTTGCAGCACTTCAACAAAATCCCTCTGAATTCTGCTCTGTGCTGCATGGGCTTCTGTCTCTGGGTCAGTCCACAGCTCAGAGCTCTCTGCAGAGGGAATGCTGCTCACAGCTGTCCGAGATGGCAAACCCTTCCCAGTTCCCACTGCCCTAAATCCTACTCTGGCATGAATAGGTCAGAAGATTTGGCACCTCTGATTCAGCTTCAAACTCAGCTTCTATCCCAAACATAATCCAGGGCAGAACTCCACCTCTTGGCACATCTTCAATAAAACATCATTCTACCTGAACCTCAGAAAAGATAAACTATTAAAGTAATAAGAGGATAATTTAACCTCTTTAATCAGATAATCCTCCAGCACATTGGACATTTATTTGCACGATATATTCAGCAGTAATGAGTTTGCAGCTCAGATTTAAACAATTCCCCACCCTCAGAAAAGCTGAAGGAAGTGGTTGAGACATTCCGTATCTCAGGTGCCATTATGTGAATGTGAAAACAAATGAGTTTAATTGGGGAGAAATTCATCCCAGACAGAGGGCTTGCCCAAGGCCCTTGTCTGAGAAACCCCACTTAACTCCTCTCTAGTACAGAGTAGCTACTCAGGCACTAGATACCAATTAAGCACTACTTATCTTTTTAACGAAGAGCTGAAGCTGAAAATGAATTATTGTTTTGATGTGTAAATGATGTTGGTTTGGTAAAGGAGTGAAAGCGTTTTATCTGGGGGGACAAGCAAAAATAAAGTGATAAAGTGTTTGCGTGAACATACATGAAAGTTCTTCTGAGCTTTCCACAGCTCTGCAATAGCGAGAAATCCTCCCCAGCACTCAGCCCAAAACTGCCACTTCCGCAAACCTGAATCCCTCCACGTCTCCGTGCCAGTCTCAGCCAAGTGCTCCCTTCAGAGACCGAAGCAAACAGAAGTACTTCCCTGAAAACTCGAATTTCTCACTTCAGCTCTTCCTCACATCATTGATTTCTATTTCTAAGCAGTTGCTCACACTTGTATTTCCCACAGGTTCATAGGTGTACGTATTAGATGTTCAAAAACAAACTGTTTTACTTCGGTTCAAATCAAATGGTCCTTCAAACTTCTGCATACTTTTTCAGTTGATAAAAACGTTTCAGAGACGTTCTGAATTTACCAGGCCCAATTGTTTTCCTAAATGTAGAACTGTCTGGCAGCAATGAAACCAGAGATTCATACAAGCCAGCTGATGGGCCCAGGCTCTGCAGTGCATTAAAAAAAAAAATTTGAATATCATTATAAATTCAACTCAAGAAATAATTGTCGAGATTTCTTCAGCTTTTGCTGAGCTGTGGCTTTACCTGAAATGGGGAACATCTTCCAAGTGGCTGCAGTAATGAGCAGTGCTCCTTGGAAGACAATTTCCCTGATACAGATCTTTGGAAATGAAAGCAGGTCTCTTGCTATGGAACAGAAAAGAGAAATACGATGCTTCCTCCAACCCCCAGTGCCAAGGACGTGTGAGCTAGCTTGGAGCCATTGCAGTTTGCATACTGCTGCCATCTCTGGGTAGTTGGATGCTGAAAGGACAGGCTTGCATGCAGCACACATGACTCTAAAGCTCTGCAGAGAAGCTGTTTCCACCACTGGTCTTCAGCTTGTGGTCTGCAGTCCCAAAGGACTGCAGGACTTATATGTTTTTATTTTAAAGCTAGCCTATAATGTCTTAAACATTTTACAAAGAAGTGCCCTCAGCCCACCAGAAGAGGTTGAAAACTATCAGTATAGAGAAAAACTCATTCAAATCTGTGAGAGATGGTTATGTTTTTAGAGTGGGGCTCAGAACTCCTCCTTAACAGCCATGAGTAGCATGGCCTCCGTCTGAAGACAATAACACACAGATTATTTAGGTATTCTTGCAGTCAGAACTTCACTTTAGGCAGTGGGACTTGCGATTAATTGTCAGATATGTGGGTATCTCCCTTGTAAGACTGTCACCTTCTGAGGACAGACTCTGTCACCATATCAGATTTCAGAGAACAGCTAAAGCAGAATCAAGTAAGCAGCTGTTACAGGACGGAGAAGGCATGGCCACTGGCAGTGAAGGGACACAATGGTCTTTCACACTTGTGAAATACGCTGGTTTTCTGAGATAAGAACAAGTGCCATGATTAATGTGTGAATGATGTGAACCAATCTGCAACAAAAGGCCTCTCATTCCTGAAAAATCACTGGAAAATCGTTGGAAACCCACAGTCATGAGCCAGAATCTAAATCCATTTACAGGTTTGGTGTCTATGGTTAGACGTGTTAAATTCCAGTTGATAGCTTAAATAAAGACAAAATGTCATTCTACAGCTAACATCCCAGCTTTAGCTCCACCTTCATGACACACAATAAAATTCCCTTTGCATGAATGCAAGATCAAATCCCTCATCCCAGACTGTAATTACAGAGCAGTTGGGGAGTAGCTGCCATATTTCCTTTGCAGGGTCATACAACTCATTAGTCAGTCATGCTGCTGAGACACTTTCGGCATTAATAAATGAAGGTGGTGCTCATCTCATGGCTGAGGATGGATCTCTTGTTTTAAGGAGATACATTTTTGATGCATATCTTCACAGTGCCTCTTCAAGAAAACCATTATCACTTCAAAATAGCTCCTCCAAGCAAATAGTGTAATTATATAATTTCTGTCCGAGACAAGTAATGGTAAGGCGCTGGGCTGCGTTCATGTTTTCACATTTCAAACTCAAAAATCAGCTGTGCCATAAGCTGGTGAAACTTCAAGGATGCAGTTGTGGATGAGAGGCAGACCCAAGGCTGCAGCCACCTGCATCAGCCAGAATCCTCTCCCAGGCTCCATTCAGGGTCACTCACAAATAATAGACAGGTCTTGAACCCACCTTCATTGTTCCACAGCCAAATCCCACTCAGAGACGGGCTGACAGAATCCAATTCTTTGCTTGGATGCTGAAATCTTCCGCTTAATGCAAGCAATTACCATCAGTCCATTGTGCTCACTTGTTAACATTTAATATCTGACTCCTTAAGTTATGAAAAAGGTAATTTGATCAGCAAAATTTGTTTGAAGTGTATCTCCCCAACATTCTCAGGACCAGACCCATCTAAAAGTGAGGGTGATTATTCTCAGAAGTCACTTGGATGCTTTTAAACATTCCTCCTTGGAATTTTTTGAATGCCAAGCACTGACAGTACATAGCCCTGAAGAATTTTTCCATTCAGAACTTGAACTTGAGTTTAAGAATTGGACTTCGGAGCCAACAAATAAATCCGGATGTGCAGTTTCTGGTGCCTGGTTTTCCTGCTGTAACACAGTGCCACAGTGCTACAATCACACCCCCAGTGTTAACGAGTGACCCAAACTGCTGCTCCAAGCCAGGGATGCAGAGTGCTTTGGAAAGTCTGTACTGTAACAGACACTGGCCACGTCTGAAAGCACAGCAACTAAAATGCCTGAAGAACTTGTCTCTCTGTGATAGATTTTAGAAAAAAATTTGGAAGCATTAAACTGCCAAAACTGATCTTCACCACAGCCCACAGAGACAGAGACTGATGGCAAAATGAACTCTCTAGCTATCTCTGAAAATAATGCCTCCTAATCCTCAAGCAACGCATCATTTGCTGACTTAAACACACACGTTTGGAATGCCTTTTTCATATTTTGTCCTGGTACGTCAGAGGAACAGAGATTTCACAGTTTCTTATTAGTGCAAACTCTTAGAAACCAATCAGAAGAGTAATTTGTTCTTACTCCTGTTACTACTCAGTGTTTATTTTATGGCAGCATGCAAAATCTCCTGTCAGGATAGTGACCCTGTGACACTCATCTTTAGATAATGCACAGGTGGATTTCAATTCACGGTAACTGCAGCTCACAGAGCAGGAAACACAGCACTGCTTCTGCAGCCCTTCCCCTGAGGCACTGCATTCAGAGCCATGCAGTCCCCACGCAGAGTGCAAAGATGGAACATGGGCAGGATGGAGGCTCAGCTTTTTGAGATGCAATTACCAGAAATGCATTCTTCTAGATATTTTTGGCAATTGATTGCACTTGGCACTCAGGGAAATCTTACTAATTGAAAAAATAACAGTAAGCACCACTCTGAACTAGTCCCACAGCATGTTCTTCAACGGAGCTGCTCCTGATTTGCCCTAGCAGATGAAACACAGCCTACAGTTTGCAGAGGGTATCTGACTCATCAATTAATACGTAAGTCTCAGGCACATACACACTGGCTTCGATGGAACCAACTTGCTATGAGGCTGCTAAAGCCCAGTCACAACGTGGTTGCCAACGTGCTTCCAAACCAGCCCCAACCCTACCTAAAGTCACTGACAGAAGTGACAACTCCCCTGGCAGGCTTTGAGAGTCATCTCACTGCAGAACACAACCACCAACTCCAAGCTGTCCCGAGCTGGCTCCGCGGACGCCGACTGATGGTGCTGGGAGGGAGAGCTGGCTTCTGCTAAACCTGTCTGCCAGCAGCTGGAGCTGGGGCTGCTTACACCCAGTTGTTGCAGACAGTGAGGAAACCATCCAGTGTCCCAAATAAATTAATGAATTCTCCTCCTCCCAACAGACTCAGAGTTAAAGCCAGGAGCTGTAATCGCTCTCTCGCTGCCTCTGAGTCACTGTCAGACGGAGCCCAGCACGGAAAGTCTGCACACTCAGCAGAGGCAGCGTGCTGCATTGTGTCTGTAATTCAGTAAAACCAGTTTAAAAATAAACTCATCTTTGCTCAGCCCCTCCATAGGCCCCTCCACACACACACACGAGCTCTGCGGGTTCCCAGCATGCACAAAGCACTTTGGGAGAGAGATCCTGAGCTGCATGAAAGAGCTTCTGCCCCTTGGGGTGAAACCATGTTAGTCCAGCCCCTAAGCAGGCAGATGAACCGAAGCTGAGGTTTTTGGAGAAGCCTGAAGGAGATGAGCATTCAGAACCCATTAACATTCAATGGGAGTGGAGCACTCACCCTCTCAGGTGCCTCTGGAAATCCCAGCCTCCATCTTGGGGTTAAATCTAGGAGCTGAGGACGGCAGCTTTCACCTTGCTGCTCTGCTTTCCAAGGACAGGGCAGAACTGCAAAGACAGGTACTGGGATACCCTTCTGCTCTTCACAACCAAGGAAACTTTCTCACTCCCCTAGCCCCTACTGTGACTTCTCCCATTTGCCAGAGCCATTGCAGGGATGAGTGGGTGTCATCTCCATTTGTCAAACTTCCACTTAGGGTCTAGCTGCACAGAAATGGGAACTCTTTATAACGAAACATCGCTTTGATCCATTCTTCATCTGCTTCCATCAAAAAACTACTGGCAAAACATATTGGTAACCCTTTGCCAGTTCCTCCCTGCCCCTTCACCAGATGCAGTGTTTGAAAATTAATTGCCAGATCCATTCTGGTGGTAATAACAGTCTTTAAATAAATTTTGTAAAATCTGAGCCACACTGACTATACACAACAGTGTATAATCTGCTGAGAATTATACACAGCAGCATCATCTGCTCTGAATGGCTACATCTTCAACGTTACCAGCAATATCAGTATTTCAGGTGAACATTTCTGCAGCAAATCTCAGCTGTATGCTTGATCAAAAAAGGAGAAAGCCCCAAACAGCTCCCAAAGCAAATACTGCAATTAAAAACTGGGGAAATGCCGAGGGGGACATAATTAAACTGTGTCCAGAAATGGGCGTTAATCCACGGATTTTCATTCATTTTATTATTGCACCAGAAAGAACCTGGATTTTTTCAGGGAGTAAAAGAGAAGAGAATTCCCTCATTAAAGCTGGCAGAAACATTTCACAGCCTGACTTTTCAGAATGTCTGATTTTTCTAACAGATCCACACAACCAAAATAATTTGCATCTAATTGGTTCCACTCTGTGAACATTCTCCAAAGTGATTTGTCAAACTCGTTCAACAAATGAAAAAACAAGTGATATTTTATCAAATCACACAGCCACGTTTTTGTCATCTGCCTCACTTCAGTAGCAGGAAACTGTGCTGAAAAATGCATTGGCACTTAAGCATAAGTTGTATATCCCACCAATCTTCATTATCCACACCAAGCAGCAGGACTCTGTGACCAGCTAAGGGCAAATCTGGCCTTCCATGTAATTCTCACTCCCGGGTCATGCTGCAGTAGACCCACAAGGTAATGCTTTGGGGGATGAAGGAAGCAAAAGGAGCAGGTCTCCTTGAGCCTCTCTTTGCCAGCTCTATTGAGAGCCCTGAAGGAAATCCTCCTATGCAACCCACAGAGGACAAGACATTGGAGACAAGAAAGGCCAGTGTTAGGACAGCAAGAGAAAGCCAGCTTCAGGAACGCCACAGGATATGGGAGAGTGCTACAGCCACCCACTGTAACTTGGCGCATCAGAATCAATAGGACTGGAGGTGCTGAGAACCTAAGCCACAGGAGATGCCTGACTGGTACACTTCAAACTAAGGAACAGATACCTAAGAGCTAGCTTAGGCATCCAAAGCAGCCTTGCTGCACTAGCACAGTGTGGTACAACTTTGCCATCTGCAGATCCCACATTTCGTGCTGATGCAGGTATCTGTGCTGCACCACATTACAGCCATCTCTAATTCCTCTCTGCACAAGTTCCACTGGTACAAACAGATATACACGATCGTTTCCTGCTCTGTATGGTAGCTGTGAGAATGGAAACCACTGGACACAGAGAGGACTGCCTAAGGAACTACACCAAGGTAAAAGCCATGCGAGCAAAGGAGGCAGGACCCCAGCCCCAGCCTTTGTCAGACTGCTGTCAGGTAACACAAGAACATTGCAGGGAGATCCAGGAGGGACTGTGCCTACTTGCACAGGGAATTCAAACAGCTTATTACCAAAGCCATTTTCTTTTTTTTTATTATTACTTTCTTCAAACAAAGCTAATAAATCAAATCACCCAAGATGCACATTATGCAAAGCTTAATTAGATTTGGCACACATCTCGCTAGGAGTAGCACCCATCTGACTTTAGATCAGAGAACTCAGGTTTGATGGGTGGAACCAAATCGCCCACTTTGGAGTTGCTAAATCTACTTTTAAATGCAGCATGTTTGCATTTTTTCACTCCGGGACCTGGAGGAGGTTAGCTTTGTTTGGCTTTTGGGCAATGGGAGCAGAAGAGGATTCAGGATCAGAAGGATACATGTTTATGAAGAACATAAATCTCTTATTCTGCAGGCATGGAAGAATCACACATTGTTGGCAGACACCACTTCATGGGGCCACGTTTCACAGAGATGCTGTGAGCTTGTGGAGCTCCTTCCCTGACCACCACCTCTTCTTTTCTAAGACTTCTGGGGTACTTCAATCTACATATCATAAAACTTATCCAAAAATACAATTTTAACACCGTATTACTTGACAGAGCAACCTTCACAGCTGACCTCTCTCTTGATTTTATTGTCCACGGTTCCTCGTGAAACAATATTTGGTGAAAAAATCAAATTGTAATTAAAAAAAATATATACATTTATAACCCACACAGGGAAGAAAACAGTAAAACAAAACCCTTACCTCCCTGCGACAGCACTGCACCCCATGGTCTGCAACACCATCCCACCAAGAGCCTGCAGTGGGCAGCTTATTTCAAACCAAAAATAATCAGCAAATAATTCAATGCAACAAACATTTAATTAAGAAAACCCCAAGTCACTTTTACTTGACAAGACAAAAGACAGTGTCAAGTTCTCTGGGGCAATGCACACATTCAGGATCTGCCTTAAGGAGATGCCACTGCTGAAGCCCGAGTTCTTTAATCTAAACACCTGACATTTTTTTAATCTGCTGGATGGGAGGTTCAAGTTTGTCTTATTTACAGATACAGAAACATGCAGAAATAATTAAATAAAGGGAGGCCAGTTCATGCTCCAGTGCACCACGTACGAGAAGTTGCGGCTGACAATGACATTGAAAACCAGTTGTCAGTCTAATGTAATCAAAGAGACAATTGGCTCTGCTGGCAAGAACTGAATTAGTGTTTTCTGTCTGAATCAGTGTCATCTTCTAGGGAGCAGTGAAGCTTATGCAATGATAACAAAACTCCCCAGAAGCTGCATTTGTTACTGAAATATGGTGGTGCTTTGGTGCTATGTAACCTCATTCTGTAATGTAATATACCTCATGGTCATGCTGCTGTTCTCATGTTTCTTGCAGTGATACAGTTCAGTGACCAGATACTAGATCAAACTAGACAACCATAATATTAAAACTTTAAAAACTCTCCTTGAAAGCTAATGTAGTTTATTCTCAAATGCTTTCACTGCCCTCTCACACGATGTACACACATGCAGAGCATGAATTCAGGGCAGAAAGACCAGGTCTAAATGGAGTTTCAAAATGTGCATGCTTTGGGGTGGCAGGAAGGTGGATGGTGCTGAACTTCAGTCTCCTAGTAAGGACAGTGGGTAAAACTCAAACCAAGGTCAGATATGAATGAATCTTGTAGGACCCAGTGCTGAAGCACACAGGCATTTTGCTGTAGGAAAAGTCAATTTAAAACATGTTCACTGCTGGTTTTATGACAGCACCTAGGAACTTCACCTTTGTTTCTGTTTCAGTTCATAGAAAGAGATGTTTCTGAGGGCTGGAACGTGCTGCCCCTGCACTGCACAGCCGCCCCATCATCCCCTCTGGGAGATGGGAACAGCACAGGACTTAGAGCAGCACCTCAGCAAAACCACCTACCCTCAAATAAATGCCACTTCAGTGCTAGAAACGTTACAGATTTGTGCATTTACACATAGTATTATTACCTTAATAGCTGAGTTCATATGACAAACAACTGGCACTTGGAAACCTCTACTTACTGCTCCATCTACTTAGTAACTATCTTTTCCTATGGTTCAGCTATGTTGATAAACAATAAATTCAAGTATTAATCAAAGCAATAATTCATTTTAAACACATCTCCTTTTCACCTATACCTGCTTCTTTAAAGAGGTACTACGACCATGGGATACTCTCACTGGACTGACAGACATGAGCAGTCAGCCAGCTGGTGGTCCTCCTCAGGCCAAGAAGACACCTGGTGATCTGTCACTCCAAGGCAGGACATCAAAATACACACTCCTCTTTTTTTAATTAATGCTCCATATTAAATATTCACTAAGACTTATATAAATTATTTCCTTGTTCAGGGCCCAAATTTTCTGTCCTTGTTCAGACAAAGCTCTCGTTGAATCAGAACGTGTTTACCCAACTAAGACAGGATATGACTACACTTCAAATCTGTTGTACTACCCTTAGACTTTGTAAGCCTCTGGTCTTGCTCAGAGAGAACAAGGGACAAGTCAAATCCTGAAGCCCTTCGTCTGCAATTCCCTCTTCATTTCTCCCAAAGCCACCTCAAAAAAAAAAAAAAAAAAAAAGAAGAAGAAAGGAAAAAAAAAAAGAAGAAAACAGAAAAAATCCTCTGCCAAAACAAAACCATTCAAGCACAGGAATTTTGCAAAAACAACAGAAGGAGACTCACGGGAGAGGGAAGCATTGGTGTGCCGCAGCTGCCAGGCCGGTGCTTCGGACCCAGCCCCAGAGGAACTCCCTGCTGAAAGAGAGAATGAGCGAGATGAAGAGAGCAGGAATGGTTTATGCATCTCTGGTTTGTCAAGCCAAAGCCCCAAACAGGAAATGTTTCACTAAAAAAGTTTTGTAACAGTGTGTGTTTTTCACATGTACGGGGTGAATTTTGTAGGTCACTTCAACAGCCGCTTTGATTTACTGAGACAGGGAGAGGAAGAAAAGAGCACAGTAAGAGCAGGACAGATGATGACCACATCCCTTCACCTTCCAGTGCAGCTCTGCCCTCCGAGGGCACGCCAGCTCTCCAGTAGTGCTTATTTATATGTCACATCGCAGTGATGAATGTTACTGTTGCTCTCAAAAACATATGCTCAGAAGTTTATTATGGCACTAAATGTGGGCTGGGTAAGAATCTGGATTGTTTAAGTGTCAAACAGTGACAACATGTGTACAATACAACACAGACATCAAGGGAGAACCAGCTCAGCTAATATGTGGTATTCATATGAGCCTTGAAGAACAAAGACCACCCATAAAGCAAAACCAAAGCTGCCACAAGAATAGGTGGTACTGCTTCCGTCATTGCATACTGTGTGCCAATTGGTTTCCTAATTAGATTTGCAAGCTAATAAAAGGCATAAAACACAATAAAAGAACAATATGTTATAACCTCTCCTACGACAGAGACCGCTGTAAATTCAGTAGATTTTTGATTACAGAAGGCATGTACTAGGTCGGTTTTTCTTACAGCTGGGTTTGTTTTCTTTGCATTTTGCATGGCTCGTACCTTTTCCAGAGAATGAATAGTTTCTTAAGGACAGACCTAAATGTGACAGTGTTCAAGAATCCGCGCGCTTGCTAACAAACAAACAGCATAAATAACTCCCATACTTCTCAGCATCTTTCAAATAATGGGTTTTTGTTCTGTTTCATATTGCGTTTTGTTAAAACACATGGTAACTTGGCTGGTAGAAAAAAGAATCGTTAAGAAATGTAATTAAATCCCAAGGAAACCATTACAAAATACATCTTCTTAAACAGTTGAGTTAGAAGTTAGCCTTCTTGGATACAGCAGCAGCACATGAGAACTGATGGGGCTCTATTATGGTGCAGGATTGGAGAGTTGGACTAGAACCAGAACACTGCTGGACAACACTCTGGAAACACTGAACAGAAAAGGAGTGAAAGAAAAAGCTGTCAAAAACTCAGATAGAAGTGAAATAGACTGAAGAGCGGAGAAAGCAACAGCAACAACAACAACAAAAAGACATGGGAAAATAAGACTGGAATCTAATGCTCTTTATCACGTGGGTATCGGTGAGTTGCAAAGGACTTTCTTCCCACTATAAAACTGAATTGAGAATTTCTTCTCAATATAAAATCCTGAGCCTTCAATATACAATTTTCCTTTCTCAGTGACAGTTACTACGGTGGCCAAAATGAAAACGAGCCTAAGAGAAAAGTGCAGTGCCACACAGCATATCTTGTTCACGTTAATTAGTATTTAAACTGAAAAAACCCTGTCTGCACTCCATGGTCTGCTGTGCAGGGGTCTCAGAACACGGCCCTGTTTTTGGCAAGGTAGGAACAAGCCTCGGAAGTCCTTAGACTTTCAAACTACACGATGGAAGTCCAGACAGATGCCACCACAGCTTAAGATGAACTGGGGAAAGCTGGTTGAGAACGCAAGCAATCCCACCTGCACCACAAATTCAACAGCAACGGTCCCAATCCTCACACGCTTGTACCACTACGAGCTGCATGGCAGACAGGATTCTCCCAGTAAGCCAACAGCTGGAACCTCTATTTTGATTACAAATGCAGAGGGATTTCATTGCAAACACCATTTCATTTTCAGATTGTCCCTCTGTCCAGCACCGCTGTCCTCCCCAGCACAGCATGGAGCCTGTTCCCCAGGCTTTCCCAGAGGAGGTGGGTTGAGTGAGGTGTGGGTGCTGGAAAGAAAGATATATTGGCTCACAGTTAAACAGCTTTTTGTATGCACAACCCAAGGCATAAACAAGTCAGGATTTGCATACTGGACCTTTGCATATACAGTCTGTGCTCTCTTTGGAAAATTGTTCATTAGCCCTTCTATTTCATGGGTGCGAAAACACTAGGTCAGCTTCTTTATGTTTTAAACAGTATAGAAATGAGTGCGAAATAAGGAAATCCACAAACACCTTTCCGCAGCACACGGACTATCTGAGCAGGCAGTTCTGGCCCTGATTGAGGAACAGCAAGTTGAAATTACCTGGCCTAGGTGATAGGGAAGGCCAGGCAGGAGGAGACCAATGCAGCCCTTGGGATCCTGGGGCAGCGCCAGGCAGGTGACAGCTCCTGGCTGGCCAGGAGATGCCAGGGAAAGCAGAGCTGGGGCAAAGTGAAGCAAAGAGCACTAGAGATGCAGGGACATGTCACACGAGTGTCAATGTGCTGTTAGATTTTTGTTAGATTTCTTAAAAGGAGAGGACCCCACGAGAAGGTTTCTTGGAAGAAAAGTGTCTTCAGAAGCAACTTGAAAGAAGAGAGGGTGGGGGAATCTGATTTCATAAATGATATATAGGAGTATAATTATACGGTTTTAAACGCAGCTCCAGTTCACTTGTCTCAGCAAGAAATGCTGGTGTGTGAGAGAAATCATTTATATTGCTTACTACGTTTTTTCAATCTTGGCAAGCACTTTTTCCATTCTAAGATGTGGGAACACCCACAGCAGTAATTATATACGTTAGCAAAAATACAAGATAACTTGTGTTCAGGATGGTGGGGGTTCCCCTCATTTCTCAATGAATTCTCAGGAAGAACGGTGCTTCTACATATACCACACATGGAAAAAGTTATTACTGAACATTCAAACATTGTCTCCACGATCTGAAACAGAGATTGATTACCTAAAACACCTATTAGAAATTAGCTCTGTGAGAGAACTGACAAGCTGGCCTTTTTGAGTTCTGGGTACCTTATTTTGTGTGAAGAAGAATGACAGTCCTCACAGTTTGGTGCAGCTCAGCAGTGCTGGTGTGGAGATGCCACCTGTCTCTGAGTGTGCCAGTAAAACCCAGCATCACAATGTGAAAGCTGCTCATTCTGAGCACGACCCAGCCCTGAGATGTCCGTGGGGCAGAAGCTGCAGTGCTGGGGAAGAGGCAGATGAGCTGCAGAGCCCCAGCAGTGCCAATGGGATGGGGCTGCTCACACACTCCTGCCACATGAGCTCCTGAACCACAGCACAGCTACCCACAGAGTACGTCATTAGGAAATAAGCTAGGAAAAGCTTGTCCAATCAGAGTCAGGTCACATCCACTCTGTATTTCATGCCCTGAAAAAGTACCAGGTTATCCAAACAAAATTTAGCTCCATTCTTTTCCTATTCTCATTCTTACTGTGGTTAAAGGAGAGCTGGAATGTTCAGGCTTTAGTGTTGCAGGTGTGTGTGTCCAAACTTTGCAGCAAAGAAATCTTATTGTATGCAAGGGAACTATTCACTTCTGTAATCCTATCCACTTGTTAATATTTGCAGGGCAGGCCTTGGGGATAGTCACGTTTTCTTTACCTAATCTCATTTCTTCCTGCATGCAGATTTATCCTAAATATGCTTCTAGATACAAAGATGTGATCACTCCAGTTTTTGTTTTTAATTCGTCTGTGGTTGCACAGCTCTCAAATCTCAATGAGATTTAATTACATAATGTGTTAGAAGAGAATTGGGTTAGCTTTCCTTACAGTTTCTTCAATATTCTCTTTATTAAAGCAGATGCAGATCATCAAGACAAGCAATTCTAAGTGATGGTCCACAGGCAAAATTACTACAGAAGTCTGTAGGAAATGTGCTCCTGCACCTGTCCCTGTTTCATACATTTTGGTCTTGAGGCCTCCAGACCTGGGGGCATCACACTAATCGTGCAGTACCAGAATGGGAAAATCATCTTTTATCTGACCTCCTATTTACCCCAACTCATTATTCAATGCCTCATCCTGACTTGCATACTATTTAAAGATCCTCTCTATACATACATCTAGAGACACAAAGTAATATTTCACTGAGACTTCTCTTGCATCAGTGCAAGCTAATGTGTGTTGGAATTCACACTGTGAAATTCCAGCTCCCAGGAGCTCACTTCACAGCTACAGGAGAGATTCCCAGCACCTCCAAAGCATGGTGTCCCATGAGACCTCAGGACGAAGCTGAGAAGATTCTGTCCAAACTGAGTGACACATGGGAAGGATGGAAGCAGAGGAATGGATACATAGTCCTAAAAAAAGCCCATTAAAATAAAGAACACATGAGTTTCCATAGCTATTATTCCAAGCTGTGGGCATTTAAAATCTCCAAAACCCAACCCACGTAAATCCTCTATTTTAGTATTAAAGATGAAATAAAAACCACCTTGCATATTCCTTTAATTTTAAACTGTGCATTCCCAGTCCGTACCTAACAGTGGTGGAAGGCACCTTGCTGTCTTCCCTTAAGCCATCACCTTTAACTCGAGCTGAATTACGGTGTCAGGTCATGGAGAGCACTGCGTATTTCATAACAGCTTTGCATTTGTTTGAATGGCATTGGGCAAAAGGAAACAAAAAAGATGGCTGTCTGGTTAGCATGCTGGGGCTTTAGCATCTCCTATGGAGCCAGATAGATAATTTAAAAATTAGATTATTATCACGCATTATTCTTAAGTAGCTCATAAAAATAAAAAAAAAAGAAAAAGAAAAGCCCACTTCCCCCTTGCTGCTCCCCCCAAGAAAACCCAGATGCACACAGAAAAAGCTGTCAAACTCGGTCTTGTCCAAAGCAGATCTGCCAATGTTCTGACAATGTTTGCACTGGCTTGTCAAAATGGTCACTTCAGCTGAGCGTCATTTACACTTTGGCTTACAAATTAGTTATGTAAATTACCTGTAAATTTAATATGAGGGAAAAAAACCCACCTGCCTTTAAAGTTACACACAGAATATATATGCTTTCTCTATATACTGTAAGAGGCGGTCACAGGGCTGACTCTTCCAGGCAGAAGCACTGCTGTAGATGACGATGGCACACGTGGCTCCTGCCCTGCCAGCAGCTCAGCCTGGCGCTGCTACCTCTCTTGTGCCTCAGTTTCCCCATCTGCAGAGTTAATTCTTTGCTTCACCTAATAAATTAGAGATTTCCTCCTCTTCCAAAGCCAGTTCACAAGCTATTGTGCTCACTGACATTGCTTAGAAAGGCATCTGCAGCAAGACGTGGTTATCTGTAGGATTTTGTTCTACTGACCCAGGTAGCCCGCCCTGGGAAACACACTTAGCACACAAAGCACTGCATGTTGCAGCTAACCTACAGGGCTGGATGAATGCCCTCACTGCTTATGAGAACATCTTTAAGCGTTCAGCAGATTTTAAAGATAGCTAACCATACTGTTAGTAGAAAGAGCGCCGAGAGCTTCGTCATGGATTTCTTTCCTTCATTTATATAAGAAGCTCAGGTGAATATGTAAGCATAGACAAACAGGATCAGTTACAATAGGAAGAGAAGAAAATACTCAACAGTGGAGATCCTGTACCTGGGATACTCCGACTGAGGCTGAGACGTGGATCACAGTCATCTGTGTATGGAATAAATAAATTCCAATTATACCTGCTGTAGTGGAATCTCATTATGAGGACACAGTTACTGGAGACTGGCTCTGTCTAACAACATCGCGAGTCCTTCAGGATCTACCACTGAGGCAGCACGTCTACGGACGGGGTGGACTCTTACTCTGCACTGCTGGGAGCCCCTGACAGTAGCTACGTTCTCCCCACCTCTTCCTTTGCTCCGCAGCATCTTGGATCCCAAGACAAAAATAGCAATGACTGTTCCAACTTGTCAAGGGAACACCCTCTTGAACATTTATTCTTAATTGCTTTTGTAACTTATTCTTTTTTACCCTGTAACAATTTTTCTAATCAAAACTTGCTTAACACCGTTAATAAAAGTTTTGACTGTTAATGACAACGCTCAGCGGCTAACCCCTCACAAAGAGCACGCACAACAACTTCACTATATTTAGTCATCACCATGCCCAGGCATAACGTTAATCCGTGCCTCATAGGACATGCTGACTTTCCACTAATTATTAGTGGGTGTTTGAGATCCCAGAATTAATAAGTAAACATGGTGCATCACAGAAAAGCAAACTTGAGGCTCAGGATGCTGATCTCAAAAGAAGATCAACTTATGGTTCACGTTCATATGAAATATCCCATGCTCTAAAAATCCTACCTATGCATCTACCTATATGGTAAACAGAACAGAAACCTGAGCCACAGAGACTATCCTAGAAACACCTAGCATGTTGTCAGCCCACATAACTGTGCTGCTCAGAGGAAGGAAAGATTCCAGAGGGTCAAATAACTGCTGCGTAGGTTGCAGCTCGTCTCTCGAGTCACAACTTAATTACATGGTACGAGATCAACACTGTACATGTGCAAGGTGAATTTAGCCTGATAGTGTCCTGTTCTCTGATACACAGCCCTGCAGAAAAAGAAATAAAACCCTGAAGAATCTGCAGAGAACTGAGAACAGCGAAACAGCTCAAGTGATGCACACTTGCGCTTATTATTAGAACTGAGAGAAAGCTGTAAATAAGTCCATGAATATTCTGTTTCATTGCATTCAAGTTGTTTTCCAACCTGATTCTTCAAGTGAGTTCCTACACATCAATCTCTGCAAATACCAGAGCAAAAACCTGCCACGTAAGACTTTGGTATGTTGCTTGATCAGGACATGGGAAGGGCACAGGTTTGAGACAGTTGCACAAGAGTGAATTTTGCCTAGAAAGAATGTATTTAAAAACAGTGCCTCAAAGTATGAAAAGAGTGAATTTTAACTCCAGATACATATTGACACCAACTTTTACTTGCACCAACACTTCCCCACACCCATTTTACCAGGCAGGAAAAAGCAGCACATCACGAGACTTGGGTATCTGTTACAAAGAGCTTAAACTTTAAACACTGGAAACCCACAAGGAACTGCTGGCAACCCATCCACTGACAAAGAATGAATCAGGAAATCGGTTCAAATAACGAATACATTGAGAACATCATAATAAAGTCAATTATGATTCATACACAGAAAACAGACACCATTCATTCACTATCATCCGGTGAATAAATCACTGAATTCCTCCTTATCTGAATATGTTTCTCTAACAAAGCTGGATCTTTCTTTGAGTAGCGTTCTAATTTACTGTTTTCTGACAGTAAGGGAAAAGGAAAACCTCTGTGAAACATGCAAAGGGTCAGTCTTTCCAAGGCCCTCATTTAGCAGTGTCTCTTGGCCACTCTACTGCTGAAAACCAACGCAGATCATGACCCAGGTTATGTCTGCCTCCCACCACGCAGCCCAGCAATCTAAGCAGGACACCACTATAACCAACAGAGGAGTCAGACCTTTGTAGATAGATATTTTCACCTGAGGTGAAATCCTGGCCACAGCGAGAGAAGTTTTGCACTTGGCTCCAACAGATCCAGACTTCTGGTTTGTCTTGTTGGCAACCGAGGGACAGGAGGCAGAAGCACGTTTCCCCTGTAGCTGCTCCTTTGTATTCCTCAACCACTTTCATCCACTCCCGTGTGCTTCAAGATCTTTAGCCAGACAGCTAGTTTGCATATGTTTTTGAGATATTAATTAAACACGTACAAACAAAGAAAAACCTTGAAGCAAAAGAGAAAACACAAAGAAATTGAGGAAAAAGTCTTCAGAAGTCTCATGTAAGCCAGTCCATTGGGTTTTCCCCACAGATTCCCCTGCTGCCCTGACTTCCCCAATCCACACACTCCGCTAATTCCAAAAGTGAATCTATACATTCACAATCAAGTGAAATAACATAAAGACATTAACCACAAAGCTACATGAGTGTAACTGCACACAAGCACATGCTTGTTTTAAGAGGGAATCTGATCCGCCTTGAGAAAGGCACACAGCACACTCCGCTAATCTTCTGGTTCCTGGAATTACTCTGTCCACAACAATGCAGCAATTACATTAAAATAAAAAAGTAAAGAAAAGAAAGAAAATAAATAAAGATAAAGAAAATAAACAAGCAAACAAACAAACAACAAAACTCTGAACGTGTAAAGAATTGTGACAGAACAATAAATCAGGAAATTCTATACAATTTCTAACACAGAGATTACAGAGGCAAAAAGGGGAAAAAAATGCTGGGAAATGGAGATGTTTCCAGTCAAACTTGCTAAGGGAATCTAGAGCCTTAGTTGGTCGGATGAGGGGTATTCCTTCACTAGCTCTGCATTTCAGCATGATTAACGTGTCCCCATTGTTCTCACATCATCTTTCATTGGGATGCTGCCCACCTAAACACCTCTCACGCGGCGCTCTACAATGCTGCAAACATTTTTATAAACTTTTCCACAGAAGTGCAAGATTTCCTCGGGTCTATCCAGGTCACAGTTTATTTGGGGTTCAAATCGTACTTGGCAAGGAGTTATGGTTTATCTTGTTAATTTTGCTCTTGGGAAAACAGCAAGAGGCGATCAACTTCTGCTCCTGTTTTGTATGTTTGTTTCCTTCTTATAAAAGATTTTTTCCTTTCACAATGAAACATAGATAAGAAGTTCACCTCAACAAGATAACGCGTGAGATGGATGCAATTAACTCTATGGAGTAATTTGTTTTCTACAAGACCCATGACTTCAATAACATAACATCTAAAATGCTTGAGGTATCAAAAAACTGGAAGCAAAACCAATAAGAGTAAGATGAAATGTCAGCAGATGGATTAACATCATCAAGAATGTGCCAGATTCTCAAGGCTATATTAAGCAACTTTTTTTTTTTTCCAAAGCAAATTCTATGATAATTTGAATAAGTTTACCATGGAACTTGGTTTCCCTTTTCACGCTCATTTCCTATTTTACTACTCCTGCATGGAGAGGGGCTGTTCCTAAAGTGGCGTCAGTTCCAAAGGGTTGGATATGGACTCCTACGGTCCGAGGCTTTGGTCCAAAGTTCTTCACTCTCACAAATACTCATAGCCATAACACCAACCAGAGGTCCCACACCTCGTTTGTGTGCTCTGACTCCAGAACCCACCAGCACATGAACAATGCACTCCACATGCTACACTGGCCACTGCTGGAGCAGAACTCATCAGCAATCTTTACAAATAATGATACTTTTGAGGTTCATAGGCTGAGCTTCTCAAATGTGCTCTGACACCGATTAAAACAGGGCATTAACTCATACTGCTGAAAAAATATTAAAAGCTAATCTTAACATAGAAAATAAGTGCAGTAATTAAAAGGCCCTTCAAAGCTGTCTTCCTGCATTTTTCCAAATTTTGCACTCCTTTTTTTCTTTAAATAAAAAATGTAGATACCCTTCTAGCTGATTTGCTGTGCTTGTCAGCCATCACCTATGTGCTATTAGTTGTCCAAGGGTCTGAACACACACAGCCCCTCAGGGGATGACTATATATAAAATATGTGAGACTCAATAGACAGCTGATTTAATATGACCTTATCAGCTCATAGCACAGTGTCTCCTATCATTTTTCTCTGACAAAATTGAGGTGCTTTTGGCAGAAGGCAATAGATACACACCATATCATATTTAGCTCTATTCCTAGAAATTTAACAGGACTGATGCAGCCTTTCCTGTCATTTTTCCTCTTAAAACAAGAATTTCAAGAACACTGGAAAAAATGGCACATCACTTCCTAAATGCCTATAGCTCACTGCTGAGAATACGGCTCTACACGCCTTGCTTTACTTCCAAGTATATGTTCTATGAGGCAATCTATTTAATTAAGAACTTTTTCATTTGTTTGTTGGGGTTTTTAGTTTTCCAGTGCCCCACATTAGACCAGCACAAGCCAGTGGAAGGAACAGAAATCCCTACGCGTGGGAGGACTCAGCCAATGAAACAGATGACAGAACCCGGAGTCTTGTGTGGCAGCAAAGGGCATGATGTAGGAAATCCGGCCACTTGCTGCCACTCAGCAAACACAATATTTCTAGAAGCAGCAGCAGAGCAGACACACAACCGGTTAACTTCCAGGCCTGTTTTATCTCTCCCAGGGAAAACCGTACTGGGAGCAGCAGCCGTGCCCCAGCTGCCCGCCCGCTCCTGGCTCCAGCCCAGCCATCACTGGGCTGCCGTCTGCTCAGCCCAGCAGCTCCCACAGACTGGTAAGTGAATCTCAACGTGTGCCACTGCTCCCCGTGGCCTTCCTCACTGCTGCGGCCTGGATTTTCAATTAATTCCTATTAAAACAATCAGCTCTCTTTAGAAACCACTTTCGATTCTGCGTAAGTTTGTTCTAATTAGCACCGAATAACAAAAGTCTAACAGTAGCACCTATTCTACCAACATTTTTAACAAGCTGTCAGAGAAGGAACAGTGTGAATAACAGCTGAGTTTAATACGCTACTTTGTCTCGCTTTTCCATTATTTGCATCGAGTTGCTTTGAATATTTCTGGGTGACCATTTTGAGGTCAACCGAACAGTTCTCATAGTGCTCTGACACAAAGAGTTTGCTCTCCATAAAAAAATAAGCCCACGAAGAAATCTCCCCAGATGACACAGGGCAGTGTCATCCGACACATTTATTGCCCAGGTTCCCTACTGAAGCGATTCAATACGTAATTATCTCAGCTAAGCAACAACCTTTATTTCTAAGCAGTTCAGTTCTTCAGGATAACTGTAATGGGAATGTTTTCCAACATCAGAATAATGTCATGTTATTGAATCTCAGAGGGGTTTTTCCTTTCCCAGAGATTTGATCCACGCACGATAAAAATGGCATCTTCCTCTCTGAGAGTCTGGGGCTGTGCTCCTGCAAGGCCTGCAAGCTCCTTTGGGCTCCAACAGGAGCAGAGAGCATGCACAGGGAGCAGAAGAAGTGTTTGCAAGTACTCTCTCATGCCAACCATTTAGCTACAGAAGACCTCTTCTAGTATGGAGATGGGGGAAAAAAGTCATCAAGTTCTACGACATAAACGATAACAATTCTGACTTAGGAAGGCTCTGGTCCTGCCTGGGGAAGCACCACTATACATTTATATAAACCTTCCTGTGCTTCCATTTGTCTATACCAAATGAGAACGGTGAGTCACTCTTCAGATGGAAAAGATGCCTCACCCTGCACACAAGCGCTCTCTTTTTCCATGAAAAGTGACTGAATGTGTCCAACCTTGTCTGAATACCTACAGATGATGAGGTAGGTATGCTGCAGATGGACCAGATCCTCAGATGTTATAAACAGGAGTTAATTCCCTTGAAGTCATCGGAGTTCATCCAATTTCCACCACCTGAGAATGCTGCCTACTGTTCAAACCCGATTCACCGACCCGCTGCAAACATCTACACTGGAAACAGGTTTAGGGAAGGAGAGATTGACAGCATCATTCCTGATATTCTATTTGTGGGCTGGATGACAGTTTATCTTGTCTCTGATCAAACCTACCAGCTAAGAACTGAGTTTCACAACTGCTTTGTGTTGCAACTCGCAACAAAAAAAAAAGTGGCATCATGCATTATGGCTTAACAGATCTGCATGCACTGAACACTTCTTGTAGGCTAAGGGAACTTTTATTATAGGATTTTTGTTGTTGCTGTTGAATTGAAGAGATGTAGCTCCAGTCTTTGAAGTTTAAGACTAGTTGTAAATTCCTTGAAGTCAGCCCTATTTCCTTTTATATTAGCATGTTAACAAGCTTTGGAAGACTGACAGACCTTACAGGAAGACACAGCTGGGTGCTCCTCTAGTCTGGGCTTAATGAAAACCAGAACATGAAGGCTGAACTCTGTGGCTTGTCTGCTGTTTACAGACTCGGCAGGAAGAATCCACTGCCCCAGTGATGAAGGCATAATGTCCTCATCAAATACTGATACTTTCTGTACTACCAAGGAAAACAGTTGGGATTAATTAAGAAAGGAAATGCCACAATATTTTAAATTACTTCTGTAGTTTAAACCTCTGTACCAGATGAAGTCCAACAATTAAAAGAAGAAGAAAAGATTAAAAAAGAGAAAAAACAAGAACAACAACAACAAAAGAAACCCTGTGAAAGATGGGACTTTGCAAATGGGGACTGATTAAAGCATGAAAGCCTAAATGTGAATTGGATTCAGGTTCAGACTGAAAGATCACCTTTCCACTCCTCCAACGTGGAGGAGGAGCCCAGGTTACTGTGTCTACATTAAAAATGAAAGAGTCTGGAAGAGCAAAACTCTATGCTCCCAAAATTCTACTAAGAAATCAGTGTTTCTCAGGATGACTGATTTCAAAGGTTGTTCAAGGGATGCTCAAAGGATGCTCCCTCTCCCATTGACAATGTCCTCACAGAACAAGCCCTGTTGATAAGGTTTTGTACCCTATCTGCAGAGAATGGAGCCCACGGTAAAGCAGGGTAGGCAAAGGCTGTCTTGGCTAGCACTTCCACCCTCTGGTTTTGGACAGCTGTAGTTCTGTGATTTCACACCTTTTTGCTCTGGCCAAACCCATCATCAGTACGGCCATCAGCTGCACATCACCTCTGGTCAGAGCAGGGCTATCTCTATCCATTGGCCACGTGCCTGTGTCCCTGTCTAACATGTGCAGGTGTGTAACACACAGGTTTGAGGCAGATTTATTGCCTGTCTTCTGCCACACTTGTGCTGCAAGCATCCTCTTCTTGCTGAGTCCTTTATGCCACTCCAGCCCTTTAATGCCACGTAAGTAAGGAAGCAGGTTGTTACTCCCATTTCTGCCTGTCTGCACCCTGGCAGTTGGAAAACAAGTTTGAGAGAGCCGGGAGGGAGGTCAAGCCCTGATGCTGCATTCCAGAGCTCTCCTATCTCTGGAGAACATCTAGGAATACCGTCACAACCCTGAATTTTAATAGCAGACTTTACTATGGCATCTATTTACATACTTTTTATTTAGTGAAGTATATGCTCCAACATTCCATAATTCCACACATATAAAAGAAAAATATGCATATAAATCAAATAACTGCAGGCACAACCGCCCAGTTCTAGTCAGTGACATACATGCAGTTTCTATGACAGCTGCATTTTTTCCACCTAGTTTCTTTCTATAATGCTCATGAAAACCCATATTGAAGTGCTTGGAACGAGAGAACATTCACAGACTGAACAAAAAAGCACTATTGCATTTCTATTTCACATCCTTGGTAACAAAACAGTTATCAAAAACCAAGACAAGGCTGGATTACTGGGCCACAGGCACTAAATCAGTCAGGTAAAGCTTTGGTTCTGCTGTTATTGTGACATTACCAAAAACCTTAAATATTAACAAAGATAACCTATCCAATCTCATCAGCCATACGCTGTATTTTCACACATGCCGATACCTTTTTGCTGCACACCAGATTTCCACACACGCCAGGTTGTGCAACCAAAATATCCATCCAGAAACATGAACCATGCCATGTCTGAACCTCATTTCAACCGCATCGCTGAGTATGAAAAGTGTAAGTTACGACTCTGTTCTGATCAACTCTTAAATAAATCATTTCTCATGCAATGAAGGGTTCTCGTGATCTGCAGTGGAAGGTAAGGGGGCATTTGTGCAGTCCTTATCAGAACTGCATTTTGCAATTTAATGGCTTTATTGACAAATTACAGAGACAGTAACAAGCACAAGTATCTCTCTAGCAAATTTCTTCTCTCTTTTGCTTTTGATTCAGATCATTTTCTTGGAAAATAAAAACAGTATAAGCGTGGTTTTGCTCCTTAGGAAGGGCAGCCAGCCTGGTGGGTATTCCTCCCAGGAGTCATCTTATTAAAGTACTACATAATTTCATCAAATAGGCTTGATTAATGGAATTAGCTTCCTGCTTCTGTTCTTATCTCCTAACATTTCATCTTACTCTTCGTTTATGACTGAGAATTCATAAAATAGGGACTGGTTTATAAATAATGAAAAGAAAGTTTTGACTAATATAGATTGAATGGGCTCCTCTCACAGTCTTCATAACATCCATAATGTCAAGCCCGTAAGTGATTTTGTTGATTATGAACAGCATCCTGACATGCAAACACACAATTTAGCCTGAAGACATTTGCAATTAATTAATTAATCCTAACAGAAATTATCAAAACTCATTGAGTGGGCATTGCACAGCCAGCAGCAAGCAGGAAGAGACTTTTTAACCATGAGGAGAAGAATTCTTCAAGCAGAAATAAATCCTGATGTGGAAAACAAAATGTAAATTTTAGAACAAAGAAAGCTTCCTGTTAAAGCATGGATGCACAATGAGTCACCCAAGGGTTGCACAAGGTCCTCCAAGACCTATTTTGATGCCCATCACACTTCCCTCAAGGCTTTGTGAGATGTGTCTGACCTCAGACATGGATAATGACATCTCAACTTAAAATGGTAATATCAACTTGAGAAACAAGCAGAGGGGGCCTCAGAATAGTAGAGAAGGCATCTCAGATGTTTGGCATGTTCTTTCTCTGAAAAACCTCTTGTTAAATAAATATATTTTCAACTGATTCCTGCTGTGCCCTAAATCCCGTCAAGGACAGTTCCAGAAACCTGTGTTTGGGAATTGTCATGCTCAGAGATTTGGGTACGAATGATAAGGAAAGAGTATCTCCACTGAGAGACATCAGTACTTCTGTCTCTTCTGAAAACTCAGCATAGCATTTTTCCAGCAAGCTCCTCCTGGCAGAGACTCTTCCAAAGGCAGCTGCTTAGCAGGGTATTCATCTCCTTTGAGAGATGGTCAATACTCAGGGGTACACTGGCTCTTTGAACAGACCAAATTCCACAACAGATGAAATTCTTAGTTCATTATAACTTTCATTTCTCTCCCAGGAATCGTTTTGAGAAGCTTCTCTTATAACTCTTAAATTAGCCATCCTTTACAGGTCTTGGCCAGTTTATTGAATTGATTAAAAATAATTAAAATAATAACCTGCTGGTTATGTGACTCGTATACCATACAGCTTTACATTTCAAGTTAATTCCTGGTGGTTAAGACTTCCTCTGCATCTCACATGGCACTTTCCCAGTTGCCTAAATTACTGTTCAAACAATATATATATAACAGGGAGGGCTGATTGGACAACTGAGCACAGCACAAGGAGTAATTTGCTGAGTTTTGTTTATACTAGATGTTGAGAACCCATTGTAAAAATTATAGGGAGGAGGTTTAACCCCAGAGCCTGCTGGGCATTTGCACATCCACACTTCCTGCTCTGTTTGCTAACCAAACACAAACCAGTAATTCATTTGCATGTTTATTTCTTCTAAATATGTTTATGTTTAGGACAGAAGAATCTAAATAATTGCACGATACAAAATGCATGAATGGCATAAATCTGCCCATAGCTGCTCGTTAGAAATGTACATGGATAGCACAGTACTGCAGTCTACAAAATCCAGACTTTTGTTTGCAAGTGTCCATCACAACTACAGATTAATTAGCAGGAAATAGACTTTCACACTGAGCAGATGAGAAAAACTCTGCAGCTCCCAGTGTTCATACGAGGGTGACCTGTACAGGACACTTCCTCTCACAGGAAAGCCTAAGAGGGTTTATCCCTCCACTCACTTCTGGAAAGGGGAAGATTTTCCTGTTTTTCCTCTCTTAAAATATCAGAAAGATCAGCTCTCATCCCTGCATTTTTATGGGTACCTCAGGGGTATATGATGGATGAAGAACTTGGCCACTCCATAGACCAAAACTGTGAGTAGCCAGTGGCAGCCAATGAGGGTTAACTGTACTAAAACCTTGCAGTACACAGGACCAAAAATCCCCATCATATTCCCCCTCTAGTGTCCAACTTTTTACCTTTGCAAGATTCCAGATGCTTCAAAACTGAGATCTGACTGTGTACATTATAAAACAAACAAAACACAGCCGAAAATTGTAGCCTAAAAAACGTTGCACACCACCAGTCTATGTTTAACGAGGTTATTTCCCAGACTCAGGCACACCACTATTATACCAAACCAACCATCAAAGGCCAAATTCTGTTTGGGCACAGCCCTACACAGCCATCTGTACCTGTATAAAGAGACAGCGAGCCTTAAAATCCACTATGCACCAAAGCAGCAACACCAAGACAGTGACTGCAAGTACCAAAAGGTCACGCTGAAGTATAGCAACAATTTTCACACAGCAGCTTCAGTGAAAAGGGGTTCCTGTTGTTTTACCACGTGAAAGCAGGCTATCCTGCAATTAATCAATTACATGATTTCCAAAATCAAAACGAGAGGCACAATTCAGGGCCGAGAAAGGCTGTAATTTACCTTCCCAATCCAGTAGCTAAAGGCTTCAAAGAGAAAGAACAACTGAGAAGAAAAACACATAGCGGAACAAATTATCTCCTACATGATGTAAAGGGACTGGAATCCAGCCACAACTGCTGGATTTAGAGCTCTTACATTGTACAGGAAAGTGTAACATCTGGTGAGACATGTTTGGTAAACTAAGGGCATAGGACTCATTTCCCATCCCCAAAATGTAGATGCCTTTCCAGAGCATGTATGAGTCAAGGTAGGCAAAGGCATAGGGTCTGGGGTCTGCAATTCCAATTCAGCATGTCTGTATAATTTATTTAAGACCATAACCAATTTAGGAAAGCCACAGATAACTACACTGACCTACTGGGCCATCTTGGGTTGTAAGATATTCCTTTTATCTGTTGAAATCTGATTTGAGTCCAATTGCTTGTGCTTGAGTAAGACATTCCCTTTTGAATGACATTCTTTTGACCAAGATGAGAAGCAATCATTTCACTATGTACTCCTTTATCTTTGAGAATAAATGTCCTTATACTTAATGCTTTACTTCTAGAGTAAACTTGTCTGACTTCATTTCCAGTCTTTGGTTCTTCTGGCCTTTAATTGCTATATTAGAAACATATATTCAATACCTCGTCCTTAGAGGCACTTACACATTGCAATCAGGTCACCTCTGAAAATTTTAACAGATTGAGCTCTGTGGCTTCCACAGTGAGGAAAGCTCTTCACAAAACAGTAATACTTGTGAGCATTTTGCTCTTCTCCAAAAAGAATGCCTCTTCTGTGCCTTTATTTTTCTAATCTCGTCACACCAGATTTTACTCTTCCTTCAAAATCATTAATAAAAAAGAACTTTTTCCACTTTGATGGATATGAACCACCACCAGACAGCACCACCATCTCCTGCTCTAAGCAGCATCAGCTCCTGGAGGTACAGAAGCGTCCCTAACCAATAGCTCATGGCACCTGGATTTCCCAAGCCTGCCAGGTATCCCAGCCTGCCCAGCTCAGTACTGCTCACCTCACTGCCTGCTGCTGCTAAATCACCCAGCAGAGCCTGAGGGAATTGAATACTTCAGCAGTAAGTGCTGGTCACTCGTTGGTCTTGGCTGTATCTCCGAGAACAGAAGACACCTGGTACTGGCTACCGTCCCTCTACACTGTATTTCAGAGATAGCGCTCTACAAGGATACGTGCCTTTTCTTCTCCCACAAACCACCTGTTACCTGTCAGCACTGCCTTTAACACACAGAGCCTTTATTTGTATTACTTCACCCCTCTGGCATTTGCCTGCTTCTTCGTGAGCACTTTATATCATCACCGACAATTGCATGTTTGCAGTGGCAGCGCAAGGAACGTCGGTCACCAGCAGCACAGTCCTTTTTCCTACCTCAAGGCATGGAAAGGTGGTAGGTGGTTTAAAGAGCCAGGGAAGGAAATAATGCTGTGAGCAGTACTTGATCTAAGTTCCTGTCCTGAAGGCTTGCTGTATTGTTCACAGAGGAACAGCAAATAAATCAGAAAAACTAAGCAATAACCTCCCACCTCAGTCAGACAAATAGATTTGTTTTCCCTTTTAGAACAGTTAGCAAGTTCTAATTTATGGCTGCAGGGGACAGGTATGGACTGAACAACCACACACATCAGTACAGGTTAGAGGCTGACCTGCTGGAGAAGAGCTCTACAGAGAAGGACCCGGGTGTCCTGGTGGATGACAGGTCGGCCAAGAACCAGCAGGGTGCCCTTGTGGCCAAGAAGGCCAATGGTACCCTGGGGTGCATTAAAACGAGTGTGGCCAGCACATCAAGGGAGGTGACACTCCCTTCTACTCTGCCCTGGTGAGGCCACTTCTGGAGTACTGTGTCCAGTTCTGGGATTCCCTGTTCAACAAAGACAGGCATCTGCTGGAGAGAGTCCAGCATAGGTCTAGAAAAATGTCTGGGACCTGGAGCACCTCCTTTATGAGGAAAGGCTGAGAGGCCTGGTGATGCTCAGCCTGGAGAAAGAAGCCTGGGAGGGATCTTACCAATATCTAAGGGACAGGTGTCAAATGGATGGGACCAGGCTCTTTCTATGGTGTGCCAGCAACAGGGCAAGGGGCAATGGGCCCAAGCTGAAACACAGCGATACAAGGAAAGGCTTTCTGAGAATGACAGAGCACTGGAACAGCTGCCCAGAGATTGTGGAGTTTCCTTCTCCAGAGATTCTCAAAACACACCTGGATGCTTATCCATGGGCTGCACAGTAAGGCTGCCCTGCAGAGAGCTCTTGTGGCTGTGCACACACCTGTACGCACACACACTCAACCTGTGGGTGCAGAGCAGCCCAGAGCAGCGGGTGACCTGCCCGGGCAAGGCTGAGGCAGAGCAGGCTGCGGCCAGGCCCTCCCAGCCCTTCTGCCAGCACTTGCCCCAGCACAGCCCCTCAGCGGGGCACCCGGCAGGCAGAGCCCACGCAGGTCCCAGCACATCCCAGCACACTGCCCATGGACACCCAGCTCTGAGTCATGGCCAGCTGTGCCCTGCGGGCCCCTGGTGCAGGCACCCAGGAGCTCCCCAGCTCCCGGGGTTGTGTTTGCCCCAGGGGTGGCATTGCAGAGTGGCACTCAGCTGCAGGGGGGCAAGAACCTTTGCTGGGTGCCCAGTGACATCACAGAGATGATGCACAGTCTGGGGGAATAAGGCAAGCGGTGACAGCAGGACCAAGAGGTCTTGCATCCTTCTGCATCACAACACTGCTGAGCACACCTTGTGACAGGAATGGCTGTGAGCAGCAAGGTGGGAGCTGCACCTTTCCAAGAAGCTGGAGAAGTCTTCTTGGTCATCTGTCAACAGAAGTCTCCACACCCTGAGAGCAAAGTGCTTTGGAAGTAGCGGTCATTTATGCCAGGGATCTGATAGAAATCTTCTCTTCTTCCTCCTCTTTTAACATCTACTCTGATGGGTTTTGTTTCTGTGATGTGGGAAAGCTCTGGTGATCTTTTGGACAGACACACGCTATGCAAGTTCTCTCAAATGTGAAAGCGTAAAGCCAATGTATGGAAAGCTTGCACGTAATTACTGAATTGAATAACACTTAAGGGTGATTGTACTGTGACTTCTCCCCTCAGGGAACTACAAGAGGCTCCTCGAGTAACTTTCATTTGTCACTGATAATACATTATTCAGATCATTGTCCAAAGTATTTCTAATATTTTTCTGCTTCAGAATAGTGGCAACTTTAACACAGTAATAAATCTTAACACAAGACAGCACTTCCAAGATAATTGTAACCGCTGCAGGCGAGATTACAGGTGTCCTTTCAGACACCAACTTGTTGTATTTACGTCTTGCTGCATCAATTGTACGGCTATTGTAAACTATATTATGCAAGGTGTGTAATTACACAGCATTTCAAACTCCCATCACAAGTGCACACCTGGTCTGCTTCTAACAGGCACATTCCTTCTCAAAATGACTATGCAATTAGAAAATTCCACTTCTCAAACACAGCACTTCATTTAGCACAAGTATATTTTTCTGTGAGATACGCTACCGTTTCTCCTACAGGGTCACTAGACACACTGCGAGCTATTCATTGTTTTTAATCCCAACATGACCTTTATACTAAGCAAAGAAAACAACCTTGAGATTGAAAAGCATGGCACGATGTCATGAGCACAGAGAATGATTTCAATGAAGCCAGCAGTGTTTGATTAGGGCCGGGTCCTCCCAAGGTGCCGAGTCCTCATTTCCTGCACTCTCAGTCTGCAGTTTGTACTGCCTGAAAACCGCTGTCCCAATTAAAATCGGAAAATGAGGCGTTTACAATCCTCCGACGCTAAAAGCACTTAATTCAAGAGTTTCCAACTTAAAATGCTTTATCAGGCTTGTTCGTCTCTTGTAGCAAAAGCTCAAAACTTTGTTTCTGTTCACTCGCTCCCAAACACACAGAATCACTGCCCGCCAAAAGCTCAGCCTGCTGCGAACACAGCGACCATTTGTACCACCAAGTTACTCAATGGGGACTGCACACAGCTCTGCGGGACCAGGATCCCTGCAGGGTCCCCTCCCTGCGTGGACAAACACATACCACAGCCAATGGGAAGCTCACTCTGGTTCCTGCTAGAAGGGAAAGGCCTAGGAAATGCAGAGGAACTTGCAGGAAGCTTTCAGGGCCGGGAACTGTTAGAAGCAGCACCTGCGTTCACACGTATCGCTGAGAATAGAAGGGAGATCATTGCAAATCATTATGGAAGAAAATGAGAGCTCCAGATCTCAAGCCCGCAGAAATCCTTTGAGAAAACAAATGCGTAGATGCTTTCCCACACTCCTTTAATCAGAATTTGAGATTCACCCTATGTGATCTTTCAAACAGCAGTTATCAGATAAAATCACCGCTTCTCAGCTAAGCAGTGCAAGCCCATGAATTCAGATGAATGAAGGTGTCAGATTTATACGCAGATATTTTAATTCTTAAACAGTTAAATAACAGTCAAAGAGATGCATGGTTACTTACACAAAGGGAAGGCTATAATTGTAACATCTTTGCTCTAAGGTGAATAATTAAGCAGACTCCACTTACAAAAGGATGAGAAGACTTTGCCTCAGGACATTCTGTACATCTAAGCAACAGGTTACAGGGAGCAAACAAGGCTATGCCAAAACACAAACCTATTGACTAGTTGATTTTCAGTGCTGAAAAACAACATTCGATTCCTAAAAACACCCATATACTTCTGAGCAATCCTTGGGCAATTTAACCGAATGAAAGGACAGAAGATCACGAGTCCATATGTCAGAACAGACTCTCATTTAGTCCTCTTTTTCCTCTTGATTCTCAGTTTACTTGATTTACAATAAACAGCAGAGGCAGAAGTCAGGCAAAACTTCTCTCTTCTATCTTTTCCATTATTTAGTGAAGTCTTCCTATAAAGCTCAATTGTATTAATGAATGCCTTTTGCAGTAGATTTGGAGCTCTGTACTTGAAAGTGGGAACAATGTCACATATTCGTGTTCAAAACTCTTTTCTTTCACTCTTAACAGATTTAAAATATTCATAAATAAAACTGTGAGTTCTGCTGTACAAAAAATACAAAATTCCTGTATCTGATCTAGAAACCAGAGCTGCTCAGACCAGCAGCACTTGGCCCCACATTTCAGGGCCGGCTTCTAGCCCGTGCTGCATGCTGCCAGTGCAGACAGACCAGCAGTGAGAGCACCAGTGGCCTTGCTGCTCCCCGAGAAAAGTAAATAAAAGAAAACAGAATCATTACATGTTGTCAGCATGTATCCCCCAAGTAGGCCCCCAACAGGAAGGGCAAGATTCCCTCCTGTGCATCCTTGCTCTTCCACTCACAGGACTGAGTCACTCTGTGACAGCATCTTACACAGTCCATCTGAGGCTGCGGAGATGAGCAGCTAAGCAGCATCACAGCACTGTGATGCAAAAGCCACCACCAGGAATGAGCCTGAGGTCATCTGATGTCTCAGCACATCCAGACAGAGATGAGGCAGGTTTCCAGCTGCTAAAGCCTCTGCAGAGCTGCTGGAAATGGTGCACACCTCGAGCTCACGCTGGAAGCCCAGAAGTTCTGCATTCCAACATAATATGACATTTTTCTCGTCCTGTCTTTCTCCCATCTGGAAGAGGGGGAAGGAGGTGGCTTTTTGGATCAGAGTCAGTGAACAGTTCTAAAGAGGGCTGCATGGCAGACCAGGTCAGCACAAACACAAATACCCCAGAAAGGGATTAGCAAAGAGCTGAAGATCCTGGGGACACAGAAGGCCGTGAGTCAGTGAAGGACTGGATTGTCTGGTGCAACGAGCTCTCCATCCCAAAGGACAAGTATCATAAGAGAATGATTTTTAAGCTTTTGTTTTCCACCTCCTATTAATCTGTTTGACATGACCTTATCAGGACTCTGCTAGTTATGTTCTGCTTTCCTTATGTAGTTTTTTCAACAAAGTGAAACTGCATATAGTTGTCTCCTTCTGTTATGCATTCAATTCTGCAGTGCTGAAACATTAAAACAATTTGAAGGATATGACAACGAAGTTCCTCAGTACAGTGAGCATGTGGATTGATATGTTTTGATTTTTTTCTTTAGAGAACAAGACTTGTCAGTGCTCAACTAGAAGAGCTGCCAAATGCATCATCATCTCTCATTCACTCTGACCCAGGTGCTGTCAGCCCAAACTGACTGTTTTCAGTAAAATGAAAAAATCACGTTGGGTGAGTTCAAAACGTATCCCAAGAGGTGCCAATTAGGGAGCATTTTTAGTGCAGATTCTAATGTTAATTTTTGGAGTTCATTTGCTCTGTGTCCATTACTAAGTCTCCAGCTCATAATAAGCTTTATAGCCTAATTTTGTACTACGCAGTCTCTTTCCTGTTCAACACACTCCTATAGCTGCACGTAGGAGTAGCAAACACATTTAAATATTTGATTCATTGCCATTAGCAAAAGCAAGAGAAGAAAAACTTAATGATAGATGATATGATATGCTGTGCGCTGAATGCCTTCATGCTATTCACAGCGCATTATTATCAACATACCTCTTCCCATCGTGCATTTTTTAGGGAAGTAAAACAAACAGAATGCCACTGAACTCAGGAAGATTTGCTAGTAACAGAGATTAAAGACTATGGGTCATGTAGATGCTGTTGAGTGAAAGGTTTTGTTCAAATCATGTATGTTTATTTGGTTTTGTTTTGTTTTTTGTTGGGATTTTTTTGCAGGAAACACCATGACACTGAAATGAGGGCTTTCACTCCCTTAAAAGGAATGAAGCACAAAGCTAAAGGCTGCTTTCATATATGCTTTTGTCTGAAAGATAGCTACCAAGATCTCTAATCTAATTTTGCAGCCATCAGAGTAGCAATTTAAAGCATTTACTCAGAGGAGAAATCAAAATAGAAGAGTTTGAATTTGTTTTCTTTAAACCTAGATGCATATTTACATTTGCTATTGCCATTGTGATGCAATGCTGGTGGGTGCCCTGTGCATGGAGCAGAGCAACTGGGTTCATAGTTGATCCAGAGAGTGATGTTGATATTAGAAGCAAAAACAGCTCTTTTGCAAGAATACCACTTGACGTAATGATGCAGCTTCTTCCACATGGATTTTGAGGCCAGAGTTTTGAAATCTTTAATTCCACTGATTAAAATGTCAATACATCTTTACTTTTATGTTTTATTCTGACCAAAATGCCATGAGAAATAAGCTAGGTTCTCATAGCAGTTTTTCTGATGTCTTACTTAAGGTAAAACAGAAAAGTGTTTCCTCCACACACCTCAGCATCATCTCTTCTACTAAAGCATATGCTTCTAATGGATTTCTATGTCCAGCCAGAAATCTCCAAGGAAAATCTGTATTTGATGGCAATGAAATTATTTGTGTTTAAAATAAGCACATATATAAATGACTGCACCTTTGTTAGTATTGAAAATAATGTGTCTGCTTACTTGCATAGGTCCTCAGAGAATCTGTAGCCTCTACTATTGAGAAATACAGGAACCAAAGGGGGAATACCCTCCTTAAAATTCAGCTCAGAAAACATCTAACCTCAATGAAGGAGCCTCTTACTTCTGCCTGGCAGTTTACTGTACAGGATGTTCATCATTTCTAAAGTTTACCCAACACTTTGCTTTGCCTGCTTTGAGAAGCACCACGAGGTCACAGGAATGGTGTCGTTCTCTCTAAAGCTGCTTTGATTTTTGTTATTTTTATTTCTTTATGAGGCCTGACCTGATGACTGAGCATGCTGAGGGAGTGCCATGCGAGTCCCCTGGAGCTGGAGCCCGTTTGCTGCCAGGGTGCGATGTCGCCTGCAGCAGCTGCTGCTGCCCTGAGCCAGAGCTGCCTTGGGAAGCAGATGAGCTGCAGCCAGGGCTCAGGCAGCACAAAAGGAGCCAAAAGGAGAAACCCATACACACCAAAATTAAAGTACACAACCGCTGCCATGGAATACATCAGACCAAACTTGAATTGATTAAGAAACACCTTGGATATTTCTGGTTGCTAGTATTGCTTCACATTAGGAGCTAATAGGCCTAAATGGCAGGTAGATTAAGCTGCCTTCCAGCATGTGTGTGCATCCTGCATCAGCACCATTTCCCAGCCAATGTAAGACCATTTGGTCAAACATTTGCAATTCACTTCTATATTTAGGGCACTTCCCTGCAAGAGCCCACATGTGTTTAACAAGGTCAGCAGATAAATCTGAGAAAGTCATTCACAATTTCTGCTAAGATATAAACGTAATGAACGAGAGTCATTTCTTTCTTTTGTATTTTACAAAAGAAAAGAGGTGCAATACTGGGAAATAGGTTACAAATCCAACACCCACTGCAGTGATCTCGTCACATTTCTTAGCAAATAGTGCCTTTGTCCACCTCTTTAAAAAGGATATAGCAAGATCAAAATTGATCTAGATTTTTGAACTTATAAAAGCTAAAAAGCCATGGATGTTTCCTTAAAAAAATTAAAGAAAATATTATTAAAATAATAATAATATTAATAATAAAAAGCTCCAGTACCAAAATATTTTTAAAAAACAGCTTCCACTATTTTCTATTCAAGACAAATCAGTACCTTGCAGAGAAATGGCAAAGATAAACCACCACCAAAGGAAGGGGCAAAACAATGTGAGGATGCACAGTTTGGTCTCAATCTACATCTCAGTTCATAGGAAAGACTGATGCTAACTGTAAGCAAGGTTCCAAGCAGTAGTGCAGTTTTCACAGCCTAGGCATCCCTAATTTCCTTTTTCCTTGAAGAAACTATTTATTGGTACATACTGTCTCAGTAGCAATCAGTACAATCATAAGCATGTCCATATTTTTCTATTGGAGGTGTACGTGTGGGTAGAAGACACAACAGAACCACAGAGATGTGATCAGTGGGAGTTTTGAGCCCTTTTCAATACAACTTGGTTTAAGTTATTAATAGAAACCTTCTAAAGGTTGAAGCTAAGGTTCAGCAAGGTCAAATTTATAATCAAAAACAAAAAGGAAAACCAGTAACTACTGCCAGGAGCTCCATGTTCAGGAGCTCCTTTCGAAGGGTCTCCATCCATGGTCCCCATCCCGCCCTGTCACCGATGGAGGCCCAGGGAACGCCACCAACCATTCCAGAACTGAACCTGCACTGCTAAAAGACTTCTCAGCACTACTCAGTGAAGTCAGCTGGGTAAGAAAGCGTGCACTGAAAAATGAATCCAGCACAACCCCCCGCCGAGGGCCGGCACCACGGCGTACGGAGCACACGCAGCGTTCCCAAGCGCTGAGCGCTGGAAAGGCGTCCCGAATTCAAAGGGCTCTATCTCACAGCTCTATCTCCACATGAGCTCTAGCCTGCGGAAACAGAATTCACTGCTCCGTGGACAGCTTCCAGGAGCTGTTTCCGTATGCGGTGCATGCCAAAACTGGGCCTAGTCGGCTGTTATTAAAATGTTGCTGTCAAGCTATTAAATGCTTGAAAAGCGGAGAATTAAAAGAAACTTTTATGCATGCACTCCCCACGGTGCTTCTAATCATGCCATTGATGTCTGGAGATCCAGTTTCCTTCAAAATTTAGTTACAGTTTGTGTTTATAAATCATTTCTTTTAAAGACTGCCACCAAATAACCAATCTGGTTTGAGAACCTGCAGTTTGAACAGAAATAAGACTGTGCTCAAAGCTTGCAAAGCACTCTTCAAAGGCACTGCTACAAGCAGGTGCTCTAGGGGATGAATCCTCCCAGAAATGGGGTGTTTTAAAGCATCCATTCCTCCCGTTGGACCAGTTTGCACTGGAGAGTGAGGATGGAACCCTTCCCTCACCTGCATTGCCCCCAGTTTTGCATCATTCCCTTCAGGTTCCCAGGGCACAGCTGGGCCAATGCAGCACGATTCAGCCATCGAGCAATGCTGAGCTGCTGCAGTGAACAACCCACAGCACAGCTTCTTAGAGCCACCAGTCTCTCTGCTACCTCTCATTTCATCTGTATGAAAGGATTTTCTGCTGTCTTCTCATTTACATGTTCAATAGCAGACCTTTCAAAGAATGGGGAAAAAAAAAAAGGAAGGAGTAAAATCAATGCCATCTTTTTTTTTCTCCTCCCACAGCTTTTATGAATTTCATTTAGGAAATAATTAAGGAGGGATTAAAGGACTGCAATAACTTTGGTTTAGGGGAACAGACTAATACTTCCTGTTCCTGTCTAGGACACTTCATAATAGACAAAATATTCTCTATATCTAATTACACAGCAATTTTGTGCTGATATATCTCATATGCTATGCAGGGAAAGGAAAACTTTAATTTGCAAATCCAGAATGAATGTAATTCTCCCTATTACTATCTGTACTTCCAGAGCTCATTCAGGAATCCCATTTAATGAACTATGCTTCACTGGGTTGGATGCTTTATAATTGCAGGGGTGAAAAAACATACTCTTTCCTCTAAAAAGTGTGCATCATAAGAAGTGACAAATGGAGACAACGTAAGGTAAGAGTTAAATAAAGGATGCAGCACAGGAAAGCAGCGGAGGATGCCCAAAAATAACTGCTGTGGGCAGAGCAGTGCACTTGGCAGTAGTGTCCTCCCCAGACTTCCTAACAGCCACAGCTTCTTTGCCTCAGGCTTTGCAATAGTGAGCTCTGAGCCTGGACAAGACAGAGTTAGGTAGGAAAAGCATTATGAGAGAACTGTCACACAGGGAGAACTGGACAATTTTGCCATAGTCTGTTATCTCGAGATCTAAAGAGAGGCACCTGATGCTATGCTGCGGGTGAGGAATGCTGCAAGCAGCAGACCGAGGAGGGCAGCCCAGGAGATGGCAGGCACTGGGCAAGGCCCCGTTTGCACAGAATGGAGAAGTCTCAGCAGGGATGGAGGCCACACCTTATCAGTAGAGAGCATTGTGTGGTTTGGCTTTTTAAACAGGTGACTTCAAGAGATGCATTTACCAGGGCAGCCGCCCTGGCCGGGATCAGCACAGCCACGCTGCCCTGCGGACATGAGGCAAGCACCACAAACACAAACAGGGGGGAAATAATCATCCTGTAATTGACTGCTCACTAATGGAATCTATTAATTTCTGGCTGTAGAAGAGCCAGCTAATCTGTGGTTAATGGTGTTTAAAAGATAAACAATTTGGACTGAATCAGACGTGCATATTCTCTCCAATCTTGATGCCTTGTTTCATTCTGGGGAGATTTCACCATTTTCAGGAAAAAAGGAATAATCCTAAGCAGCTAACCACTTCCAGTGTCACCAGTGAGGGCTGAGGTCTCTTTGTCCCATTTAATCTGGACCAAATGGCATAAAGTATTTCAAGACTTGCAGAGCTTCAGAATCGCTACGGCACTCTGCACTGCCTGGGATGCAAGAGCTGAGAAGGTTTAAGGAAACTGCTCTAAAAGCACAGGGAAAGGCTGGCTGTTCAGCACTGAGGTTTGAAGTATCCCAGATCAGTGAGAACCCCGTTCGAGCACGGACTCACGCCCGGGGTGAATTTGAAGCCTGTCCTTGTTTAATCCTTAAGCAGGGAAGAAATCATTGGTAGGATGATAAATATTCTTTTGTAATAACTGTGGGAGCACCCTTGAGAGGAAATCTCACAACTCTGAGACAGGCTTTGTTTAATTTAATATTCCTAATTCACAAATACTGTTTTCAAGCATTTGATACAAGATACAAAGGACTTGATATCAAGAAAACCTTGCTTCTAATACCCTCTTGACAGATCATTACACGAGTCTAATTGAATTCAGATCTTGAGATCAGAACTCGTTTGCATTTCACTAGAAATGAGATGATCATCACTTACCTTTACATAGAAATTGTGACACATTTTCATGCACATGAAACAAATACCAAAATATTTCAGCGCTTCGTTTGCATCTAGTTGCTACCTCTGTGCAGAAACAAAGTAATTGCTGCACCAGGTAATTACGTGCTCACAGGTAATTTACAAAAAAAAAAAAAAAAAAAGAAAAAAATCCTACAGCTTTCTCATTTTGGAGATATTCAGAGCAACAAAAGCTCACACCTCAAAAAAAGAGGTGGAGGCATGTCTGCTGAGATGCCCTTTTTCCATATGGACACAGCTCACTCAGAGCAAAGTTTCATTATGCACCCAGTTCCTTTTCCAGAACCTCAAGTGCAGCTAAATAATTTCCAAAACATCTTTCCCCTGTGCTAGGCTCTAGGAGGTCACCACATGCTGCCTTACTGCTAGAATTGATGAGTGATTAATGGCATATCTGAAATTTAGATCCAGCATATAGGTGTTGTGACTCTAATCACAGTGTAAGCCTTATTTTTCAGAAGGCTTACAAAGAGCTGCTTTGCTAGTCCTACAAGTCCTCCCTGAACTCCACCAAAATATGAATTAAGTCCTGGGAAATCAGGACACCACTGGTTTCTGCTATCAGGCCATGACACAATTGAAATTGGCTTAACTATAATGTGACAAACATAACTCCTGGTGTCCTTCCCTTCTCCTTGCCACTTGAATTTCTCTTTGTCTCAAAGTTCTCCACATATCGTAGGGGAAAACCCTCTTGTAACTCCCCATTTTCCCTATCACTGTGCTGAGAACTCAGGCACACAATCAGTACATAAATAGATACAAGGACCAAGATTTGTGATTTACTTTTCCCTCCAGCATTTCCCGTACTCCTGCAAGTGCTGCCCATCACCCCATGGCCTTCGGTGTCAACCCACGTGCTGCTAAACACCAGGCATGTCTAATCTCTAATGCCAAGGCTGGGTAACAGCAAACCACTCAAGTCCCCATTAGTTGCTTGACTGAATGCAACAACCATCACAGGGTGCTTTTCATCACCTCCTTCCCTCTCCCTCTTATTTTTGGGAGAAATAATCTTCTGGATAGAAGAATACGGCAACACTCTGCCATCTTGGCCATTTCCTTACATCTCACACCACACCTGATCTTTTTCCTCTCTACTTACTTGACATTTCCATGCTTTCAAACATGCAAACCCTGAAAGAAGCACTAAAGCTTCAGAACTGCTCCTCAGAAAAATACCAGAAACACATTATACTTTCTTATCCATGACTTTGTACTGTGCCTTTGCATAACACACTTTAAATGTTGGGTATGTTCCCTCATATCTTTGTTAGGTTTTTTTTTTTTTGGTCCTGTTTTGTTTTGTTTTGTTTTTCAAAAGGTCTTCTTCAGTTTAAAACACCACAGACAATTCTGTCACATGAAACTCCTGCATGGGACTTTCAGGCAGGCTCTGCCTCAGCTCCCTGAGCTCTGGGAAAGCAGAATGAAAGGTGTCATAGTGTCTGCAGGCACTTCCAGGCTCAGACAGGGTGCTTGTCTGTGTTTTATGCTGCTTTTATGTTTTACTGAGTTTAAAAATATAGAAATGAGAATTTCATATGTTAACAGAGTGTGTATAATTCTTTTTTAGGAAGCACACATGTTCGTATGTGTTTGGAGGTCTAAGTAGGAGGATTTTAAGCAAACGGAAATCACTGTAAAATAACAACACAAAGCTTTTGTAAAGCAAGCCTGAAGCTTATGTCTAGGTCATAAAATACCACATCCAATTTTGTAATAAACCTCTCTACCTGCAGCCCCCTGTTACACAGGTCTCTGCTGCTCCACAGGGCTGGATTTCAGTCAAGGGAAGACTGGGTGAGCAGCTGCAGGTCAGCTCCAGAGAAGTTCATGAGTGCAAAAGTGCCCAGTGCCTCCTAAGGCAGAAAGCAGGGAGGAAAAGAGACCTGGTGCTGACAGCACCGAGGACAAACCCAAAACTCTCATCTGGGTATTGTCCAGAAGACAAGAATACCAAGGCATCTTCTTTTGACACTTTTGCCATCACTCTTTAGTTTGTTGCCACTCATTGCACTGACCTGTAAAGTCAAGACTTGACCTTTGTTGGAGTCCAAGTGAGAAAGCAGATGAGATGCTGGGACGGAGGCAGACTTTTAGCCTCAGAGGTTGGCAAGGGAGGCAGAAGTGCTGCGCCTGAAATCTGTGTTGGGCTGCGACCAAGACATCACTTATTCCACAGCCATCCATGGACTGTCACATCCTTTCAGTACTAGAAGTGAAGGGTGGTCTGACATGCAAGCCATTTTAAAAAATCACTATTCCCAAGCTTCCCAAGAAAAGAACGCATTTGAGAGTCAGATTTTTTCAAGAAGAAAGTCAAGTCCAAACTCTAGTTAGGCCTGTCTGCAGATGTGAATTGTGCATGTAAAAATATACACGGAGACTTCTTTAAACATGAAGCCAATGATACAAAGGGCTAGAGGTAATTTTCTAAACAAAAATATGGTCCCTGCCTCAAGAATCTAACTAACTAGTTTGCATGCTCAGAAGATACTCACATTTAGGGGGAAAAAAAGGAAGGGGGAGTATTGCAGATACGTTATATTTTTTTGTACCTAGATAAAATCCCTATTCCGCACCCAGAACATGGAGGGCTGTAACTTCAAGGAGAGAAGCATCCTTCAAAAGATCACCCTAAAATGATCATCAGAACTACACGCTGATGCTACTGCTCTTAACACAAATACATAAACATCAGAAAATTTAGGATCCAGCTACCTTACTGATCCTGGACTTGTACATGTGATTGCAGGAGGAATAGAAATCAATCTATCAAGTAATTGTCAAGCTTATGTGACACTATTAGTGCCAAAAATGTTGTAATGTTTTCTCAGTACACGAGGCACTCAGCAGCCAGACCATTCTGCAGTCACTGTGTGTTCTAGATGTACCCACCCCTCCAAGCTATGAATTAAATCCCTCAGTCTGCCTCCTTCCTCTTGTGCTTTATTCCACACACACGTTTTAATGATGTCTCTCAATGTGCTGTCTGTGTCTTGGTCAGTCGAGACACCTTAAAGTCCTTGCAAGATCTCCTCACAGACCAAATCTTCCCAGGCTATTGAAAACGGATTCTGGACACAAAATATCTGAATCCTTTGGAGTTGGGGCATTTCCCTCCTGTGACCGACCACCTGTGCTTGCTCTGAAGCCTCTGAATGCACAAGCTATGGCAAAAGGAACAGAACAAAACAAATGGTGCCTAAGGTTTGCTTTTAAATGGGCTCTGAGTTTCCTGCTTTCCTTCCAAAGCACAGACGTGAAGCCTCAGAGCCTGCAGAAGACAAAGATCACTGAACCACTCTGGTGAGAAATCACAGGGATGGAACAGAAGTGCTCGAAGCACTGAGGAAGGGCAGAGCCATTGCTGCTCTCCTCCAACCAGAACGGGCCGCCCTTGCCCACCAGCTGCACTACGATCTGGGCAAACCCTGCTAGAGAAAGAAATATTCAAGTGCCATTGCAAAGCAAACAGATCTGTGTTTGAATCACCCTGGAAGATCGCAGGGCTTGGAGTGCTTAACCAAGCTGTTTGGCAAAGTTACAAAATCACCTTTAAAAAAAAAAGCAAATCTACTCATTTTTCCACTGTCAATGCTCCTTTATATGCACGATGACAAAACTGAACCCAGTTTAAAATGCACCTGTCAGATCTGTCAGCTGTCAGCAGCACTCTTTTGTTGTTGGGTTACGCTGCCAGGCGATTCCAGCGTGCTTTCACTGAGAGCAGGAGGTGTCGTCTGAACATGGCAAAACAAAACCTTGCGACTCACTCAGCAAAATCAGACATACGTTACAGCTTGGCAGGAGACACAGGCTGAGGCTGCGGGCTCAGGCTGTCCTGCACAGCACCGGGTCCCACTACAGAGCTGATCCCACCGCAGGGAAGTGACATGGGGACGAGGCAGCCCGCAGCACGTCGGAGCTCTTGGACCTGGTGCTTGCTCCCTGCGCTCACAGATAACATCCTGTCTGTTCAACAGAGGTAGCAAAACAATACTGGAGTTAATATGGAGGGGCAAATATGGGAATGCATAATTGCTATCGAGAAAAATGGGTGAGCGTGTCTCCTTTGAAGACATACACTAAAGCTAAAGCTATTTAGGCATTCACTTCCTTCAACTTGCTTCTGAGTTTTTGACACTGTGAACTGAGCCCCTCCTGGAAATTACAACAGTTGAGCTAATGAGATCTGTGAAAGCATTCCCTCTTAGAGAGAGGAAGTGATTTTCAGTCAAACAGTTGAGCATTTTCCCCACCATGTGCACAACCTTTTGTTAAAACACCTTCCACACTCAAACACCTGATTAAACAGACAGAGGGGAGAAAAAAACCCTTTGTTAGAGTTTTGGCATCCCATTTCTTCAGTTAGATTCTTCCAGTAAATTTTCAGCATAGAATTAACGTTCTTGATATTTTTATTCATAAAACTTATGCCAAGAAGAGAGAAAGGAAATAACTGATAACGCCCCACCATTTCTGCATGGGATGGAAGACACACGACTGCAAAGCTCCTCTGCAGGTCATTCACCTGAGATCTACAGCAGCAGTTTTCCCAGTATGAAGCACACGAAAATAAACACGGTAAAGACAGACTGAAATACAAGGGAAGTGTGGGCTGTGTACTGCCTGTGCACCAGTACTTATCCCCAAAGGTCTGGGCAAGCATCTATTATTTTAAATGGTTGGCATGGGCTTTAGTCCAGCAAGGCGAAGACGGTATTGTGATCCCGCTTTATGCTGGGCCAACACTGAACATTCAAATTAAAGTACGTGGCCTGCTGTTAGCCTTCAGTAATTGCTCAGAATTGAGGTGATCTGCTCCTCTGTATTGTTGCAAAGGAGCATTTGTTCACAGCTACATGCATGAAACTGAATGCAGGCAATTCACTTTCTGTCATTGGATCAAGTGTATTTAGATGAAGCTCGCATTAAGCTCACTGAGAAAAGGAATTTTGGCCGCACTCTCTATCCCTGGAAACCATCAGCACCTCTAAAAAAAATACGTAAACATTAATTGTTTGCTAAGAGATGGATTGCCAACTGGATTGGCACAACTTGCAGTTCCTGTTAGGGGATGGGCAGCCCTATCAGTCGGCATTGGCAAGTAGGGGCTGACCGCCCCAGATGGCTGGGAACGTTTAAGCAAGATGGGACCCAGATGTCAGGGAAGCAGTGAACAATTCAAAATCATATCACTGAAATGCTTAATTTCCCCAAACAATTATGCTTTCAAAAATTAAACTAAAGGAGTGTAAAACCAGGAACCCCCTGAACTCTGCTAGGGTTGGAAAGGAAACCCAACAAGTGAGGGCTGCTTCAGGTGCCCCATGCAGCCCCCCTTTCCTGGCCATATGGGGCTTCTTCCCCTTGGCCGCTTCCTCTACACGTTCCCTTATCTGGGGCAGTGTGCAGGGCCATCTATGGGGGAAAAGCCCGGCAGATGCAAGGCCCAAGTGCCAAAAGGCTGGATCTTTTTTATCCTTGCTGTTGCCAGCAGTGGCATCTGGTTGCATTGCTGGCTTCTTGCTTGGCACTCAGTGGGGTCTGGCAGCCAGCGCAGCCGAGCTGCTGCAGGTCTGGTGGGTCAGTCTGTCCCTGCTCAGCACCAAAAGCCTCTGCTTGTCACTAACCCTTTCGTTCTCAGTGGGACAGGACAGAGATCAGCTTTTCTCCAAGCATACTTTCTGTAGTCTTGCTGCGTTCTGCCTAGAATCCAGCAAAGCTGAAGCTCACTCTCAGCACCCCAGTGCTGAGGCGGGACAGTTTAGCATTAGCATGAAGTTTTCCTAATTAAATTCTCTCCTGCTTCAGGTCGGACAGGAATGCAGAGATAGTTGCATGTCAGCATGGAGACACCTTGCAAGCAAACAGGGCAGAGATAGGCACAGGGCTGAGTTTTCAGTCACGTTCACCACTGCCTACACATCGTGCACAGACTGGGTCTACACCTAGGTGTTTGCATGGATAACTAAGCCTTATGTCTATTTATGCATTCCTTTGTGGTGCCAGATCTTTGTATATTCACACGGTGCCATGTGGTATCTAAAAACTATAATCACCAAAGTTGGTTCTTCACTCATCAAAGAGATTCAGTCGCATTTCAGAACACCTGACTGAAAACTGCGAATGAAAATGAAATCCAATGGTGTAAGAAGCCTTGAAATGTGCACTTTTTCCCTTCCATCTCCAATAAAGATTTATCATGGCAAAGTCTGACTTCCTTCACTTCATGACATGCAGTTCTGTGATCAATCTCTGGGTTTCACTTCTACGTGCAGACAGCAAAGCCAGATAGCTGTGTTGGTGGCTACTGGAAATCTGTTACAAAGGAATGCTGTCACTTCTGTGGTTCAAAGAGATTTATCTAGTGGAAATAAATTTAGCGCTTAACACACTTCTCTACTACATTTATTTTTACAGACTGCAGGATGTCAGAGTTTTCCCTTGGCTAGATAGCTCAGTAGTCTCAGACCTGCCTCTGTTGAACTGTCTACATTGGTTCAAGAGCAAACAGAGGGGATAATGCTTAAACTGCAGTCACAGAAGGGCTTGTAGCTTAGCCCACGTAGATTCAAGTGTGGGAATGATTATCCTCAACTTTTCAGCTCTTTGATGCATTGTGTGAAAGATACCCACAGATCTTAACCAAAAGTTTCCTACTTTAAAAGCAGAGCCAAGCAGAGGAGCCTGGTCTTCTGGCCACAGTTTTGTGTGAATGCATCCCCATGTGAATACACTGCTTTGAGTGATGTAACATGAAAGGATTGTCTGCATTGTGCGGAAATTTGCTGTTTTCCATTACTCATACTTGTAAATGTATCTGCTTTACAGCTCTCTCAGAAATGAACAAGTCTTAGCATCAAGAAACATTCTTAACACATTTTTAGGCAACACAAAAACAACTTCTAGCCATTCCACTGTATCAAGGAAGTCATTCATGCTTTGCAAAGGCTTGCAGTCTTGTATAAGATTTATGCAATGTCTTAGATTCCCCACGCAGGTATAATCAGCTCTTTTCACAGCTTTTCCCTGGAAGACCCACAGCCTCTGCTGCTATCTGCAGTACTGCAGTGGAAAGCCACCAACGGCCTCAGATGTCTGAGTAAGGAGGAGGTATTGCTGCACTTCACAGCTGGGACTCCCCCCCACCAAACAACCACCCCCTCCTCCCCCACCCCCGAGCTGTGCTATGCTGCAGTCCCTTTCCATCTTTTACAAATCATTAAAGATGGCCAAGTGAAAATCTACATTTACACACACACGCAAATTGCAGCAATTAGGGAACTGTGCCAAGGTGTAGCTTAGTTCTTGGAGTCAAGTTGGATCTCCGAGCAGTACCACTGCTGGCTTCAAAAGTCTCTGCTCTGCCCAAGGTCTGACTGCAAGACCCCAGCTCCAATTACTGTAGACTAAGCAATTCTTCCTGAATGCCAACACAGCTCCAGAAAGCTCCACCTGCCCTGCAGACCTCCCTGCTCCTTCCCAGCTCTCAGAGCTGGCAGGGACAGGCACAAATTAACAACGGCTACAAAGATTCCCCAGCAATCAGATGTCCGTAGACTCACGCACGTGGACCACAGTGCAAATGCAATGCTGGAAAGATCTAACCACAAGGCAACGATTTCTACGCTCGACAGAAGATTTCAACATCTAGTTCACGTAAGTAAGGAAAGATAAATCTGTGACCTCCTCCAGCGTGGCTCTATACTGAAGTCTCTAGATGTAAACCCAGACTACCTTTCACAAATACGGGATTTTAGGAGCACCCTGCGGTACTCACAGGCAGCAGACAGTGATTTCTGTTTGTTGGTTAGTTTTTAAAGACCACAGGAGAGTGTGAAGACTTAAACCCCTATCATTTCACCCAGCGTTCATCCCATCAGCCTCATTCCCTTCAGCAGCTGAGGAAAAGCTTCCTACTTTCTTAAACAGTAAAGCAGGATCTACCATTGCCTGCCTGTAAGAGATTGCTGTTTTGAAGTAGTCCCTGATTTCTCCAGAAACAATCTATGAGGCCTGTTCCGAAAGTAATGCCTCCTATTTTATTACATTGACCCGCAATGTTTCACTGCAAAGCTAACACATCTGTATCTTCCCTATCCCTCCTTACACATGCAATAAAAAGGAAATTCACCTTTTCTCTCATGCTTTGTAAGTACAGGTAAGGTGCTTTTGTGTTTATTACACTTCCCTAGACTTCCTCGACTGAAAGATAAGCCTTAAGCTTTGCAAGGCTGCCTCCAGAAGGAAGCCCCAGCAGCATCACCATGCCATGAATGCCTTTTCGTTGCAGCACTGGAGTGAAACAGTGAATCCCAGGTAAAATTAGGGAGTGCTGGACTGGCAAACCCTCAAAAATTGGACCTTACAAAGCCTGGGAGTGTCTTCTAGGGAGCCTCAGCTTGAGCACACCTCTCCCAGCATGCATCCATCTGTGTGCAGATGGATCGCTCATTCTCCACAGATGACTCACGGCAGGACCCGTGCTAATCATCAGCTACCTCTGCCTGCAGATCGAAAAAGACAGAGTGTAACCTACCATGAGTTTTTCCAGGGGAAAAAAAAACTGTACAGGTGGGACTAGCTACCAGGGGGGTCTGCGCCTACACTAGAAATGAAAGGCTGCACATCTTGAGAAGCCAAGGACACAGCTCTGACCATCAAAGATGGTGCACGGCTTCCCCTGTTAAAATGATGTTTCAGCACAGCTGAAAAAGACACACTCCCACTTGGTTTGTAGGGCCAAAGACAACCACAGAGTCATTATACATCTAGGTTCAAACTGCATCAAAAATAGCAAAGCCCAAATACTGGAAAAATACAGAAAGAAAACTGTTATTTTTCCCATGCTGCCCTTGTTAATTAGTACACCATCTCTTCCATTTGATTTCTCTGCTGACTTTGATTTTGTATGTACTTTCCTAACATTTTTGGTTGTAGCTACATTTCAGAAGTGGTTTAGCATGAAACATTGCTCACAGCAGGGGCTGACAACTGTTTGGAGCTTGGTCTGATCTGTTTTCTATGGCAGTTGTGTTTTGATTTTAAATGGAAGCAGTAAGATAGTTATAACCGGAACATCCACAGTAAAAGGGGGTCACACGAAACATGCCAGACCTGTCTGGGCAGGTCTAATTTAAACACCAGCCTTTTAAGAACGGGACTGTCTTTGAATGAGATTTCTTTGTACTTCTGAAGACAGCACACACCCTTTTCCTGCTGCTTGATTAAACAGCACTTGCCCAATGAATAGATCTTGATCAGGAATAGAAAATGCATGGAGCTGTCCTAGGGAAAATGTGCTCTATCCTTTCCCAGACTCACCTGTGGGAAGTGATGTACGGCTGTACTGAGCACACTGACCTTCCATACCGGCCCCGCACATGCAGGCCTCTGCCCCATCCATGCCTTTAAAGTATTTCTTTTAGACACTTGAGCATAATTAGCCATTAATGAGGAGAAGCCTCTCACAGCAAAGCTGTACGGTTAGATTTGCCTTTGCCCTGTGTCTGCTTTGGAGGGCAAACACAAAGTGAGACATGAGCCATTCCGTGAGACACCACAGCCTAAGATCTACCATTACAGTCACAGCAGAAGACCTGAAGCACCTACAATCACTACTCTGACTTGCAGACATGGATCCTCCCTTGCTAAAAATAACCTGTTTTCACTGTGAATAACCATCTTTAGTCTTGTTCCCACTCACCCAAAAATACAAGTCAAAGAGCAGGTGAGCGCTGAGGAGGAGCTGATTTCCATGTGCAAGGTGAATATGAAAAGATTCTGTGCTTGCTGCCAGGTTCTCTTTCCTGTACCAGGAACTTCAGAAATAAACTTCTACACTGAACTCCTTGCAAATGCACTAAATTCATTTGCAGCAAGCATAAACTCAATAACAAAAACACATGTCCAGCAGAACGTACAACTTTTAAAAGAACAAATGACAACTGAAAACTCAGTTTCATCTAAAGCAAGAGGCGTTACTGCCTAGGATACTTATCTGGGATCAATTCTGCTCTCCATCCAAGTCTTTCTTTATGATCTTGGACATCGAACTCCTGATGAAATCAATATAAGATGGGTATCTACACCGGGCTCAGGTATCCCTGCTCCGATTAATTTCAGGAGTGTGCTGTTTCACGTTTCAAAATGTCAGGCTGAAGCTGTGTAATCACCCACTCTGTTGCTATACAGTGGAACCAAAAGAGCTTCTCTACCACGTGGCAGCATCACGAGACTCAATAACTCATAAGTGGTAGACCACTCCAGCATGGCAGTTATGTATGTGTCTGCTCATCTTGTACATGGACAAGAGCAAGGCCGGGCTGGCCCCATCTCTTGGGGTGACTCACATCCACGAGGTACTCACATTCATTTGGAAAGACAACAAGGCATGACTCAATGGATCAAAGCAATTTATCAGTACTGAAATCAGCACCTAATGTTAAATTCTGAATGCCTTTCTGTCAGTTAATTTACATATTAGAGCTTTCCATGGCTAGTATTAGCTGACACTAGGCCCACTTGACAGGCAGAATAGTTAATTACGTAATTACGAAATTTCTGCAGTTGGCCTTGTAAACATTCTACAGAAAGGGACGCCACTTTCACAAGTGATTGCTTTCTTTACCTTGTCGAGTACTTGTGTTCTCTATTCTTGGGGTGCATAACGAGGCCATTGGGGGAGGATGGTAAGCACAGAACCTCCTCTTTCTATCCATCCAGTCACACAGCAGCCAGGGAGCAGAGGAAGATGGAAAGATCATGCTGTAGTAAAGGGCTCTAACCAGTCCTCACACATGCATATCTTGCTATATAACCATGCAGCTGCCTTCCTGATGGCAAATGGGGATCGTTCTGCGAAAAGAATTCTTGACAGCACTCTATCCAGCTAGGCCCTTGTTTCCCAGTGCTTAGACAAACACTTTTCGGTTTATGTAAATAGTTGGTGGATCAAATTTCCCTAGCTGCCACACCCAGCCAGCCTGAATCACCCAGAGAAACATAAAGAGAGTCAACTTTTTAACACATCGCTTTTTTTTTTTTTTAAACCAGAGTACACAAGAGTTGCTATGTTTCCCTCTTCCTACCAGCAAATAGATTTATCATTCCGAAAGAAATTCCTGTACATCTCTGCACAATGCTTGTTAAAGTTTGATCTCATTCAGAGGAAGAATTGGTGTTTGTGAAACAAAGCAAAATGAATGCTTGGAGCGTGCCTTTACTTTGGGTCTTTATATTGGTGGGGCCATGCTCCCACCACCAAGTGCCGCAGCCACCAGGCACAGCCCCAGTGTGGGACAGGAGGACCACGCCAGCTGCTTGCATGGGCAGTATGAAGGTTCCAAGAGCAAATCTGCAGGAACTTGCTGGCTGTCAGGAGCTGAACTTGCTTTTCTGGGAATATAAATGTAAACCAAAGATGCTTGTTTTTGTAAGGCCAGTCGATACTCTTAGGGAACACCAGAAACGATTTCAAAAGCAAAAACTTGTATTGTGATGTCTCAGAAAGCCTCAATTCTAGTGTTAATAATTGCTCATTAGCCTCTGCACGCTCAGGCTGCCATACTACTACTATTAGCTAATGGCGAGCAAATCCATACTGAGACTAGGCAAGCGTTCCCAGAGATCTCCATTCTCTGGCCTGGTTGATCTGGACCCTTGCCTGCACCCCAGCCATACCCTTAATCCTACCCCAGCCCAACCTCTGCTCAGCAGCTGCTGTCAGAATTGAAAAGGAGTCTGAAAAACAAAGCACCAAGGTCTGATTTCTCTATGGAAACCTGAATGTCATCCCCGTTATGTCAGCAACTAACCTAAAGTTTCCAACCATCACATACAAAACACAAAGAGCCAAATGTGACTACTGACTTCATGGATAAAAGAGGGAAATCTGACCTGGTGGAGTTATTCCTGTCTATAGGCCACTGGAAATAAACTGTTGTACACAAACTACTTCGCAGAGGTTTGATTTATTGCAGGTGAACAATTCTATTGTTGAATCAGCTTACTTCATAGCAGAGCGTGTGTATAAATTGAAATCTTTCCTGTTTGTTTAAACTCTTTATAGAAATTCTTACATAGTTTCAAATTCTTGTGGTTAAACTGTTGTAAATACATGTGCATTTCCAGCTGCGTTACTATCTCTGTTCTACTGCTCCTCTAATGTTTTGGGTAAGCTTTATGTGTTGGGGTTGGGTTGGATGGGTTTTTTTTCCTACATATATAAAATATGATAACTGTCCTTAACACCTCTTAATTTTTTTCCATTCCTTTTGTTGTTATACTGCTAGGACTGTTTTTGACCCTGCCACACTGCTCATAAGCAACTTGTTGCATGTATTAAATCACTGCAATATGTACTTGAGTTTTCACTGAAGATATAAACTACAGTTCAGCTTAGCTCTTTCCATGTGATTTCTGAAGAGGCCTTAGCACTATAATGCTTTGAAACATCAGGATAAACAGAAAATAAAGCTTCTAAATCAAAAAAAGGGAACAAAGAAAACATATCCAGGTGGGTGTTAACCACAAAGCAGGGCTGATCCATGCCTAGAACTGCAGGATAGTGGGGTACATTATAGGATTTTGTGTAGCTGACCCTCTCCGAGGGTTAATGAATGTGGGAGAACATAGAACCATAGAGATCAATTAGGGAAAAGGTGAGGAGGAGGAAGGGGGCACCAGGGGATGGGAAGAGTGTAAGAAGAGCACAGAGTACAGAGAGGAGGTGGCACGGGGTGGGCAGGAGCCTGCAGGGTGGCTGGTGATGGAGGCGGTCGGTGCAGAGCTATGGGAGTTGGCACAGTCAGTGAATTAACCAGTGCGATACATAAATCCCCAGCAAAAGTGATTGCACACACCCAGCTGAAAAATGTAAGTAAACAGTAATTCCTGTCCTTTTTATATCTATTAACTCAAGCTCAAGCATGCCTTAATCCTTCATTTTATTTGATATCATTTACCTTATCCAACGCATATAAAAGGATATGTTCTCCTTCTTAGACTGTCTTCAACTTTCTATGAAACTAGCTTTAAGGAAAAGACCAATATTTGTATAGCAGATAATACCTAAAAGGAGGCTCCCTTGTCTACATAGGCAAAGAAAAATCCCATTTTAGGCCTTCAGTATAGAAGAAAACATTGTGTGCTTAGAGACGCGCAGTCTGGCTTCAGTGATGTGTTTGATATTCCTTGCATGTGTCCCCTGTGTCTGAAAACTAAGGACTACATGCCAGAAGTCACTCACTTCTCAGATATGACACTTCTCAGAACGCCCCCATCTTTGAACAAAAACAATCCGGAGCGCTGCACTCCTGTAGAGCTTTCAAACAGTTGCAAGAAATACAGGGTTATAAAGTCCCCTGCACTTCAAACAAGACTAGGGGGATTGACAGGGAACAGAAAGAGGGGGAAAATAGGAAAACCAGTTAAACAAAGGAGGCTGGAGAGCAGGGTGCAATGCCTGACTCCACCTCAGGTGCTCTGTTTGGCCTTTGGCAAGTTCCTTATCTTTCCTGTCTCTCTAAGTACTTAGAAACATTAAGGAAAGAGATATAATGATGAGACACTTTTAGAAGTTAAGTAGGGACCAGTACTAAGCATAGTAAAAGCACCTCTGGATTAGAGTTTAGAAGAAAGAAGGCTGGGGAATGGAATGATAAAGCTTGGATTGACATTAAATGAATGAAGTATCAGCTCTTGCTTCTAGCATTTGATTTTGCTCCTGTATCGCAATGTCATCAGAAGAAACCTGTACTACTTTGCCTCTAAGGGCCTTATTTTATCTTCTCACCTGCTCCTCTTCTATGACTATGACTTCTAGTCCCATGAGCTTGCATAATTGTGCATAACTGCAATCAGAGTGTGACTCTGCTGAACTGGCATCTTTGCCTCTCTATCCAGTCATCACCATTTTATTTCAACATGTCCTTAATTTTCTCCTTTTTCTTCCTACAGGCTGAGCTGGGAGTGTGGATTATATGTGTTATAAATGGATCTCTCTCTACTTACCATCTGAACATTGTTATTCTGAAGGACTTTGTGCTGAATTTCAAGGTTCATTTTTGATTGCAATCTTTGCTAGCAATGGTGTTATACATTAAAACAAAACCTGCATGTATAGCCTGCACGGCAGATGTTTTAAATACTTAACTTAATCCATTCCATAAATTCATACTTCATAAATACTTTCATGCCCTAGAATGAATCCATAATACCTGGTTTCTTCCATATCTACCATTATTGTATTAATTGTAAACTTCAGCCTCCATTTGGCCAATCCTGTGATCAAGAATTGCTAATATCTTTCAACATTTCTGATGGGAGTAGCAGTGGGTTACTAGTCTAACTTTACATGCAGCAAGACCCAACACCTCAGGAAAATATAGAGCTGTACCAGAACTGTACAATGAAAAATATGAAGATGCAGCCAAACTCTCCATCTTTACCTGAACTAAGTCTCCCTCAGCAGCCTCCAGCTTCCTAGCAATGTCTAACCCCTTGCTGTGTGCAGATGGCTCTGAGTACCAGAAATGACAACTAATGAAAATCAGGAAAGTGTCTTTTGGAATTCCAAAGCCCAGATTCTTATAAAAACTGCCTTCACATGATCAAAACCCAATGCTTCCTGAGATAACCCAGATAACATCATTTTGTCCATAAAAAATATCAGAAAGAGAAAGAAAAAGAGAAATACCTTTCTGAAACTGAGACACCAACAATCAAAAAATAAGTACGAATACTTGGACTACGAGGATTCCCTTGTCCAAACCAGTACCACAACCCTGAGCTGTTACAGGTGTACCCAGGGGGAAGAATACGGCAGCTTTTACAAACATAACCAGAAATTTGTAGAACTGTGGTGTGCAGGTAGGCAACATGACCCTGATTTAATGCATGGAGCCCTTTTTTTCACAGCCTCTGCTAGGCACAGACCTCAAGGCAGTGGGTCTGCATTTGTTTCAAGAACGGAGCAACTCATCCATATTAAGAGTTGTTCCATATACCTACCTGCTCTTGGTACAGGTGAGAAAAAGGTATTTTCTACACAAATTTCTGCAAGCATTTGTATTGATGTGGGTTGAAAAGTCTATTGAGTGGGAAGTCTATCACCCAGTGTTTAAACAGGGCACGGGTGCTGAAGCCTCCTCATGTTCATCTAATCAGCAGGAAGAGCAAACAGTTTGGAAAGGGAACATTTTATGCTGTCTAACATTTGTGAGTGTCTGTGTACATAAAAACACTCCGTACTGCTGCTGAATGACTTTTCTCCCCCTCCCTATTTGGGTTAGTTCCAGAGCTAGGATTTACTAGGCAACAAATATTAACTATTGCTACTTCATCAAAATCCTGCACCAATGCATTTAACCAGTTTATCAGCCAGGAAGATGATATTTTCATATTTGCTAGCCTGGAGCTTCACTAAAATTAAGATCAACTGAGTACAGCTATAACAATTATCAATTTTCATTCTTGGATAACAGCTTGAAATTGCCTTCAGGAAAAAGGAGGGTCCTTTCATTTGGATGCAAAAAAAAAAAAAAAGAAAAAAAAATAGATATAAAATTAACTACTTTTTCTTCCTCAGGCTAAACATGTGGTTAAGCTCACTAAAATTATTCAACAACTTTACAGGTTGCATCCGTATTTGCTTTAGCTTTTAGGTTGATAAACGAGTTAAAAATAATAATAAAAAACCCAACTTGTCAGGTATATTCAACTGCATTCTCAGCCTGGACTTCTACCTATGCAGTACTAAATTACTTCCTGCAGCCTACAGCTGAAACTGGACTGAAGGGGAAATTTGAAGTGCCTCTGAAAAAATGCCCTCAAAACCTACCCAGGCAGTGTCACCCACTGAATTTAATATGTTTTGAGTCCAGACTGAAGCACACCATCGGTCAGACTAAAAGGTCCTGCTTGACAGTGCAGTTTAGCTTCAGTTGAAGAGGCAACAGTTTTACTTAAACCGTGTGATAAAAGTTGAAAACGTTTTAAATATCCACTGGTGAATGCTTGGATAGAAATTAAAAGTCTTGACTGCTTGAAATTACTTTCACACTGAGAAGTGGAGAAACTGTTCCTTCCCTACCAGCTTCGGGGCTCTGCTTCGTACCAGGAGCCTGAAACAAACACCAGGAGGATCCGGTGGCTCCAATCCTCAGCAAAGTTCTGGCTGAGCATTTTCCTGATTCCTCAAGCAAAACTTGCATATCCTGTTCAAAGAAAGTTCCCAAAGGAAATGAAAACTAGCTGAGCAAGCAGTCAACATAATGTATAGAATTGTCCCATTTTGGTTCTGTCCTCACTCCTCCTTTTACCTACTTCTCTATCAGAAAATGCTTGAGGATTTATTTTTTCTCATTTGGATACAAAATGAAGGCTCTTACAGCATGGAGAAAACACTTTTTTTTTTTTTTTTTAGGACTGATTTTTCCACATGAAGATTTTCCACTGAAGAAAAACTTACCATTTTTTAATTGATCCTACCAACCACAGTGAAGCAAGCACATGCAACATGGTGCTGAAGTAATGTCATCTCTAGATTGCTTAAAGCTGTACAAAGATTAAAGCAGCACAGTTCTACCTTGCTCAATCTGCACGACTGCAAACTACTTCAAGGCACGTGTGGTATCACATCTCATGGGACCGCGGATCCCAGGAAAAGGTCAAAGGGACTGACATCCTGTTGAGCAACATTTTCTATGACTGAGACAAATGGAACATCAGATCAAAAGGGAGTAGGCTGAATAAAGGAGAAACTCGCTATCAATTTGAAGACACAAGACAGACAAAGCCATTTCATCAAGAAAAATTAACTCACATAGATAAGAGATAAATGGCGAAACTGTTTCCAGGCATGTTGATAAAACTATTCCACCAAAGAGGTCAACTGCCTATATAACGAAATCTCAAAATGAAATTGGACAACTTTTTATCCTGGTGAAAACATTTCCATATTAAGGTGTACCATTTGCAGTTCCCAGGCTCAAATTTTACAGCTTTTTTTTTTTTTTCTTTTTGGAACAGATTTTCTTCTAAAGTTTATTGAATTTGCGAAAGTCACCACCTTAACTCTGTGCCCATGAAGGAGAGCCATGTGCACCATTAAAGAGCCTTCCAGGAAGGCAGAAAGCCATCCCATGGGTCTGTGTGCAACATCTCAGCGACTGCATGAGTTGGTGCACAGTTTTCAGCCAGCCCACTTGGTTGAAAAGTGGGTGTACGTTTTTGAAGGTGGTGAGGAACAAGTGAGTAAGAACTCCAGTGCTTCTTTGAATCCTGGACACAAACAGCAATCCAATGAGATGGATTTTTGGTGGCTACGCCGCAGCCAGCACTCTGTGGCAGAGAGCAGTTTTCTCCCCAACAGTATACTGAATGCAGTTCTTGCTGATTAACCTGCATGGATGAGAACAATTCCACTGAGCTCAACCAGAAGAATGAGCGGCACCTTTGGAAAGGTTATTCATACGGGGAGCTGTTAAGCTGTAGCCCAGCAGGGCTTCTCCTTCCCCACCCCCTAACTCTAATCAAGAGCACAGGGCAGCAATTAGAGTCACCGTCAACAGCTGCTCCCATACCATTGAGAAGCTTCCATCCTGCCAGGGCTCTGAAACACAGCTTTGGGATCACAATTAACACACCTCTAATAGCTCTCTTCCAGACCGACGCTCTGTGAGCGTGCTCAGAAAACGATGCTGGACAGGTTCGTTTTCACAGTCACAAAGATAACTTGCAGCAAGCCCAAACAACAGCGTATTTCACAAAGAATTGCTCTCATTTGTCCCCTGTGATAGTCCACATATATCTGTCAACGGTGACAACATTAAGGAACTATCTAGATACAAGTCACAAAGCCATTACGCTGCCGGTGGTGTAACTGGCAGGTAATAAGATATCCACATACCAAATAATCCACGATTCATTCATGGGGACAAAGTTAGCTTATGCTGCACACATAGAAGGGGGAGGTAATGCACACTCATTCATCTGTGCTTAGTTCCTCCTCCCATCTCAGCTGCAGCAGGAACCAGCTGGCTGAACGACCATGGGAGATCAGGGCATAACTGCAACCCAACTCTACAAAGGACAGCACTGCTATGACAGTAATTTCCCAGGAACTTTCAAATATGTATTTTGTCCTCAAGTCTTCTGTGTCTGGAAACACAGACACACACAAGCTTTTGTAGATCAATGCAAACAGTGTATGAAATTGAGCACAGCATTAGGATTCAGGCCCCTCTAGCTACCTGCAAATGTAGAGGAAATTCAGGATTACCAGCACGTAATTGTGGAGTTGGGGGAGCCAGCCCAGCATTTGGCTTTTCCCTTGGTTCAGATTTCCCTGCATATGGAAAGAGTAGGTGGATATGGCAAGACACAAAGTATTTGTGTATCAGCTGATGTCACATATGAATGCAATTCCAGATTTACTATTACAACTCTTCCTTCATCTAGGCAATAACTACCTGCCTGCTAAAAGGCATCGGATTCTTTTATTGTTAAAACGAAACCGGACCTGGTACCCTGGGGCAACTGATTTCAATCTCCAAGTTCATATGGTTTTTCTTGCTGACAAGACTGGTTTGAAGGAGAGCCAAAACGCCAGAGGCAGTTGCCCTTGCTAAGAAGAACCTTGAAAGACATTATGATGATTGTTAATAAAGTGCGCATACACATGCACACAATTTTCTACGATAGACTGAGGATTATAGCTGGATCCCCCCATACTGCAGATGGGACTGATGGAGGCAGTGTGCCCAGCTGTGGAGACAGGAAATTCTGAATTTGCAGAAAGTCAAACTCAGTGGCTTCCAAGTGCAAGAGGCACTCATGTCACTGATCAGCAGCACATGCAAACAGTGGATTTTCATGCAGTGTCAGTGCTCTTCCACAACAGCAGCAGTGTCTCTGTGCTGTACAGGTTATCTGGCCCTTTCCAATTCAACCTGCTGTGTTAGACATGGAAAGTACGCACAAGTCACCAAACCAAAAGTAACTGAAAGGTTGGAAACTGCATTAGTCAGGATTTGTTAGAAAATGTCAGAATGGAGCATTGCACACCTGGTGTGTTGCACACAATTGTGCTGCACTGCCCTGAGATGAGCTATAGGGACACAAACATCTAACTCTGCTTTATGGGGCGTGATGATTCTTCCAGACAACACGGGTGAATCAGAGGGAGCACCTTGCTTACACTGTCTCCTGTTTTCTCTGCATTCCATAGAACTACGCTCACTACAGGTCTCCACTTTTTACTAACTGCGTACCACATTTATCTTAAATAGAACTCGCATTTGAGTTCTGGTTTCTCTTAGAAGTGGACTACAGTGATGAAAAAGCTCAATGCTCCTGACGATTCTATTGCTCAATGTGTCACCCCTTCTAGGCAGCAGCTTACTACAGTAGGTTTTGCTGTGCTAAGCGGGTGCTCTGAATAACTGCACCGCACTGTTCCAGTTTTTCTGGACCTACTGCATTTTTCCACATTTTGCAAACACTTTAGAAAAAAAAGAAAAGAATAAAAGCAGCGGCAGCTACTGTAACCCGTCAGGGTGCAGCATGCGGGTGCTGGGGCCAAGCTCTGTGCTCACACCCCTGCTCAGAGACCAGCAGACTGCAAGGCAGCACCGTGCCTGGGCCTGGAACCAGCACCAGCCCCATTTCCAGGCTCTGCTTTACCAGTGTGAGCAGAAGACTGCCGTGAGCTCCTGGCTAAACAGGCCCAAGAGCTCTCTAGCTACTTCATGCGATGAGAAGCTACTATCGCCCTAGCTAGCTGGATACAAGTCATGGCCCAAAAACAGTTGTGTATTCCACAGCATGCAAGCGGACTCCTTGGAAGGCTTCATACCCACTTCCAGAATTCAGTTAAAAAAGCAGATGCCAGACATGACAGCATACCTTCTGACAGAGAGCAGCAAGGGAGAAAGCTGGAGTCACACACAGAGGTTCTCTGCATCTCTGGGTGACCAGGTTAAACACTGTGGTTAAATGCTGTTTCTTAGGCAGCTTTAATTTCCTAAGAAATCTCAGAAGAACAAATACAGCTCTCATGCCTATTCTTCATACAGCTTTTCACTCTATCACTCCATAAACAAAAAAAAAAAAACAATACTTTATTTTCATAGATTTAATGCAATTACTTCAGCCCAGCACGTTGCTCTCTCCCTGGAAACCATATGTTCACAGCAAACACCCTCAGAGCTTCAACCTCAGGCGTATCTGCCCACCAAGTCAACACAACCCCAGGGCTTAGCCCTCCTAGCTCAACACAAAGCTTCTTTCCATCTTTCACTATGTGTATCTGGGAGCAGAAAGAGCTCCTGAACAATGAGGGATTCTGATAGAGAAGACAAATCCTGGTACCAGAGTACTTAGGACTGCATATATGTAAATAGTCTGTTCATAGATAGCAGGAGATGGCTCTTAACTTAGCAACAGCATAAATATAGCTTGGTCTGATCTGAGATAGTTGATGAAGACATTTGTTTACTCGTGTATTTTTTTTTATGTAAGATCATCCACAGTGCCCAGAGCATTGTCTGGGAGCTCTTTTATTACAGTTTGTAAAACTCCAAATAAAAACAGCAGGCAAGATGATCACTCTTTGGAGCTCTGCCTGTGCAACAAGAGGGTTTGGGTTGCATCACCAAGTATTCAAAACAAAATAAAAGGAATTAAAATATCAAATCTTCACAGCTGTGTATTTGCAGTTGTGCACATACAGACTTGAGGATGGCACAGCTTGCACACATTCTTACTACAGCTGTTTGCAGAGCATAAGTGAAGGTACTGTGACAAACAGCCAACTCAGGGCATTCACTGGGACATGCATTTGGTTGTCTCACACAGTTCGCACCCACCAATCTGCCTCTCAAGTGATTTGACATTAAGAGCATCTCAAATAAAGCTGCAGCTTCATGTGTGCTGGCACGCTAGATGTCCTCATCTAATTCACTTCTCTCAGCAGAACATGATCATAAATAAGCAGTGAATTTGTAATAGATTTTATTTTTTTTGTAATAAAGGGGATGGATTAGCATGAGTGCACGTCAAGGTCTTTCTCTCACAGTGCTCAAAAACTGTGCTGAATTTACTTACAAATCTTGCCTGTGCGTTCCTCCCTCACTTCTCCGATCACTTGCTGCATTTGTGAGAGCCATGCAGCAGCTCAGCCTCCTGCATCATGACATGCCAGCCCCATCTGCTCAGGCACAGCTACTCTTTCCACTGCCAGTCGTCCCTGCTACACTCAGACACTGCTCCAGGGCACAGATAGTGTAGCTGTCTAACCTCTGACAGATGCACAACAACCTGTGTTCCCCCCAGTACAAACATGGCCAACAACACCCACAGGAGTGGATTGTGGAGCAAAGGAAGAGGGTGGAGGATTAGTCTGTACTGCAGAGGCAGTCAGATATTTGTATATTTGCTTCTTATGAAAATTAAAATTGATTAAATGAAATATAACCTATGCAGACTTGCAAAAAACAGCATTCCCTCCCCTCCATCTGCAGCCTTTTCAGTAAGATGCTGATAAGAGCACATACGTGCAGACAGCACAAGCACCCAGCTCATCACTGCCATTACTGAAGCCATCATATGTGGCTAGCTTTGCAAGGTAGGACTTTGCATATGCTGAAGACAATTGTGCAAACAAATGAGGCCATGGAGTCACTGGAGCTGGAGGGGACACAGTCACAGCAGCCTCAGACTGGGAGGCTGAGCTCTGGAATTTTGCTGCTATCTCAGGCAGGTTTGGCAATGTCACTTTCCTCCCTCCTAATTAGGGCACCAGGTCTCCCTCACAACCTCTAATCTTTCAATCCAAGAAATCAAATTGCCCGTAATTTGTTAACCAGTTTAGCATCACCAAGAAATCAGGGACCACAATACTTTAGAAGCACCCTTGGATTTTCAGTTGAGAATTTGTCAGGAAGATAATCCAGACAAAAGGTTTGGCATATCCAATCCAAGAAGGCCACAGCTCCAGATGTGTCCCCACCTTCTGCTCTGCACCTCAGTCCACTTCTCCAAATGTTCTCCTTCAGAGCAGAGGACATCCTGGAGTGCTTCTCCCCCTTTTCATCCTTGTGCCTTCCACAGGCACCATGGAAACAACTGCACGCACCACCGCGCTCTGCTCCTTTGGTGCTGTCTGTCCTTGGCTCAGTGACATTGATAGCTGTACCGCAGATGCCATCGGGGACGGATGTCCTCCAACAGCCAGACAAATTGGAAGTGGCATGGGAAGGATGATTGACACCTCCTGTAAGTTCTTGTTCTGTCAAAGCTTTGTAATGTTGTTAGTTGTCAACCCCAACCACTCTGCCATTGCTTTGCCACAATCCTGTGTGATGCCCAACGTCTATCAGATTTTTCATCTGTTTGCCACAGAGTTCACTAATTCCATTCTCAGGGCTGTGTGTATACCTTCTGTGTAGCCTGAAGTCATGCAGTCTTGTGAAAGTTCATTTGCTTTCTAGAGGATGCTGGAAAAATATTTTTGCTTGGTAGACTTGAGTCTTAATTTGAGCGTAAGTGCTCATGCACTACCAAGCTCTGTATTTAACTGGTGAGACTTGAGAGAAAAATAAACAAAAAAAACCCAAACAGACTTAGAATTTTCCCTTCTCAGAGTTCAGCCATTTCACCACAAAGCCTGGCCAACACAGAAACTGCGGGACAAGGCCAGCTGAAGACAGCCCTGCATCCTGACTCCTACAAAGTCCACATGCAGAAAGACACCGTGCAGTATTTCATCACAGAATTACTTCTCCACACTGGAAGGAAAAACAAAAATCTCTTATTCATCATTTAAGGAGAGCATTACTTCCGTCCTGAAGCAGGAAGAGTTACATCCCTCCACAAAACCTCTGTTAGAAGGACGTTCACTTTTTTCTGTTAATTTTCAGTGTAACAAATTTGAATGCTGACATTATCCAGAGGACCACTTCAGGATCACAGAACACTGGCAACCCTCTGGCTTGCACAGAGTTTTCTTTACAGTCTTACAAGGCTTTTTTCACTTGTATTTAGCAAAGTCAGCTGCTACCATCACTACTGCCTTCCTAAGTCTCGTGAACAAGTAAAACAAATGGAAAGGTCATTCCCAGTAGTGAATGTCTGTGGAGTCAGAAGCTGCTGGTTACTCACATTGCTGAACTTGCTAAAATTTTGCATGCCAAACAGTCATAAAAATTGCACAGCCAGAAATAAGACCCATGTATCAGAACATCTCATCCAGGAGCCCTTTCCTGCACACTCAGTTTTGGACCACGTTGTCAGGAAGCTATTTCAAACAGTTTTAAGCAAGGAAGAAATTGGAAATTTATCTCTCAGTACTCCAGAGTTGAGAGTGTGTTGAGGCACTAAGATGCAAAACAACCAAAGAATCATATCTTTGTTCAAAAAAAGAAAAAAGAAAAGGAAGAAAAGCCCAGTAAGCCCAAACAGGAGTGTACAAGGATCACTCAGTGGTGATTCAGTCGCTTCCTTGGAGAACCAGTGTATTTACAGTCCATGCCATGGAGGTGTGCTGGGATGGGCTCAGTTTCAGGGCTTTGGTAGGCACTGAGTTTCTGAGTATTTGCCAGCTCCAGCAGAGCATTTCTGCAGGGAAGCGAGAAAGACCTTTTTCTGTGAACGTAAACGAAGGAAGGCGGGCCTGAAATGCTCTGTGTTGAAGAGTTCCGTGGCTTCTTTTTATACCACAACTTCCAAAGTTGCTCTACGCTGTATTTGAGCCCATGATTTTCCAAGCAATTTCACTAGAACTTTTAATACTTGTATAGTTGCATACAAGTGCAGACTGCTGCATAACTTTATATAAATGGAAAACAAAAGGAAAAAAAAAATGAAGCCCCCTCATTATTTTCCATTAATTATTAAAAAAAAAAAAAAACCCTGAATATTTTGCTAAAATAGAGGTTATAATTTTAGTTTCAAGAAAAGCATTCACCACTAAACATCTTTCATCTCTGTATTTACTCTCAGTCTTCTTTAGGAAGATGCAAGTGCTTTGCATCTCAACTGAGAGAGGGGATGGGAAGTATCAAGGTGATATTCCAACAGTCAGAGCTTATTACACCTCCCTGAAAGTATCAGTGGAAAGATTCACAGTCAGCAAGAGTCATCTGAATCCACCACTGCGTTTTCAGGTCTGTAAAGCTGAAAGAAAGACATTTCATACCCTAACGGTCCTCCACTCATGTTTTTTCCTATAAAATTTAGTTTAGAGCAGGGCAGGAGAAGGGGGAAAACAGAGACCTGGAGACGCAATCAATAACTGAGGTCTCCTGTGCTGAGTTTTCTAGCTGGAATCAAACTGCACATCTAGCAAGGCTGTCACTCAAAGGTGACTCATCTGTACGACAGCAGGAACTGAACCATGCCTTTTCCGTGCTGCACAGTAAATGTTATGTAAACACCACGGATGTCTTCATGCATGGATTAGGAGCAGGACTGCACAAGTTTTCAAGGGACGGCGCTGCTTAGTTTGGAAGAACTCATCAAGATGCAAGGCAGGCTGCACATGGTCACTGCTTTGCCAGCCCGGTATCACAGGGCTGCGGCTTACCCACAGCCACTCACACTGCACTCAGTTAGCTCCAAGCGTGACAGCAAAGGAAAACAAACAAACGTAGGCCATCCCGTTGTGTGGGCTGGAGAAAGTGCATTTCAAACAGGGAAGCAACTCCTAAAGGAATACGAGGTATTTAAAGATGGTACTTCCAACCTGAGCTGTATTTTCTGCCTTTGGAAAGGTTGGCCACGAGCCACATTCATTCAGTACCGCACAGTGACATACAGCTCAGGTGAGTTTAAACACAGTTTGGCCACAGTTTTCCCTGCAGAAAGGCTGGGCTGGACTGCTGTGGGGGGTAATGAATTCATCTGCACCTTGCTCAGCACCGGGGGAAGGACACAGGCAAACCCTGGGGACTTGTCTCTGGGTCAAAGAAATGCTCCATTGCAAAGATTCAGATCGATTTTTTTTCTCGTATTAATTATAGTATTTATATTAAGAAGGATCAGAAGAACAAAAATAACCAAGTGAACACACAAGTCTTATCGTTAGCAAAGGATTTCATCAGAAAAACTCCTACAAGTTGGGGCAGGAACTGCACCTCGCTTTGCGTTTGAACGCCTGTGCCTCCTCAGTACTACCACAGTGCAAATATTTAGTTACTCACCAAAAGAGGAAGAAAATGATGTTCTGCAGTTGCATAATCAGGACTCCAGAAGCTCGGAGATGCCTGAATTATCATGCTTTTTAATTTTAAGAGTGATGAAATTCATCCATGTCCACTCTCATACTGTTATTTTGTCCCCACAGGCCTTCACCGCTCAGCACAAGGGACAGAGAGTGCAGGTGAAACAAACAGGAATCCTTCCCTGTCTAAGATGCCCCAAAACTAATTTAATGCCTGGCACATTTAGAACATTGGCAAAATGAAGCTGTTTCTTTCTATGCTTTTAAATAGCCCTTAATATTGTTTCACCAGACCGGTTCCTAGACCTCAATGATTTTATCTTTACAAGACCTTGGTAAGATGGCTTTTTCTGTTTGTTTGCTCCTTTGGGATAGATGGACAGGGGGGTTGTTTGTTTCAATAGCTGGAGTAGAGCAAAAGACTTAGATTCTCAAGGATAATCAACTTTTGATTGCCCCACTTGAAATATCCAAAACCTAGTTAGTTTACTTAAAAAAGAGCATTCAGGAATCATATGCCCTATAGTATATCCAGTGAGCACTTCTCCAGGCTGCACTCAGAGCTGTGGCTACACAACAGTTCCCAAATGAGAAACCAAGAGCCTCCATTGAGGCAGTCAGGAGGTCGGAATCATGCTCATGGGTTAATCTGGAAGGGCAGGAACAGGAAATTCATCCTACCAGTTCAACCCTGCCAAAATTACGAGCCACGGAGTTTTCAGGTAGGTTGTTTCATAACCTCCACGCAGTGTCACCAGCAACAGCAAGAAAAGTGCTTTACAAACATGTCTCCCAATCATTAATCCTCCAGTGTAACAGGCCCTACAGTTCTAACAAGGACAGTGTCTCCCAAAGAAAAAGAACTTCTCATCGTGCAGTAAGTACCACTCACACCAACACCTGGATGTTGTCCACATCATTTTACAGACTTGTAAAAAGAACAACCCTGTGGTTTTCTATATGTGATGTATTTAAATGCTCCTGAAAACTCAGCATGAGAAAGCCTGGGGAGGAGAAATGGGAAGGGAAAGAGCCATCTCCACCAAGAGCTCCAGGCATCTAATTTCAGTGACACCAGAGCAACAGGCAGTACAGAGGCTCCTTGGGAGCAGGACTGATAGCCCCCAGCCTAGATATTGGAGGGACAGGGCACCAGGAGCCCCACCTGTGAGCAGAAATGCCCCAGGGTACCTGGAGTGCACGTGGCAGGGTAGGGAACCCTGATTTCCCCACACTCCCAATTAGCATCTACTCTCTGGATGGGCTTTCCCTGGCTGAAGTGCTTGGGGAGAAAGCTTTCTTTCCCCCACCAGCAGGAACAGGCATAAAGAAGCAAAAAATAATAAAAATAAAAAATAAAAATGCTGCTGCAGGGTTTATTTAGGCAGAAAAATACTCTCTGATGAGGCTGAGCAGAAGAGATTCTAACAGTTTTGTTTTGTACTGAAACTTCTGGGGGTAAAAAGCAGGCATTTTTTGCTCTGTAGCTGTGGAAACATTCTTTAGAATGCTTTTGAAGAGGGAGAAAAAACTGATTTTTTATGCTTAAAAAAAAAAAAAGAGAATGACAGAAGTTTCGTTTGCACTATAATGCACTGCATTGGTCAGAAACACACAATGTACTGAGATCCTCTTGGTTAATGTTTTGAGAAAAATGAAATTGGTTCATACAGAGATGCCTCCTTTGCAATAGCGGCCCGAAGCTGAAATCAGTGTTCTATCCTTCCCTGCCAGACAGACAGACAGCCAAGCCCCAGACACGCTGAACAACCAGACCCAGTGCCTGCAGTGCAGCTGGAATCCCCCTCCCTGAGACTGCAGCAGTTCTTGCTAATGAGTACCAATGATACATCTTCTCTGCACTTTTTCCTGTGCATTTTTCCCTGGATCCTGTCAGGTGAGCTGCAGGAAATAGCACCCGCAAGAAAGGAAAGTCCTAAACAGCTCATCCCCAGATGTCACATGAGCATCTCTCTTCTCCTGGCCTGCTGAATCGCTTCAGGTTACATTACCAGCCAAAAGCAACAAAATAAAACATAGCTTTTTTACTATGCCATCCTCCATTTGTGGGAATTTTAACAATTTGCTGCTAAATCCATCTCTTTAGAGATGTAGTGATGACTAATCACTAACAGACATGTACTCACAACTGACTAGATATTTATTTCTTGTCTAAACCCAACTCTGAATTTCAAACTTAAGCACCTTAATAGAAGTAGAATAATAAATACAGTCCAAATATAGGCAGCAATCCAACCCAACCATCACAGCTCTCTCTTAAATCCCCCATCTTTCAACAGTGCTCGCTGCAGTGCCTCTCACTATTGTATAACAAGAATGCAACAGGAGAGTGGACTAGGCGAGATTGCCATATGTACTGCTCTCACTTCATTCTTTATATATTAAAATAGATGAAGAAACACAACCTGAGCACGTTCATGTTTGTCAGAGATTTTTTTTTTTTTTTTGCATACGGAGCAGTAGCTTGGTTCGTTTTTTTCCTGCAGTTAGGAATTTAATTAGAACTTTTTTCCTTAATCCAATAATTCCAGCTTTAAAGGTGAAAGTCTACCAAGTATCAACCTCGCAGTAAAAGTCAAAGCTGACAAGCTATTGATTCCATCTCACACAGCACAGAGATCATTTCGCTTAGGTTGTGTTTGCAAAAAATAGACTCAACAGAATCTAAATGGTTTTGCCTCAATGGCAACACGTACAGAGCCACTGAAGGGGTTGTAGCTGCCCTGAAGTTTGAAGTTTTGCTTCACAACAGTGAGGATTCTTAAGATGCGGAGCAGCACTTATTTGCAGACACTGGTAGCTAAAAACAAACACACAAGCAAATTTATGTCTGATTTTACATCTTTTAGGATTTTCCTACTCTTCAGTTTTCATTAATAGATAAAATCCTTCATTCTCAACCTGGCCTCTGCCATAAAGGCTGGCTCTTTTCACTCAGACATACAGCTGAGGTAAATCCTGCTGTTACAGACCATCAAATAAGTTTCTGTCTCCTCTAACCTGTAATTGAGGTTGTAACAGATGGCTTTGCATTTTGCAAGACCAAAGGTTGTGCAACAGCAGCAGCTTCATTTAAGGGGAAAGATTTATCAGAGACCAGAGCCAGGTAGGAATTTTTGGAAGATGAAAAAGAATTCCTCACTTTGAAGGAAGACTCAGTGGTACAGCATGTAAAAGCTCATCAGTGGAAATAATAAAGCACCCATGCATTCCTGTGGGAATAAGGACTTCCATTTTCTACTGTAGTACTGTCAGCATGTCTGCTGCCAATGGACTTAATAGCACTGAGGTCAGGTGGAACTACACCACCACTTTGAGTGAGGGCTGCTCTGATACAGCCTCAGAGCTCAGCCAGGAGAAGCAGCCTTTTGTGGACTTCTGCCTTGTCTTACTAACTCTCTGTGCTGTCCCAAAGGCAGGAGCAGCACGCTCAGAGGCAAGGCAACAGGAAAGCTCAGAAAGAGATCCTCCAGCAAACACCACACAGGCTGAGGCTAAAATCATTCTTTGGGTCACAGAGCTCCTTCAAATCCAAGACAACCTGAGTTCTCAGTTGTCAGCAGACTCCAGCCCAACCACACTGGGACTACATCCAACAACTCTTGTCTGGGGACAGCTTCCCGAATCTGTCACTTGCCAAGGTTTTGTTTGTAACTGGGAGAGGGCAGAATCCCTTCCGGCCCTGAGAGCAGTTATTTCAGCGCTGCACCTTGGCACATCTCAGAGCAGCCCTTCTGTATCGCTCTCCCTGTTTCACATCGCTCCCTCGTTTTCAGCTTGTTAAGTGAGTCCAGCTCCCCAGGCAGAAGGGTGGTACCTTCCAACTTTCAGGCTTGCCATGGTCTGTTTATCAGATCTAATGAAGACATTTATGGGTTGACGGTCTGACAGATGCTCAATTTTCTGACTGGATGAGGAAGTCAAACTGTTATATAAGAAGCCAATAAGTACCATTCATTCCTAAAGCAATAAAGCACTGCTGCATTTCCAAGTTAATTGGCACAACTGAGCCAGTTTGCTAGGAGTGAATTTAATCAAACTTTATCTTTATTTAGGGGCTTCTTTAGCACCCTGCTCTATACTATCTGAGGATCTAGAACAGTAAAGATTGCTATTATAATGTGCTGTTTTCCCTAGCTTCATTCAGGATCAAAACGTATTGCTAACACAGCAAAACGCTCTTGGAGACGCTTATACTTTTCACCATTTGCATATGAGTTTGGGGTTAACACAGAGGTTTCCCAGCAAACTGAAGTTCAGAAGGTTGTACTTCTTCATCCAGAATACCTAGGTATTCTTTAAAATTCTAAAAATAGTTGAAGGTTTTCCCACTAAAAAAATTAATAAGGTTTACTCAGCACTGTCCATCCTAGGTGTTTACCTAGGCACCACTTGGCCATCCACCATGCATTAAATTCAGGAGTGCTTTGTGCTAAAGCACTAAGACTTGATGGGGCAGGTTTTATGGGTTCATTACAGTGTGCCTCTGGAGTATTGCAAGGCACGAGACCAAAGGCTATGCCCCATTGGCTGCCAGAGTCATTTATTAATGGCCCCATTAAACACTCCCTCAAGCTTTCGATTGCAGTTATCCAGTTTTCTCTGCCCCCCCTTCTGCCTCCCCCCCCCTCCCTTTTGATAGTTGGAGAGTATACATAGAGAATGACAGCCTGGCACTCAGGTTGGCCCCCAGAAAGCCCCAAGCCCAGGCTATGTGTGCCAAGGTGCCCACCTCCACTGCAGGGCTGGCAGCTGCTCCCCCACCCCTTGATCCCCGCGCACTAAGCCACAAGAGGGGGGACAGGGGCTTACCCTGCCCTACAGAAACATGCTCTGGGTCTGGCAAGGAATGGCAAGGTCACACTACTCTCTCCAAAGCTCTAAAATCCCTCCCTTCAAAGGCCAAGGAGCCTGCTCATCTCTTGCTTTGCCATCAGCATTCACAGTCCCGTGTACTCTCAGTAATAAAGAAACAAATTGTTCAGTGCCTTAAGGAAATGTGCATATGGAAAACCCAGTTCTCCTTTGTTATCGCCAGGAACCAGTGGTGCTGGGAGATGCACAGACGACAAGCCATGCAAAACTCCATCATGTTGACCTTTGAGGGCCATCATCCCCTCCTCAAGGTTTCCATAATTGTATTCAGCACTCAATGATCAGCGGTAGTTCTGAGTTTCGTACAACCTCAGGAGATACACACCACTACTGAGAAGTGACAGAAAAGAGGGTAAAAAAAGGGACCCATAAATTACTCCCCCATCGGTTATCCTGTTGTTTCTGCCTTACATGTCAGGCTGCATCTTTAAGAGCTGACCTGTCTCTGCAGCAAAAGCACAGAAAGCTGGCAGTTGAGGAAGCAGAACGGATGACAATTTTTGGCAGTGGTTTCAGCTGTCTTGTTGGGTTTTTCAGATTAATCAGCCCCTTTGGAACACTGAACAGATCATCAGGACAATCCCTCAATCCAAGATCTTCTGCAGTGGAAAAAAAAAGTCCTCATAAACTGGGACAGCAGCATAACGAAGGCAGCCTTCTGAAAGGGGCTCAGTCTTGGCTCTGAGAAAAGTCCTTATCAAGACAGTGTCTAAAGCCAATGGCATGTCTGCACCGTCATCCCTCTGCGTGTGCTCACACATGGTGTGTGTTTTCAGTGTGATTTTTCAGGAAGTCATGAACTGACACAAAGCTTCCCTCCATGCCCCCCAAACCCACTATCTCATGCTTTGTTAAATACATCATGCTTCTGTCAGATGCCAAAACGATTGACTATTTTCTTACAAGGAAAAATCTTCCTTCCTAATATTTAAGACACATTCATATGCTCAGCACGTCCTGTTTGAAACATTCGGTTTTACTCTATACAGAAAAAAAAATCTATCTTGAATGCAAAGTTGATATGTGTCCATGCCCTCGCTCCCTCTCACCCCCTGCAACAAATGCTACTAGGAATTACTCTTATTTTTCCCCCCACAGGAAAACCATTTAAACGCTCTCCAGTTTTCTTCCCTCCTCAAAAGGCAGCTTCATTTTAAAGAAAATGTATAATAAGGAGCTTTGCTACAGTCTCAGCCTTCCTCCATTACACAATGAGCTGACAATGAGCAGTTATGCAAGCTCCTGCTCACCATGGAGCACCATGCACTGCTTGCCATTTGCCCAACACAGCAAGCGCAGAGGAGCCAAAACTGAAATGATATTAATTCTCTGTGCTCTTGACCTAAAGGCTGAGCTCCTAGTACTGATTACCAATGCTTTTGACAAGGATTTATTATTATCCATGAAACTGCTGTGCACCTAAGGATCGTGCTTGGCTTTTCCCTTGTTTTTGCAGCCCACTGAGGCTCTCTCTTCCCCGTTACACCAACAGGACACTGCCACTCCAAGCTGGGACGGCAGCTCGTGGGATCCCTGCAGTGTGAGCACTCCAGGCCATCACAAACCACACCAGCAAGCCATCTATAGAGCTGATCATCCACTGAGAATGGATCCTGGAGCACAGCTTGTTACTGAAACTCTTGCACTGGAAGAATCTTCTGCAGGAATAGGCACAACCTAAGAGCCAGTCCTGCGAGCCAGCATTACCAAACTGCCTTGTACACTGCCAGACACCTATGGCTATAATCTCATCGCTTCCACTCATTCCATATAAACAAGTGTCCCACCCCAAGCAGGAGTCCCCAGGAGAGGATGAGCCATGAGGGTGCTATTCCCATACTGGTATGGCTCTGCTGGCTCAGCCTAACGAGCTCCCATGCTATGCTTGGCTCTTGCTTTTGCTCATCTGCTGTGTTCACTCACCCAGCTGCAGTCTCTGAGACGCACATGGTCACTGCCAGGTAGCTGTGTGGTTCAGGTAGGACACCTGGGATGGCAGAACACATTGCCAGAGAGAGGTCCTTATCACAAACAGTTCTCACAGCAATAGCCCAGAGAAATCCCATCAGAGAAGGGATGACTCAGTCTTGTGCAGACACTTTACACATCCAGACATTCTTGAATATATGAGAATCTACTGCATATAAAAAGTGACCTCTGACTTTTTGTGCCTCTGCTCTACACTGTCATAAACAAGAATATCATTTCAAGGGATGCTGTCAAATTATATTTAGCGCAGTTTTCTATTTTGCTTAAAAATAAAAGTCTTCTGTAACGCATAAAATGAATAGAATTAAGAAAACAATTCCGTAAAACAAAACAAAAAATGGTTCTGTTGCCTTTCAAACCCTTACCCTGTAGCACTGAAAACTTGGAATTGTCCACAAACGAGTATGAGACTGACATGATATTTATTATCCAAGCCTAAAATAGCGCAGAACAAACAGAATACAAATCATGGCAAGTAAAAATTAATTTAAAAAACTCAATTTAATAATCTAACAGTTTAGGGGCAATATGCGGTTTATATTGGCAGTGGCCTTTTAATCTTGCAAATCATATAATTAAGAAAACTTAATTAGCAAAAGCGGCGTTTGAATATTAAAGCTGTGAAAATATCTCAGGAAAAAAAAAAAACAAACAACAAAAAAACTGCAAGTATTGGCTTGAAGTTTTTTTTTTTAAGCCTCAATTCTGCATCTGCCTGCGCTTCTATTAACGTAAATGAAAGGCAGGAATAAATAAATGGTAGGAATAGCCAGGAAATTGTGAAGTTAGAATATTACCCAAAATTGCAGCTGCTGACACCGGGGCCCAGGGCACAGCGGAGCACAGGGAGCGGCAGCAGCACATCCTGCAGCCACGTTTCATACCCTCAAACAAGAACACCCCCCAAGCCCTCCCCCCAAAAAAGGGCTTCTGGCAATTTTCTGTCTTGGAAACCTAAGTGAACTTCAGACCTGAGTTGAGGGGCATTGGCACATGAGCACGCCATCACGTCTCCCTCTCTGGGGAGATGCGTGAAGTTCCCATAGCTCGTAATAATGCCATCCACAGCCAATACTCACACCATCCCTGCAGTTTTAGTCGGATGAAAAACAAATCAGAATGCTGTTAAGCACCAAAACACTCTCATCTGTAAAATGTGAGGGAGAAATTTCTGTGCCTCAGAAAAAAAGCAGAGGTCTGGTTCACTTACTAGCAAGCTGCTGGAAGACTGCAGGAAAGTTAATGCTTGCAGCAGAGCATCTTCCACAGATAGAGGGCTTGGCTACATTTAAAGTTTCTTTTGCAATGTTTGCTCAAGAGAATTTTTATTGTTGCTGCTCTGCTTTGGGACATGCATTGCGTTTTACTAAATAAATGATTTATCATTGCCTTCAACGTTGTTCTTCAATTGATTTGATTGCTTTGTTTCTGAAGATAATTCAGTGACTTTTTTGCTTGCTTTAGGGACAATTTCCAGTATAAGAATGAAGTTCTGGACCCCAAGCAGATCCATTTTTTCTCCAGGAAGCCCCTCAGCCCTCTCTTCTGACCTTCATGCTGTGTGCTACTTATTTTGCCTTGAATAAGAGCCCTCGAATCCCAGGGCTTCATCTATATTTTCTTCTCCCTTCGAGATCCTTTCATCCTATATCTTTTGACGGAACTCAGCACTCAGCAGTGACTCCAATGTATTGTTTAATAGTAGTCTGCAGAACACTGCTCTTGGACATAGATTATGGTCCTTTAAAAACAGATTATTCCAAGTTCAAGTAACAGAAAGAGGCAGCTTCTGCTCCAAGTCATACCACTGGGTTATTAATTGTAACAGAAATCAAGAGTGACTGCTAGGATATTGCAAGAAAAGTTATGAAGAACTGAGCGAGTTATGGGGCACTCTGGGGCCTCAAACACAGGCAGGAGGTACACGAAGCCCTGGTTAGAGCAGCAGAGAAGCCCTGGTTTTCATAGACACTATCACCTGGCTCTGGCATGAGTCTGAAAACCTTCCCATGTAAGGCTAACAGGCAGCAGTTGCTCTGTATGGCAAGCGTGCCATTTTAACCGACTTGTTCTTTTCTTGATTCATCATCTGAAGAGCATGGTTGCGCTTGGCAGTTGCCAGCCAGCCCAAAATAAAGACACGTTAAAGGTTTTAATCTCCTATAATTGGGAAAGGTTTCCAGAGAAAACAGAGGTGCACGAATTGCATCTCCCCATCTCGTCCATGTGTTACCCAAACAGATGTCACCAAGTTAATCCGTGGGAGCTGCTCCGCTCTCCAGCCAGAAAGGAGGGCAAAGTTGTCTGGGTGTGTCAGCTGGGGAGCGGACATCTGTGCGAGAAGTGGATCCTCTACATCTAATCTTTTTTGTTCTCTTCCAAATGCACCACATTATACAAACAAACTAAATCTAGGTCGGTTGTGGCCATCATTGGGGCTCCTCCAAACACCACACGCAGAGCACCGCGGTGTCAGCCGAAGCCTGAACACAGGGACATTCACATGGCCAGCAGGAATTCACTGCACGTCTGCTCCTCTCAACTGCAAAACTCCCAGCCTGCCAGGGAACGCTAAGAAAAACAGAAACAAAGGCCTGGTCCTTATTTGTACCTGTCAGAGGACCCAAGGAATGAGGCTGACCAACCAAGAAGATTAACATTTGCTTCCACCAGGAATCTATGCAAAGGGACAGTGTTTTAACTTAGGGCTCTTTTTGTCAGAATGATAACAGCTGTCATCTGCGGTGTGAGTGCGGTAATTACTGAATCTCCTGTGTGGAAAATGAATACCTGATGTTTCATTTACACAATAGTATCTCAATCTGCAGTTCCAGAGACAGCCAGCAACATTCCCACGGAACAACTAACATGCACCCAACCCTGGAATTCCTGCTATTTTACACACTGCTCTCCACCCCCCCAGCAACAAAAACAACAAAAAACCCAACACCCAACAACAGCCTCTATAGTTTTCCTTCCAACAAAAGTAAGAGTCTGTAGTAAGATTTATGATCCTAGAGTTTCAAAATGCAGCCTGGTTTGTCCCACACTCCTGGGCTCCTTGAAATCGATCAAGGTGGAGGTTTTTTGTGTGTGGTTTCACTGTTGTTTGTTTCTGTGGTTTTTGTTGCTCCTCTTCTTTAAGGTAAATTGAATAGCTTATCTCACCTCAAATTTCAAGCTATTATTTCTAGTCTCATACGCCACACACACACAGATAAGAGACAGTAGTTCCATTTGCCACTGCCACAACACAAGCAGGAAGACGCAGAGTCCAGGTTCACACATCCATTCCTTTGCTTTATAAAAACATTTGGATATATTTATCCAGTGGGTGATAAAAAACCTTAAAACACGGCTTGGTTACGGATGTAATTTCTCCAAAGCTGAGGAACTTTGTTTTCATAGAATGATTTCTGATTCAGTCTCTTAATAGAAGCAGAGTTGGATTTTGAAAGCTAAGCAGCCTGATGAAAGAATGCAACGCTCATGCTTACTAACACAACAGTCTAGCTAGCTCAAGAGAATGAAACTAATTAAAAAAAAAACATTTCCACCAAAACACGCATAATTGTATAGTACAGATCACTTGAAAACTATAGGACTCCTAATCATTAAAACAAGGGAAGCGAAATTATATCTTTTGCAAAACTACTTGTACCAGACTGGGCTGTATCATGGGGCAGGGGCCAGGAGCTAAGCACTTCCAAGAGCTGAAAAGTACCAGCAATTCCTGTAGAGCCTCACACCTTTGAGACCAAAATGATTTCCAGCTTTTATTGCGTTGCTTTTTAATCAATTGAAGAGGATGTGGAAAATAACTTCAGTTTCCAAGTGATTTATCTAATCCAATTTCAATCAATCATTTCCCCCTTTTTCGCCATGCCCTGAAGATGTTTTCCCTACAACTGGTTTGCATTCAAATGAGTAAGGACGTATTCCTTTTGCATACACAAGCCATGCAGCAGCATGCTTGAATTTGACAAAAGATGCCTACCTGTTAAAGCTTCATACAACTACTTTCCTGCTTAAAACTATCACATAGCAGCTTCTAATTTTAGTGTTTTGTTAGTTGTCAGCATAAAAGCAGGGAGTTGGGAACCTAAGTGATCTTGTTTTGATCAAATCAAACGAGTTTCACGCTAGGCAGCACGTAACTATGAAGTACTTAATTTATCCAAACGTATGCAATCTAAATATTTGAAAGCACATGCTTAAATCCTATCAGTTCCAATGCCTTTCCAGGCAGCTTTTGACTGTCTCAATTAATGCTTAGCTTGGGTTTTCAAAGCAGCAAAGGAACTGGGGCGCTCATATCCTCCAGAGATGAAATGAAGTCTGGATGGATGGATGGAGACAGCAGTTCCTCTGTAGAACAGCCAAAACTCAGCCTGAAGGAGATGTCTGAAATAGAGATGGCCAGGAACAGGCTGCTTGTTTTTGTGGGTTTCTTTGTTGTTGGGTTTGTTTTGCTTTATTTTTTTGTAAAGGGAAGTATCATTCTTTTCTGTATCAGTATAGTTAAAGATTTCTATTATTTTTAAGCCCTCCGTTCTTCCTGAACAGTATGTTCTGTCCCATGCTTTTATTTCACCAACATGCAGCTTTTCTGGATAAGTTGACAGGGAACTGATGAAGAAATCTGGACCATATTCCACTTAAAGGAAGGTGCTCCTTTAAAAGGAAGCCTTGGGATTCAGGACAGGAGAACTAAGCTGACAGGAGCACTTGGAATAATGAATCATTTCTCAGTAGCTGAAGCAACAATCCCTTAAATGAAAAGTCATTTCAACTCATGGTGCAGGAGTGCTTGCAGCAGTTATTAAGCAAAAAACAAGTCATAAAATCAGTAGAAAAACCAGATGGAATGGATCTCAGGCAACCTGCTCTTTCCTTTCTAATTCCAGCCTGATGTTTGTCAACTTCTTCCTCAGCTGAAGCTCACAATTTACTACAAATATCCCCTTATTACTATAAAGCATTTTCCTTATGTCTGCTTTATATGCAATAAATTTGGTTCTTGTGGCTGCATGGACAGAAACAGGGAATTGTCTTCCTTCTTTCTAAAGGCTTATAATGATTTCCAGGCCTTGTCTGTGAGCAACACAGACAAGGTGGCCTTTCCTCGTACACTCCACAGATTTCTTTTCTTCTTCTTTCCTCTCCAAGAAGCTCATCATCTGGTTAAGACCCTCCACAGGTGCAGGACCTTCATCTAGATAGAGATTTTAGTGTTGGAAAAGCATCAGCTAAGCACAACAGAAGATCACTTCTGATCTCTCCTGCACAGTGTAGTCCATTTATAATGCTTATCTTTTTCTCCTGACAACAGCATAACATCAATCCGCCTTCAGCAAGTGAGCCAGTGCAGCCATCACATCTTTCCAGAACTCTGACACAGACAGATTTTCTTGCTGGAATCCCATGAGAATAAGGCTCATATTTTAGAGTATTTTGACTTTAGAAAATCGTGCTGAAAGCCTGGATGGATGGTGAATATCTTTGCTAATAAATATAAAACTGCACATCTGTGCTTGGAAGATTATTTCCAAATGCTCTGTAGAGATTCAACATCATGTTCCTTACTACCCTGTAGTTGTTCCCTTTAACTTGAGTAAAGGGCATGATCAGGGTGCTACATCACTACCAGTTGATTTAAGTCTGCATTTAGCTCTCAAGCTTCAAGAAAACCTAATGCAAGCAGGATACGATTTTCTAAATTAATTTGTAGTGTTACAGACAGCATCTTCCCTATTACAAAACAGTAGTTTAAGTAACTAAACTAATTTTAGATCACCATCTATGTGCAAATTTGTCTCTGAAAACACACCTTAAGTACTAGTCATCCTTCAATTTAGAGACTCAAAGAACTGTTTCATCAGCAAATGGTTTTGTTAGGAGCACCACTGAGTAATTGCAGGGCCCTTGCGATGCTGCGCTGTGATACTTGTGTCTTGTCACGCTATTTACTGTCACACCCAGGTGGTCTTTATGATGAACATCTCAAAAACAGAGCTTTTAACCTGTCTACAACTGTGGTCAACACATCAATTCTCTCTCGTTCTCTTGAGATGTATGATTAGGAAAGACAAGTGGTAAAGAGTGCAGTATAATAAGCAGAACAAATGAGCATGTTTGTTGGCTGCATGAAGAGTAATAGTGGCTGTTTTCAAACAACACAAAGGATGTCCTGTAACCATGTTATGCATCTCCAAACCTACAGTTAGGTTTAAATAAGGAAATAATAACTTGGGTCATATGAGAAAACATTAAGAGCAAGTGGGAAGTGTTTCAGAGTTATTACTTCAGCTCTCTAAATGAGATTTTCATAAATGCCGATTCCTGAAGTTTAGAAAAAGACACAGCCCTGCCTTGACACCTGTCCTCCCACACCATTAGACACAGCATAGCTCACGAGGGACATTCCCATGTCCTCTTGCCAAATCCACGACTGCAAATGTATCTACAAACAAAGCAGACTGTCAAAATGAAGTGCACGACAGGTTGGTTCGTTTGCTTCGGAAATGACAGTTTTCCCATTTGATGTACAGCTGAGAACTCATCCCACTTGGAAAAGGAAGGCGATTGCTCAACTGAGCACCCACTGTGGCAATTTTTGCATAATTAGAAGAATACGTTCAGTCTTAACTTTCTTCTGATGAATTCAGTCACACCTGTTTACGTGAAATCAATTAAGAGACCTTAATCTTCTTAGACAGTTTCCAACACTCCGTCCACAAGTTCAGGCCTGCTTCTTGTATTGCAAAATTTAAATTATATTAAAAAAGAAACAATTATCCTATAAACATGAAGGTTTAAATTACACCTTAATAATTAAAGCCAGTTACACTTTTAGTCTTGCAGCCCTTTGATGGTCAGACACATATCAAACAGTGCTGTCCACTTTGACTTGGATGAGTAGAGGAGTGAGAAGAATAACCCCAAAGCAAGACCAACACAAGCACATCTACATGCCAGCCCTGTGCCAGAACACACATTCCTGTGCCTGGATGACTTGTACAGTGATGTAAAGGTAATGTCTGGTAATGGGGTCATCCAAGGAAAGAGGGCTGAGAGCTCCTTCCCACAGCATCCAAAATCCCCCTTCTTACAGAAGAATTTTGGGGGAAGGACTTAATTTTGCCTCGCTTCAGACACATTCCTAAAGTAGATGTTGACAGGAGGTCAGATGAATCGGACCCGAGAAGTGCCTGTATTTCTCCCCTATGAAGGGAACCTCTGCAAGAAGCCTGGGGTCGACAAGAGGAGATTTGATGAGTCAAATCCCACCATTAGCAGGGACATGCAAGCAACGCTAACATCTAGTGAGATAACAAGGTGTATTTATATTTACACCCCCAATCATCTATGAAGTCTGAAGCTACCCAATCACACAACACGTTAAAAAAGAAAAGTGTGTTACTGGCCTCCACTGGGTATAGCTTGTGGTTTATAGCATAAAGAGTCCTGGCAGCGTGTTATGCCAAAAGAGAATTTAAATCTCACATCTGTGTTTGCTTCTTGGATCTACTATGCTGGCACATGAGTCATCTTAAGAAACCTTAAATTACTTTTCATCATACATCAAACATTACAAAAGGCATTGAATCTGCGTCCAGAAATAGTTCAAACTGAAGTAGAAGTTTGCTCTCAGGACGCTCACAGGACTATCCAGTGGGACATGCATGAAAAACACTTGGAATACATTGGAGTTTTGGGTGCCAAATCTGTGCATGAGGCTGCACTGAGGTGAAACAAAACCAGTGAAAACTGTTGTCTTTAACAGAGGAAACCCTGCCACTTAGCACGTGCTTTGTGAAAGCTGACCCACTCCACAAGGCCTCCATGGAAGCAGAGATTGATCCTGCTCAGTGGAAGGAAATGAGTTATTCCTTGTACTAGTATACAAGCTCCTTCAAGCCATGTGCTTTGCAACGTTTTAGAAGGTGGATTAAAAAAAGAAACAAACAAACAAAACCAAAACAAAACAAAACAATGCAGGGGGTTGCTGCTGAAAATCCCTTTCCCCCCCTCCTAGCCCCCGGAAAGCAAAAGCATCAAGTAGCAGCTAAAATCCAATTGGAATCAACTTCTGTTTTATAAACTCTGGGTTCCAGTCTAATTGTTAAGGAGACATATAATAACTGGCTTCAACATAATTTTCTTTGGACTATCTCCCCAAAGCCACAATTAATGTAAATACGAGCGTCTTGTTAGTAATTTCCTTTCATCGGTAAATGCTGAAATGCAATGATCCAACCACAAATCACAAAGCAAATAAGCTCGCAGCACTGTGCAGGCTGAGTTGTTATTATGCAGTTTGTACACGAGAGAGTTGATAAGGGAATCGTTTTGTGAGCAGGAGTAATCTTTGTCTACCCAGAAGAGTTTCCTTTCGCTAGAAAGCAGCAGCTCTCCAATCTTTCCAAGAAATTAAGACAGCAACTTTGTAGGAGCACTTACAGACAAACTTATGTGAAGAGCAAGAGCAGGGTCAGGTCTCAGGAAGTCAAGATAAACCAGGTACAAATGTGGGACTGAAGACCAGACCTCAGTCTCCCTTCTCCATACACAAACATGAAAGGATTTCCTGATACTCAGACATTTTCTTCAGTTACTCTTAAGAGCCTCTAGTGATGGAGCAGGAGGTGCCTACCAACCTCCCTCCATTCTCTGTGCTAAGAGATCAATGGCGAAAGTGGAAGGGCCCCCTGCACACATGAACCTCAGTCTTTCTAATTCTGCTATTGCAATACATACCACGTTTTAGTATACTTCCTAGTACACAAAAATACAGGTGTTTTCATTCTCTATTTTTCCCTTCGTAGCCAGATGTAGATTTAACAGCCAAGAAAACAGATCTTCAGTCAAACAAAAAGATGGAAGACTCAAGTAACTGGAGTAGACTTCAGTCCCCCATCAGCCAAATTCCCCCTTTGCCAGATTGCATCTTCTCCACCAAAGCCTCAGTCATTAAAAAAAAATAAAATAAAATAAAAAATCTTTACTTGAAATGCAATTTACATGCATACAGCAGAACAAAATTCAATTCAATATGGCCACAGTGACATACTTGTTGCAGCAGGAATATTCAATGCAATGTGTTACAGGAATGCATTTCTGACACCACGTACAACAGCAGCAGATGGATAGCACTCTGACCAGAATTAATCCTTGCCTTCAATTTAGCTTGTTACAAAGGGAACAGTTCCATCCCTGTTCTTCCATGCTGCTCTATCAATTAGTTTCTCAAGAGTGGCTGCAGAGCTGTCACTTACCAGTGGTGTGGAGCTGTCATCCTCTGACTGGGCCATATGAATCTGTTCCCAGCAGTAAGAGCTGCCACTCAGCTGTGAAGAGATGGAGGGATAATGAAATTAACCCCTTTGCCTTTCTAAGCAACTTAAGAAATATCCTTCCGTATCTAAACATCTTGTGGTGCCTCAGTTCAGGGTAAGCGTACAAAGTGGGCACGATACCATGCTTTCCACTAGTAAGAGTACACATCAAAAGGACAATTTGCTTGTGGCCAAGAAGTTTGGACCGCAGCTATATCGTACTCTATCATTTTTTGCCAAGATACATTCTGCACTCTCTAGCATCCATCTCTGCATGGGTTAATTTACTCCACTGACACTTGCTGGACACTTGCTTTCCATACCCCGAAGAGTAGAGCTAGGTTATTCTGCCAACTAAACCAGTCACAACCAGCTCAGGTATCTGTGCTGCAGTTCTGTCACAGTGTAGACATTCACCACATCTTCCCAGGTCAGAGATTAGCACCTAATCCCTTGGCCGTTTCCCTGTAGGAACTTCACAGTATTTGGGCTTTGCTCATCTCTACAACCTATGGTTTTGCAAGGCTACTTTGCAAGGATTGCAAAACTTGTTTGAACTTGTACGTTTTCCCAGTCACAAAGAGCTGCTCATCCTTCCCCCAGTCCAACCATACGTTGGCATGAGGGATGAAAACATAGCAAAAATAAGTAAATATTGAAAGGGGCCTGGAAGTCAATAGTTTCTCAGAAACTGATCATACACATATAGATACAAGCACACAGGATGTGAATTTGTCATCTTTGTGTAGCCTTATGTTCCTTTTCCCTGTCTTTTCCCCTCCAGACTAATTCCATGCTCCAGCTCTCATTCTAATTTTTACTCTGTTTGGGTATCCTTTATACTTCTGGTGTAACTGACAAACAATCCCTTTCCATCTCGTTCTTGCCATGTAGTTAGAAGTGCATATAAATGATTGCAACCTTGCCGCAGTACATTTCCCAACATTAGCCTCCTCCAGCACCTTGTTGATCCCAATCACTCTGAATTTTATTACCCTCCTTTGTATTGCCTGACTCCCTGACCCCGTAGTTTACGGTTAGCCCAACCCTTCCGTTTCCATCAGAAGACACTTCTCAGCTAATATTAGAACCAGATAATCTAGAGCTCCTAATAAAAAAAAAAAAAATTCCCTACGAAGTCCTGAAGGGTGGAACTGGGGATACAAACAGCACAGGAGCAATAAGCTCGTTCACTGGCAAGCATGATCAAAATGATGGATCTTGCCAGAAGTGTCAGTTGCCCAATTTTTATTCTTAGTAAAGCTATAGGGTTTCCTTCACACCCTTTAATTACTCAAACCTTACTTAAGGAACGTGGTTCAAACAAACAAACAAAAAAAAAAAAAAGTTACAACAACGTAGCATGATCTTGACATACAAGATGTCAGAACCATTATAAACCCCTTTATTCCAGAATGATGTCTTTTGTGCTTCGAGGCATGCTTGCTATTCATAGATCTACTGCTCAGCTGTTCCAGTTTTTAGTTCTGCATAAATGCCCACTCATTATGTCCAGAGGGTTTTGCCTGTAGCTTTGTGTTTGTAGCCTTGAGGCAAATGTCTTGATGGCTTAGAGAACTCATAGCGAATGACCAAATAACATCGGATTTTCCACAGCAACGAAGCCATTATGGGACAGCATTTCTATGTAACAGCACCCTTCAGTGTGCAATCATTATAACTAAGGATTTAACCAGGCTCTGGGGACATAATAAAATCACTTTGAAGCCAAAAATCCACAGTGAAATCTTAAGCATTACATTTCTGAAACGGCTCTCACAACTGCTTGAGTCAAGCGGCTTTGGCAGCTAGAGTAAAACCAGGCACTGGGGAAGGAGTTTTATGCCCATCTTAACCACGTATCCAAGCATTCAGACCCGTCCACACAGAGCTGGGGGTGCAGCACACACCATCATAAGCTCACACACAGCCCCTACATAGCATTAGGATTTTTAAGCACACCATTCTCACTACTGAAAAATGCTCAAGTACGTTGCTTACTGTATAAATAAAAATCTGCAGTTACACAGCCTTCGTAGGCCTTGGGGCCCAGGGAACCCAGAGCCGATCTGCTGCAGCTGCAGTGCTCTGAGATGGACAGCTGGAACTGACCCGAACCAGAGTCGGGTGGGCCGGGTTTGTGATGGAAGAATCGTTTGTGACGGAAGAATCGTTTGTGACGGAAGAATCGTTTGTGATGAAAAGAACCAAGGACGTGGCATGAGGGAGGGCTGAGGGCAGCACCAGGAGAAGCCAGGCTGCAGCCCACCGGCCCTACAGGGCAGGGAGGAAAGGCGGAATGAAGAGGCTCAGGGGTCGGGAGAAGGGCAGGGAGATCCCTCATCAGTTACCAGATGGACTCAGCAATATATCAGTTTTCCCTAGATCGATTAAAACGGATTCAAATGGTGAAAAAGCAAAGCAGAGACACCAAACCAACACTTCTCTCGCTCCCACCTGCTTACCAGGCCGGACTCCACTGCTTCATCCTCAGCCCCTGTCCACCACCGTGGGACACAGGCGAGCGGGGCCTCCTCATGTCCACACGCTCCAGCACAGTGCCCATGGCTGCAGGGCAGTACCTGCTCAGCACCCTGAGCACCTCCTCCCCTCTGATCTCAGCACTGCTTCTGTTGGTTTTTTGATCTCGAGGAGCTCACACAGACAGCGTGGCTGTTCTGATGGAGAAGGGGGGAAATAATCACATGCGGAGCAATCTGTGCGAGGCAGCCCGCACCCCTCGTCCACAGACCTCATGGGGAGGGCTTTGTTAATGAGCTCACGGTTGTGGCACATAAAAACCTTCACTGGTGCTTTGAGGAGAGGAGGCACGTCACCTGCCTGCTTCACATATGTCCTCTTCCTCCCAACAAAGGTGGGGAATTAAATTGAGCTCGGGACAGCGTGGTTGAGAGCACAGTGTCCCGGCTCCATCAGAGCTGGGGTGAAAGAACAAGGCAGAACTCCTGGCTGCATCCTCCCACCCCTTAGCACACGTGCCCCAAGACAACCAGCATTTCACTCATCTCTCAGGATGAGCAGCTGTGCTTTAGTAACTGCAGAGCTGCTAAGGGTAGGATGAGGACTGCATCGATGAGGCAGTGAATTGAAGCATGGATCAGAAATGCATCACGGCATGAAAAAAATCAGAGGTGTACTGAGACAAATGACACTCTCATGTAAGAAGGCAATGTGGTCAAGCACTGGGCTGCAATGAAAAAGTCACATCACACCCAGTTTGTAACTCCTGCACACGAGAGCTATTGTATTATGACTCAGAAAATCTAACTACAACACAAGGATTAATCTGGCTGGCCATCTTGCCCCAGATACAGCGTGATTTTTACATCTCCAAGAAGGCAGGATTAATAGCAAGAGCCAGCAACATCACTGTCACAACATGTTAGTGCTGCCAAGAGAAGTAACAGGAAGAATAACGTCTGTACTATGGAGGCTTACAAAATGGTTCAACCCAGCAGCATTGCTAGGCACTGTTTTAGCTCAGCAGTGACTCACCATCAATGCTCACATGCTCCTCATGTGCTGGAAACACCATGGAGGTTTCTTCTCATGGAGTCTTACAACAGCCCCACTGGGACCACACTGCAGGTTGCCACAGCCATGAGCAATTGTGCACTTTACCATTGGCTTCGTCCCTCCCCATGTATGCTATGTCCTACCTGCCCTGGTAATTGCAGATTTTAACCCTGATGGAAGGAATCTGGAAGTTAAATGGTTGCCTCTCCCACCCCTCCTTTTTCTGTTTTGTTTTTGTGAGGATGTAGATTCTTTGACACTCTTCCCTTGGTCAGCTAACACATGCCAAAGCTAACATGCTCCTTTGTGAAAGAAAAGGATCTAGTGTTTTCCATTAGTTGCCCCATTCAGGCTTCATTTGTTTTCAGGTTTCTTCCTTAAGCACAATTACCTTCTTCTCTTCAAACCGCTCTTTTGGATAAACTGAAATTTTGCTGTCTACAAATGGTTTGAAATGCTGTCCCAAAGCTGCCTGGATGTAATGGCTTTTCGAGTCTCAAAAAATAATTGCAGAACACAAGAGTCACCTGAGAGATTCTCAGCAGCCAGACATCAAGTCACCAGCTGCAGGACTCAGCTCTCACACCCAGCAGCAGCACAGACTGGTTTGCTTGACTCGTTATTGTAATGTGGCTTATTATAGTCCTGAGAGAGAATATTCCACAACATCCTGGCACCAGCACATCACATCAGTGTTTCCACGTTTCCTCCAGAGCAGGCTTGTTGACACCCCTTAAAACACACACCGATCCAGGCTGTATTTAGGGTTGGGGGAACTGCAGGAACCACAAGAGGATTCAGCTTTTCTCGTGTCCTTCTGAAAATGGCAGCATGATCATACAACTCATTCTGGATCTGTGCAGGCATACACTTTAAAAGGCAGAATAGAAACCCCGGGGAAGAAAGGAGCAGAAAGCATATACTTTTGCAGATTAAATAAGCCATATTTAGCACAGATATGGAACAGGCAGTCTTCTCTTTCAATGAGTTTCTGCATTCCCCCCCGTTTTCAAAGTTTGCACACTAGTACAAGGCAGCAGATTTCCCCCACATCCACAAACTGTGGGGTTTATTTTATAAGAGATGTGAAGAAATGGAGAGGGAGAAGGGGAAAAGACATAATAAAAATGCAGAATGCTTTATTTTCTCACCAGACCTAAGCCCAGTTCCTTACACAACCACTTCACATTGGGCGTGCCAGTCTCACAGTGTAGATTTCCTACCTGTGGCACTTTGCACCCCATCATCATTCACACCCCTCACAGCTTTCCTATGGTGAGAAGCCATTTACTTGTTTAGATATACGTGTTTAAGACATGAAAAATAAAGAAAGCATCCTCTTGATCTGCAGAGCGCATAGATAATTCACTGCTATTTATGTAGTGACTCTTAGGGGCCTAAGTATATGCGTGAGCTGACCATAGATAACTCGGGATGTAACTCACTGTGACAAGTCACAAATTCACATCTCTTGTATCCAGCCCAAGCAGCTGGCCCTGCCTTTGCTGCTGTACCAACAGATGGATATACTCCTGTACACGGACACAGCCATGGACACACCACTGCCAAGTCCTAGAGAAAAGCAGAAGACCACAACGTCGGGCGTCCCGCAGAGAGTGGCTGAGTGAGGGATTATTTAACCCATCCCTGCTGAAACAAACATCGCAGGAAATTCAATACCGCTTCTCATTCGAGTCTCCTCAACACCTACAAGTACAGGGCTGTGCTGGAAGCAGTTCGGTTGGTTTTCCATTAAGCAACAGTTGAAAAATAACTTCCAACCATATCTGCTGGCCATCCCTGTTCTCAGCAAGGGAGCCAGACACCTGCCACAGCATCGCATGCTTCATGTTAGCAGGGAAGCAGGTACTGCCATCCAGGAGGGGCATTTTGAAGCACAATTCTGCCTGCTGCACTCCCTTTGAATGCTACAGCTACAGCTAACAGCGTGCACGGCCACAGCTACACTCCGGGATATTTATCAGACTTTCACAAGTGTGAGCTAACGTTTCCTAATGCGTCAAGCTTTATAGTTTCCTGGGAATTTTCCCCTTCACCTCCATATATTTTTTCACCAAAGGACTATTGCAGGATTAGCCCCTATGTGCAGGAGACACGTTCAGCCCTGCAATTAGCCCTTGGCAGCCTGCTGTGTGGGGCAGCCTTTGCCTGAAATCCACTCACAGCAACTCAGCACTGGCCAAGCCTGCAAGTAAGGTGCATTCCTGGTGAACACGCTCCATTTATTGACCTCTGTATTAGCATCCGAGTCACTCATGGCAATTAGGCAAAGTGAGAACGCCTTGGGTTTGGGACTTGCTTTGGCAGCCCTCTCCACACAACACTCTGCTGTAGGAGGGTTTCCTCCAACATGCAGCAGACAATGTGTTTGGAGAAAGTGCTCATTCTGAGGGACGTGCTCCCAGGTCACTGATCTGATGCTCACTGTGTGCGTAGCCCTCTACCTCCGGGTTTTAGTTTTGTCCGAGTGCGCGCACACACACCATGACAGATTCCTCCTTTAGGCTGTCACCCCTGGGAGCCCCAGGCTTCCAATATCCCATACTGTAGAGCTCTTTCACCTATTTTCTTCCCTTTTATGCCAAAAAAAAAAAAAAAAAAAAAATTTCCTCAGTTTTAATCTTGTAAAACACATTATGCAAATTTCTGGTTTTATGTAAGGTGATGGCCTGCGGCCATATCACCCCCGGCCCCGGCTGTGATCTCGTTAGATCTCCCAGCCCAAACAGGCTGGGGCCTGCTCCGTACTGGCTGCGAGACCTCCGGAGCGAGCCAGGTGCTGCCGCAGGCCCGGTGCTGCTCCGGTAGGTGGCCACACCACCGTGAGTCAGCACCCATGGGTGCCTGAGCACAGGGTAAAGCTCAGGTCCCCACCGGAGGCTCAGAGCATCACAAGGCAGGGGCACGGCACTCCCCAGGGTGAAAACGTTCAGGTTCACAGGAAAACGATGAGGGAGAACATTTGCCATGCCCTCAATGACCCAGGCAGACAGTGTTGTTTGAAGCAATCCAAACAGCTGATCATGGCTGTCTTTTCTTCCTGCCCCCCCCCCACCCAAACACACACAACCTGAGTGAGATAAACGAATGGAAGTCTCATAATTGAATTAATACATTTCTGCCTCCCTCTTCGCCAGCACTCGGCAACCCATTCTCACCTCTGCCTTTCAGATGCAATTGATTACCCCATACCTTTCCAGCAAACAGCATTTCAGCTCTAGTGCTAGTGCTGCCAGCATCAGGCATTCAAGTCCTTAGAAGCCTTAGACAAGGATCAGCTTTATTATGAACGTTAACAAAGGTGACTGTAATATTTCCCTCTCCACCAGCAGTTTTCCAGCAACAAGTCCCTGGAAACTCTCTACAGTGGAGCACCTCAAAACAGCCTTACCTGGGATCTTATCAACTTCCATCTTCCACCAAACAAAGCCGCTAACGACAGCTTTTATTTGCCAGGGCAACACAAAGATTTCATGCTATTGGAGCTAGAAAATAGGACTTGAGGCTCTGAAGGAGACCCTCCCATTTGTATAGAAACATGCCTCATTTCCCTCCTCCCTTAATGTCATCACAGCAACCTCATACACATACAGCTGTACAACACCCTGCCACCAGGCACACAGCGGACTAAAGAGAAGCATTACCTTTGCTGAAGTGCTGGTGCTGCTAAGTCCAAGGGAAGGAGCTCAGCCCAACAGCGCTGGGAAAGAAATGTTTCAGGCTGTTAGCAGCAGCCCTGCTGAAATCAACTAGCCCCAGACCCTGCTGATGCCCCTCACTTAATCGGGTGACCTCACAGCCTAATTGCTACACCTGCTTTAACTGGGCTCCTCACATGTGAGGTCTGGAAAAAAATCAACCTCTGCAGCAAAGCAAAGTGGTAATGCCTCCATCCACATTACAGCTTTTCCTGAGTCACATTAACTGGTTACAGCCTAGTTAAAAGCTATAAATTTTTAACTTAATATAATAAGAGCTGTGAAAGGGCTTTTTCCTCCTATGAGGGAAGGGCCAGAACCTGTCTGCACTGATGTTTTCAATAATATCCCCACTGGGATTTCTAGTTCAAAGTTGTAAAGAACTAGAGCCTCATCCAGTGTACTTCAGAAGCAGAAAATACAGAGCTGGGCTTAAGTCCTAAAGGTTGCTTGGTTGTACCTCTCTGATGCAGGAACCTCGTGCTGGGAGGTTTGGTGGTCATTACTTTCTGGAAAAAAAGGTGCTTGTAAGACACCCAAGGATAGATGTGCAAATATCACAGTTGGTGTCTAGCAGCTCAGGACCTGCTCCCAGTCCCACTGACACACAGAGCCACAGGGCTTAATTGCACCTGAATGCACCTTGGACTCTGAAAATGAACATTTTCTGGCATCTCCAGCTCTGAACATTCTCCAGCTTCTCTTGTGTTTTCTTACTCTGGATTTCACCACACCTTAGCCTTAAATACAGAGTGCCATTTTGGGGTAATTAGAGATTCCTAATTAATTAGAGTTATAGATTTAAGGATTCAAGGCTTGACAAATGAGCTCAGGTAAATTTTGCAGCACAGGCTGGAGAAAATTACTGGCCCCAGCAATTTGCCCTGCCCCTGTGCTGGAGGTTAATTACCATTTCTCTTGCATAGCCAAAACCATGTGTCCCCTCCATCTCAGCTGCTCCAGCTCACAGCTCAGATCCAGCAGCACCCAGCTGCCACAATGCACCAAGGCTTCACTCAGCCTCTGTCCTGCTGTCCTCCAGCAGAGAAGGGGGCAGAGGCTGAAGGTTGGTCCTAAGCTGCACCCCTGGCTGCAAGGCTGATTGGTGCGGGTCTTTACCTTCACCCCTTCTGGCTGTTTTTTGGGTCCTCCAGCCACAAGCAGAGGTGCAACAGCCTGCCGCTATGGGAAGAGCATCTTACTACCTTACAAAAGGCAAAGTAACACCTCAAAGCCTTGCATGGCTCACAGTTTATGTTTGTTTCCTTTCTTTCTCTTTGGGGTTGGTCGGAACCTACCCCTTCTCTGTTTAGCAACCCTGTCTATAACGGGGATGTGGTGTCATTCTAAACTGCTTTCTGTTTGTACTGATAAACTTTTTCAGTTAACTAGGAATCCATTTTGGATTGCAGAGATCAGCTGGAGTACTCCACTGATCAGTGACAGACCCACGGTATGAAGACACCTTAGGCTGCTTCTTTTCTCTAGTCAGCAGCAGTCTGACCTGGAAATACAAACTCTAAAGTTCAGCCAGCTGAAAGATTAATTCTATTGTTTTGTTCATTGTAGGTCTCTGAACATTGTACACTATTAGAAAGAAGAGTGTCACAGGATAGAAAGTGAGCATTGGTACATAGTAGGAATTAAAAATCATGGGTAAAAATATAAATCAAGTGGAATATTCAGAGAATGCAGCAGCCGGGAACCAGGACTTAAGCAGAGGGTTGAAGAGAGCTGTTCAGCCAGCAGGGAAGAAAAATACGCTATTGTGGGCAACCTTACACAATATAATGGCCCCTGGAAACAAGCAGGAATACCCACATTAAGATGAGCAACGTCGTCCAATAAAAATGACATGAGAAACCAGGAGAAAGCTTACTTATATAACTGAGAAAAGTGAAAATGAAAGAGAATGCAGCAAATGGTTCCAGCATAGTTCCAGTGTAGAGATGGTTATCCATGCAACTGTGTGGATAACGTGACATTAGGGAACAGCAGCAATAGCTGCGTGTCACAGAAATGTCACAAGGCCACAACTGGTTCAGATATCACACACAGTTTGCAGAGGGACGGTGCAGCTGGCTGCAAGCCGCCTTTGCACAGTTCTGTCTGCAGTGTGTATTAACATCCCATGCGGGGGGGGGAATGCAACAAATCAACACAGCAGGTTATTGCAGCAAGTGAGACCCACTCTTCCCTTGTCTTCTTACATGTTAGTAGCTTTGCATCATCATTTCTCTCTGAGGCTGTGAAAAAAATCTTCAAATGAAAGTGAGACAGCCATCAGGTGAAAAGACTCCAGAGCCAAGGCTGATATTAGCACCTATGCTGGCACTAAGTCAGTTCCTAAAATGGTCCATTTTGACCTCCTGCCTCAGAAGAGAACTGTACTGTAAAAGCAGTACCAAGCGTGGAAGTTTGAAGAGCAGGGATGAAGAAACAAACCAACCCCTGCGCTCAGGTAATTTCTTTTCAGCTTCCCCCAGAAGTTTCTAACCCATCACATTTTCCTTAACTCCTATCAGCTAACAGACAGGTTCGGGTCAGTTTAACTGTGCTCTTCAGTGAAGGGAGCAGAAGACACTGTTCTTTCATGCGACTGGCAGAGCAGATGAGGTAGCTGAGCCTCAAAATAATGCACCGTCTAAAACACACAGTAGAGGAAAAGCATTAAGGTAATGGAAACTCAACGTTTCTAGTGTTCCACACATATAAATAGAACCCGAGTCAGTACATTAGACAATTGACTGGCTTTGTTTGAATGCATGCAGGAATAAATGGAAAGATCCTTATTTCCTATCCCAAGGGGCAATTATTTTCAGAGCCTGGTTTTGTGCACTAATAAAAAGCAAGATTCCATTGTCTGGTAGCTAAAATCTTACTGTATACGCTGTATAAGCAGTCAAACAGTACAAATAAGAGGAAAAAATATATATCAGCGTAGCATCACATTCTCTGAAGAGCAATTGTCCTTCAGATCTCACCATACCTAGCATGCTCTGTTTGTAGACATGCAATACAGACAACTGGTCACATACACAGAAGTGAACATAGGCTCTGGCTATACTTGGTTACAGATGCATCAAAACACTCATTTTTCAAATGTTACCCCAAGCAACACGGACAGGAATTTGTCAGCTCTCAAGCAGGGGGCTGAGTCGCAACTCAAACCACAACACAGTCTGCCCCAGCTCACTGCCAGCACCACATCTCCTTCTTTCTTTGAGCTTCCCCCTCCTTCCTTCTCCCTGCACACCTTCAGGAAATTGCCTTCACATTTTAGAGGAAAAACAGCTAGAATAAGTTTTCAACTTCTGAATCTTTCACTTCTATCCGTTGCTCGCTTTCCCCACCTGTGAAACACACCTCACTGCCACCACCTGAATCACATTCTCTCATGGTGTTTCCCAGCACCCTCGTTCCTAACATGCACCCCAGCCCCACAGCAGCTGCATGCAGGTGTGGGAATGGCAGGGGCAGCACGGAGGCAGAGCTGGCGTTGCTCCTGTTTTAGGAAGCACTGCTGTACAGGTTCCCCTTCAGGAAGCTTTATTTGGCTGCACCGCATCTGCGACAGCGAGCATCTCAGATGCAGCCCCACCACTTGGAGGGCTTTCTGCAAAAATCCCTTACAGCACTGAAACCAGATGGCACATCTATCATGTCGCACATGCCAGGATTTTGCAAATATTTATCATTAAGAGAGACAAATTATTCCAATAAAGTCCGACTCACTGGAAGGCAAAGCTGCCGAGACTGATTTTTATTTAGGGGAAGCCTTGCAGTTTGTGTTTAGATTTCAGTTTGCGTTCTATTTAAATAGGAGTTAGCATGATCATGACATGTTAGGCAGGGAAAAAAAAAAGATTCTTGGAGATACATAGCATGTTTAATTGAAACCATTAGTTTTGCTGGCAAACAGCTCTGTATTTCTGTTCTGTTAATCTGAACAAAGTGCTGCAATTATGACTCAATACATAATGTCCTCTAGTGCTACTCACCCCACATTCCCAAAGTATAGAAAGAAAACCAAACTGTTTTCAGTTAACAAAATGTTCCATGCTTCTATCCAGAATATTTTTTATTATATGGTTATCATATACATCAGAATTATAGCGGGAACATTTACAAATATGTAAAGATAGTTCAGAACCTCCATTATTCACATACACACGAACTCACACACTCATTTTGCATGTCTAGTCAGCTGTCGGGTGAGTGATGCACAAAGTCACAGCTTTGTGAGCACACACCTCAGATTAGATCCCATCTTCAGTGGCAAGAGTCGAGATATTTAAAAACCCCAAGTCTTAAATACCCTGTATAACATACCTGTGCATAAACCTAAAGATATGTTCAGCTTACCCATTACCTTTGAAATACTTACCAAAATTAAAATCTGAAAACCCATTTATAAAAAAAAAAAAAAGTATTAAAAAGTTCACCATTATTTACAAGTCCGATTAAATTACACATAAATTACTATTTACATTCAACACACTGCTTCCCTTAATACACATAAAGCCTCCCTGGAAAATATTTTTTTGGCCTTACTAGGCAAAAAAAAAAAAAAAGAAAAAAAAAAAAAGTTATGTGCCTATTTTTTCAAGTTCATCCCTCCCCTCCCCCCCATTAAAAAAGACAATATAAATATGTGAATAAAGCTGCAATATCCTCAAACACAGAAAGTGAATTTTCATTATGCACTGTTGATATCAAGATAATTTCAGCTGCAGCCAACATTACTGCAGTGCCTAAAAGCCTGAACGTTTCCATAAAAATAAGCACAAATGCCATCAGATAATTTTATCCACCAGGATTTTAGCACTCTCTTATGGCAATCTGAAAATAAAGAGTAAAAAAAAAAAAAAAAAAAAAAAATTCTTACTATTTCCAGAAGTTTATAAAAAATCTTTAATGTACATAAACCTATATAGCATTGTTTAATACTGCTTTACTGTTGCTGTTGTATTGAGAGAGAATAAAACCCTGAAAATTTATCTGATAACACATAAGCTCCCATGTAAAATTCATCTCTTAAGAGCTACACACGAAGCTGGTGGCCACTAGGTACCGAGATGTGGGAAAGAAATCTACGTCTTCCTCTTCTTATATTTCCATCAGAAACCCTTATAGCACCACTTTTACAGCAAGGGATGTCAACACACGTGTACCAAGTACTTATCTCCAGGTCACTGCTTCCACAGAGAAAGGACACTGCAGCTTTTGGAAAGACTTGTCTCCCGGATCCAAGAGGAGCGAAGGTCCCGAATGATTCTGTTGCTCTTGTTTCCTTTTCCCTCCTTTCTTATAAAAAGGAAGAAGAAAAAAAAAGTACCCAAATCGCTACGTTCCCCCTGGCAAGAAGATCCCAGTCTGCGTTAAGGAGGAAGAGTCTAAAGTCTGTTTTTTCTCCTTTACTTCCTGTGCTTGTCCATTTTATCGATGGTTTTGTTGGTTTCTGCAGGGCTCTGGTCGCCAGTGTTCATGTACGTTTTGTCTGCTATTTTTAATGCTTCATTTAGGTAGTTCTGGACGGATGTCATGGCAGCACAGATGGCAGCGCTCCCAAAGCCATGTGTGATCAGGCTAAAATGAGTCAAACAGCCCTGGATGCCAGGGTCCAGGATGGGACTGGGTCTCGTGTTTCCCAGCGGAGTTCTGTCCTGAGTGAGGAGGTCTGTGAATTCCTTACAGATCTGCCTGCAAGACACAAAGCGAGCACGCTTTACACCAGCACGAATTTATGCAAAAGCAAATAAATCAAAACAACCGAGTCAGTGTCAGCCACTTGGCAGCCACACAGGAACCGAGGTGCAGGAACCCATTACAGCAAGATAGCAGCGTTCTTCACAACCTAAACTTAAAGCTTGGTCTCTTAGGATCGGTTCCTGACAAGCCCTGTGTTTGATTCACATCACACCAGCACGTATCCACTCTGCAGAACGCTCACCCCACTTCTGCTGGCTGAGCTCTGCAGCACTCACTGCACTGAAGGCAGAGCACGGGGTTAGGGCCAGTTTCTATGAGAACTTCCCCAGCTGCAGCCCAACGCTTTAAGAAAACTGAAGCAGCTGAACAGGAGATTCAATCTAGCCATGCACATGATGTGAATACGCCCTGTTTAATAGGGACCCGGGCCCTGATCCTGCAAACACGAACGCATATGCCTGGCAAAACATGAATGGTTAATAACGCTCCAACATATGTTGTTTGCTGCTTGTAAATCTGTCCCCTCGATGCGATTTCGCATGAGATGAGCAATCTTCACAGAAACATCACTTTATCAGAATTTCTCAATCGCAAACATCTTCCAAAAGATGGCTGTTGCTGGTGTTAATGGTAATGCTAATAATAGTAGAGGAGCCAAAGGATTAGCTCTCAATAGAGAGCGTAAAATTCAAGCTATGGGAAAGAGATAATCTATTTCTAAGAAATACAGTCTTGTAAAAGCAGTCTCTTTTTCAGGGAAAGACAGATTAAATCAAGAACAGGTGGAGTGTGGAACCTCTGCATAGGATTTTGATTGCTTAACCTGAGCACACAACTCTTCTCATCAGTTAAGCAGGCTTTTCTCAGATCCTCTGCAGGGAACCGCTGCTTTCAAAAGTGAAGAATTGCACCAACCCCACCCAGAAAACATCTCAGACCAGAACAGAGGGCTTGGTCAAACCTCAGCACGGGAAGGGGACAGCAAGCACTCCAGCCCCTGGCTTGGGACAAGAGTTAAAGAGGCACTGCCTGACAGCGCATGGTTAACTCAGACACAGGTGTCTTGCAGAGGAGCTCCAACAGACCTTCTCCATCACCCTTCCCTCCACTGTTCCCCAAGATTTCTAAGAAAAGAACAGGGACTTTTCCCATCTACCTTTCACTGAAGTACCTCAGCTGCTACAGCAAAATGGGACCGTCCACAACTTCTGACTCCCAGAGCCTCACAGGGGACACCTGCCTGCTGCTACTGCCTCCAGCAGCCAGGACCAGTGGCTGAGCCTCCCTTGCTCCCCTGTGCCCACTAACAGCTGCACACACACACACACAGAGGCAGGTCAGCCCTGAGCTCCCAGTTCCCCAGCCACACCTGCCCCCAGGCACTCTGTCACACCTGGGGATTTGTTTTCCTGAAGCACCCCAGCCCCGCACTCACTTGGCAGCGAGCAGCATGTTCTTCCTGTTGGCCATCTCGTTGCGGCCCATGTGCGGCCGGGTCAGGTACTCGGCCACAGCCTTGGAGGGGAACTCCGTCTCACACACGTACCCGAAGTCCCGAGCAAGGTGCACAGCTTCACCTGCAGCGGGCAGAAGGGAGAGCTCATTAATGTCCATTTATTGTTGGCAGATCAGGAATTCACCCTGCTTTAATTTTCCCGAAGTGTTATCCTCATCTAGAAAGGGACACTTCTGTGTTTTTTGCTGTGCCATTCATTACCATCCTCTGATCAGTAATTATCAGTGTTTCTTTGTAAATTTCCATCAAGAAAGGAAAACCGACGCGATGACAGCTACAAAATAGAACTCCCTCGCCTTCTGACTGGAAAGAAAAGCTTTGCTTTTGTCTCTATGCAGATCCACTGCAGAGCAGAGACTGGAATTCGTTCTGCAACAAATTTCCCACTGATACGTAAGAAAACATGCAGCTCAGTTCCACTGACGTAGGAACAGATTTTTCCCTTCAGTGCACCTCCAGTTCTGCTTTGTAATAACCACCATTGGAAGGTGGATAACTCAATTTTTTTTTTCATTAGGGTAATTTTGTCAGGCTTAAAAAGAACGGACTGGCACAAACCAGTGCTCCACGTAATGCCCGTGTGGCTCTCAAATCCAGCTTCCAAGCATTGCCAGTGGAAGCTGCTGCATTACCCGAGCAGCACTGAGGTACTGCTGGACCATTCTTAACAGGAGCAGAAGCAGTAACTGAAACACGAAGCTGCACCACTACCAGGAGCTGCTTTCAACAAACACAACCCACAGCCACACACGTCCATATATACACACCCTTCAACTCGGCTTAACTGAGAGGGTCCACACAACACGCTGCAGATTAAAGGGGCTCCAGTTTCCCATCAGGAAGCCAGAAGCTATAAATCTCACTTTATACGCCCGCGTTTATTAGCAAAGCTTCTGAGGACACCGCTGAGGGAGGGCCGGGCACCGGAGCAGCTGCCCCACATCTCTCCAGCTTCCCCCAGTGGGGAACCAAACCCACTTTCGTCCCTTTTGCCCTCCCTGCACACACCCTCAGACAAAACCCCAACCAGGGAGCACAGACTGGACAGACGGGGCGTTCTGCAGAGCCTGGCACGTACACGGGAGGAACGGCATCTCTGTGCAGCATCCTGCCCCAAGGTGGGGGCTGGGGGCAGAGGGGAGCACAGCCATGACTGCCGTGCCCCCACTGCACTCACTGCACTCACAAAATAAACACCCCCACCCCAGAAGCACATTGACTTGTCGGCTTTCCCGTGCTTTGTCTAGGAGGATAAAAGCTGCGCTCGAGGGAAAGAATGTTTATTTTTAAGACATGTTCAGGACTGACCTTCCACCAAAGATGTCAATAGTGTCACATTTGCAGCTTTCCTTCTACCAGCTGGAAGGTTCAGGCCAATTTTATCCAGCTTTTCCCTTAACGATCTGCCACCGTTTTTGGATTTGGCTCTGTAATTAGAAAAAGAAACAAAACAAAAAAAAAAGAGTCTTATTTTTCATCAAGAGATTTTTCTTTTTTTAGATAAAGATGAGAAATTGCAGATACTGACATTCAATAGGTTCTGCTGGGGGTAAGATGAAAAGCAGGCTCTCTCCCAATGACCTACTTTCAAACGCTTTGCTATGAACCAGCCAGGATGAAACACAGCAGAGGTCAAAACCAAAATGTGTCAAAACTGCACTGCTGAAACCAACAGCTGCAGAACGATCAGAAGCCAAACTATATTAAAAAAAAAAATCAGCAAAATAATCCCAGACGTAGAGAGCACCTTTGTAAAGGCAAAACGAGATCACGAGACTTCAGCCAAAAATCCTTCCACGGGAAATAGTTTGTTACAGAACGAGAACGCTCCACGAGTGGTTTCGGAGACAAAACCCCCTCTGCTGTGCAGAGGAGCAGTGCTGCCAGGGCTGTGCGTGGCACCGCTCCCCATGAGGGGCACAAGAGCAGAGCAGTTTGATTCCCAAAGCCCTTTAGAGCTCAGTGCTGCTGTAAAGTTTGAGATAAAGGGCTCTGAGCTCATTGTCCTCACCTGGCTGCCATCTCACCCTCACACACACACGGGGGAGGAATTAATAATACTCAGAAAGTGACACCCATCAGCCGGGCTGCTTACCGTCGGAGCACACCGCCCAGCAGAGAGGCATTGAGGCACTCCGGGGGGGACAGCCGCCTCTGCACCTCCGCCACCGTCACTTTGTACTTGGATGTGGAGCTGAGGAGGGACAGCCGCCCCGGGACGGAGCAGAACACCTCGTTGGGGTTGATGACCACCCCGATCAGCCCGTCCTTCTGGCAGGGGAGGCTCAGCGCGCTGTTCTTCGTTAAGGAAATGGGACCTGCGGGAGGAGGAGGAGGGCAGCGGGTATTTTAGAACCGGAGAAGGAAGCTTGAAGCGGCAGGAGGGTGTGCTGCGGGGAGATTTCGTTGTGTACTGAATTGCTGAGCAGTGCCATGACCTGCCACGCTGCAGGACGAGGAGCTGCCGGCTTTAAAAAGTACAGTAAATAAAAGGCACGTAAAGACATCCCTCGGTCCTACCCCAAAAAGCTCTAAAGCAGCGTGCGAGCTCGCAAACCCTTTCTTCTAAGGAGCCGACCCAGGCTGCAGGGGCTCAGCCCCACGCGAGACAACACCTCTGGAACCGAACCCCCCCACGTTCACAGCGCGGAGTACCGAGGGGATTAAGCCCGAAGGAAAAGCGAAAGCAAAACATCGCTGTGCGTGGCCGACCCACGGCCCCGACCCACGGCCCCACCGCACCGAACGGGTTAAAGGGCCGCGGTCCCCACGGGACGGAACGCTCCGCCGTGAGCTGAGGGCACCAACCCTGCCCAGCGCTGCTGCTTTTCCTCACGTCGGGGCTTGTTTCAAGCCTTCAGAGCAAAGCCTCCACCGATGTATGTATGTATTTATTTATTTTTAAGCACGAATTTGTTTAAAAAAAAAAAATAAAAGGAGGGAAAGAAAAAAAAAAAAAATCACTACCCAAAGCCCTACACCACTGAACTGAGTCACTGCTGCTTTCACGCCCCAGCTGCAAAAGCACTTCGGTTAAGGTAAAGCTGAGCAGGCACTGAGCTGACTGCGAGTAGGGGAAACGAGGGGATTAAAAGGAAAAGGGAAAGAAAGAGGGCCACGACCGAGCGGAGCTCTCTGGTGGCTGCACGGCTACGGCGGCCCCGCTCCGCCCGACCCACGCGTGGGGCAGCACACGGAGCGTGGGGGGCTCATTCAGCTCTAAGTACCGGGAACCATCGGTAAGGGAAAGCGAGCGGCGTGCCGCCGTACTGACCTTTCCTAATGACCGTCTGGTCGTGCATTAGCAAGTGCTGGTCATCCACGTTCTGCAAAGAGAAACGGGAGAAGGTTTCGCATCTCGAGACGTGAGGAGGAACGAGCTGAGGGGGTAGCAAAGCCCACCCCGCCCCGTGCAGACGGGAGGAAGAAGCAAAAAGAAAGACTTTGAAGCGGAGCTGAGCGCTCGGGCATCCGCAAGCTGCGGGGTCCGGGAGTGGTGGTGGTGGTGGGGGGGGGATTACCTGCACATCCTCGATCTGATGGGCCATGTCGTGGAGCCCCAGGTTGTCGGCCAGCGCCGAGGCATCCAGGCCGTGCCCGTGGGGCAGCAAGAGGTCGGAGCGCCGAAACGTTTCCCGACGGCCGCCGGCCGAGCCGCTCTCCAGCGCCGAGAGGTGCGGGACGAGGCCGGGGCGGCCGTGCGGGGGCAGCCCGGCGGGCTCCTGGCTCTGGCGGTTGGGCCAAGCGCTCTGCTGCTGGCTGGGGGGCGGCGGCGGCGGCTGGTGCAGGGGGTTGATGGAGAACGGGTCCCCGAGGTGCGAGTAGGGGTCGCTGGATTGGGAGTAAGGCAGCGGCTGGTAAGGGGGGGGGGAAGTAAGGAGGCTGGAAGTCGGAGGCTCCGGAGTGGGAGAGCGGCGGGGCCGGGCTGTACAGGTGCTGGCTGACCGCTGAGAGGTGCGGGAGCCGCGGGTTCCCGTTGCTGCTCCCATCGTGGCGGTCCTGGAAATCACACGGAAGGGTCGGGGGGGAAGAAGGGAGGCGGCGGTCAGGGGCTGCAGGACAGCAGGAGCCGGGCACTCGGGGTACGACAGCAGGGGACAATTTGGGGGCGGGGTGGTGGGGGCAAAATCCGCCCTTCTCTATTTTCGGGCGTTTCGTAGGAAATCAGCCCAGCTCGCAAAGAAGAGCTTAACGACCAACTCCCACCAGTTTCATTACAAACACCACGCAGGAACCCCTACGCTTCCAAGAAACTATCAACATCTCACAACAACCGTTAAAAATAATAATAATAATAATAAAAACGAAAGGCGGCAGCCCGCCTCCAGCCGGCCCCGCGCTGCCCGCGGGCGGAGCACACCGCGCTGCCCCGACGGCTCCGCCGCGCCGCGCCGGGACGGGACGCGCTTCTCTGTGCCCCAAACCCCGCTTCAAACCTCAGCCCTCAGACCCTAAACGCCTACGTGATCCTGAGATTTAGCAGTTTCAGGCTTCACGGTCGTTAAAATAACAGCGCCGGTTAATAGGAAGTGAATAGAGCCCCAATGGAGCGTGAAGCGGGGGCTGCTGCTAATCTGCTCCAGCCGAGCAGGGAGAGCACAGAGAGACAGCCCAAGCCGGGAACACCCGTGGGGCTGCGGGAAGGGGCCCTGCGGCTCTCCTCCCCACGGCCGTCCGTTCGGGGCCGCGCGATCCGTCCTCTCCACTTCCACCGAAACCCCCGTGCCGTAAAGGCGCTGCCTCCGGCTCCTTCCTTCCAACCGGGGGATGCCCCTTTTCAGATTTCAAATCCCAAAAGTTTCGGCGGAGAAAGCAAAAATAAAAAAAAAACCAGAAATCCGAAGTCGAGCAAAACGAAATCATAAAGGAGAACGCCCGGGGAACGGAGGGGCGCGGGGAGAGCCCCGCAGCGGCCGGCCGGCCCCGCGTCCCTCCCCGCGCCTCTCACCTCGCAGTCCTCCTCGTACTTGACGTTATCTGCCAGTTTCCACAACATGGCGTCCAGCGTCCGACCCAGGTGTGCGGCACCGAAAGCAGACGAGAGCTCAGCCCCCCCCCACGGGCGGTAAATCCACGTCGGCGCTGGGGAAGAGGAGCTACCCCCCGGACGGAGCTCAGTTGGCACGCATCAAGGCTGCCGGCGGACTAAACCCCCGCGCTAATGGTCACTCGGGTTTTTTTCCCTGCCCAGACGCCCTTAATGGCAATAGGATTATCATAACTCCTCCCCAGGGATGGCTCGGGAGCCGCGGCCGGCAGCCACTCAGGAGGCAGCGTGGCCCTAAGCCACTCCTTGCGCGCCCGCGGAGGCTGCGCGGGGCCGGACCCCCCCCCCACACACACACACCCACCCTCGGAGCGGCCCCGGCCCGCGGGAACGGGTCACGCGTGGGCACCGCCCGCGGGCGCGCTGCGAGGAGGGCAGCCCCGGCAGCGTCGCGTCCCTCCTCCGTGGCCGTGCTCTCTCCGGTGGGAGGTGTGCCGCTCCTTCGGCCGCCGCCCCGCGTGGAAGCGCGCCCGGATTCCCACCCCACGCGGCTCCGGCGGCTGCTGCCCGCAGAGCCCTCGCTGCGAAAGCGACAAAAAGTCCGAGCGCCGTTCGCGTTAATTGCCGGGAGTTTGAATTACTGATGACAACCTGTAAGCTACAGATGCTTAAGGTATAATTTGCTTAATTATCCGACGGGGTTATCGCAGCCGGGTTCGGTCCCTCCCACGTAAAGCAGCGTCCCCGGTACCGCGCTGTGCGCCCGAGGAGCTGCGGCTCAGCACCGCGGGGCTGGAAGGTGCAGCCGCGCATCCATCAGCGCTCGTCCACGCGAGAGCGGTGCGGCACGAAGCCGAGCCCGGCAGCTGCTCCGAGGGGAGCCGCACCGCCGCCGCTTTTGGGTTTTCCCCTAAAAATCGAGGGAAAACAAAACAAAACAAAACAAAACCAAAAACCAATTAAAACCCAAAGCCCTCAGCACCTCCTCTCTCTGATATCTGAGCGATCCAGAATTGGATCCGAGGAGGACGGGGCTGCCGCAGGTGATGCTGGCGGTGTTCGCGGCCCGGCCCGGCACGCAGGTGCCGATTAGCGTTTTTGGTGGAGTCTTTATTTTTATTTTTATTTTTTTTTTAACGACGGTGTTTTTCCTTCCAGGGACGGTTCTTTGAAATGCAGCTCGCCGCGATTATTAGCGAGTGTGCTCGCGCGGCTCCTGGCGTCATTAAGGCTACGGAATCTAAATAATAAAAGACAGGGGGAGCTTAAAGTTCATTTGTATTAAAGGGACAAGATGGATTTAAAGAGAAACGAGGAGGGGAACCGTGGAGCTCCCCAGGTTTGGGAGGATCGCCTCCTTCCACCCGAGGCATCCGCGGTGCCGCGACGTGGGCGTTTTTACCACAATTTCCCTTCTGCTCAAAAACGTCACACTGAGGGGGGGGGACGGAGTTTTTCCTCTCTTTCTTTTTTTGTGGAGTTTTCGAGGTCTGAACACCTTCGTTTTGTTTTCACCGGAGGACCAAAGAAGGCAGACGGCTCCAGCTCGCTAGCTGTTTACGTACGCATCTACGTATAAAATACAGATAAGCAGAGGCGTGAAAGAGGGATTTAGAAAAAATTACCAAAACAAAAGAACTTCGTGGCTTCCTAGAAAACCGACCGGGAGAGCAGGGAAGGTAGAGCTCGGGCTGCGGAGCGCTGCCCTCGTGGGGATCCTCGTGGGGATCCTCGTGGGGACCCCCCCGCGGTGCTGCCCGGCCCGGGTGCTGCTGCCGGGGCCCCTCTGCCTCCGCCGAGGGGTGGAGGGGGGGTGGGGGTGGGTGGGGAACGCTGCTAAGTGCGGCTGCAGCCCCCCCCCCCACGTTCACACCTAACCCGGAGAGAAGCGGGCTGCCCGATGGAGCGGCTGGGGGTGGGTCCTGGCAGGTGGCAGCTTTCCTGACTTATTAAAGGGGGGAAAATGATAAATAAAGCAGCGCCCTCATGTAGGACGTCTCCCGTCTGCGAGGAGGAGCGGCTGCTGCTGCTGCTGCCTGCGGGCTCGGCCGCCCCGCTCCGCTCTTTTTGGGAGGCTGCAGCTTCCCGAGGGGCCGCGGAGCTCCCCACGGTGTGAGCGCGCTCTCGGGTGGGGAGCAGAACCCGTCCGTCCCACTCGGGAGTTTTCCTATTTAGCAGCAATTACAGGAGAGGGTGGGGACGCTAATTGCTTACATCCCTTTTCTTCTTCTTCAAAAAACAAAAAAGATTTAAACTCGTGCGTGTCTGGGTCGTTAGCAGCGCACAAACCTGCCCGGCTTTTCGCTTCTGCTCCCGCAGAGCTGCGCGAAGAGCTCCGCGGTCCCGGAGCTGTTCCGTGTGACTCCGCCGCGCGTGGGAGCGCCGCGAGGGCAGAGCCCGGCCGGGCTGCTGGGGGGCTCCCTATGGGGGGGGGGGGGTTGGAGGTGTCTGGATAAGCTCGGGGCACACCGCTGCCGCTCGGTCCCGTCCCGCAGAGCTGCATTGTACGGAGCCGCGGGTAAACGCCCGCCCCGGAGGCGTGGGGGTGGATTTCCCCGTGGCTGCCGGCACCGGGAGCATCCCTGACCGCCGGGATCCTTCTCCCCGCGGCCCGGGGGGTTTGGCTCCTCCGGGATCCCTCCCGGACCCCGCGAGGTGCAGCGGTTTACCCCGAGGGAACCGCGAGCATCCTTTGCCCCCAGCGCAGAGCTGCGGGCTGGGGACGCGTGCGGTCGGTGCCCTTCGCCTCCTTCCCTGCCAGCTCTCGCTAATGCAGGAGGCGAAGGGAAAGCATGCCCGCACCGCAGCTGCTTTTTTTCCCAACCTATTAATTTGCTTAATAAACGCGAAGCCAGCTCTGCTTCCTCCCCGCTCCCTCCCGGAGGAGCAGGGTCCCCCGGCCGCCCTCCAGGAGGCCGTGCTTAGCAATGCATGGGCAGAAGTGACACGCTTTGACACCCGGCACTCCGGGGCCCTAGGTTAGATGTGGCATGGCATGTGGCAGAGGCTCAGCAGCGAGGCACAGCTGCCTGGGGCTCCGCACCGAGCTCCTGCGGCTGCTGCACGCACCAGATCTTGTGCACGGAGGGAGGAGAGGCCGAGGCACCGCACACAGCACGGCGACAGGGAGCCCAGCTCCAGCCTGGCCCCGCCTCGGGGGCAGGGGACGACCAGGAATGTCACTGCAGCTGCACTGACTTCCATCTCCTCATCCTTGCACTGACGCCGCAGTGCTGGGCTCCTGCAGGTGAAACCAAGGGAGGAGGGGGGCTGTGCTCCCCAAGACCCCCGCACCGCTACCCCACGACCCCGAGGCACCTCCTCAGGACTGCAACACTTTGCCCGTGTCCGTCCATGCTGGAGAGATGCTCTCGTTTCTCTTTTTTTATTCCCTCTGCTTTATGCCCATTGGGAGCAGCTTTGGTGCCGTGAGCCAGCACCGCTCCAACGGGAGCAGGAGGCTGTGCATCAGTGCAGCAAGCAGGCTCCACATCAAAAACACGAAGTTCTAAACCACCGCAGTGCTAAACGGGAAATCGGAATGCATATGTTTAGCTCCTTTCTGAAAGCAAAGAGAGAAACCACTTTTGGCATGATAGATGTAATTCGTGCTTTAAAAAATAAAGCCTCGATGGATCTTACTTTCCTACAGCTAAGTGCCCATGCTACAGTAGGAATAAAAGCACCAGTGACACAAAAAGAAAGAATCCCACGGGCCAAAACGGCAGAAAAACAAATATTTCAGATGCAGAGATAGAAATGAGCTGAAAATTATATATATATATATTGCCCAGTGCAATTCAGGCTGCAGCTAATACAAATCCTTCAGTGGGAAAATGTGAACCTTCCGTTCCTTTTGCCCTTTCAGAAGAAGGAGCAGGCATCATCACCGGGCAGTCCTTACACTGTGAACATGTCACTAGATGCTCTCCTTACTCTTTCCTCTGCTTTCAAGGCACGTGCAGGCGGTCTGATGCCTGAAATGATGCTTTCAGAGGCATGGTGGTGGTTTGGGGACAAACCCTGACAGAATGGGCATGGGGTTACAAGGGCTGTTCGACTCCAGCCCTGGGGGTCCTGCAGGCTGTGCTCCTTCCAGGCAGTCACCAAACACCCACTTCTCCATGTATGCACATATACACACACGAGGTCTAAAATCCAGACCCATTTGTTAAGCTTTTGCTTCCCAAGATGCTTTAAAAGACATTCCAAGGGAGTTTAGAAGAGATGCAGGCAGTACCTGTATGGCATGAATGGAATTTACAGAACTATTTACCTTTTTTCTCCTTACCTTTCTCTCTTCAGTCATCCCAAAGGGATGATGAAATCAGAAGAATGACCTCTGCGTCGAGAAAATGGTTCACGTGTGCTGAGGGTGAAGGTTTTCCCTGTGGGCAATTTGAAGAACAAAACAAATTCGCTCACTTCTTTTCCTTCTGTAGCCCAGATTCCTGAAAACCTGTAATCCCTCCCAATAGTCTTCCTCTGAGTCTTGCACCCCGCGCTGGGGAGGAGGGGATCGGCAGTCACATACACTGATATCACACACATCTCTGATAACACACACAGGGGAAAAGCTTGGAGAGGGAAATAAAACCAGCACAAAAATCGTTCAGAGACAAATCCAAAGCCGCCCAGGCCCTTTCTCTTTTTTCACCACTGAGAAGCAAAGGGGAGCACGAGGCCGCTCTCTCCCCTTCCACATCCCACAGGTGCTTTCTTCATTGCGATGCACTGGAGAACAGCGAGGTTCTGCAGCACCGCTTTCATCTCCTCCGTGTGTGCTGGCAGCTGCTGGGTGAGCTGCAGCACTGCCGTGTGCCAGAGGGAGCAGAGCTCAGGAGTGCACTGATCCGAGGCAAAAACTCTGCTCCTCGTGCACTCCACCATTTCTCATCACCCCAGCAAGGCAGCAGTGAGGGAACGGCAGCGTTACCAAATACCAGGTGCCAGCAAAAGAGCTCCACGTTCTTCCAAGCCCTCTCCAAGCTGCATTCCCAAGGGCCTGATGTTGGCAGTGTGTCTGCAGACAGAGCTCTGTGATAACATTACACTGTTACTGTAGGAAGCCTATGCAGGGTATGGGTTGTTTCTTTTTTATACTATATATATATTTTTTTTTTTTTTTTGCTGTGGTTGGGCAGCTGTGGCTCTTGGGCCTCATTCCCAGCTCTCTCTACCTGTGCTCATTTTCTGCTTTCCGGAGCAGAGAAAGGTGCCTGGCACATATCAGTCCCGAGAAGCTTAAATGCTGCAAGAAAAGTGTTTGTTGGAATTTCCAGTCTTTGCCATAATTGTTTCAGGGAAGAGCTGCATGTTCCTGTCCCAGATGATGTAGGAGCCAGTGTCCAGATGCCTCCGAGCAGTAGTTACAAGCAGCTTGAAATCTTCTACCACTGGTACAAAAATCTGTCACTGGAAAGCGCTGAGCCAGTACAAATTCACTGTACCAGTACAATAAAACGAGAGGCTGATGTAACGTGGTAGCAGCAGCTTTCTGCTGCATGGGACGCCTTTCTGCTCACATCACTGTGTTCAGATGTGGTCCATCACGCCGTCACCAAAGCTAACTCAGAAAAGCAGTAGTACCAAAGCTGCCCATAAAGCACTGACTGACACGGCAGGAAGGCAGCCCGCTCCAAATCACATCTGTCCTGTGAGATGACGCGGTGGTCCAGCCCTGAGATAACAGCCCCGAGGAGCACAGCCTTGGACCGCAGCCACAGGAAGGGATGTGAGGAGAGCTGCTCCCTCCCTCCGGGCATGGGGAACTTTGCTCTGGAGAGCTGTGGGGCGAGAGCCCGTCGAGGAAAGGGAGGAAACTTTGAGGGTGGGAGGAGTTCTCGCAGTCGCAGCTCGTATCGCTGCAGCACCGCGGGTCGCCCTGGAAAACCAGCTCCAATGCTGAGAGCAGGGCCGCCACTTCCTTGTGCTCAGCTGCATTAGAATTGAAAACAATCACGGCTGGAAAACAAAACCAGCTCAGCTGAACGGATGCAAATCCAGCGGCAGACGTGGGCTCCAACCACGTCGAGCTGCACCCACACAAACGCCGGCTTCCCCGGCTCAGCGGTGTCCGCAGCGTGGGGTGCCAGGCGGGCTGTGCTGCACGCCGTGTGTCAGGGCTGGCAAAGCACCCAGCAGGCACTGCCAGGACCCCACAGCCCCTCACCAACCCACCCCTCCTCGGGGCTCTGCCCGTGCAGCTCCACAGCAGAGCTGCAGAGAGAAGACAAGCTAGCCCGAGGGGAGATCTGCCAGTATAGAGCTAGACCGATAAAGCACTCCTCTTGTGTAAACACAGAATACACCAGCTAAGTGCTCTTCTGTCAGCGTAGCTTATCCCAGTGCAGTTTTGCCAAAGGAATCCTTGCTTGTGTTTCAGCCAGACTGTAAATCTATTGTAGTGTGGTTAAGAGCAGCTCGGAGCGACAACACAAGCGGCGCAGATCTCTGCACCAGTTCAAGTTTGCTCCCAGGTTTCCAAGACAGTGTCGTTCTGGCAGGGCAGGTGTCATCTTCCCTTTCCCAGCCAGCCCATAATGCCAGCAGAGCCACCATGGCAGGCAGCAAAACATGGCCACGAGGCCAAAGCCCCCAGCACCTGCCCGTGCCCAGCACACCATTATGCCAATGGCTTCTCCTAGCAAGGTGAGCCAAACCTCAAGCCCTGCAGTGCTTTGCGGAGCCCAAACCTGGCCCTGCTATGTAAATGGTGACAGGGAGTCCTCGCAGGGCATGGCAGGGAGCAGTGAGTTCCCTGCTGCTGCTCGGCCGCCTGCAGACCATGTTAGAGAGCAGCAGCGCAGGGCTTTGTCTGTACAAAACCACATGTGCTGACCGGGGCTGAGGAGCCACTTCAAACTCTGAGCCCTCCCTTCCTAAAATCCATACCCATCTTCTCTGGAGCATGCGTTGTGCCCATAAGCCTGGTCAGCAGTGGGGATGCCTGCAGGCTCAGAGCGGCTGAACGTCTGCCACTCTCTGTGGTCTTTGCCAGATCTGCACTACCTGCGCATGCAAGCAGCATGCCGTGCTCCTGTCCCCAAAGTTTGGGGATGCAGTATTTCCTTGTTTACAGTCAGGCAGCAGGAAACACGGAAATGTAAAGCATATCTACAAGCTACAAACACCTCCAGCTCGCCCTGCCCCTGCCCCGAGCCGGCCAGATGGGATCTGGGAGCTCCAGGAGCCCTCGCAGTGCCTCAAACACCAATTCCCAACCGGAGCAGGCTGACCGGCTCCGGCAGAGCCACGGCTGGCTGCCTCCCAAACCCTCTGACACATCCACCCAGCTCAGAGCAGGAACAGAGAAAGCTGTGCTTTCTGCAGACGTGCCCGAAGGGGCTTGCTCAACACAGGAAGGCTGTGATGGCGCAGAGGTGATGCTGGGTCTGCCACCACCGCCTCACCTCGGACCTGTCAGCATCATCTGCCCAACAGCAAGGCCTGGCCACCAGCACTGCAAGGCTGAGGGCAGGCTGCACGGCCACACTGAGGCTCTGGTGTGGCACACAGCACACACACACACACACACACACACGGCAGGATCAGACCTTGCCGGAGACCTCCTGGCTCCAGTCTCCGACCTGAAGCATGCAATTGATGCTCCTTGTAATTTTACTGCAGCTGGTGCCATTGCAAATGCCATTCTTATCTACCTAAGTACAGATCCTCTCTTGAATCGTTAACGACGTAATGTAGCAATTTGTTACATAAGCTCATTAGGTTTTATAATGTATCTATGTTAATAGGAACATAAATATGGAAATCTTAATTCCAAACCTGTTTCGAAAAGCATCTGCTGGGAAACTAGTCTGAGAAAAAGCAAACATGACCCAGGAATACCCAGGAGTTTTGGTTCAGGGCTCAGCACGGATGGACAGGACGCCCCAGGCCCACTCCTTGCCCATCACTTTGTGCCCTTTTGAAATGATGCTCTCAGCAGAAGAACTTCAGTGTCTTTGCACTGCTGCTTTTGTTTCTCTGCCTTATTGCCTAGCTGCAGATGAGTGGTTATTACAGATAAAAGCACTCTGGTTGTCCAAAGGAAACTGTGGCAACTGACAGCACGATTTTCCCCCAGAGGACGGGTTGGTTGTGCCCCTCTCCCCCCACAGCTCCACCAGGAGCAGCTCTGTGAGCTGTGCTATCCGTACTGACACGACATCCATCCTTACTGCTGGAGATGCATCACCGCAGCACTCTGTGCCCACAGATGGAACGCGTGGGGTCAACTGCTCCACACCGATCCTCTGCGTAAAGGTGTGCTGCCAGAAGATGCCAAGTTCAGTCTGAAGGCTTCTGGGTGCCAGATGAGCAATTTCATGTTCACGAGCAAATTCCCTCTGCTCGGTTCGGTTTTAGCACATTTGTTAAGGGTGAGTTGGCTGGGGTGCTGGCAGAACCCATATACTAGAGCTGAGAAAGCAGCGTGCTGTGCTCATGCCACACCACGTGCCCCATCCCAGCAGAGATGTGCCCTTGCACTGCTGATGCTCAAGTGTGGGTTCGCTGATGGCGAACAGCGCTGCCCATCAGCACCAAAGGGATTTTATCTTTCGCCTCCTCCCTCTGCGGGCGTGCGGCAGCAGGACCCAGCTCCTGGCACTCTCTGGATGCCTCCATGCAACACTCGTGGCTTTTCTGCCAGGTTAGGGGCTCAAGGAGCACGAGGGACGCCCTGACACGCAGCGGCCTTTGTGCCCCCAAGCACTGCTGTCTGTGCCAGCAATGCCCTCTACCGCCTTCCCCTTCAGGCACAGCGAGGCTGCTGCTCTCCGTCGGACCTCTCACCGTGGGCTCGAGCATCCCTCGTGGAAGCCCGGTGTGACACTTTAGGGACCCCAATAGCTGTGCAGGCCGTGCTGCTCCGCTCCATCCGTCCGGCCACCCAGAGCGCTCCCCCATCCCGACGTGTGGATTCGGGGCAAGGATTCACTGTCTGAGGCGGGGAATGGGCCGAGCCGAGCCCGCTTTGCCATTCCAGGCTTTCTTCCATAAGAAAGCGGCCTTACAGCCGCCCATTCCTCGCCATTGTCTCCGCCAAACCCTTCTTCTCAGGGCCGGGGAGTCTGGAGCCGAGACGTGAGCAAGAGCTGAGGCATGCACCGGCCCTCTGCATCTCACTGGGGGCTTTTAAATGCAAATGTCGCCAAGTGCTCTGGAGCCCCCACCCTCGAAATGGCCATCTTGCGTCGTTGAGATTTATTGTGAAATATTCCAAGTTGTTAATTAGGCAATAATGACCAACGGGGAGGGCATTTCCTGGCTGTTAACCGGAGCCTCCTGACCTCAAGGTCAGTTTCAGTCACCCAGGATTTATTAAAACACGGCGGAGGAGCGGCCCGAGAAGGGCCAGCCCTCGCAGCTTTGCAGATCACCCCCCCCCCCCAATTAATTTTCGTTCCCCACTTCGTGGCCGCGGTCCGTTACGTACACGGCGTTCTGTGTTCATTAACACGGTCCCAACGCGAGCTCGCAATTAGCGGCGAGCACCCCGCGCTTCCCAAAGGAGGAGCTCACCAACTCTGCCCTAAATCCGGGACCCTTCTCCCATTCCCCAGCCCTGCTCTCCCTTTCAGGTGGCTGTGTCATCCCCGGTTAATTAAACGCAGATGAGCTGCTGTTTCCCAAGGGCTGACTGGCTGTCCCCGGCTCCAGCCCGGCATCCTCCCCACGCCCGCCCTGGGCTGCAGCTCCCAGGAGGACAAGCAGGAACAAAAATTAACATCCCTCTGCCCTACTTATTACACTTGGATTTCGGCAAATAAACAGCGCTCCAAACGTGTCTGAAAAGCACCCAAAGCTCCAGAAGGGAGCGAGGGAGCTGCCTGCCCGGCGGGGTCCTGCAGCCATCTGCGTGGTGCCACTGCCACTGCCACGGCCCCTCCAGCCCCAACACCACGGCTGCAGAGCCAGGGCTGCTCCCTCCCTCCTCCAGGAACGTTTCCTCGAGATTCCTAGGCAAACCCTGGAAGTCGCGGTGCAGTGAGTGCTGCTAACGAGCCCCGTGTGCTTTAAATGTACACGAACCCAAAGTAGTTCTAATGGTCACGAGCAGCTCTTGGCTAAAGAAACAGCGGTGAATGCGTAGAGAGGGAACTGTTTGGCTCAGAGCTGTGAATGTGCTTTCTTCTGGGAGAAATCTAACGATTTCTCAGTGCTCGCAGCCTTCGGTTGCCCATCCCCGGCAGATGAGGACGGCCCTCCCAGATCCTTCGGCCTCGAGCACCACCTGCAGCATCCTGGGCTGTATCCGTGCTCCCAGAGCAGGTGATGATCTTGGACAGAGAGATGAGAGCAGAGGAAATCTCGCCTTCACCACAAAGCAAGCAGGTTGGCAGCGCCTGCCGCTGCAGCTCCCTGCCCGTGGGAGCAGGGAAACCGAAGTTCAACTGGTAGCCAGATCGAATATTGAGAAACGGACCCATTCAAGCAAAGAGTGCTCTTTTACAGAGCATTTCCCATTTGTGTTCGCCTGAGGGATGCTCTGAGCAGCGCTGTTTCATGAGCGCTGTATCCAAATTGTCAGATCGGTGCAGGCGAGAGGAGGGCTGCTCCTCTCCTCTCCTGTCCAGCTTCATCTCCCGTGCCCAGAGAAAGCAGGGAAGTCCTGTTAGCCTGTCTGGTGAGCCCCGGCTCTTCACTGTGATTTTTGAAGCCAGCCGTGAAGTTTGCCCCAGAAATACTGGAACATGAGTGACTTCTCTTGAACGCTTCCCGAGGACCCGAATTCACTCCCTTTTTCCCCCAGGTGATATCATTCTTCTGGGTGGGTGTGTTAGAGCAGCAAGAGCAGCAGGGGAATGAAAGGACCTGTTATGCTCCGTCACCAGGAAGATTTCCCATTCCTGGTGAGGAGCAGACAGCCCCTGAAACACATTAGGAACAGTACAGAGTGGGGTTTGTGTGCAGCCCGGATTGATGAGCTGAGCTATGCTGCCTTCTAAAGAAGAATCACAAAGCGATCCACACCCAGAGCAAATCAGAGGGGAATAAAGGCTTTTAGCAGACAGTTCCTGCCCGTGAATTCTTGAAAAAAAAAAAAAAAAGTATGCTATCCTGTCTCTGCAAAAGGTTGGTGAGGAATTTACAAACGCCCTAATCCCCCTCTAATCCTTTAAAATACTGAGCTGCGATCCCACATGCTGTTTGTGATCGTCGTGTCTCTCCCAGGCTCGTTGGGATACACACACAGAGGCACCGACTCTCTTCTGGCACAGAAAGGCGAAGGGGTTTGATGCATTTCGGTCACACTCTGTGTCCCGGAGGGCACCGCTGGGCTCTGCGATCAGACAGCAGCAGCACATGGTGCAGCACTGCGGGTCCGAGCAGGGGCCAAAATCCACCTAAGGCTTCTGGGGAGCACTGCTGCACAGCTGTGACACTGTCTGAGAAGGAAGAAAGCTGGAGGCCAGGCTGGTCCGTCAGCAAAGCACTGCTCCGGTGGCTTTGCCATGTCCTCTCCCGGCTGTGGGACCACCGTGGCCCACCTCATTTCTCAGAACATCTCAGGAGCTGTATAGGAACAGCTCCAGAGAACCACACAGCCTGTTATTAGGGCGTCCAGCGGTGCCTTCAGCGAGCACTTAATGGAGCTGACGGCTGTCTTAAGCTGTGTGTGATATTTCTGTGCGCAGATAACCAGGGCAGAGCCGACTCTTAGCTGCTCAGATGTGTTTAATTAGAGCTGCGCTTTTAATTCTTTTAATTTGTATCTCTTTCTTAATAACCTGGCAAAGGTTGAAAAGGAACGAGTTTCATTTGAATATTGGGTAAAACCTGGTAACAGCAGGACAACACGGCTCAGCTCAGGGGTTGCTGAAGTCCACAGGTGAGAGCTCAGCTGCAGAAGCTCCGCAGCGAGCTGAGGCTCTGTCCTTTGAAAATCATTTCAGAGAAGCTTAATAACAATACACTGCAGCTCAGCGTATCATCCAGGCTCACTTTGGGAAATGTAAGTGCAGCAGCGAGGCGTTATTTGCCTGCAGTCTCCAGGCAGGTGAGATCACAGCAACACTCACTCATTTCCCCAGCACTTCTTAAATAGTAATGCAATCGCGTTACAAATTTCTATTTAATTTTTGCCCAAAAGCAGAAAGTCATGGCAGACTCCCGCAATACTTGCTGATGAAAAGAAATCTCAGAGATTAAAACACTGCAGGAACGCTCCAAGCTGAACTAGCAAAAGGAGCTCGATAATCTTGACATCTCGAATCCAGAACTAATAGAAAAGAATTAACCTATTTCCCAAACACTCTCTCAGATAAATTAAAAGCCCCATTTCAGAAGAAGACCTCTCAGTGAGTACAGTGCAACTTTAAAAGGGGAGCAGGTGGAACCAGCAGATCTGGGATGCGAGCAGCTGCAGGCAGGGCTGTCCCCAGCACGAGGTGGCTCAGCCCAAGGGCTGCTGTGCTGGCAGGAACCAGGCCCAGCTTCCTATGAGAACACCACCGCTTTCAAAGTGACATTTCAGGGGTATTCTGTGCCAAAATCCATCGCTTCTATTTTTTAGCTGTGCCATCACGATCCGACATCGTGGTGTGACAAATGACCACACTGGAGAACCGTCTGTGATCTTCAGCCATTCATATCCTGTTGAGGTTTTGGTTTTGGTGCATCTGACTGTCAGTGGAGGTCAGTTCTCAGTGTGCTTAACTCTGCTGATCCCCGGAGGATGCCTGGATCACTGTACGGTGAACACGTTCTTAACTTTGCACTGGGAAATAGCCCACGAACCCCCGAGGCCGCTGCAGCTGGCTGGAAAGCAGCAGTAGAGATGCTCAGAAAGGCCAGGTGTAAAAGGAACAATTTAATTTGTGCTCTGGCAAATCCCTGCATCCTTATCCTCAGGACAACTACCTTGCAGACAGCAGCAGTACAAGCTTACAAACAAGCTTGTTTTCCATCCCTGGAGACCTAAGCAGGTAGCCCAATTCACAGCTAATCCTCAGCTTCTGCTCTTGCTTCCTAAGTCTCTGAGGCTGCTCTGCACTCCTTCACTTTTGATAAATTCAGTACAAACTCTTGTTCCAGATGCAGAAGGTCCCACACCGCTTTCAGACAGCATTCCCTCCCCCGATGCCCGCACTTCCATGAGACACAAAGGCACAAAACATGGTGCAGACATTGCACATCTGCATCAAGTGATCCTCAGCAGCAGTCCTGCAAGCAACGTGTCTGCACCACTCGGATTCCCCCTCGACGACTCCAGTTTTGCCAGGGATTGTTGTGGCCACGTCGCACTGGGATGTTTTGAAATCAGTAATCGGTGCTCTGGTCACACTTCTTGCCCAACACTGCTCCACGGCCGTGCTGGCCATGTTTGATGGGGTATTTCACGCTGGGTATGATATGATACTTCCCAGAAGGCATCTGAGTTCTCAGAGCAAATTATATTCTTTTCATAATTCCTTTTGTTTATCCCATCGCTCAGTTCTCGTATGGACCATTTCCTGGCACTGCTGAAGAAGAACGAGGGCAATCTTTGTGATCACAGAATGCCAACATCCAAGAGAAGCACACAGAGCTTGCCACAGCAGCAAAGGGACAGAAGGCTGCTGATATTGCCAAACACATTGTTTCCACTTCTAAGAGAAAACAGCTATACAGTTTGATTCTGAGAGCTCAGACGTCAGGGAGACTCTTTTATTGAAGAGACTCAGGGATGTTCAAGGTGAGACAGCTCCGCGTGGATGGGGGCTGCTCAGTGAGTATGCTTCCACGAGCTGGTGTCAATCCCATCCCACAACCTTGTGTGTGAGTTGCAAAACATTGTGACAGACACAGCACCTTCAAAGTTGCACATCTGCACGTGCATGCGGCCCAGAGGTGTGCCTTGCCTTCAGAGTTTGGATGCTGTGAGGCTTCAGAGTGAAACAGCACAGGGTTCCATGTTTCCAGTGGTCCCAGAGGCTCCGGGTGGGCAGCAGCGTGGGCTGTCACCCGTGGACCTGCCGGTGTCCTGGCTGCTGCTCTCCTCTTCCACTCCACGTTCAAAACCTTTACTGCATCTATAACCTTGTCAGCGATACAGACAGACCCCTCGAGGACCTCCTGGCCTCCAGTTCCTTCCCTAGTGGTACTCTTTGGCCAGCAGCGTCAGCTATAGCTCTGTCAGAGCACATGGCAGCGCTCAGGGAAGAAGCACGAGAGGATGACGTGCGCTCGCTCACCCAGCTGACAGCACTGACTTGTCTTAGTTTCTCAGTATTGCTTTTCCTCAAGGTAACCCCGTGCTGGGAGCTGGAATCACACACACAGCGCAGCTTTTCCTGCTCACAGCCAACTCCACAAATGGCCAAATCCTGACCTGGTCCTGTACCTGTGCCTGGGGCAGTGGCAGTGCCCCGCAGCCCCTGCAGAGCAGGACAGCCCCTGCAGAGAGCCAGCAGCAGGGCCTGAAAGCAGGATCCAGACCAACAGCTGCAGGAGGATGTCAGCCCTGAGAGCAAGGCAGGTCACTGTGCCACCTTCGTTCTCGGCCTTTGATATGGTAATTGTGCATAAGGCAAATTCTGCCACTAGAATACAGTCCGTCCCGGTCCGCGTGCAATCTGCACTATCCAGTTGGAAGTGAAATTAAAAATCCCAACCTGTGCGAATGTTGCAATCGCGTTATGAAATCTGTGAATCCATTTTTAATGTTGTAATGCTGCTCTCGTCGAACAAGGCAAATAGGCCTGCTGCACTGCATTTGCTCCACGCTTTTTTTGGATTCTCATATTCACTGCGCAGCATTTGCATTTCCAGTACTGCAAGACCCTAAAATAGAAGACAAGTTTTTCTTTCCTCCTTTTGCTCTCAGAACTTCAGCTACGAGCAGCTCGACTTGGGGATGTCTCCACGGCAGCTGTGAAGCACCAGACACTGCAAGGGGGAACAGCGAGGACTTTGCAGAGCATTAAAGATGTCAGAAGATAGGAGTGAAATCCCAATAGCACCGCTGTTTGTGGTGCCCTTAAGGGACGAGAGAGCCCAGTGTTGTTCCGTGTTTCACCTTTGAGATAAATGAATGTTAATTCCGCACACGGTTGGTGTTTCAGAGGGAAAAAGGTTTGAGCGCAGCCGGCTCAGCTCCAGCAGTGCACCCAGCTCAGCTATCCCACATCAGTGCTTCACAGCACATTACTGCAGGGTTACTTTGTGCTTTTCATTCTGATTCGGGATGGGAACAAGCTCTGCAGCTTGAAGTTCCTGTGGAGCACATACTCTTTTTTCTGACCAACTCTCTTTGGAAACTCAGCCCAATAAATCCTGGGTTTTCTCCCCAGTGGCCCCATTGAAAGGCAGGCACGGTTTCTGCACTGCCTTCTCCCTCTAGAGACGTTTCCCTGTCTTTGCAGTCCATCTCCTCATTGCTGTTGGTATTTCTCCACTCATAATGAAGACGCGTTCCCTGAAATTAAGAGCTTAAAAACCGCATTCATATGAAAACAAATGAGAAAGAAGGAAAGGACACCAGAGCCAGCAATTCAGCCACGATGGCAGATTCCTCAAGGCAGACACTTGGGCAAACTTCTGCTGTGCCCGGGCAGTGCTGTATGCCATCTGCTCAGTGCCACTTGCAGCTTGTACAGCTTTGAAGGTGACACAAAGGAAACCCTCAGCGATGCTGCTATCGCCCGGAGCCGATGTTACACTTGAAAAGCGGAGACGACCTGCAGCCCAGTGAGGGATTTTCGGTGCGAGCAAACCACGAGGGCTGGAAGGAGCTCAGCTCCGGCTCCGTGAAGCTGTCACAAAGCGCTGGGCCGAGGCAGAGGGCAGCCCAGCCCGCACCCCCCAGCCCCAGCCCCATGAGCGCAGCTCGAGCCGCGGCCTCTGCTGCCACCGCACGGGCACTGCGGCCAAGCGCAGCTCGGGCTCCGGAGCTCAGCCCCGAGGGGACGGACGGATGCATTTCAGCGGCCCTACAGAGCGAGCTTTCTGCTGGGTTCGAAGCAGCTCCGCAGCTCCCAGCCGGGAGTGATGGTGGCCTCCATCCGCAAGCACGAAAGAGTCAAAGTCCTCCCCCCTTCCCCCCCCCCCCCCCTCCCCAACATCGGCGTTTAGAAACTATCTGACCTAATTATTACTATCCCTGTTGTGTAAATTCAGCACTTTGTCAGTCTGAATAAATGTGCATTAGCCTTGACACGAGTGGAACAAGTTTAAACAGCGAAGCGAGCTTTATAAAGCTCCCTCGCTTTTTAGCTTATTTGACACCACACTAAAGAGCCCATTTAGACTTAAAGAGTTCAGCACATTTCGGGACCCATTAACTACCCAGGTTGAGACTAGATATTCCCTTTTTCTTTTTTTAATTTGTCCTCCCGAGTTTGCTAAGGTCAGCATAATTGAGCAACGAGCTGCTTTGCATTTCTGCAGCTTCGTAGGCAAGTTGGAGGCAGCTCCACCCATCTGCTCCGAAGGCAGAAGGCACTCACTGCTGCAAAGTGGGCATTCAGGGGTCCGTGTGTCCATCACCAGAGAAGGCAGAGGGCAACGGGACAGGAAAGAAACGCAGACTGAGCAGCCAGTGTTCTGTGCTGCAAATACATCCCTGCTCTTCACAAACTGCCCCCCAGGTCACAAGGGGACCCATGAAGGGATGTGCTGTGGCTCAGGGTTGCACCTCGAGCTCACACCCCACTCAGGACGTGGCCTGGAGGGCTCTGCTGACCACAGCACACACAGATCGGTCCCAGTGAGCAAACAGGGATGCAGAGCACTCCATCCCAGTGCTCCCTGCTCCACTGATGGCCCTTAACACACAGCAGTGCTCTGATTCCTGCCAGCAGAACAAACAGAGGAGGCAAATGAGAAGGAATAAAGGAAAAGCGGATGGAGCAGTGGTGGTGCAGTCCAACAGATGAATGCCCCTGCACGAGAAAGGAGACGCTTTTCACTAAGCGTGCCCTTAACTTCGGATGAAAGCTCCTGGAGAAGTGATGCTGACACACACTGCACGAGGACTGCGCAGAGCGGGCAGGGCAGCTCTTCAGTGGAAAGAGGGAATGACATTTCACTCAGCGTCATAATGAAATCGGTTCTTTCCCCCAAATAACTCTGTGGTCAGCTTGCAAATTGAACGCTGTCACTGACCTGTAAGAGAGATTTCAATCCACACGAAATGAAACGCTTGACAAAACCACAGCTCTGGAGCTGTTAGCAGTACCTCCAGTCCTGGGCAGTTGGATGGAGATCAGATTGAAATCCTGGCTCACAGGCAGAGTTCCCATCGAGTGCAGACGGATCAGGATTCCATCCTTCTTGTTCATTTTGAAGGCTGGGAAAGCTTAAAACGCAGAAAAAAAACCCACCCAGCCCAATTATAATTTCTAGCTGTCAGGAAGGAATTCTGTCAGTCCCATCTCACAGAAGGAAATCTTCGCTGTCGAGCAGTAATCAGCTCCATATTTGTGAAGCCTCCCAACAAAACACGTTTTGTCTACGATCAGTATTCATCTCAGGACGGCCTGATTTCAGCCCCTCTGTGGATTGTGATATATACACAGCCCTTTTATTTTTAAATGCAGCCATGAGTGCACTTGGCAGGGTCACTGCAGCTCCAAATCCCCAACAAAATATACCAACTGTAACCGGCGTCTGGGCTGCAGAGCAAGCGAGACGGGACGCTTCAAGACAATTGTGTTCGTTCAGCTCAGCTAATAATAGGACATTAGTAAGAAATATTTTAATCTAACAAACATCACATTTGAAAGGGAAGGACACTAACAGCTTTTTCTGGGCCAATTTGATAGGCATGCGATGATCTCACGGCGGCAGGAGACTGAAGCAGAGTTTGGAGGCTGCAGCAAACCTGCCTTGGCAAACAGCACGCATTTTCCCACTATACACCCCTGACTTTAATCCCACTGGATGCACGATAACTCTGCACTGACTTCAAGAAAAAGCACTGAAATTAAGTTTTAAGATACAGTTACAGAATGAGTGCTGCCCCTTGAAGCTCACGAGTTATGTCAGCAGGGTGCCACTACATTCCAGCACATACAGCCCTCATGTCTCTTCCAGCTCTGTCTCCTGGTGCTTGTTGGGCTCGTACATGTGTGTGCATCTTCTCTGAGGAACAGCAGCCTTGTTTTTGAGATCTTAAGCTGCTACGCCCCCACTTGTCCCAACAATGTTATAGACCATGGTCTAACTTCAGCTCAGATTCACCTAAAGTTTTACTTTTAAGACATCTCAAGGAAAAGATGGCCAGAGAGACAAGACCAATGAACGCTCCTGCAGAGACCTCCATCCCAACTGCCAGTTAGAGCAGAACAGCAGCGGGAGCTGCGGGTACCAGGACCACAGTCAGGCCAGGAGATGCATAAGGAATGGAGGTTTGGAAATGAAAGGGAAGCCATCTTCAACGTGCACGTGACAGGGGAAAATCCCACCCCAAACTCACCTCTATCAGCTCCAAGCTCATGGTCCTCCAAGAAGGGACAAAGCCGCAGTGTCAGCACCTCCGGTCCTCTCCCCAGCTCAGGTCAGTTCATCAGCTGCTTTGCAGTGTTGGGCTGCTGGTGCTGCTCAGCATCTCTGGGGACAAGGGAAGCAGGCAGTTCACTGATCAGTTCTGTTTCCATGAAGGGAACAGGACCCCCTGTGGGGCTGCATGAAATGTCACATCTGATTTGGTGCAGCTGGGGAATACAGCTGCAGTGCTGAGAACTGATCCCAGGGAGCTCCAATGGATGGATTTTCAGTTTTAGAGGTACAAATATTGAACGTACTGAATGCTGCACCAGAGTGCAGAAAGACAGAGCTCACGGGACTGCACAAGAGAATGCACAGCCCTGCAGCCCCTGCCCTCTGCTGCAGAACTGGGCCAGGTTTTGTACCTGCCAACGGGTACCAGATTATGTGAAGGAAGCTGCTGAATCTCAGTCCAGCTCTCAGTGGGCAGGTTCCACAACACACAAGAAATGTCCCCCTGTGACACAACTGACACTAACTGGAGCCTTTGTAGGCTCTTCAGAAGAAAGGCCAAGGCTGGAACTTGATGGAAACAGAACTGATCTCAGAACAGAGGCCCACGGACCGCGAGGACTGACACGGCATCTCAGAAATACACAAGGTTTCAAACTTCTGCAGTCTTCAACTTTCACCAACATTCAAATTCACCTACGTTAAAAGAAAATTAAATTGCCCTCCCCCACAAAAAGAAAACCACAACAAAGCAAACATCCTCCAGCAAACTATTTGCTTGAATCTATTAAAACTTGCCAAGTCAACGTTCCAGCCTCAACTGCCTACCACAGCCTGCCAGCAACACCAGTGTCCATTCCTTCCTCCTCTTTTTTGCATTAACAAAAGTCAATTGTGGCGATGAATTGCATCACATGCCAACAATATATCACATTCTTTCACATCTGTTTTTTGTAGAGGGAAGGAAAAGACCTCATCAGTCACTGACAACGCTTCCAGAAACGGTAAACACTTTATGAGCTCCATCCATGAAGTCAGGATGGTGAAGCACCAGAGTTCCTTCTGATGAAAGGGAACATCACAGTCCCAGACAATAAACCCAGTGCATACAGAGCATTAGTATGTTATCCATCCCGTGCTAATTGTACACTTATTATAAAAGTGAGCAGGCCAGGTGGAAAAGAAGCAATCTCTGCAATGCCTCCATGAGCAGGAAGGTTCATTCCCAAGTCAGCAGGGAGAACACCTAACGCACTCCCAGGAAAAGGGAAGCAGTACTGCACATGGCCTGCTCTCACATCCTTTAGCAAAGTAATAGTTAGATCAGAAGTACTACATTTATACTCCTTCAAACTGATATAATGCAAGAAAAATGCAATCCTATAACCACTGATAAGACTTGAACCCTTACTGTCAAAAGGGACTGCTGTGGTCTTCTTGCAGCAACTTCATTACCTGTACCTAACCAGTAACAACAACCAGCAGGAGAATGCCAGGCAGGGTGAGGGAAGCTGATAAGGAGGCATGCTTACTGAGTGTGGCTGCTTGCTTCCTGGAAGCTCAAGTAAACCTCAAACTGTTTGTTGTGATACAGAGACTCATTCACATCTCTGCAAAACAGAAATGCTTCCTGCCACACGGACTTTGCAGAGCCGATGTTTAATGACACCTATCAAAATCAAAATAGAATCTCAGCAGTTTCTTTCAGTGCCTGAACCATGAAGATCACCTTCGCAAATACAAACACAACATTTGCATCTCCAATTAACTGCTGCCAATTATGAGTGGGGACACTTTTAGAAAGAAATGATGGGGCTAATTCATCCTTCTCACACACAAAGGTAACACTGGAACTTCATGCAGTGATGTAAAAGCTGCCCACCTCCTGCACTTCTGTTCTGGATTGTTTGAGCCAAGATCAACTAAAGCAGATTTTAAGTCTTAAAAAGGAGGAAGGGAAGGTGAAAAGCCCCCGTGCCTCTTCCTGGTCATTTCATGCAGGTATTACTGAATTCAAACATTCAGCCACTAAATCACATTTAACTGGACTCCTGTATGGAAGAAAAGCTAAGAATAACAGGGCTACAATGTGGATTCTGATTATCTATGTTTTATTTACCAGAAGTTGCAACTAACACAGGTTCACAAGCTATCTGTTAGTTTACAAACTGAATTCCAGATAACATCAGATTACAAGAAACATTCTGCTTTAGAGCTGTACAGAAAAAGCCTTAGGGAAGGAAAGCAGTGGTGAACGTTAGGATCAGGCTCATCATTGTTTCAGAAACAGTAAGCTGTGTGAGTAACCCAATTGGAACACTCCTCCTTTGGACGTTTTGCTGAGCTGTGTGTTGTAAAAATAGATTTGTATGCCTCAGATTTCTCCTCGCTGTCTGCGATGGATCTCTTAGTGGCAGCAGGAGCCTTGCTGACTTTTCCTGGGACAGATGAACTTGCATCATCTGTTAGAAAAAGAGGAACAGAATGAAAACACACATAACTGATGATTAAAAAAAGGTATTTACATTAATACTGGTTAAATTACTTAAAATATTGTATGTACAGACAAGGAGTACAAGCATTTTTTCCCCCACACACAAAAATGCAATCAAACTCAACAGTAACACATCCCTGGCTCGTGGAATTCATGGTGAAAATGCATTTACAAATCCTGGAGAGTAATTCTTTCCTACTCGTGTAACCCCCCTGTGCTGTAACTCAGTACTGACAACATTCATTCCTCCAAGTGAAAAATGCCTCTGAGCTTGAGTCTGAAGAAAGAAACATTAAAGTATTCCATCACTCTGAAGTATTGTTCGAAAATGAGCTATCAAAAGACCAAAGCTAAACTTGTGAAACACTGTCCCCAGGGAATCGATCGTCTCCCTTTATTCTTTGCAAAGTCGTTTATGACCAGTAATAATTGTCTGCATTCTTTTATTTTATATTTGGGATAGGAAAACGCCCATCCCTCTGTTTTTGATACCGTTTCTCTCAGTGTATTATACTGACTGCTGCAGAAACAAACCCCAACAAAAAACGTGCTGCTTCTTAATGACTGTGTAGCCTTCTCTGAAGCAGGAAGACAGTATTTCACAAAGCATGTACCAGATCTCTTGCACAAAGACATTACTACATTAAAGTCCACAGAAACTCCATATATTTTGTGCCTAAGAGGCACAACTGTGTGTAAGTAACTAGTGGGGAATCTGAAAATGCACTTATCTGATTTCTGCATGCAGGGCAAAGAATTCTATATGCCATTCTAAAGCATCACAGATCAGATCCTTTTTATGTATTTGAAGAATGCTGTTTTTAATGGCACTAATAGTTGTCTGGAAAGAATTAGCAAACAATGGGTTTGAAAAAATGAATGTGTATGCTAGAAGTCCAGAAACCTTGGGGTGCCATGTTCACAGATTAATTGCTATGCTACTGGCATTCCTCACTCTGTGGATTTCCCTTTATTTTCCCTGTCTCCTTCTATTCCCCTTCTGGTCAATATAATTGGTGTCAGAAACAAACCAGGGACCTGACATTTCAGAAGGCATGCTCTTCTCCTCTGCATTATTGGAAAAGAAAAAGACATCAAACATTGTTAGAACTACCAGGTTCCTCAACATCCTAGAGCAATTTAACAAATCTCAGAGTAAATGCTTTCAGAAGTTTAACCTTTATGAAAACAGACAGTAAGTGGCAGGTGAGGCATTTCTAATGGAAATCCTCTGCTTCTCACACAGAGAAACGATGAACTGTAGATGAACCATTTCCAGATTCTTTAATCAGATTCCAGTGATTTTTCCCATGGCTGCAGTACTTGAATTCTTCACCTCAAAACCACAGACTGACTTGAAAAACACATCAGATATATATCAGTATTAATTGGGGACATTAAGTGATATATATATATGTCCCTCAGAGAGAATGCACTGTCCTCTGATCTAACAGAGACACGTTTATTTGCAGCTTCATGACAACCATAGGCTCATCAATACTTCCTGAAGTTATATTCCAACGCTACCAGAGACACACAGCAAACTAGCAGCTGAAATAAACAACTACAAGTCCACTCATCAGCTTGGGATGTTTCAGTACACTTCACTGAGAGGAACTGTCATGAATGATTCTTTTTTTTTTTTGACCACTTGCACCTTGGGAATGCAACTGCTAATTCTCCTCACATGATTCCTTCCCAATAAAATAGATACACTAAACCCTTGGCTATGTAACCGTGTGAATAAGAACCTCTAATCTCATTTATTCAAGCTGTTCCCACCAACTGAAAGCACAGCAATACTGGAATGACATAAGCAAGTCTGCCTTGTTTCACATAGAAAAAAAAGCCATTTGGTTATGAGTGTTTATTACTCCATTAGTTACCACCACAACACTTATCAGACTGTAGTTTTAGATTTTATGAAACGAATTCTAATCACTAATATACTGGTATTTACCAAAATTCACTGCATGATGGAAGCAGATGGGGTGAACTGGGCAGAATGACGAAGAACTGACAATCAGAAGCCCTTGTAGAGTTTCAGCAGAGTCAGCTCTGTACATTTTTGCAGATGGTACTGCAAAACCCTGTTTTAAGAAGCTGAGCACAGTTCCGACTGACCAAAGAGCTCCGTGCCAGCTCATGAGGCAGACTCCTACCCCAGCTTGAAAAGACAGCCTTAAGGACATGCTTTGAAAACAGAGGCTTCTTTGAAAAAGCGAGCCATGAAATCACAGCTCACTTGAAGTCAGGAGCTGACCTTTCATTACTGAGCAAGATAATAAATTGAGATAGGCTGTGAAGAAGTCTGAAAAGTGACAACAGGGAGAACTGAAAATATTAAAAAAATATGAAGCAGCAGAAGAATACACAAGGACTGGCAGCGTGATAGAAGTGACAGATTTTAACGTAAACGAGTCTTTAAAAATATCACAAAATAGAAAGGAAGTAACAGGACAGCTTTGGAAAACTCCAGTATGAAAATGTCAGACACAGACTTGTCCTATGATATTTTTCAAAGCAGATCTACTGGTGGGCTTTTTTCACACTCAGATGAAAGCACAGCCACCAACCTGAACTTTTGGTGAAGATAATCTGCCTCTTCTCCCCAGAACCGGAGCCAACACAGTCCTTCCTGTTCTTGACTTTAGATGGTCCTGGACAATCTATGAAATAAAGTGAAACTGTCAGTCTGTTTCACAATTCACAAGAGTACAGACAACATACAGCTGTGACATTACCTTCAGCAGTGACTTGCTGGCCAGCTGATTCTGCTGACTTACATTTCTTTGACTTCTGAAACAACACAAGCAGAAATCTGATGATGTACTGGCAGGACACGCAATTCCCAGTTTGCATTTGATAGATGAACAATTTGCTACACTTTGATGTCTTCCATCGTGAAACTGTTCCTTCTACAACAACATCTGACACATCTGATATTGTTTATATAAGGCAAAAACAATAATCTCAAAAACCTTGAAGGAATCCTGAAGAAAATCACACAGCCCCGAACGGATCTGTCTAGCTTTGATACTCTGCTTTGTACACTTGGCAGTGGGGGGCAGGAGGTGAAGTCACTATGGTAATCTCACACTCTGGACCCACATGGTGGGACAGGAAACTGAAGGACTTCAAACAGGACAAGCTAACTGTAATTAATAAAGATATTTATCATTAAGAAATTCAGAATAATCCCACACCTTATATCCACAGCTTTTCATTCAGTTAATTAAAAAATCCCTCCTGGGCAACTTGCAATAACTGGGCTCTTTATTGCTAATTCCTTGGGAAGTAAAGGTGTGAAGAGTTAATCTACATTTTTTAAAAGCATCTGTGGACCAGATTTTCCAAGCTAATTTATGATTGTCCAGATTAAAAATAAAGAACAAACAAAAAAATACCATTAACAACAGCAACAACAAGTATCCCACTGCTGGCTTGGGTTACACGAAGTGCCAAAATCAAAAAGAAAGATGTAGCAGAACAGCCACTGGCGTTACTATCACAAAAGCAGACTGCACACACTCAGAATGGAGTACATAATTCAAGGATGTCAGGCAAACACAAAGAAAATAAATTAATTAAATCTTTTATAAGAACTGGGAGAGCTCATGCTGTGAAGAATATGATTAATGCTTTGGGAATGCTTTGCCACACGGCATGCTGCTGCAGAGCTCGGCCAGGAGGTGGTGGTAGAGCGGTACGATGCTGACAGCAGAACGGGCTCTCTGCACTGTACACACATTAAAAAAAACACCTTTATTTTTGGGGGTGCTTCCACCTTCATTATTATTGACAAATTTAGGAAGTAAAGCTACCTCCTGTTATCTAGCAACTGAATTATGAGATGTTTGTCAACATTATGTATGGACGCAGATGAATGTATATTATACATATTTCATCACGGGTACATATGAGAAACTCGAGCTTGAAAAGATTGCTGGAGAAGAGTGCTAGCTGCTTCTTCCTTACGCTTTGTCTAATGGCCATGAAGACAGGCAGCTCACGCCTCCTGCTGCAAGTGCAGCACTCCCCTGCTGACAGAAGAGCTGGGCAACAGCAGTGCCAGCAGACTGCAAAGGAGCAGCTGTGCCCTGGTGGGACTGGAGCTCACAGATCTCAGAACGAATGGCACCCCTGAGAGCAGGGAAGCCTGGTTCTCTGCGAGTCCATCTGGCAGGGCAGTGCTGCAGAAACCAGCAGAAAGCAAGGACAAAACACAAGGGGTCTGCTGAGACATCTGTAAATACTGCAGCTGCCAGTGACACAGGTCTCCTCCACAAACAAACAAAAAATACTGACATATTCACCAAATATAGTGTTCAGAGTTCAAAGAGCAAATAATGATTTTTCTTTGTTTGCTAACAAGAGCAACGGTGCTGACACAGTTAAGGGACAGGAGAGTCCAGCACACTTCAGTGACAGTACCTTCTTGTGTGGAAACTGGGGACAGCGTTGGCTTTCAGACTGTCAGACTACATGAGCCAAAGCTACACATTCATTTCAACAGGAAAAACAAAGGTTTTTCAACAGGAAAAATGAGGTTTCTCACCTCATTTTAGAGGCAGACAAAAACCCAGTGCAGAAATAAGGGCCACCATCTGAAGTCTCAGTTGTTAGAAGTGTCATAGATGACAAATCCTGTCCTTGAGATCGCAGTAAATCTGTCTGCACTCTGAGCTAACACTACAGCTTTTGCTTGCTTTGTCATCCTCCCAGGTAGCAATGATGGCTTAGAAAAAAATAGTTCTACACATGGGACTGTTTTCACTGCACTGCTGTCATTTCATAATTCTGCACCACACAGCAACTGCTACTTGACAGAACAGCAGCATACAGTAGAGTGCACAGTAGGGATATTTTGATGGCATCTTGCCTGTTTAAATTAAAAAAAAAAATTAGCCAAGACCTCAATCGTATCGTGAGAATTATCACTATCATTAATCAGGGCTGTAAGAACTGCAGGACATGACACATTTCTTGTCACACTGCTTCATTACACCTGAGTCACTGAATTGCACAATTTTCTGTTGTGAAAAGAAAATTCCAGCAGACACGAGGTCAGCACACTGCTAGTGGAATGTGCACACAGCATCTCACGAGCTCTGCTTTTAGAAGTAGCACTGAAGTTCAACACAGTGTACCAAGTAAGTCCTCCAGTGGGTATAAAGAGCAGCAGAAAAATTCATGCGACCTGACAGAAGATTGCATTATATAAAATGACTCAATATAAAATAAGATTACCTTTTCTAATTTGCTTTTCAGTCTTCTATCCTCCATCCTTTTCTTCAGTACTTCCACATCTTCTTTATTACCATTAAGGATAATCACATCTTCCTCTTGAAAGGGAACACCACACTTCAAGAAAAGAGGACAGAAATCACTGTCTTTTGGGGAACTCCAACCTGGTGAACCTTTGCTAGAATTAACCCCCCTCTGTTGACCCTTTTTCTCTCCAAGAAGTTCCCTAACCTCTCCCTCTGCTGCCTGCCTTTTCTGCTATTTTTTTCTCTTCTAATAGTTTTGTACAGCTTCTCACTTAGAACACCCGAGGGGAATCGTGGTAGGTTCTGAGCAAAACAGCACTGACCATCAGAGAGAAGGAAAAACATTCAGTGAATGTCTGATAACCACATTTAACAGCAGCTCCCGTGCCCATCTGTGCAGCAAATTCTAGAAGAACTTCAGAACTATGAAAATATTAAGTTCTTCAAGCCATATTCCACACCTTTTTTTAACTTATGAATGAATCTGATTGAGATCTAAGCAGCATGACACTGCATCTTTTCACTTACTGACAGTCACATAAGCAACGATGCCCGAGAGCAGCAGCTCATTTGTACACGGGGGCCATGAAAATGGCATTACTCATTAACCTGGCCTTGCTATCTCACTGTCCTTCACCTGATTTATTAAACGTTACCAAGTTCTACATTTTCAGAGTGCATTTATTAATTAATCTGGATTATATATGTAATCTGCTTCATGTAACTTGTTTTCTGATTGAGTACACAGATGTCTGTGCAGTTTTTAATCATCTGGTGAACACCCAGCACATCGACTGTGGCATTTTCCATTTGAAGACCTTAACATTTTAAATTTATTTTTCATTTCTGTAAATCCAGGAGCTCTCTGCTAATCTGCAGGATTGGTTTATGATCCTCTCTTATGTTACCACTCTGTTTTCTGAGCTGAGGGTTATAAAGGTTACTCGTGTATTGGTAGCAGGGATTAAAGTACCTCACATGCATGCTTTCATTTACTTAATTACAGCACAGTTAACTCAAGTGATGAACAGTTAGAAAATGAATAGTGGGACACTATGGAGGAGAAGTAAGGGTTGCAGAGGAGCACATTCAGTGCACTGGGCAGAACAGTGGGTCTCACATAGGAAGTGGGGGAGCAGCCCAGGTTTTTCCATGCTGCTCAACGAGCTCCTGTTGGAAATACCAGCTGAGCATGAGCTCAGGCACTTGTGAGTGAGCAGTGCAGACAGTCAGGACACAGCATCAGTCTTTATTCTGAGGATGGAGTGACTGGAATGGCACTGATTCCAGAGAAGCCCTACATCCTCATTCCTCATTGATTTTCTTCTGAATGGAGCACAAAATACCCACACCCACCGAGGGGTTAATGATGGAAGAAATCCATGCAATAGTTTTTAAATCATATCCCGCTAAGCACACAAAACCAAGAGGCTACTTCTGCAGCAAAAGTTGATGTGAAAGGATTCCAATCTTAATCAATGTTGCATTTTTAAAAAAGGAAAGGAATTCCAGGTTCTCATGCAGAAAACACAGGTGGAACTCTTCTAAAATGAAATACATTCATACAAACTGGGGAAAGGACTGTGTGATCTGTGACCAGGTAACTCCTTGCCACAACAACAGCCAGACGGTATTACAGAAGCCAAACGCTTCCAAACATAACTGACAGCAGCAAGCTATATCCACTGCACCAACTCCATCTTCCCCAATTGCCCTAATTACAATAAGTAATAAAAAAATCCAAAATAATAATTCTGGTTTTTTTAAACATATATAGATATATATATAGATATATATATAAATATATATTTCAAGAAATTGAGACATTTGGGTAAAAAACAAAGCAATTCCAGTTCTGCAAATTCAGAAAGGTTATTCCTTCTGATTCCGGTGTTCTCTGGCAGATGTTTGTCCTACAATACCACAAGGTCTCCTTGCTGTACCTTATTTATATTGGGACTTTAAATATGAACAAAGGTATTTGCCACAGTTCCTTGATGCTTCTGAAGCACTCTGAACAGAAGACACTCCTGTGAACTTGAACACTATTATGCAATGGACATAGGCATTAGAACAGCAGCTTGCAGACCTGTGGGTGAGACTCAGGGTAACTGAAGAGCTCTACACCAAAGGGATTTACACTGAAGGATGTGCTGAGCAAACTGGACAGGTTTGTCCAAACGTCCTTTCAGGATCCAAACACAAAAGCACAGAAGTACATCTGTCACACCAAAATGGTTCAATGTACATCAAGGAATGATTTAAAGGCTGTGCTTATCTAATTATGAAGTCCTCAAAGTCTGACACTGGTACATCTATATATACACGACACACCCTACAAACAGTTTGTGTGACCGTAACACACACCTAACACACCCAGCCACCATCACCTTGACAAACAACAAACCCCAAAGACTTCAAATGATGAGAACCATAAAGGTGGCTCATAGGGCAGGACAGCTGTCTTTGTTAGAGAACAAAGGCTGTGTTCTAAAGAAAAATAATTAACAAATTCATCTTGTGTGGCCGAACCTTTGAAGACAACATCTGTACCCAACTTCTTGCTGTACATTACTTCTGATTGGGATTTCTTTGCTCAGTGCCTAAGATGTAGATCTGTCCATGACTATTGCAGCCTCATAATACAATTAGATAACAGGCAAATACGTTTCCATTATCTTGGTATTCACATCAACATTAAAATCTAATGTCCTAAGAAATCTGAAAGTCATTTCCTGAACTATGAACACTAAATGAGTCCTCCTCAACGTGACCATCATGAACAATGCAGGAGGAGTCAATGTTTTCCCAAAAACAGTTCCCTCCAGAACAGGGGACGTGCATCCCCACGACCCGTCCACCCCTCCTGGGACAGGGCAGAGTTCAGAGATGGCAGTGAGCAGACATGCTATTCAGCCAAGGCCCAAGTCAGCATTCCTTTACCAGCCACACACGCTTGATGTATTAACAGCCACAAGAGACAGTAATGGTTAACTAAAAACACGTTCTGAGAGCTTTCCAGAAGTTCCTTCGCTAGAAGGGCAGCACAGCAGGAGCTGTGAGCACCACTTTGGGCACTGTGTCAGAACAGCAATGGGACAAAGGATGCATGGTAATGTGGGAAGAGTGGGACAGCCCCCTACATACCTAGCAAGGCACAGAACGTGCACCTTCTTTCAGGAGTCCCAGCATCCACTCCAACACACTGCCCGAGCCACAGCCTCTGCTCACAGAGCTTCCCTTCAAGTCAGCGATCCTTTCCCATCTGCCGCACCTGCAGCCGTGCCCTAATTTACATTGAGGTTTTCTATTTATTTCTGAGCAACATTCTATTTTTAATCTGTAAATATCCAAAATATGCTGGCCTTCCCCCTTGCTGCGAGCTTCATAAAAACAAATCTGAACTGTTAATTTTTCACTTATTAAACACTCTAAGAATCCCAATAAAAGCACTAAGAGCGGATGGTTCAGGAGGATGACATTTCAGACACCAGAAGTGATCGGGGGCAATTCTTTTCTACACTGCAATCTGGAAAGTTTCAGCAGGCAAACAGTTAAGGGGGAGGAGGAGGAGGAGGAGAAAGGGCGATTTTCCCTCCCAGTTCTCATCATGCAGCACACTCTGCTAGCAGCACTGGGGTTAAAGCCTCGGAGGTAAACCACGACTATTTATAATCATCAGCAAAGTACTGTAAGTATCGGGAAGTCTGATCTCAGGCCTTTTAACGACTGACTCTGAACAGCGGCACCAGAAATCTGTAGAAGCTCAAATTTTCTCTTATGATTGTGGAGGACATTTCTTCCAAAGCTGAACAGCACTGCTGCAGGATAAATATGCTAAGCATCGCAGGAAACCAGATGAAGTCCTGGACGAACTCACGTTAATGTTTAACCCCTTTCAGCTACACGAAATTTCCACACGAGCAACAGAATGAAGAACACGGATTGAATTTTGCTGAAGGACGACTGCACTCTGTTTATTTTTATTATGCTGCCTTCTCCTGGCTGATTCTGGACAAGGTAAGATGAAATAAATTAGGTTTTCAGATTTCTCATTCTCTTAAACGAAGCAGAAAATATTTTAATTTTTTGCCAAAAAAGTTTCAGCTCAGAAAGGCCATTTCACCTGAGCAGAATGCTCAAGCCTGCAGTCGGGGGGGTTTGTTTTCACTCTGTCATTGACGTACAGGACTGGCTGGTCATTACTACAAGCACTATTTGCATCCAAAGTCTCAGTGCTTACAAATACGTGGTTTACTTCTGCTACAATCAACTTAGCATCTCACATACATGTACCTTAACGGCTTAATTAGATCCCAGACTATTTGGTTGACACTGTAATGAGGTCAAACCCACTATCCAACAGCAGCATAGACAGGGAGGTACACCTCCACAGATCCGTTTGTATTTATTTGTAAATACTGATGTAATATTCAAATAAGGAGGATATAAAATGTATAAGGCAATATGAGCTAGGACTGAAGAATTTTTACTTGGTACATGTCACAATGCAGAGGCAGGATCAGCACAGTCACCGTGGCTTAATGAAAAAGCAAACTAAAAAGCAGTTAAAAACACCAATTTCACAATTAAGTTTTTTGAGGACTAAATCAGTATTCACTTGCTTATGAAACATTTATGCAGGCCTTAGTGAAGATGTCTTTCAGATGACAAACAGACATAAAAAGATTAAGAAACACAAGACCTAAAGCCTTTTCACCATTTAATTATTAGAAGATGAATACTGCTAAGCCATTTGTTTCACTGAATTACTGGCACACGAGCTACATTAATATTAAGCAGTTCAAAGAGTACAGACACGGGAGGTTTAGAGAGGCAATGCTGCACTCCAAAACCCTACAGCAGGATGAAACACTGAGCTACGCTTTTATAAATGGAGATGGTATTTCCCAGGCTCATTTTCGGGTGTAATTAAGTTTTACCTCTAGAGTTTACCTTTTAATGGAGCGGCACTAAGAGAACAATTCTCCATTAGGTGACACCCGTGACAGCAGCCACAAAGACACGTGAACATCCCCACAATGGGCTGCTCGTTGAAGAATGTCAAACACCACTCAGCACTTTTACAGCTTCGTACTCCAGGTTTAGCAAACCTATCCCTAGTACAGAACAGTTGAGTTTCAGAGAGACATTCAGATAACATTAAATACCTACAGTGGCAATGCAGTATAAGAAAACTGACAGGCGAGCCAGCCCAGGGCAGTCCCAGATGGTGGATCGTTTTAGCAGTAGGGAATGATCTTCTTCTACAAGGGCAGGAGGGACATGGCAGCACAGCTCATCACAGCAGGTCACAGAGCCGGGGCTAGGAGACTCCTGTAAGTGTCAGACTGCATCCAGATGGGACTAACAGTGACAAATGCAGCCCCAGAACCATTGAAACGCTAGCAGAAAGTCAGTATGAGCATCCTGTAATATATACTGAGGTTGAAAGATGTCAGATTTCACTCTCATTGGAAAGGCTTCATCAGTAAGTCATACCCCAGAATCATTTTACCACTGGGGAAGGAATTATTTTTTCTTGTCTGACAGCAGAGTTTTACACCCTTGTGCTGCTATATAGAACACAGCTCCTAGATGCTACGCACTTCAGTAGGAAAAACCCATAGTAAATACTTAACAATCTAAAACATCCCTAGAAGCTATTATGTGATGGGCACTAATAATCTCAGGGATGAAACAAACAGGTTACAGCTCGGATCCCTGGGGAGCTATCCTTCACAACCTGTCCACAGTTGTATTCAATTAAACAAAAAAAAAACCCAACCAAAAAACCTCAAGATATAATAAACAACGGCAAAGCAGACAGCACACTCATCCTGTACAGACAGATGCTGTTTTCCAAGCAAGTACCAAGTCCCAGATATTTCTCTAACTGCCCAGTATCTTCAAGGAAATTTTTATGTCCAGAATGTGAAATTCCACAGAGATCTCATCATATTCGCTACTTCAAAGCAACCATAATGTTCCTCCTTTAATTATTCACTGAGAACAAACTGTTTTTTTGTGCTTCAGCTCCAAAAGGGCTCAGTGTTTCTCTGACACTCCCTGCCCCTAACTTCTGCTTTTGCTAACGGCCCTTATGCAAAATCTCTGCTTGGCTGGGGCAGTCAGCTGGAAGCATGTTGCTTTTACTGCGGAAATCCTTGCTTCCACCTCACGGTGCCATTCCTTTTCCCCTCCTTTTTGTGCAAAATTGAAAGACTGAAGTGAACTTGAGCTACCGAAGTTTTATTTTTTTCCATGTAAATGGCTGAAAGACAGTCGTGCTTGTTTACACAGCAAACACATCCCTCAGGAGCTGCTGAGAAAAAACAGGATTCCCCTGGGCCTCGATTTCCTCATGTTTTCCTTTGGCCCATGCATTGAATACAGAGCACCACTGGCAGAGCACAAAAGCAAAATGGATGAATCCTCCACCTAACACACAAATCCACTTTCCGGAATGCTCAGGGGAAAAGAGGCATTCTTTCAGCATAAAATTCACTGCATACCAGTAAAGACAATAAAATAAATACATTTCTTCCCGACAACCTAATAGGCGTTAAGATACTATCACAACACAGTATCTGTTCTCTTGGTACAACCCCTGCATTTTTAATGCTTTTTAAAATTCTTAAGTCTCTTTTTTATTTTAACACCCTCTTTATTTTCAAGCTTCTAAAACAGTGCTATACTGTGTTGTCTTTTTTTTTCTTATTTCTCTCTTTTAACTAACAAAAACGTGGAGTCTAAGCACAACAGCATTCAGATAAACGACATTTACAGTAAGATGCTTGTTTTCCTTTCTTGGATAATAATAAATACATTATGATGCAAAGTATGAGATATTTACAGGTTAAATTACAAGACGTGTTTAAAACAAATACACTAAATAAGGTACAAGAGAAGAATTCTCTTTAAAACACAATAGTCTTTTTTTTTTTTTTTTTACTATTAAGCTTAATTCAGCTGATGCCCTTCCCCTGCTCCAAGGGATTTTCTCTAGGAAAGGGATAAAGACCTCAGGTAGGAGCTGGAGGACTCAGGACTGCTGTGCTTCTGACATTTCAGAAAGAAAGGTATATGCAGGAAAAAAAATCACAACGGAAAAATTCAGTGCTTTCCAAAGCATTAACTCAAAGATGTCAGAAAAGGGGAAAAAAAGAAAAAAGTCTCATATGAGTTAGAAACGCTTGCTGACTTCATGAGGATAAAGATTGGTTCATATTGTGGATCATGTTTTAGTGTTCCCCTTTTGGTTATTAAATAAATTTGCTGCTGACCTGATTTACTGAATGCTGGACCTCTGTGGCAGAACGTCAGGTTGCCAGGCCTGGAGCAAATCCCAGCAACGAGTGCCCCTGAGCTGCAGTGCTCCCACACCTCTGAGGGCTGGACCCTGACCTGGGCTCACCTACTGGAACACACACTGCTTCAAAGTACAATGAACTTCTATATTAATGTCCCTCCTCCCACCACTCTCAGGTGGTTAGAGTACAAAGCCATTTGGGGTTCTTTGGCTGATTTTGTTTGTCCTAGGAAGAGCACCCCGTGGTCTGTGAGTACTGTTTCCAGTGCACTGCAGCACGAGTGTGGCCACACAAACAGCCCTTCCTAGTAACTGGAAAGAGAATAACCTCAACCTTAATAAAAGCATTACTACTGGGTCATAAAAGAAAAAAGTCAACAGTTATCTCCCTCCCTATCTCCATCTTCCTTTCAGATAATCTGCGTGCTTAATTAAACTATGAGCAGAAGACAGCGTGTGGATAATGAAAGATGAACCCACTCGATGCAACAAAATCAGGATTTTTACTGTGCATTGCTGTCTGCATGTTCATCTACACTTTCATCTACCTGAAGGATGCACTTTCTGCAGAGCCAGGAGAACAGAAACTGAGCAGAAATGCAGCAGAGTGTGGATTTTACCCAGATGAACTTTGTTCAGCTCTTTTCATGGGGAAAACAGCTGCCTTTAAAATTGGAAGCTTCTGTCAGCACACCTACCAACCTGCAACGCTCAGCTGCATCCACACCTCATGCAACTGCTCCACGGTTCTGAAGGCCCTGCACTTCATAACGAGACCACTGTCAGATGAAGAAGGAAGTTTCTCACTGGCATACATAATCACAATCCACAAGGAGCTGGAAATGTTTGTGAAGCTCCTACGAGCTATTTATATGCCTCAGAATATTTACTGCATACACGTGGACGAGAAGTCACCGACAGATTACAAAGCTGCTGTACAGAACATTGTTAATTGCTTTGATAATATTTTTATCTCCTCAAAAAGGGAAAATGTCGTTTATGCAGGATTTTCAAGACTACAAGCTGATATTAACTGCATGAGAGACCTAGTTCGTTCCAAAATTCAGTGGAATTACGTTATTAATCTATGTGGGCAAGATTATCCTATTAAAACAAACAAAGACATCATAAAATATATAAAAAGTAAATGGAATGGTAAAAATATGACCCCTGGGGTGGTCCAACCACTTCACATGAAACACAGGACACAGGTTAGTTACAGAGAATACGTGGGTCCCGCCACATCCTATGTGTATCCAACAAAGAATGCGAAAACTAAACCTCCACACAACTTGACCATATATTTTGGTAGCGCCTATTACATATTAACTAAAGAATTTGTAGAGTTTACACTGACTGATGCACGTGCAAAAGATTTACTTGAATGGTCAAGAGACACGTACAGCCCGGATGAACACTACTGGGTCACACTGAACCGTCTGCACGGTAAGATGCATGTTATTGCTACTAAGAGTAACCCCAGCATGGGGCACGGGGCACAGAGCTGAGCTCCACCTGAGAGTTAACAACACTTTGAGCTGCACCACATAACAGTGTGGTTGTTCTTTCAGCCCTGATGCCACTCCTTTAAACCTCATCCTACAATGGCTAAGAATGGAGCTTGGTTCTAAAGAAGCTCTGCATACGGGGCGGACCATTAGCTACCAGGCTACAGGAGAGTTAACTAAAGTAAATTCTTACTATGAAAAAGCTCATGCTGTCAAAATTATCCCCCAAATGAGAAAGGAATCTCATCAGAACTTTATGCTTTTAAAGATGCTCCAGGTGCTACACCCAATGCAGACTGGGAAGGAAACATACGAGCCATTAAATGGAAAGATCAAGAAGGAGCCATACACAAAGGCTGCAAAGGTAACAAGAGGTTTTATCACAAACTATAATTGCATTTACTGGCTAGCACTCGCTGCAGATAACTTATTTTGCATTAAACTAGCTACTGAACGCACCTCAGAGGTAACACATTCTATCCTGAAGTTATCATATGAAACAGCAACAAATCCTATTCTGCTGCATCCAACCCAAATGCCTTCTGACACGCTGTGTAAAAACCACCACAGTATCCACATACTGACCACCCCACTCCCAAAGCCCAGTTACAACACCTCCCTAACTCAACAGGGTAACAACAGAACTGCATGTGCATGTGTTTTCTTTGCAGTTTTCTGTATACTCAGTTAAGTTCCTCTCTTACACTGAACAACGCCTTAATTAGGCTGTTCAGTTTCAGTGAGAAGTAAGGGGGCTCCTCAACGAGCACATCTGTCAGACACATCAGAATTGAATTAAATCCCTTCGTTTTAAGGAAGCAGAATAGTGCTGACCATGTGGAAAACAGGTCGTTAAAAATACACAACTGCAAACTCATCATAGTAAAGCACTGCACGTTCAAAAATGGATGCAAAACAAGTAGTACTTTGCTGTGAGAGAAGCAGGTGGAGATAACACAGATCCATTCACATAAAACACCAAATCAAAACAGCCCCCAGGTTTTAAATCCAGTGTTAACCTCTAGATAAACTTCAGCGTGTGAAGTCAGAAGGCAATACCTGTTAGTGACACCACAGGATGAAGGATCCCATCCAGCTGCTTTCAGATGCTTCAATTTGTCTTTGTAGGTCATTACATCAGAGACATCTGTGTCTATGGACTTGGAGATTTACAGTGGATTATCGAATCACCTCACTTGTTTGCCAACAAATTTGAGCCTGCAACGTATCCACTCGTGATGGACTGCCTAGAGAGACGCCACAGGCTCCAAGTGCTGCACCAGGCAGAGGTCCCAATTGACGATGACTGGCGTTTGCAGGAAGACAACTATTTCAACATGAAGCTGAACGTCTGAGGTGAACTGGAATGTAATGTACACTCACAATACTGAGATCCCATCGATATTTCACCCATAGACTTCATTCACTTGGTGTACTGTGCTTACCCTCATGCTGTAATGCTGTACTACCGTGAAATAAGCACTTAGTGTTACTAAAGAGCAACCACTGCTAAAGCATTAATTCCTAGAGAAAACGACATCTACATCAGTAACAAGGGGGAAGTTCACAATCTTCTAAGTGACTCATTTAACTGGAAAAGATGTGTTCCCCATGTCTGTAGCTGATAAAAGAGTATGCGGTATGAAAGTAACAAACAGAAGTAATGACTGAACAAAAGTGAAATATGAACAGCACAAGTTAACTGAAGTCACGTCTGCTGTATGTTTGTAAAACAGATTGCTCTGAGTAATAAACTCGTCACTAAAGCTGCAGAGCTTGCAGAGAAGCAGGAGACAGCCAGTTTCAGACACAGTCCATATCACTGCTTTTTCATGGCCGGCTGCATCTCTAATTTCATTGTGTAGCATGGCAACACCACTTGTGCACTATTCATGCTTTGCTCCTACTAAAAAGGGTGTCTGCATCAGTGACAGTAGTAGGTGTTCTGCAATGCATGCTTACTTTAAGTTTGGATTCTCTGTGGGAGTTTAGGGCAAGGAGACACGGGAAATGGGAGGCCAGGAAGCAAAGGAAAACACAGTGAAAAGCTGTTTTTCAATCCCCATGCAGGGGAACAAAGCTTCCCTGAATCTTGACAACAACAGGAGATAACACCTAAAAGCATCCAGGATAAGGATCTCATTTCCCAGATCCTTTGCGACCAAATGCAGTTCTCGTTAGCCTGCACTAAGGAAGTGTCTTTTCATATTCAACTGAAGTCAAAACAGGGAACAGTAACATAAAGAGAATGAGCATGCAGCCCTCTTCCAGGCCAGAGCTGCTGCTTCTCATCCTTAAGGACTCATAAACAAATCCTTTCCATTGTGCCACCAAAGAGACTGGGGTCTGATGGGGAGACAGGATATAGCTGGTGGTGAATTCTGTGAAGTCATCTCAGCTTCTCCTTCTTTAAAAGGTTTTATTATTACTATTTCAAGAATGCAGCCAAAAATTTCATTCCATTAAAATCTAAATAAGCTTCAATTTCTTTGTATTAACTCTAATGGGAACTTGGAAGTTCATGTGTTTACAGGCTACAAGTGGTAAAGAAGTATCTATGAGCAATTCAGATGTAAACTGCAATACACAGCCCAAATAGCACTCACTTCACAGGAGAACTAGCTTAAATATTTTTCAAAAAAATAAAAAATAATAATTAAAAAAAAATCAATAAATGACCCACAGCAAAACAAACAAATTTCTTGGAACTGGAGGACTCATTTTCCCACACATTACTCCTTGGAAACAACATTTTGCAGAAGAACTCTAACCCAAAGAAGGACCATCTGGTCCCTGTTTATTTACAGAAACTTACAAACTCAGCCCAAAGCCCTGTACTCAGAATCACACAGAGCTCATGGCCTACCCTGTGGCTGACTACTGCTGAAGATGTTTCTTTCTGAATGGAAGGAAAAAAAAAACAAATCACTTGGCACATTCACCTGGGCATGCTGAACACCCCTCTGAAACCAGAGGTGAAGTGTTGGGTCTTTGCACATATTAGGGGGAACATCATGCATAAGGAACCACACCCAATCTGCTGCAAAGCACTCCCAGTGTATCTCCACTCCATGCTGGTTTCAAAAGCATGAATGTTACATTCCTCATTGCAGTGTCTGTAGGAAAACCAGTACCAAGCTCTCATGGTTCATCACTGCCATGCAGAACAATTGTGTTTCATCTCTAAACTGGATGAGGAGGTGAAATTTGATAGGCACTCCTTTCAGATTGGCTCAGCTTGCAGGAACTGACTGAACTGGGAGAAAAAGAGAAGTACAAAAAGCTCTGCTCTTGAAAACAAAGATTATGACTTCACCAACATCAGCTGAAGAAAACTACTGACGAGAGAACCACCCTCCCTAAAGGATTTTATACTTTAAGAAAAAAATTATACACATATAAAAGCCCTGATCAATCCACTCATTCTTAATGATTAAGAAACATTATTTTAGCTGGGTAATCATAACCCATGATCAATCTGTTCTCACACAGTAACACACACACAGCTCTGAGATCTCAGCAACCAACGTTTACTAACTTTTGGCAACCACTGCTCTAAGCACAAAGCGGCAATGTGACCGTGGTTCAAGGAAACACCAGGCTCTGAAACACACTGCACACACATTAACACTTATCTGAAAGACGTATGCATAATTTCTATTTCAAAAAGCCTGAGGAACACGTTCAATAGGTCTGTATCTAAGTTAAACATTTGATTAAGTGTTTTATATGGCACAGACTTTAATAGTTAAGATACTATTTCTGGCATGTATTGAAGTCTGTTAATGTGGAAACACTTCCAAAATAAACTGTAAAGAGAAGCAAGACACTGCATTTGAAAAACCTAGTCAAAACCTAGTTAGGTTTGTTCACTGGTCGTAAATGAGGAACTAACTAAAGTACAAAGAATATTGTAACAATGCATTTGTGCTTCTCACTGCCTTTTGCCCACCCCGTGCAGTGGGTTTCATAAACCTCAGAAACTGGACATCCCTTCTGATTATGTCAGAACCATGGCATTTTCAGCTCCAAGAGATAACAAAGCTCCTGCTCAATTCTTCCCTTTAATCATTCAGTTACAACACCGGCAGCAGTGTGCAGTCTTAATGACAGGAACCTGTGCAGAGTAAGCAGTACCGGTGCAGCCCCATCACAAACATCACATTTGTTCAGAACATCATCCATCAGGTGTTCGGTGGCCTCAGTGCATGCTGCCAATCCTTTTGCCCCCTCAGGTTGCCCTACTACATGCCACACATCTATAGATTCCCTTAAGGAGACATTTGGAATGGCTGTATCATTTCATCCGTACCAGAAGTCTGAAGTTTCAACACAAATTCAATAATTGTTACTCTGCCTCCAAACAGTCTGCCACAGATTAGCACTGATGGCCTTGCTCAAGACACCTTCAAACAAAAAGTGATGAGGAAAAGTACGGGCTGTTCTTTTAATTTAATTTTAGTAGTCTGATGAAGAATCAAAACACACAGTAAGTGAACAGTTACTGCTTAGAAGAGCAAATTTTAACCTGACACTTTTTATGTCACGTGCAATCCTTCCCAAAGGACAGCAGGCAGGAAGCAGGACAGGGCAGAAAGCTGCTGTCAGTCAGGGCTTCCTGCTACAGAGCACTCATCACCATCAGATGCCTTTATCAAGAAGCAAAGCTTCATCTCTTCCTTCCTCTTAAGAGCCACATCCTGTACATTTCAGCACCCATCTTCCCACTATTTTAAACCTTCTTCCTTTGCCCTACAAATTCTCAGAAACATGCCTTAGATAAAACACGTGCCTGAGTAAAAGCATACAACTACTTCATGTCAAGTTCCTACTGAGGAATTACTTTTATTCTTGAGGGCACTCAGATGAAAAGACTGCTTCATCTTCCATGCACCTAAGCTCTGCAAGGCCTTCCAAATGCAGTACAGCAGCAAGTACTGCCAAGATAAACCAAGGGAGACTGAATTCTTAATTTGGTGTTTTTCTAGTCCCTCGGGTTAAGCAAGGTCTGCACACACATTCACTTTTTCTAAACATTATTTCATATTATTGTGAAATAAGCTTGTTGTTGTGCCACTATTTCCACGAGTTGCCACAGAAAAAAAAAAAAAAAAGAAAATGGAGAAGAAAACTCAGCAGTGAGATAGCTGCCTGTGGGACTTCCCAGAAAGTGATAAAAGTGCTCCGATGGGCCAAGCCAGGAGATCTAGCAAGGAAGAAACCTTCTGCTTCGAGCAAGGGAAAATGATTTCCAACAGTTCCAAGAAGCACAGCATTTTTTGATAACCATCTTGAAGCACACAAATATATGTTCATGACCTTGATCAGATTATCTAGCTGAAAGTAGATGAAGGTGAGGGCTGCAAACTTCCTGTCTGCACTCTGAAGAACAGATATTCAGCAACGTTTTTATCACATCGTTAATGCATCTCTTTGCAAAGTCCTTCAGGAAACAGCTGTTAACAGATTAGCAGGCTCATAGATGAGATTAATATACAGGAAGCTTGTTTTGAAAGAGCTTTCCTGAACTTCGCAGTAGAAAAGAGCTGCTACACATCTAGATTCCCCAGTTGGCATTAATACTACAAATCTCAGTCTGGGATGAAGCAAAACCAGATTATATCACAGAAAAGAAAGACTGGATACAGAGAGCACACAGGCAAAGACAGGCTTGTTCTTTTGGAACCACTCATCAAGTCACACTTCTGTCACATAAGGATGTCCCCTCATGCAGCCATGGCACACAGGGCACCTCAATGTGAACAGGCAGGCAGAAGGCAGAGACAAAGAACGCAGCTGGCCCACATGATCCCACAGGTTACATTTTGGTTCAAAACCAGATCCTCATTCTTAAACCAGCAGTTAACACCAGGAGAAACATTGTACCCAGCAACCCACAACATTCAAACACTGCACTTCAGAAAAAGTTTGCATTTTGAAAGAATCCCTACCAGAAACCCACACTCCATTGTTAACAAGCAATTCCTTACCCCAGCATATGCACAGTACACAACGCTTCTCTTATTTTTTCCAATTCACTTTACTATATTGTCATATAAAGACAAAATGTGCGAGGGAAATTAAGGTAATTAGGGTTACACATACACAGACCGTTAGCTACTAATCTGCATATTCAAAATAAAAAAACCCAACACTTTAAAATAGTGGATGAGGACACAATTCTGCATACATACACATATATGCATACAAACATCTGTCTGTCTCTGTGGATCTTGTACAACTCCACTGCTAGTTAAGCTGAAGAAAAACTCACCTTGTGACAAACTTCTGTTTTAATTTCTTTGAGAGCACGCTCAGAGAACACACAGCCACAGTTTCTCAGGAAGCAAAACCTTTAAAGAAAATACAACAGATCATTTTTAACAAAATGTGTATCTGCAAATTCAGAATGTCTCCCTTACCTTCTCATTTCAAATTCTTTAGGGAGAGCTACTTTTAATCCCACATGAAGAACAACATCCCTAAGGGGGCTCTGAGGAAAAATGGTTCACTTTTCAGGTTCTCTCTTTAATTCCACCTAAATAAGTCTAATTATTCAAAGAAGGAAGAAATACTTTGCAACTGTCAAGTTGCGAACCCAACCTCTCTCATCCATCAGAGTTAAAATGCACAGAAAAAGAAATTCCAGTTTTGCCCAAACTAGAATGCAAAGGAAAGCCTTTCTTCAGCAAAACAAAAGACCTGGTATTAGCACAGCACTGAATACACTGCTTGATGCAACTTGCTGTGCTGCAAAGGGAGGTCTCACTCAACCTTCCTCCTCTTATCCATGCCTACTGCCCACGGTTTAGCCCTCAAGCACCTTTAAGTCCCTTGTTTGCTGTAAATGTTACACCTTACTCTTCTATCACACATACAATTTGACTCTGGAAAGGGATGAGATTTCATTTCATTTCTCCTTTTTAAGCACAAAGTGAACGAAGGGCATTGATTCCTCATAAAGATTCGAGTACATACATGATTTGCAACATAACTTATTTAAATGCTTTTACTTGCTGTGCATCCCAGTTAAAATTGTACCCATGATTTACATTCACAAACCAAAAGTACTGACCTATGCCTTCCATTCATTTCCAGCCCCACCACAGGGCATATAAAGCGTGCAGACTGGATGTCATCATACGTGTCACCTTTTTTGCTTTCCTTATCACCACTCCAAGCTGGATTATCTGCAAGGTTTAGTTCTGTTACGTTCTGAAAGATATAAAACAAACAAGGCTTTAGCTGCTTCAGCTATGACAACATTGCAGGTTGTGATTTTAGCAATTTCAGCAGGTAGTGAGACGAGAAGCCCACTGAGAGTTCACAGGACACGCTGAGTTTTGTGGCACTGCGCTAAACCTTTTTACCTTAATGCTCTTGATATGTGATGCAGCCTCCATAGGAGTTTTATCAGCTGACTTGTCCAACAAAAATTCAATGACGGCATCTTTATTATACAGCCTACAAAATAAAATTTTCAGCAGTCATATTTGATGCTCGTAACATTCTTTTATTTACAAATTAGTACCTTTCAACACAGAGCTATACGCAGTCATACCTGCCCAGCTCACAGGCGACTATGGGTCGACACAGCTTCTCCTGACTCAGAGTGCAGTAGTTCCATCTCGCCACCAATTCAGCGGTTTTGTCAACCTGAACAGCAACAAAAAACACCCCGCAATTCTAGAACAGCTCTTCCATTTGCAAATTATGTATAAATCCAAATAACATCTGAAGTGTTAATCAAACCCCCAGGCGTCCCACCTAACCTACTCTGCGTTATTCCGTGAAGGAACATCAGAAAATACTTATGCTGTTCAGAGCTATCGAAAACGCTCCTGCATCTCGGGACCACTTTTCTAACTCTGTCATTTTTCTCACTTTCAGCCCCTACGAGGAACAAAAGCGACAAGAGAAGCCAGCCCACCCCTCCCCCCCCCAGCCCGCGGGCCCGAGCTCGGCGCCCAGCCTCACGGCACCGGCCCGGCACCTCCCGCCGCCACCGCGGCCGCCGCCCCGCGACACGGCCGCACCTTGACAGCCTTCCGCGGCCCCTTGACCAGCTCGTGCCGCTTGGGGATGGTGCCGCCATCGCACCCCATGGCGCCCCGCCGCTCCCCCCCGGCGGCCGAGACGCTTCCGGCTGAGCGCTTCCGGCCTGCTCCGATGGCGTCACGGCGGCCAATCAGCGGCAGGGGGCGGGGCTCCGGCTGGAGGGGCGGGGCTGGGGCCGCCCGCCGCGTCCAGCAGGGGGCGCTGTGGGAGCCCGCCGTCCCCAGAGCCGCCGTTCCCGCCCGTGGGGCTGTGGGCTCCTTCGGCGATTCGTTTATTGATGCGAAGAAATTTGGGCAGGACACCCCCACACCACCACCCACCCGAGCCCTTCCGTGGTTCTGTTTAAATAGCCAAACGCGATTGCAGTGTGTAAGGGTGTAAGTGGTGGCCATGGAGCCGGTCGGAGCGGCTGCAAATACAGATCCATGCAGATCCATACAGATCCATACACATCCATACAGATCCATGCAGATCCATACAGATCCATACAGATCCATACAGACCCATGCAGACCCATACAGATCCATACACATCCATAGACATCCATACACATCCATGCAGATCCATACAGATCCATACACATCCATACAGATCCATACAGATCCATACAGACCCATGCAGATCCATACACATCCATACACATCCATGCAGATCCATGCAGATCCATACAGATCCATACACATCCATACACATCCATACAGATCCATGCAGATCCATGCAGATCCATGCAGATCCATACACATCCATACAGATCCATGCAGATCCATACAGATCCATACAGATCCATACACATCCATACACATCCATGCAGATCCTTACAGATCCATGCAGATCCATACACATCCATGCAGATCCATACACATCCATGCAGATCCATGCAGATCCATGCAGATCCATACACATCCATACAGATCCATACAGATCCATGCACATCCATACACATCCATACACATCCATGCAGATCCATACACATCCATACACAGCCATACACAGCCATACACATCCATACAGATCCACCCGCCCCTCCTCAGGGTGATCACACGGGTACGCGCTGCCAAGACAGGCCAGACTTTAAAAATTCGGATAAAACTTTAAAATAAATTAGTCAAGAATAATACAATCAGCGCAGGGGTAGGAACATTCCGCACGGAGGCTCACGGGGCCCACAGCACCGCTGCTTCACATCTGCAGCTCTGGGGACAGAGGGGGTGACATACAGTAACAACCAATGGAGAGAAGGTGGGGCATGGTGGAGGCACTGCGTGGGGCTGTGGGTGCTGGTGGAGGTGCGGTCCCCAAAGCTGTGGGTGTGGGGAACCAGAGCTCTGCATCCATCTTCTGTCGGTGCTCAGACGGCAGCTGGAGCGTTTCTGATGAACAGCCACGAGCTGCAGTGTGTCCTGTAACGCGTTCGTTGTGTTTGTACGTCAAACAGCTGCAAAGGTGATGTTCTTAGGGAACCACCTCAAACAGATGTGAGGGTGAGATTTGAGCCGAGTGCTCCGGGAACTGCTGCTGATTACACGTAGCAGTGTATCACAGCTTGCAGAATGGGGCACAGCTGAATGCCAAGAGAGGCCTTACATACTCAGGAAAAAAAACAAAAAAAGTAGGAAAATATATAAGAGAGGCCTTACATACTCAGGAAAAAAAAAAACAAAAAAAGTAGGAAAATATATTTTTGACTTGTGTAGAAATGAAACAAAACTAAAAACAAAAATTAGGTACATAACGTTTGCTCAAATACTCAGCAAAAATTCCTGCCCCAACGGGAAGAGGACAACGTTTCTAGGCAAAGCCTGAACACTGGGAAAGGAGGCACACATTTAATTCTACACATCCCTCCTGCATCTGCTGTTGTATGGGTCTTCACCTGCTGGAGATGCAGCAGTACCCAAGGGAAACTGCCTGGCAGGAGTGCTTGGGAGGACTGAGAGTCAGCACCACCGGGCTGCTCGTGCCCTTTGTCTGCCAAGGGAGTGACAAAAGAACCATAACAACACAGAAATTCAAGTTTTGACCGTTGTTCCATGTAATAATTATAAAAAGCGGAGTCACTCTCATTCTAACATCGCTCTGAACTGCTGTGTGTATTTATACAGCTCATCATTTTTGTTCTGAAGTTCCCTCATTGCGTCGGCGTTCGGATATTGGATTGCAGCCGTTTTGGTGGCGAGAGCCAGGTTCTTCAGGAGGCTGCAAAACCGACTGCTGCTGTGGAGAACGTCGCTCCGAGCCTCCCTCTGCTGCGTTTCCTGGCAGAGAGAATCCACTATCTTCTGCCCCACCATAATGATCAATTTGCTGTGGGAAATGAAGACTTCAGGCGGCTGGTTACTGCTCAGGCTGTTGTTGAACACAGCAATGGCTTTGTGAAGGGCTCCGAAGCACAGCCTGCACTGCTCTGGGACAACAATTTTTCTGGCAGAATCTTGCTGGCCTCGAACAGCATTCTTTTTTGTCGATGGCAACACCTAAAAGGAGGGTTAAAAAGAACGGGCTCAGGTTGGTGGCACACTATTTTTGTTCTTTCTTCCATTCCTCTCCTGGTTCCCTGCTTACAGGGAGCTCTGTTAGTTAACAGATGCTGAGCTGCTCCAGCCCTAACCCAGCATGGTAATTTTTGCCATCATTTACTTTCTACAAAGTACTGGGCTTCAAAATGGCATTTTCACTCACTTATCTTTTCCCTGAAAAAAACTTCACTGAACATCATTTCAATAACAGATAGCACACAACGTTCTGCACTTAAATATCAATCCTTTATGGAGTCTGGGCTCCAAGCTTTTGGGTAGCAGAAAACATTTAGACTTGGTTTTTAATGGTAATGACTTAGTGAGGGGTTTGAATAATTAAAACTAAGCAATAATGAGATTCAGTCCTTATTCTAGTGCATTACTTTGAAATATTACCTGTCACAGCCTTACCCCAAATGAGACAGAAAAGCAAAGAGATGAAGAACCATAGGACTTCAGAGTGGTTAATTACATTTAGGGAAATAAATCTTTTGCACGGCTTTACAGCTGTAGTTAAAAAACACTGGTTGTGGGAAAAAAACAAATACATCTCCATGTATGGATGTGTTCACCCAAACACAGGGATTATTTTGAATTTAACAAGCACAGAAACAAAGGACTGGAACTCCCTGCATGTCATAGCTTTCAAAATCAGAAATACCTTTTGTTTTGAATCTGCACTCTTCTTTGATACTTCTTTACCAGAAATTATTTTCTGTGCCTGTTAAAAATCAAAATGAAAGCAAAATTGAAGTGGTTTATATCAAATATTGAAATATAAACGTGCTTTTTGCTTATTTCAAGGCTAAATGCTTGCTGTGCAGACATCATGTTATGGACTACGTTGATGCATGTATTGGAATAAACTGTAGCTTTTTTCTACTTAAACATTTGTGTAATCCTGTAAGAGCTAAAAGTGAAATCAACATCAGTGAAACACAACATTTCCTAAATTCTAAGGAAAACCAGCATTCCTTTGCAAAGCCAATTAAGAGAATGAGCTTTTAACAGTAATTCTAAGAAAAAAAGATTCTACCAAAGCTCTAAAAGTATTCTAGCAAATTAATTTAAAATTCAGAGTAAGAGTTTAATCAGTAAAAAAATTCTACATAAGCATAATATATGCTAATGTATAAAGTCAGTATTTCTTGTATCATGATGTCAGAGTTAGCAAGTAAAATGTATGGGCAGGGAGAGAACTACTAGCTTAAGAAAGCTGACCTACAGCCAAAAATTGTCTCTCAAATGAGTTTAAAGGGGCAAGCTGCTAATCTTTCTCAGTGTTGGCTGGCTGTGTGGACAAACTCTAACACAAGTTCTGTTTTTTACTCATAATTAATGATCACTGTACCTACGTCATTGACATTCTGGGTTCACATAAGGTCTGGAAAGTCAACAATAATGCAAACAAGTTGGTATCGATATGAACATAAAACAGGGCAAATGACAATATCTGAACAATGAATAACATCGATGATAGAATCTCACACTACTAACCTGTAGCTGGACATATTCACAGTCCTCAGTGACATTCTCTTTTGTTGTCTCTTTACTGCCTTGACTTGGGTTGGGTTTATCAGGTGCATTTACTGGACGTGAATCTGTTTCTATTCTTCTTGGTGCCATGATATGTTTAGGCATTTTATATCCTGGGCTCACTCCTGGTTGCTTCATTTCTTGGTCCTTCTCATTCTTTCTGAAGAGAAGCTTTCCGTTGGCAATGATGATTGATACAAATCTCTTGAGCTCATCTGGAATTGTGCGGGCTACCATAACAAAGCGATCGAGATCATCTGGGTTGCTGTAAGGTTTCTTGAGGACCAAAACTTCTAAAGACCAGTTGCAGTTGTTTAGAGCTTCTCTTGTTTCTGTTAAGATTTGGAATGAGTTCGTAAGAATTTCTAGCTGTTTTTTAATTCTGATCTGAAGATTATTATCAGTGAGGTAGGATGCATTTACCTTTAAGGCTTGAGCAAAAGCCAAGAATTCTCCAAGAGATACCTTTATGTGATCGATGGCCCTATGGATTTCTTCAATGTTTTTCTCTAGGTGCTCTTGTAACCTCCATTTACTGCTCACAAAGATCATTAAACTTGCAACTGAGCTAGATACACTGTGCTGCAATCCCGTCAGTGTCTCTATGGCTGCCTCGAGGTCCAGCTTAATTTCTTTGGCAGCGTCTTCTGATGATGACACAGAGGAAGACTCAGAAGAGTTTGAAGATGTAGAAGGAGGGCTGTTTCTGCTGTCTGTGCTAGAAACGGACGATCTGTCGTGTTCTAGTTTGGTGTCTCTCGAGAGCTGTGGGGGAACATGGTATGCCTGGTTTCCAGAACTGTTGCTGTTTTTTTCTGTCTCTTTCTTGGACTGCGAAGCAGAGGGCAAAGCTTTTGGAATATCATAGACGTTCTCTCCAGAAATCTGATTCTCAACATTTGGAGCCAGGAGACCTGGGGGCATGTCGCAGCTACCGTTCTGCTGCAAGAGGAGCACATCCTTTGAGGAAGGAACGTCATAAAGAGGGACATCTGGAAATGTTAATTTCCGTTGTGTTGGTGGAATATCATACAACTGAGGATTTACAACATTGGCTTCAGCATTTGTGGTTTGTGCCTTGTACCTGGCTGGGGGTATATCGTACAGCACCTGGTTCTCCGTGGAATGGACAGAAGAGTTTTGTTTTAATCCTGTTTTCTCAGGTGATATTGGAATGTCATAAATCCATTCTGACTTTCGAGGATTTGGCAAGGTATTACAGTGGCCCCAGTACTTTTTCTGAGATTTCTTCTCTGAAGCATCAGTTTCTCTTTTGGGAGGGACATCATACAACTGCAACAGAGCACATAGGATTTATAAGCAGTGTTTTTAAACAAGAAATGAAACCAAATTCTCAGCACGTAGATGTACAGAGTAATATGAACAGAATGATGTCACAAAAAGCCTAGCCCATAATTTTAATTTCCTTTCTACAGTGCACAACCTGCAGAAATGAAAGCTAAAATGCTTTGAGCACGAGCGATTAAACCATGTCAAAGTTCTCTTGAATCCTAAAGCTGTCCAGAAAACTTGAAACATCTAACACTTGACTAATGAACTGTTTCCATTGAGGCATTTTCTCTGTTGTAAGTTTCAGATCAGCTCTTTCTCCAAGAATGGTCCTTCTCAAACAGTCAGGAGGAGATGGGAAGCCCAACCCACCCCCTCAGCACTGCCCCAAATCCAGGTGTGCTGTACTCCTGAAGAGTGGCAGGACTGGGCTGCACGCAGTGGGAAGTGTTTATTTCTGTCTGCTTGCATACTGCGAACAATCAGACATTCACTAAAGTGAGGTATTGAATTTGCTTTTTGCATTGTCATGAGGCAAGAGATTTTGCTGCCTGCAGCCTAATACACAAACGTGTTGGCAGTCTCAGTGGGTGCTCTGGCTGTGCAGGAGCCAGGCAGTATTTTTAGTATGAAGCACAAAGTGCTGCACTGAAGATGTGCTGTTATCCCCGTGATCCCCGCTTCCAAACACGCTCAGAGAGAGGTTCAGCACACATGTCTAACATCAGAGCAGTAATGAGAGATTGTTCTCTCATGACCAAAAAGTCTTACTTACATTGCCCACTGCCGAGTCCTGGATAACAGCTCCAGCCTTCTCTGAGCTGGATGGGATGTTGTAGAGCTGCTGCTCTTCCTGGAAGCACTTGGGGGATCTGTCCAGCACAGAGCTCTTTCGTGCTGCAGGTGGAGTGGCACCACTCTGGTCAAAGGAAAAAGAATCAGCTTTCCACCCACTTCAGAGCCCCCTGAATACTCCCTCGGTATTCAGAGACATTCAGGTCACGTACTGCATAGCTCCTGGCTACTACAGTCTAGATCCGGACTGTGGTAGTTAAACTGAAGATGCGTGTAAGAAACATAACCAGATTTAAGACACGTCTCTTTGAATTTCTTACCAATTCAAAAGAGAACTACTTTGTTTTGAACTTCCCAAAAAATACACGGTTTTCTGCCAAATTTTACAAAAAAATAAAAAAAAAAAAACCCAAACAACAAACAAGTTAGGGAGTGCTAGAATCAAACCCTAATCCTTAAGCTGTATTCTGAGGTTCTTGAGGAGGGAGATGTGTTGGGGGCCCAGTGGGGACTGAGGGGAGACATACCTGTGTGAGTAAGGACTCCTGGCACTGCATGGATGGGACATCATACACCTCACTGGTGATGTTTGGCACTGAAGCCCGGCACGCTCTCGGGAGAGTAAAGAGGTGCTTAGAGGGGAAGGAAAAACAAAACCATAATGAGAAAGCCCCGCTGGGCAACAAGCACAGGACATCTTCAAGGATGCTGTCACAGAGCCATCAGGTCAAGCCATGCTTCGAGGAATAGCAGCTGCAAAAGGACACGGGCTGAGGTGCGTCACTTTGCAGTTGTGAAGCATTTCCTCGTTTGGAAGAAATAAATGGAGTTACCTTGTTGTTTTATCCAGCTCCTTAAACAGAGTAGTCTATGTGGGAATTGTGTTATTTAGGCCAATTACAGACTAATTCTGTGTGCATAAAATGTTTCAAGAGCTGAGACCAGATCTGTGGCACAAGTAGTTAAGAGGACAAGAGATGAGCGTTGGGAAATGTCTTTCATCAACCTCATAACCACTGACTTTCATTCACCCAGCACATGGTTAGCCTGGGTCCCTGAGGTTGGTTTACAAATGGAGTACTGCAAACTTCTGACCTGCTGGGGATGAGATATTTTAATTTGGAGTTCATGTTCTCCACCCCAGAAGAGCTGCAGCAAGCAAGTTAGGGGAAAGGCTGTAGAGCAATAAGGCTTCAGCTTCACAGCTGTTTGCTACATCTTTGTGAAAGCTCTTCAGTCTCATCTAAAGAAAGAAGATGAAAAGTGAACACAGATCTCAGAGTTGTGCACCAGGAGCCACATTGCTTGCAAAACAGCACTAACTGACATTTTCCAATGGATAAATCTTATTCGGCAGATGAAATGGAGTATCACATCTTACTATCAATTAAAGAGGAAAAAAATATAAAGCACTTTCAGTCCCGATAATGCCTTGAGCAACGAGCAACAAGCAAAGCATCAATGTTTTCATACAAGGTGAAAGCATGCTGGCTTTGTTTTATTGCTTTCAGCCATTTCCCTCAAAGACTCAAAGCTTTACTCAGCTGCTCAGGGAACAGCTGAGTGTGTTGGCATCTTTGCCAGCTGTCCCATAGGACCTATGCGGGGCAGTCCCGATTCTCCAACTCATCTGTGTGCAGTTGTTGTGGCAACAGCTGGGATGTTGTGCAAGAGCCAGCTCAGGAAAAGCTGAACTTTGAAGTAGTAAATGCAGGCTAGAATTTCTGTTTTTTCCTTCCCCCTTTCTCTGGTAAGCAAGGCACAGACTCACAAAATTACAGAGACAGGAAAGGCTGATGAGCTCTAATGTTGGGCCACTCACACACGAATGAAGAAATAGATGACGCTTTCAGGGCCTAGTCTGTTGGCACAACATGGAAAATTGCATTGACCTCACTTTGTGAGAAGTGCCTTTCCTTCTTCGTGGTTAGGAATGTGGAGAAGTGGGATCACGCCAAGTACACAAGGGTCCTTGGCAGCTATTGCCCAGCTTGAGCTTGCCATTATGGAAACAGTGCATAAGGTCTGGGTGTGCAGCTGAAGTGCTGAAAATACAGTTTTCAGTCATCAGAAATTCACTAAATGTGTCTGTTTTCCAGCACCTATTTGCTGCACAGAAGGAACCAGGTCCTCATTCTGCAGCACAGTGGGAGGAAAGCCGGCCAGCTGCGACCCATGGATCAAATGCTCATTAATTCAGAATGGAGGACTATATGCTTTGGGGTTGAACTTCTTTCCTTTGGCAATTAACATTTTAAATGTGGTTTTTCTACAAAGAACAAAGAGCTATCCGGGGCTGGAGAGCTCCTGGGACTGAACTAAATCTTGCATGTGTATTCCCCCTACACCTGCTCTGTTTATAATTTATTAGAAAAGATTCTGCATTCATTTCATGCTGAAGAAAGCACAAGGTTTTGATGATGTAACACTCACAGTGACATTTAATCAAATCGTACATTTCCCAGTGAGATATTTCAACTGAATGCCAGGAACAGGGAGAAAGAAAAGACCACGTCAGCAGTTGTAACGAAGTCCTGCAAACTGGGTTTGTAATCCCACCCCGCTAAGGGGACTGGTGACTCCTTTCATCCAGTCAAAGAATCACAGAATCACCGGGGTTGGAAAAGACCTTCAAGATCACCAAGTCCAACCGCTGACCCATCCCCACCATACCCTCTAAACCATGCTCCTAAATAGAATCACAGAATCTAATGAGAGAGGTTAATAATAGGTTGGAAAAGACTCTAAGATCAAGTCCAACTGGTAATCCATCACCACCATGCCTGCTTCTAGAATCATAGGATCATTAAGTGTGGAGAAGATCTCTGAGAACACCAAGTCCAACCGTGGACCCATCCCCACCATGCCCACAATAGAATCACACTGTCATTGTGGTCGAGAAAGATCATCTTCCACCCTGAAAGGGCAGGGGTGACCCACAGCTCCCCAGCACCCACTCTGCTCACTGTGTCAGAAGTGGATCCTCCAGGAGAGGATGTGGCTGAGGTCACACACAGCTGAACCTCCTGTGTGTCCTGCTATGTGCCCCCCAGCCACCACTCTGATGGCAGTGCTCAGTCCTGTGATGCTCACAGCGTACCTGCTGCGTGGAGCTCCGCGTCCTCTCGCTGAGCAGCTGTGCAGCCAGGGCTGGCACCTGGTAGACTCCCTGCGCAGGCAGAGCGGCAGCCCGAGCTGGCGACGTCACCCACCCCTCCATCTTCTCATAGGTAGAGGACGACGCGGTGGCTTTGGGCACGGAGGGCACCTGGTAGATGTTCTGCGGGGCCACGGGTGGTTCTGGGGCATCGCTGGGGGCAGCAGCAGGCGGCAGGGCCTGCGGGCCCGCCAAGAGCTGCAGGCGGTTGGCAGGAGCCAGCCCTTGGCGCCCGTGCAGGGAGCACCTCCACCAGCCCTCGCTGCCGACCACGTGCTGCTCCAGCACCGTCAGGATGTCCCCTCTGCGGAAGGCCAGCTCGTCCGAGCACTCCGCCTTGTTGTCGTACAGTGCCTTCGCCAGCGCGTTCTGGGGGAGAGAACACAGCGCCCGCCATCAGTCCAGCAGCAGAGCGAGGTGCTCACCTCCACTGCCATCCCCATGTAATGGCAAAATGCACGGGCTTGAATTCACGAATGTTTCTCAGAGCACTGGACTCAGTGTCTAACATTTGCCTGCTCTGTTGTATGGAGCTAATAACGCTGCTGTACATTTCTGCATCATTCTTCCCGCTGAGGCTCTTGGAAGTGTGGCTAGCATCTGTTGCCTGGACTTCACGAGCATCGTGCTACAAAAAACTGGTGGTTTTCCCCATGGCTGTTCTGTGAATTGTTTGTCAGAAGTCAGAGGAAATGTGTCACCCAGCCAAAAATAAACCTCGTCCTCCCTGACTGCCACCTCATTTATCTGAGGGCTTCAGCTGCGCATTAACAATTAATTGTTTCTTACTAGAAAAAGAAATGAACACACTACTTATTTACCCTTAAACACTTCTTTTCTACTCCAAGCCTTATGAAGGCAAACCCCTTGGCTGGAGGAGCTGGGGCCACGGCACTGAAGCGGCAGCGTGCCCATCTCAGCCCTCTGTCAGGCTGGGGAACTGAGTCCTATTGCCTCACGGCATCCCAGGCCAGCAGCGTGTGTCACTCAGCTTGGGCACAGTGACACCACGTGTGTGTTGGTGTTTCTGTGTCAGGGAACTCAGCTTCAGGTGAACACAGCTGGAGCAGTGCCCTTATTGCTGTCTGTGACACAGACATCACTGTGTGCTGATGCGTTCGGTATCTCTCAGCATCTTCAGCACTGCTCTTACCACCTCCTCTTTCTCTCTCTCTTTTTCTAAATATAAATACACAGGAAGCCAGTGAAGAATAGAGTGGGCAGATCACAGAAAATCCATAGGAAAGCAAATATTCATACTTTCCAAGCTTCGTCACCACGGGGCTGCTCTACCTGCCTCTGCTGAGCTTGCATGTAGTCTGGCAATCATGAGTGATAACGCTTTACTTTTAGAATATTGATCTTGGATATTTGCTTACTCCACGCGAGATGAAAGGATGAAAAGCAGCTGCAGCAGGTGGTCTTATTCACCTGCAGCGTTTCTGCAAAGGGTACAGAGAACTGCAGTGCTTTTCCATACACCATTCACTTTCAGCTTAAAATGTGACTGCTTCCCACTGGATGTTCCATCATTAGTTTCTTACCAGGAAGTGCAAGTAATGTCCAAAGAGATAGCCCCCAAATAGGAAACATGACGCCTCGTGTTTCTGTGCAGAGCATTTGCTGTAAAGCGACAGCTGCTTTGAAGCAGCAGCAAACCCATTTGTCAGCTCAGCTGATGAAAGTAGCCTGCTGTGAGCAGCACACACTTCTTCTGGAGAACGGCTGTGAACAATGGCCTTGTTATGGTACATGGACTTGTCCATCAGCAGCTGTCAGAGACAGACAACAACAGTCCCATTTACCTTCTGGCACGGTCTGATTAAAGCAGCCTTCTTGCCTTGGCCATGGCAGCCTGCTTTCTCTCTGGGCAGCACCAAATGCTCTGAACCACCTGCGCTGAAGTCAGCCCGTCAGGAATCTCACCAGAGAGCAGGGCAGGCTGGGCCTGCACTTCATGCCCTGTTACAACTAAGTGGAAAAAACAAAACAAACGCCAAAAGCCAAACCAACCAACCCCCAAAAATCCCAAACCCAAACGGACAACCAAACAAAACCAAATGAACAAAAGCCCCAATGCCCCACCGAGCTTTTCCTGCTATTAGTCAGTGACATTTCTAGAGCTCTCTTGGCATTTGCTCATGTTTTGCTGTGCAGTGCATGCTGAGAGAGAGATTCTCTTGGAAGGCCCCAAAGGAATGGGCACAGGAACAGAGGAACCATCCTCGTTGTGCAAACCAGCAGCTGAGGTACAGAGCCTCATCTGAGCTCATGCAGGAGAGCTGACCTCGGGAATGGGGCTCCTCCCTGAATGACAAAACTTTCTTCCTAGCTCCAGCACAAGGAGGTGGAAACTTTGGGTCAAGGCGTAGTTTAAAAGTGTGTTTAGATACTAACATTTCCCAAGCTAGCATGCAAAAACCTTTAATTAACCGACATATGAAATTACAGCAGTCTAACTGCAAATTGCACTTGTTATCGAGACAATGTGCTGATTTTCACCAGATCAGAATTTGACCTGCACACATCAGCAGCCCATGCACATCTGGAGCAGCACCTCCATTATGGGAATGACCCTCAGTGGTACTCAGCAGCATCCAAATGTGACTGCAGCAGATGTTGGTGAGGTTATTTACTCCAGCTGAGCCCATTGCTGCTGCTGCAGCAATGTTACTGGCAGGGAAAGACCAAATGTAAGGCCCCATGGTCCCTGTATGACATTATTCAGCCTATTTGAAGAAGGGCAGAAAAACACAGGACAGCATTTTAATGAAGAATTCTTATCCTTTCTCCTTGAAACTTAGCTCTTAAGGAGTTTATAAAAGGCAGAAATGGGTAAGAAAATAGATTACTCATTTGTAAGCACCGTGCTACAGGAAGGTGTCAGACAAAACTCGAACTCAATCCTCTTGCTGCATCCTTATACCACACCACAAGAACTAGAACAAGAAAACCAAACCACAAGACACACAACCACCAACTTCTATCCTCAAAGAGGTTCTTCTGTGCATTTTCAGCACCCAAGACCAGGCAGAAATTTGCAGCAACTGATTGCAAAATCAGCACGAGCGCCGACACACCACTGAAATCATTTGTGAATTTCAGCTGAACTCCCATCTCTAAGAACACAGGAGGAACATTCTCACAACCTGTGAAAAAAATACAGGATCAAATAGGATCTGCCTTTCTACCTTGATCTGTGTTCTCTTCGCTCCTCTACTTGCAGGATAACTCAGTCCCTGCATTCCTTGCTTCCTTCCTGGCAGCTCTGGTCACTGTCCTGGCCTCACAGCAGCAGCATTTCTTTCACACATCACTGCTACCAGAGGCAGCATGGAAACGGTGCATACCATGCCCCAGCTCTGCTTTCAGCTGCCTGGGACATATGTAAAGAATCACTGTGGCAGCCCCTTCCTGTCCTGTAAGCAGAAGCATTCCTGACCTTCCATTAACCATAAACAAGCTCTGCATTCCCAGGGTCGCAGAGACCTTACGGGATGCTTTGCTGGGAGGAAGCTGTTCTTTGGGGCCACTGGGATCTGCTTGTTTCCTTTATTACCAGAGGAGAGGAAGCGCTCTGTCTGAAACCATCATGTGCAGAATGCCATCTCAGGGCAACTGTGCATCACTCCTCACTATTCTATGTCATCTCGTTAATGTGTCCTTACAACAACCAACACGTAATGAGCACTAAAGCGACACAGATGAGATCAAAGTGTTTTCCTTTGACATTTGTTGCTTTTTTTTTCCCACTCAGCCCATCAGCAGCTCTATAAAACTATCCTGAGATGAAGCACATTTCCAAGGGTGGCTCATCACTCCATGGAAAAGCAGACACTGCTGTTACACCCTCCCTCTGCTCACTTTGGAGCACAGACCTGCAGGGCAGGGGCTGCATCCTCAGCAGCCTCCTTCTGTCATGCTGTTCTCTCCATAGGGGCATCTGTGACCTCATCACCGCAAAGTTAATCACTCACAGCCAACCATACCAAGCAGCTTTACACCAAAGGGCCTCTGGAAACACAGGTTTGATGAAGTTAGGTGTGAACAAATGTTCTTGTGCACCCACTTCTGCTGAATTTTAGGCCAGTTGACCTAATACAAGGCTCTAATTCTCGCTTTGTACATCTCTATAGTTGGTGCCTTAACCAGCACTGCTCCCAGCACAAAAAAGCCACAAAACACCAAAGTCCCCACAACCTCAGCACTTTATAAACCATTTACTGTGACTGAACATCATCGATTCCTTTCTCACCCCGAAACCCATATTCAGTACAATGCAGCCGACTTATCTCCACCACAAAATATTTGGGAACGTCGCTAGAAAATCCCTCACCATCACAAAACAATGGCTTGAGCAGTGTCCCTGCAAGTCTGCTGCTGTGCTGGCTGCATTCCCTTCCCCCCCAGCTTGGGTTTGAGGCTCCAGCTCTGCTGTGCACTGCTTCCCATGGTCCGAAAGAGCTCTACTACAACAGTGAATGTTCTTCAGTTAAATCAGCACAAGTACCTTTTCACCTCTTGTTCGAATTTTTTGGGACTTTTCTAAACCTTTTAGTATATTAGTTATATTTTGCCACAACATTGATTCCCACACACGCACAAAGCAGCAAAAAGCTGCTTAGCAGTGACTGTTCAGGGCAGGGCATAGGCAGAAGTCCCTATGGGAGCAGCTGCCAATCAGCAACTACAAAGGGACGGACACCCACGAGCAGTGACTGCTGCCTGTTCTCCCCCCAGGTGCACAAGCAGCCAGTCCACCACCCCGCAGCCCCAAACCTCGCAGCAGAGCCTCTATTGATGCTGTGAGCACGGCAGAGGCCCAGGAGAGGCTGCTCTCTCTGATTCATAATGAAGCAGCAGCAGCACCGCAGCTTCCAACCACTCCGGCTTCCTCCATCTCCCTCGTTGCTGTTGTCTGCTCAAAAATTGTTTCTACGATTACTTGCTAAGAGAAGATTTTGGACAAGATTTCAAATGAAAATTAAGATGTTCTCCAGGGAACGAAGGACACGCACTCCCACCCGTGCCCGCTGCGTTGTGCCGTTGTTAACTGCGGTGACTGCAGGTCCTGCATGGAGCCACAGCTGCCAGAGCTCAGCTGTGATGCCGGGCAGAGATTCACTGCTGTGCACAGCTCTTGCTTGGCACAAAACAAGCTCTGATCCCACGTCTGCTTGTGGGCAAAACACACTACTACGAATCGGGTTTCATTCATCCAAATGTTCCACCGCTATTTCAGAGCAGAGCATTGTTTTTTAAAGGCAAACAGTGCCACTGCTCCTTTCTGCTCTGGAGCTTCAGTTCTCTTTGCAGAAGCAGTGCAGGACGTGGTCAGCCCCTATCCTAGAGAGTGCTCAGCCTGCGTTCTGCCAGCATTGCTTCAGCAGAGTGACTCAAGCTGTTAAGGCATTTCCGTTACCTGCACCCTTGTGATCAGCATCGGATCACCATAAAAAGTGCAGCATCCTCTTTCTCATGAAGTAAAGCTCAACTTTTAGTTCTTTATGTTAACTATTTCCAAGAAAACAAGGAGGGCAAAGGGCATCCTCACAGCCCTCTAACCCCTACTCATGTAACCTTTCAGCAAGGCACATTGCAGCCCAATGCTGATGGCGCAGATCCTCACTCTTCTTGGCCTTACCACTTCCCACTAGGGCATTTCTTCAGCTGAACTTGTGAGTGGTTGGGTTAGAAAGGACCTCAAAGGTCATTTGGTTCCAACCCCCTGCCCCGAGCAGGGCTGCCAGCCATGCACCAGGTAACTCGTATCACATCTCAAGAGTTAAGACCGCATAGAAACCAGCAAATGAGAGCAGCAGCACACCCTGAGAAGCAGCTCTGGCAGATGCAGGTCTTAGATAAACACACTTCCACTGCTAAAATGTGCAGCTAAATTAAATGCACCAGAAATACAATAACCCAGTACTTACATTGACCTTCATTTTGGTGCCTCCGCTACTCCATCCCCTAAGCAGGGCTGAGACCTCCAGCCCGGCCGAGCCCAAGAACAGCTCCGCTCCCTCTGCACCCACCGGGAGCCCCGAGCACTGTGTTGTTGGGAGCAGAGGGAGCTAATTACGCAGCACAATTATCTGAGCCGTGCTATTGGCCTGCAGCTGCTGCTGTAATGGGGCCTGGCACAGGGCAGGCAGATGTCCCTCATCCCCTGGGAAATGCCTTTCTGCCTTACAGCTGAATCTCAGTGGCCAATGGGGATGAACTAGAAATGGATTTATTCCATTTTACGGTGTTTTTGTAGTGTCATTTTTTTCTCTTTTGTACTTAATGTCTCAATCTGCTTCGCAGTTTTCACATTTGAGTCTCTCAGAGTCTGAGTGGATCTCCTCTGCAATCGGGCAAATAATCTTCAGAATAAGCTGCAGAACAATCCCGTTCTTTAGAGGCAGAAAAGCCAAGGAGTAAAGCTAACCATTAACTGTGGGTGAAAGGGCATGATTCTTTAATTATTAAAAGCTGTTTAATGCTATCAAACAGGAGTGTTATTTAGAACCATCCATCACTGCTGTTTGCTCAGCCTAACGTGCAGGTTTCACTGCTGTGGACTCATTCATATCATGTGGGTTTTCATGCTTTTGCTTTTCTTTGGCTGCTGTGTTCCCCTTCCTCTTTCTGCAGCAGCTCCAAGATAAAATTAGGGGCTCCTGCAGCCACAATCACTTCTCTAGAATAGCTGCACGTCTCAAATAGAAAAAGTTGAATTGAAAATGCTTTATCAACAAAACCTGCACCTCTGGATGGAGCTTGGAACAGAGAAGCAGTCACAGTTGTCCCAAACAAAAGGGGGAATCCTGGCACAAAGTCACTCATCTGTGCCTCCTCTGAGCACTGTGCAGAAGATAAAGAGCAGCTGCTCACGTACTGCCCTGGGGTTTGTAAGGTGCTCCCAGAAATACACAGAGCAGTGCCTCAGCTCATGGCCACAAAACTGCGTTCAACAGAACGGAGCTCTGGCTGCAGCTGATCCCAGGTGGGTCCCTGTGGTGTCAGTGGGGCCATGGGTGACCCCAATACGGCCCCAGGGCAGCGGGCAGAGCCCAGCAGTGCTCCCAGGTTTGAAATGGGGACATGGGGCTGTGGGGAACCACATTCCTGAGCATTGGAACCCCAGCAAACCACCTCTATGCGCTTGGTTGTGGATGACATAGGAAAACATAAGCTGAGAGTTTGAGATGGAGAGGCAGATTTCAGATGAACTTCACGTGCCCTTAAGAAATGACTGTTTTTCTTTTGGCAAAAGCGTAGAAAATGTTGTCAAGCAGTAAGAGAGCTATTTCCCAAGCACAGCCCACCACGCTGACCGCGTTTCACATTGCGCCAAGATGTGCAACATTTCCTGTGCTGGCGATGGTGCAGGTGCCACGAGAGAGAAATCCCACATTTCTCTGGCTGTGATCCTACCAGGAATCCATCTTCTGAAATGCTTTTCCACGTGAAGGTGGAAGAGCCAGGGCACAGCCTGAGCACAGGGCGCTGCCTGATGCCCCCTCAATAAATGATACAGCAGAAAGAAATCTGACTTTTTCTAGTTGTTACCTCCCCTGGATTTGGCTGGGTATGCTGTGGATGTGTCCAAGGACCTGGAACAGAGCTGGAAATCAGCTTGCTGCCATCACATTGCTTCAGCCAGCAGCAGGCCAGGTAGGAAACCTCAACACCCAGAAATAAACACTCAGAATAGATGGCATGCAGCAGACCCTGGAGACTTCACATAAGAAATTGTTCTGCCACCGTTGCACATCTGAGTGGAGGTGCTGAGTGCAGCCACAGCTCACCGAGCTGCTCACTCCTTTCCCCTGCTATACTCCGTACCGAATTTCCAGGCAGAGTTTAATCACAGTCAACATTGGGAACATCATCTGGGGTTGACTGATCATTCTGTTACACTGCTCGTTAGGCTTGCACACAGACAGACAATCATAGCACTGAATAAGGAATTAAGACTTCAGCACTCTGACCCCCACGGCAGCAAGCTCTTCCATCGATGTCTATTAAAAACATATTAGGACAACATGAACACAGAAAGAAAACCCTACAGACTGGTTTCAGCCTTTTAAAAGAAATGAAGGAGCACTTGAAGTCTTTTTCTGTTTTGCTGTAACACAGGGAAATTATCCGCAATAGGACATCTGGAGTGCCCCATACGTCTCTGACAACATGCTCTGAACGTTATCACAGAGCAGCAAAGCAGGGGAACCTCGAGGTTCTGCATCTATTGTTTCACAAGCGTGTTTATTTGCAGCCATTCCTGGGAACCTTGCTTCGTTTGGAGCTCTCCCTGTTACATTTATCCCCGTTAATGGTTTTGTCACACAACGAAAAGCACAGACACCGTACAACGCATCCCAGCACACTCTGCCCAGGGTGAGAGCATCAAGCTCTTCACCATCACCAAGCCTGATGCTGAGACCACACATCAAATCCTGCACTAGAACTGTTGTTTTACTTCTGTGCCACGCTCCAACGACCCAAAGCAACGTACCTTCCCAGCTCGGCTGCCTCTCATGCTTGTGCCCGCGCCGTCACTCCTCAGCAGCACTCGGAGGAGCAGAGGTGCTGTGTTCCAGAGCCGTGGCTCTGCCTGGCAGCCCTGCCCTCACTGCACCCAGAAAGGCATGCAGGCGATCCCCGTGAAGCACGGCTTCTGTGTCAGCAGATCAGATGTGAAAGAAAAGAAAACAAAGCAGGAAAACCCTACGAGCATCAAGAACGGAGAGAAAGTCTGTCCTGCAAGCGGAATTTTCCTTGAGCTGTCACCAGCTTGCTGCAATTAACCACAGCCAGAAGTGTCACCCTCCTTCTCTGCTGCATGTTCCCGTATTTCTTTGTTTAGAAGTGTAACAAACACAAGAACACTGCACACCACAAGAGGCTGCACAGCGCCCGATAGAAACAAGGCTGCCACAATCGTAGCAGCCCAGCAGTTCTGAGCCAACATTTTCATGCTGTCCAAGGCTGCCTCGGTATTTAAAGCACCCTTTTAACTTTTTGTTTATATATAAAAGTGGCTTTGAGAAAGCCTTAAGCATTGCCATATGCCATTCATCAGCCAGCAGTGTATCCCCAGCAGAGTTCATCTGCCCAAGGGAAGATCCCTTCTCCTTGCAAGGGCTGCAGGTCGCTGCTGCCTCGTTGGCAAGGGCAGCTCACCATCTCAGGCAAGAACTCTGGTTTTCAAGAGCTTGTTTACACGTTTGCTTCCTCTTTCAGGTAAAAGAAGAGCTGCCTTTGATCTCAGAGGAACAAAGTGCAAAAATAAAGTTTGCTTATCTCAGGGAAGATGCTGGAAGTGTTCTAACAAGAGCATCTGAAAACCAAAGGTAGTTAGCTAATTACCGGACTGGTGATGGGTGCTACACCTGGAGCAGCGAGCATCCACGTGCCACAGCTTTGCTTTCAGAGAGCACCAGCAGCACTCGTGGTACCACAACAGCTTTCCAAAGTGCCCACGTCCCCTCCCGCTGTATCTCATGCCATCCCCATGGACGTGCACTGAGCTGCTCAGGGAGAAAACAGCAGAAGAGTACACGTGGCTGAAAGAGCCAGCAACAGATGCTTTCTCCACTCGAACAAGTTCACTGAGCTCACCATTTGTTACAAAGGGCAGATCAGCAGCAGGGATGCACTCCACACCCATCACATTAACCCAGCAGCGTGAGACTTGCTTAACACTGTTCTGAACCGAGGAAAAGCAGTTTCAAAACAGGTCCCCACCAGGGGGAATGCAGCTGCCAAGCTGGGACGTCATCTTTGTTCCCCCTGCCGAAGGCAGAGCTGTTCTGACACCCAAAGAGCTGACTGCACTGACTGTGCTGAGCACAGCAAAAACACAGAGTACTCCCAACACTCCAGGGCAGGTAAAGCACTAGAAATTTCTCCCTTTACAAAGCTCACTCTAAGACCACCCCAAATACTACTCCCTGTCCCGACCTCCTTGCCAGTTTCCTCACTGACTTTGAACTTTTGGCTCAGGAAGAGGACCCAGTCTCACTTCCCAGCTCTCTGCTCTCCCCAAAGTCAAGATTGGTTCCTGCACTGATCATCTGAAATTAAATAAACAAAAGCAAAAAAAACTCAAAACATTTTTACTTCAGGTAGAAGACATCTTACTTAGCCTAAAGCAAGTGGTTCTGCCTTTTCATGTTTTGTTGTGCTAGATCTGAGCTGCTCTTTGAGCCACTTTGCTCCGATAGCTCTTGCACTTTCCAAGCAATCTGCTCACATAATGAAGCAAATTAACTAGCTTGGTAAATAACTTATTTTTACAGTGAAAAGCAAGGCCACATTGTAAATACCTACAGAAATCAAACTCATCAATACAGATATCCTGCTGCCAAATGCCACTCAGCTTTCTCTCTGCAGCAACCATCACATCTCACTGAGTACCACTCAGAGACAAAGACAGAGCAGCTCATTTCAGGGTGTTGTCTCTTCAACGCATTACATCTCTATTTCTGCGTTTCAAGGCAAAAAGAAAAACAAGGAAACCAATCCTGCACGGAATTAAGGAAGCCTGAAGTGAAAGCCAGAACTCTGCTAACGTAACTTCAGCAGTGGTTCAATATACAGGATGTTTTAAAAACAGAAGATCCCAAGGCCTGCAGCAAATGAGGTCCTTCTGGACAGCTGCGTTACCAGGACCGGAACACTCCAGGTTAGCAATGATCACTGCTCCCACTCAGCTGGCTGGTTCTTGTACCAGAGGGCTGCTTTGCTGAGCTGATAACCGTGCCATAACTCCCCATTTCCCTCCCACCAAGTTCTGGTTCTCCTCGTTCCCTCACCAACACAGCCAGCAGAACCCACTATCTCATGCCTCCCCTGTATCTAAAGCTTTAGACACTTGAAGCAGAGGAGGAGAGGACTGTTAAGACATTTGTTCTTCACTGCTGCTGAACAATATTCCATTTCTCCCTCTCTTTAAAGGAAGAAAAAGAGACAACAAAAACTAAACATTCAACACTGCAAGCCTACAACCGTCTGATTCAAACTGTAACACGTCCCCAATCCTCTCCTCCCAACTCCCACCTTTTACGTAGCAAACTAACACATTTCCTTCTTTGTATATTAAATATTTTTTAAAAAAGAATCTTTATTTATATAAAGACAAAACCTGCAACCTTTTCAGCCCCTGACAAGACACTTAGTGGCAACGGAAAGTTAACCCAACAGTAACAAACAGTTATACACTGAATGAAAGCAAGCGCTGAGCTTACACCTGAAGGAGACATTCCCCAACGTGAACATGAAAAGCACTGTACCACAGTGCTGCACACAACACCCAACGGAACACATCAACCTGCAGAGACCAGATCATAAACCTCATCTGTAAGAACACAGTGAACTTTCAAACGTACAGAAGTTTTAACCACGGATTTCTTGCTGATCTGTATCTCTGCTGAGTACAGGAGGTCCAACACAGCAGGCAGATGAAACAATGAGGCTGTGCTTTTAAATTCAAAGCAGCAATTCAAACGCTGTGTAAGACTGACAGGATGAGAACTTTCAACGAAGCAAATTTACATTTCTGACACATATACGAAGAAATTAACGTGACAGGTTTTTCTGAGGGGTCACTAAAGGGTCCCCCGTCAGGTTATTCCCATTTCCATACACTGCAGCACTGCCACGTTTCATAGTCTCAGTATGAACATTCCTCAAATTTACTTTGAGATTACACTTAAGACAAACTGTAAAGAAAACAAGATTTCAAGACTGAACTTTAATATCAGAACTAGAACACCGTTTCTTCAATTCAACTAAACAAACTTCAAATTCTCATGGCACAAAACTGGCTCAGAGGCAGAGCCCCACGCAGCCATCAGGAGGAGAGATAAAAAAGAGCTCCAAAGCATGAATCAGAACCCAGGAGGGCTTAAGGCTTCATTAAGACACTTGCCCAAGTTGCAGCGTTGCTCGTGTAATTCTTTAAACAGACCTCAGTGGGATTGCACAGATACAGTGCAGAGCAAAACCGGCTCACACTGCCCAGATTGAGCAAGATTCAGTCACATTATCTTTCGCAGGATTCAGAAAGACAGAAGAATAAGTTTAACCCTTCCTGCAAGGATCAATTTATTCTGCACCCCAACTCCTTGAGTCAAACTAGAGATGACTTGACAAAATTAATGCCACACACACACTAATAAAAAAAATTAGCGTGGGGCAAAACTTAAAAGTTTCCGTATTCCAACGTTGTTCTGCCACCTGACAGAATTAAAACACGAAACCACAACAGACAGACACAGCGCAGCTCTCATCTAGGCATCTGCTGGCAGTACAATCAACACAGGACGATGTAAGGAATCTGGATAATCGTTCTTCCACCACCACATCCTCAGTCTGTCGTCGACCTCCTGTACCAGAACCTCGCCCTGTAGTCGTCGCTGCAGGTCATGAAGCCGGGGTTGGTGGGAGAGTGGACGATGCAGCGCACGATGCTGTTGTGCCCAAGGGAGAGGAGATTCCTCCGCTCTGCAGTTCTGGAGTCCCAGCAGCACAGACTTATGGTCCTTTCATCCGGCAGCAGCACGTAATCTTCTGTGTGGTTGAAGACAGCTTGTGTCCTGTGCACCTGACGTCCGCTCAAACCAGCTCCTAAATGCAGGCAGTGAAACACAAACCAGACAGGATCACTTCCAGGAGCTTTCCAAAGACCAAGAATTAAACTACAACAACTGATGGTTACGGTAAGTCTAACAGAGAGCCTTATTTTCCCATTTTGTGTATAACTTCCACAGGACAAGCAATTACAGACATTCTCCCGTAGTTATATACACTGTATATTGAAGAACCTCTGAGAGAATAAAAGGATTAAGCACTTTGACAAAGAAGTTTGTCCAGCCAGTATGAATGCAAACAGTTAGACCAGTATGACCTCGCACCTCTTGTGCAAGGCTTACAACTGTAACTCACTGCAGACCACACTCACTGCTCAACACAGATTCTTGTTATCATTGCTAACTTCTGTTTTTAATATGTAGGCCACACTTCAGCCACACCTCTCCCTTCAAAGAAAACTCACTTCATATTTACGCGTTTATTTTGAGGAGCACACAGCCACATCCTACCCGGGCTCTGCAGGAGCTATCGAGGAGGTGCTGCACCCTGCTGGGTGACAGCAGCCACTGCTGCTGAACAAGGACTGCTCACACTGCCAAGCTCTCTGCCACCAACACCCACTTCACTGTAGTACAACCCCTAATACCTGAGTACATAACTGTCCTACCCGAAAGCTGCCCCCTTCCCACGTGCAATTTCCATCTTCCATCATTTCCTAAGTCCTGCTGCTGCTGGCAGGATGCTGTTAAGTGTGACTGCCCTGCACACAGCTGCATCCTTCAAGGAAGTCACACAGCTGCAGCCGTGCTTTACCACAGCTGTATCTTGCACAAGAATTTATTAAAGCAATTCCCCCAAGGGGGTTCAGTTCCCCTACAGTCTGGGGTACTCTCCAGGCAAGTGGACTCCTAACTCCAAAAGGACTACGTATTTCTTTCCCATTTCTTTTTGACAGATCAGGCACGCAGCTTAAACTGGTAAGCCCCTAGACCAAACTGATCACTAACAAGAAAAGCAATTATGCTTTTTTTTTAAATGATGTTACAGAAAATCTAGAAAATGGAACTCTCTCCACAGCTGTTCTATTCCTTAAGGGACTCACATTCCTATTTACTTTTCCTCTAGCTTAGTGATGACTTCCCTCCAAATGGAACGGTGTAATGTCAGTTATGTCTCCGAAATCTAGTCAGAGTGAATGGTTGCCATCAGCCCAGCTTCTCTTCTGAAGTACTTCACGTTAAATATTTTCCACATTTTGGGGCTATTTACCCTCACAAAAGCAGCTTCCCCTTAAGAGCTGATACTCAGCAACAACAGATCTTATTCCTCAGATGGCACCACCCGCTCACCAGCCAGCACAGGATAAAGAAGGTACCAGGAAGGTCAGCTGCCACATACCTGTGTACTTGACCAGCGTGCGGCCGGTAGAGATCTCCCACAGTTTAGCTACAGAGTCTTTGCCACTTGATAAGATATACTTCGAATTTTTGGAAAAAATAGCAGAACAGACTTCAGCTCCATCGTGTGCCTTCTCAAAAGTAGTGATACAACGGTTTGAAACACCATCCCACAGTTTGATGCATCCGTCCTTACTTCCCGTCACATACATGTTTGCACTCGCGTTGTAGTTCACTGAACAGATGGCATCGATGTGCTGGTCTTGAGGATTGCAAGACACAAAGCACTGGAAAGTATTGATATCATACAGCCGCAAGGTGGGGTGCTGGGTACCCACGAGTATGAAATCTCCAGAAGGATGGAAAGAGATTGAGCGCAACATCTCTGCTTCCTGTTTGATCAAAAAGACAGAGCTGGTGTAAGGTGAAAAGTAAAAACCGAGAAGTGAAGTGTCAGCTGTGGTGGCACCAAGAAGCTAAAAACAGCTACATTCTCTTTTTGCAAACTAGAAAATGTCCTCTATATTATTAACGTGACAGGCATCACGTGTCAGTTTTTCCCCTAGAGCAGCCTGCAGTGCCCATCTATGGGCTATGGCACCACAGCACCAGGATTTGTCAGCTACCAATAACCACAAACTTGCCTCCAGAACCAAGAAAACGTAGCTGACTTCAAAGCCATTCCTATGAGACTGGGTCTACATAAAAAGCCAAAGCCACCAGGTTCTAACACTACAGCTGTAGGCATCCATTATACATGAACTCACAACGCATCAGTAGCAGGTCTGCACATACACACTCAGATGCAATTCAGCTCGCTGATACCTCACTCAATAAGCACACATTCAAGATTGGGTTGCTCTGAGCAGATTGTTGTATCTAACCTGTATGTATTTGAAGGCTCTTTTGGCAGAAGGTTTGGAATAGTCAAACAGTTTAAGTGTGTAGTCCCTTGAACCAGATGCTAGGATCTGCTCTGTAGGATGGAAAGCTAAGCATGTAACCTCATCCACATGATCGTACAGAGTCCGAATAACAGGGTGATTTTCCATGTTTTGCTGTGCTGTCTCATTCATCATGACCTGCAAAGAACAATAACAAGTTAGTGTTAGAAGGCAGAGCACTGCTCTAATAACCAGTATACATTTTTCACTCTCATGAGTGACCACATCACTATCTTTTTCAACACACAACTTGGCACATCACCCCTTCATTATCTGAAAATGTGAGACGTTCACACAATCACAAATTCTTATGAGATAATGACCCTGGATCTTTACAAAGGTTATTGGATTTGCTCAAGGACAAACTATCAGCTGCAAGGACTGAGAGTAGAAAACACGTCACCTTGGTAAACAGTCTGAATCAAAAGACTTGTACACTAATTAGGGGAAGCAGTATCAACTGGAAAAACTGCAACTTTCACTCATGCTGCATACTGCTGGGAACACAGTGTGCACTCTGTGAAAAACCAACCAACCAACCCTAAATTGTTGCCTGATAAGTGGGCTGGAAAAAAGGTAAAGGAAACACAAATGTACTCTGTGAAACAGCACTGAAACAGAGCCACTGGGTGCTGTAAAGGCCAGATGTGAAAGTAGGTTCACAGAGATTATCAGCAACTATTAGAAGCAGCTTCTGGCTCAGCTCTCTAGAGTGCTGTGAGGAGTTACACAGGTATACTTGCCCTGTTTCTTCCTCCTTTTCTTCAAGGGTACTTTATGAGCCACTGTTGGAATAGGAAATACGTCGAGACACATATTTAGTCCAACCCACTGAGCCAGCCACAAGGCACAGGCATGGCACGGAACAGAGACAGCAGCTCAAGAATTCACAGAGTGACTATGACTGAAGTCGTATTTTACCTCGATGGGCATGGCGCTTTTGGCCAGCATCCTCTCCGTATCAAGAATTTTTATGGAGGCATCAGCAGATCCCGTAGCTATTAGCTGTCCATCTCTGCTGTATGTTGCTACACGACACGGTCCCTTATGAGACGTGACATAACAAGTCTCATACTCAGAAGCCTCGGGAGACATGGTCTGTACATCTGCATCAAATTCTAAGTCGATTCCCGTGCCTGGAGCTACTGTATCTGAGCGTCCAATTGCATACTGAACAGCACTGTCATCATTCTCCATTCCTGAAAAGAGAAAGTTGACGTTCTTAAACCAGGCTTGCCTCCTCTTTAGACAGACAGGCTATGCCCATATCCACCCTACAGACTTCCTTAGCAGCCCCGAAGTTCAGGATTTAAGAGAGACAGCTCGTGTTGAACAGAGCTAAGCTAGCAGAACAGATTTCGTTGTAGTACAGCAATACCACACATGAAGACTGAAAGGCAGGTTGCCTAAACACAGCTGTGTTCAGCTCTAGTGTAACTGTGGCCAGATAACCAGTAAACATAGTATGGTATTAAGTATTGATCACTTATTAGTAGGTAAGCAGCCACATACAGAAGTCACTGATATGCCTAGTCAGGTTAATAAAGGGTAAAACAAGACTCAGTGCTATTACATGAGATTTAAAGTGAAAAAATAAAAGCATTTACCAATTACTCTCTTTTTTACTGAATTGAAGGAAGAACTCCACACCAACTACTATCCTAACACTGCTAATGAAAAATACCATTCACCCCCACCTTAAAGGACCTTTCTGATTTGCAATATGCATCTACATGACAATGCCAGTTCAGCACTGCAAGCTGCACCAAGGCCAGGACACGCTTTCAGCTAAGTGCCTAGCCGCAGTTATCAACTTTCACAGAGAATTCTTTCCTGCTTTCACCTGCAGACTGCAAAGATCAGTATTCTTCTTTCAGACAGACAAGGCTCCACATTTACATCCATGGAAATCAACTAGTTCAAGCAGCAGAACCAGCTCAGTTACAACACAGAGAAGACACATTGTCACGGTCTGTCCTCTTCCAGAATCCCAGCTGGCTCGTTTCAACAGCTGCTCAGGAATTCTCCATAGAGAAACAACACAAAACACTCCTTTACCAAGACCCCAGACTGCGTAGCTCATCTTCTTAAGAGCAGTATACGAAGGTCAGTGAAGGTGGGCAATGGAAGGAGATACTCCTCCCCTTTACAACACATCCAGAACAACCACAGAACGCTGTGAGTTTGTAATGGTTCTAACTTACAACGAGATCTACACAGTGTGTGCTGAAGGCTGAACCACAGGCTGCCTGTAAAGCCATAAAGACATCACGCATGACTCCAAAGGAGCAGAGAACAGAAGGGAGGCACTCTCGGTGACACCACGCTATTCACCGGGATCTGACCCAAGGATTTGGGAACTGGAACTTCACAGTCGTTTTGTTTTCCATCGCAGCTTACCTAGTTTAATGAGGTGCAGCAGCTGTTCAGACGGCGCACAGACTGACTGTGGCTTTATCTCATTTATTAGGCCATTGGCAATATTGATGTACCCATCATACAGCAGCTGACTAATTATCAGCTTATAAAGTTGCTGACGGTCTTTCAAGCTGACTTTCGTCCTATACATTGTGAGCAAGGAATGCCTTGGAGGGGCCTGAAACGAACAAGAAGGAAAAGTCACACACAAGAGAGCGGCAAGGAGCAATTAAAACCTCTAAATAAGCCACAGCCCGCCGAGCTGCGGCGCTGAGGCTCCAGGCCACGCTGCGGGAACGAGAAACGAAACACAGAGAAAACAGGGGAAAGCCGGTGCTTTTTTTTTAATTATTATTATTTTATTACAGCAACAAAATCCCGACTAAAACCAAAGCAGCTTCGCGAGGTTACCCGGCCGGCAGCGGCACCAGGTGGATGGGGAGAGGGGGGGATGGGGAACGTGGGAAGCCCGAGCGGCAGCCTGGCCCAGCTCAGCCCGGCCCGGCCCGGCCCTGCCCGCGGCCGCTGCCCGGCTCGGGCTGAGCAGCACTGCCGAGGCCGCGCAGCCGAACGCGGAGAGCGACGCGAGGCCGCCCGGTACCTACCGAGCCTTCCTTCTGCCTCCCTCGCTCTCCCCCTAAAATGGCGACCGGAGCCCTGAGCGCATCGATTGGCGGCGGCGGTAAAGGAGGAGGAGGCGGCGGCGGCGGCGGTCGAGACCGAAGAATGCTCCTCCGCGAAGGCTGCTGCATCGAGCGCCCGCAGATCGATTGGAGGCGACTCTTGGGGGGGAGGGGGGGGGAGAGAACGGCAGCATCACGTGACCTGTGACGCACCGAGTGCGCGCCGCGACTCCGGTAGGCCCCCTCCCACGTCACGTGACGAGCGACGCGCGCGAAGGGAGCCCCCGCCCGGCGGGGAAGGGGCGCGCTGCGGGCACTGCGCCCCGCGGGGCTCCGCCGGGACCCACACCCCGCGGGGCCCGGCTGCCGCGACTCGGGCGGGCAGCGCCCGCGGACACACGTAGAGCCGCAGCGGAGCGCGGGGCCGGCTGCTAAGCGCAGAGCAGCTGCGCGCTGAGGGGAGGAGGGGGTCTTTGTGTCCCGGTCACCGCGCGCCCGCACGGCGCTGCCGCCGCTCCGCAGCGCGTGACGCGCGGCGCTCCGGGGCCGCGAGATGAGCGCTCCGCGCGGGCGGCCGCTTCCCGGTCCCACAGGCTGAGCCCCCAGGGGTCCCACCGCCGCCCTCCCCGCAGCACCGCCCTACTCACGTCAGCCTCCAGAAACGGCAGCCGAAGCGGACGCGGGTCGAGGAGCGGGGACGCCATGCTCCCCATGCCCCGCGGCAGCTGGCGTCGGTCACACGCGGCGGCCACGCGACGACCCGACATCTTCTTTTTACCTATCCTGTCCCGCTCGTCAACGCCGACACGCCGGGACCGCCCCCGCGCCGGTCGGCACCGCCAGCGACGAGTCGCCTTCAGTCGCGCTTCTTCGGAGCCCGCACGAGCGGAGCGTCCCTCGCAGGGGTGAGCGGCAGCACGCGGCAGCGCAACGCGCCGCGCTCCTCAACGCTTCACGGAGCGGCACCGACCGCTCCGCGCCGTCCCGGGGCGGCGGCGCTGCTACGCGACGGCGGAGTCCGGCCCGGCGTCCCCTTCGCGCTGCTCCTCGAGAGCCGAGGGCACGTGGAGCGCGGCCGCGCGACGCACAGGCCCGGCCCGGCCCTGCCGATGGCCCCGAGCCCCCGCTCGGCTTCACGCGAGGCGGCCGCACCGCCTCTCCCTCGGCCCCGGGCGCCGGGTGCGTGTGCGGGGAAGCCGGGAGGGACGAGGTCGGAGGCCGGCGGGATGCGGGACTAACCTGGAGCCCTTCCCCCCGCCGGCGGCACGCTGCGAGGCCGCGAGGGAGGAACGGCACTTGTAGCGTTGCCACAGGTGGGTGGTCTGGACGTACGCGATTTGCGTAACCAAAGAGCCGGCCGGGCAGAGACTTGCGGAGAAAAGTGTGTAAGCGGGGCTCGGTCCACGCAGTTGGAGTACGGAAGAAGCTAGCGGCGGAGAGACGGTACGTAAAGTACGCATGTAGCGCAAACGCCGCCCTCGGGGCGGGCGGGTCGGGCCGACGCGGGTACGCAGCGGGCCGCCGTTGCGCATGCGCCCCGCGAGCTCGCGGCGACGGGACTCGGCCTCGCGACGAGCGGAACGTTAGGGCGGCCAATCGGCGCGCGGGGTCGGCGGAAAAGCAGCCAATCGGCGAGCGCGGACGCCGGGAGAGGGGCCAATGGCGAGGGGGAGGTGGTTTAAAGGCTATTTAAGGGAGGGCGGTTTGAATTCAAACAGTCGCAGCGGACGGCGGCGGAGGTGGAGGTGAGCGGGGTTCGGTGCTCGTGGGGGCGGCACGGGGCGTGGGAACAGCGCGGCCGTTACCGAGCGGCGGTGGGCGGCAAGGCCGCGGGTGGGGGGGGTGGGGGGGGGGGGGGGGGGGGGGGGGGGGGTGTAGATCCGAGGAGCCCGCGCAGCTCAGCCCTGTTGTGTCCGTCCGCTCTGTAGGCGAAGCTGTGTCTCAGGCGCTATGGACAAAAAGACGAAAGAAAACTGTCCTGGGAACGCTCCTCGTGCTGCTAAGGTAGGAGGCTCCCGGCGTTATCGCGGTATCAATCTTGGCTGCATAGGATCCGCGGATCTCAGAGCGTGGTGGCCATGACTGAGCTTGGTAAGATTCATAGATTCATAGATGCATTCGGTTGGAAAGGACCTGCAAGATCATCTAGTCCAACCATCCTCCTACCACCATCCCTACCCACCAAGCTGCTAAATCAAATCCCGAACGATTTGATAAGGATGAGAAGGACAGAGAAACTCGGAGCGGTGTTTTCTGTGTGCAGTGAGCAGTTGTCAGCGTCGTCTTTCAGTCTCTGGTGCAGAGGATTTAACTTTTTATTTTGCTCTTAGTGTGCAACGTCTTAATTGGGAAGATTTCTAATAGTGTAATTTTAATCCATAGCCCTTTAACTAGGCAGTGAATACATACAGGCAGCTGGCTGTGATTTCCAAAGTCATAATGTTATAATGAGCTTAAACTACCTTCCTTAACTTAAAGAAAAGGATTAAAAGTGGGTAACTGGACCTTACTAAGCTTGCATTGTTCAGATGAGCTCCTGTTGTGGTGCATCTAAAAATGCTTAGAGTCCAAGGGAGCAGTGACTCAAAGCAGAGCATGTAAACAGTTCCTATAGTAAAGATCTTCTGAATACTTTCCAATGATATTGACTTTGGTGGATCTCTGACTAGTTTTGATAAGCATACTGCTAACGAGGCAGCAGTTTTGTACAGGTCAACTTAATTCTTAAAGGTGACAGTATGTTATTCTATTGCTAACGTACGGTTTTTTCTTGAAGGTAGCAAATCCTGTTGTGGATGGCCCAAAACGTGTCCCTGTATCTCAGAGTTCTGCCCAGAGCCGCCCACTGAACAGTGGAGTTCAACCGCAGCGTGTTCTGTGTCCTTCAAATTTTGCCCAGCGAGTTCCTGTGCAATCACAGAAATCTGCACTGTCAAACCAAAAACTGTCTAACAGTCAGCCAGCACAGCAGCCCCGGCACAAGCTTCCTGCCCAGCCAGCTGCTGGGCCTCACGTTCCAAGCAAGAACGGTGAAAGACCTCAACAAGCTCCTGTAGCTGGTAATTGTGAAGATAATTTTGTTTGTGACACTTGGGATGCTTGAGGAGTGCAGTGCAGAGAATGTGAAGTTCGTGCTAATGACATGCTGGGCAGTTCTGTGCAGGAATAGATGGTTGCACCCAGAAACAGAAAAGCTGCATGCTTCATCTTGGGTGTCACTGTACTGTCTGTATTGCCAGGCCTAGGGGCTTCGAGCCAGTCTTTGTGTTTGTCCAGTCTTGGAAATTTACAGATGCTTGTTAGTCAGCTCTGAATTCATGGAATCTGCATCACATTTTTTTTTTTTCCAGTGTTCGTGGTAGTCTCTCATACACGAGAATGGTGTATGAGCAGGAATGAGGAAGGGGGGGAGATGTTTAATGTTTTCATTAACTTCAAATGCTTCTTTGAAACTACACTTTGATAAAGTAGCTCTGACTGCTGTGCTGCTTTGCCAATGGTGAGATATGCTAGGTTGTTTTAAATATCATGGAGAGCAAACTGTAAATTGCTGTAGATCCTACCCACACTTGTTCCTTGTGTGGATGTGTTGCATTCACGGGTCTGTTTTATAAAGTTGTTCTACTTGTCCTACACAGCAAAGAGTTCTGAAGCTGACAGCGTTTCTAAAGAGAAAAATGAAGAGCCTACTAAAAAGAAAAAGGAAGAGACTAAAAAGTAAGTCGTGTGCTTAAAAAACTCCTAGCTGAGTTGGTTATTCTTACAGTGTATATCACGTAATGCTACAATGAAGTTGCAGCCCAGCTGCTGGTACTTGAGCCTCTTTAGTGCTAAGAGCAGTGGCTTTCTCCCCTCATAGAGACAATATTTAATAATGAAACTCTGGGAAGAATGACTTTGCTTCAGTAATCATCAGAAACAGTAAATTACTGTAATCTAAGAACAGGTTTTGGCTCAACAAGGAGCAGCTTTTCCTGTGAAAGAATCCTGATAACCACAGCTCTAATCACATGATGTTCACTTGGGAAAATGTGTTCTTCGTGCATGCAGGAGGGTTGAGTCTGGCTTTGGATGAAGTGACACTTGTAGTACAGCTGCTTTGAAACAGTCCTGATCTAGAATATACCTGTATTAAGCATATGGAAATGTGCTCCGTTTGTTACACGCTTTTGGTTTTGCTGTAGCGTGGTGTTGATGTCAGTACCTCTATGCATATGCTTTAGGAAGCAAGAGAAGCTTTCAAGGCTTCCTGTAGGAAAGGCTCAGTGCACGTTTTGTCCTCTTGGTGGTGTTCCATTAAAGACTAAAATCTAGCTTTGATCACTAAGTATGTATGTAACTGAAACGTTGCTCGTGCACTCAAGTGTTAGCTTTGTAACTTGCTGCCTCCTTTTGCAGAAGACAGTGGTCTCTTGATGACTTTGAAATTGGTCGTCCTCTGGGGAAAGGAAAATTCGGAAATGTATACTTGGCACGTGAGAAGCAGAGTAAATTTATTCTTGCACTGAAAGTGCTGTTTAAAGCACAGCTTGAGGATGCTGGTGTAGAACATCAACTGCGAAGGGAAGTTGAAATACAGTCTCATCTGAGGTAAAGTGAACAGTTGCCCTTTGCTTAGTTTGTGCTCAATTAAAAAAGAAAGTAAACTTGCTTGAAGAATAGCAGTCTTGTAATATGTGACAACTTGGAACTGCTTTTTAGTCTGAAGCTCTCAGACTCTGACGTGGCAGTTAATGCTGAATTGCAGGCCCTGTATGTGTAATTAAAAAAATAAGTTGTACAAATACCTTGTTCAGGAGGGCATTTCAATCTTCTTGCAGGCATCCCAACATTCTCAGACTGTACGGCTACTTCCATGATGTTACGAGAGTTTACCTTATTCTAGAGTATGCACCTCGGGGAGAAGTCTTCAAGGAACTTCAGAAGCTCACCAAGTTTGATGAACAGAGAACTGCAACTGTAGGTTGTTCTGACTGCTTGAACGTTGCTCCTGTGTAGCATACCTGGAGTCTAAAGCTGAGGCTCTTCAGGAAATATCAAGTCCAGTTGCATGAATCTGACTCTTTTGGTGCTGCTTTGCTTTTGCACTTGTAACCTACTTAGGATTGTGTTAGGAGGACAAGCTTCTGCAGTGTTAATGAGTACGGTCAGCTCTGTGATTTGTGTGTTGCTTGAGAGTGTAAGGGACAATTTTTCTACTCCAAATCACTGATTATGTCCAGGAAATACTAGACTGTAGCTAGTAAAGCTTGAGCGTCTGTGTCTTCATGTTTGACAGCTCTTTGTTTCTAACTGCAGTACATTACAGAGCTAGCAGATGCCCTGTCCTACTGTCACTCCAAGAATGTGATTCACCGGGACATCAAGCCAGAAAACCTGCTGCTTGGCTCCAATGGGGAATTAAAGATTGCAGACTTTGGATGGTCTGTGCACGCTCCATCCTCTAGGTAAGAACGCAGGATATCCCTTATAAAGTGAAATTCTCCTGTGATGAAAATTATAGTTTTCTTGACAAACTTACAGTTATGGAATGGAGGTAAATATGAACTTGCTGGGGGGGAGCATTTAAGAAATGGGCCACTACTGTCAAGGTCTTAATAGTTGATTGGTGTAGCACAGGAGGAACATTATCCCACTTTTCCATTTGTATCTTTCAAAACTTGCTGAACCTGGAACCTGTTGAAATCGCTCACACTAGCACTACACTTGGAACGTTTCCTTAATTAGTCTGAATTGTGCTTGACAAAGTCTCACTGCCCTGTGAGTGAGGGGAGGGGAAAGGAAGGGCAAGACTGCCTGCAGTGACTACAATACTTTGAAGCTAAACTAGAAAATAGACTGAAGGATTTCCAGTGATGCTGAATGTATCTGGGGCAGATGACTCTGAGATACACACAACAGAGCTTGAACCAGGGTGCCAATACCAGCAGTTAAAACAGATCTTAACTGCTATATGGGTAAATGATACATTGTACTCTATGATTTTCTTCAGGAGATCAACTCTCTGTGGGACGCTTGACTACTTGCCTCCTGAAATGATTGAGGGAAGAACACATGATGAAAAGGTGGATATTTGGAGCTTGGGGGTTCTGTGTTACGAATTCCTTGTAGGGAAGCCACCTTTTGAAGCAGAAACATATCAAGAAACCTACAGAGCTATTTCCAGGGTATGTGCCATAACTTCAACTGGGTGAATTTTGGTTTCAGTTCTTGAATAAGATGGCTTTCCTGTCTGCTTGGCTCTGTCCTGCTATTACCTGCACTGGAACACCTATGTTTTCATATAGCAGCTATTGTTCACTATCTCGTTCACTGCTTTCACGTTTCTGGCATATATAAAAATCATCATTCAAGGTATTAGAAAAGCTTATGAGATACATTTCTAGTCCTGTAACCCTGAGAGTTTACAGCAAACTGGTTTTGTGTTGAGAGCACACAGAACAGCACAGCAGCTGAACTCTGACAAGCAGTGAGAACCTTGTTTTACTCAGGACTGTGATGAAATCACTTCATAGGCACAAAGTACAGAGCCCACAAGGCTGACAGTTTTCTTCCCTCTCTGTACCTTGGAGGGCAGAACCCTATTGCTCTCTATTGCTCTCTAATCTTGATGAGTGCCAAAGAGTACTGCATCACTTTTGTCTTGTTTCCTTCTCCTAGGTGGAATTCAAGTATCCGTTATTTGTCACAGAAGGTGCAAGGGATTTAATTTCAAAGCTTCTGAAACATAACCCCTTCCATCGGCTGCCTTTGAAGGACGTACTTGTTCATCCCTGGATTACAGCAAATTCAACAAAGCTGCCCAACAATAGGAAGTGATGTTGCTGCCCCATCCAGAATACAGTCTTAACGAGGGTAATCTCATTGGACTAACAAGGAGATTTGTACTGTGACTACTGTAATACAACAAGAAGAGCAGGTCTTGGAATGCAGTGGCAATTAAGAACAAGACTTTGGGTTGGTTATCATCTTGAACTGATCTTGAACTGCAGTGTAAATCTATCTGACTTGTGGAATACTTGAAAAATAACTACATGTGGGACAGGTCTATTGATGTAAGTATTCAAGGTCTGTTCAAGGCCTTCACGATATGGTCTGTCATAATTACAGCTCACTGTTCCAACAACAAGCAACAGTGGTGTGGTTCTATCTTACTGAACAGTGCAATATCCCGGAGATACCTGCCTGTGAACTCACTGGGCTGCTAAAGGGTATCATACCTGTGGTGTAATCTGAAATGGAGGTGAATGCATTTGTGTCCTAAAAATGATGTGTGCATTTTGTCTCTAGTTTTTGTCTTAAATGTGAGCACTCAAGTTTCTAAATAAAGATTGCTTATATATTCTGAAGCATGGGAAGGTTCCTTATGACACATAATGTCACACGTGCTGGCTGCCTCTAACCTCCTGTCATTACTATCAGACCAGTGCAGTATATCTTGACACCTCATCTATGGTCACAGAGTGAATTCACTAGCTCTTTCCAGAAGTAAATTGATGTCAAGTAAGTTCTTGCTCTAAGTGCTGGTGTTCCAGAAGTAGATGTAGTTGTTATTCTTCAGGTAGGTCATAGAAGGTAAGTACCCAAAGTGTTACTAAATACCTCACAAGAGTTTCACAGCCTAAAAACTAAATCTGCTTCTTCCTTTGCACTTTAAGGTGTAGCAGTCATAAAGGAGGTTTGAAAGCACTTCAGAGAGAAAGGTCTGGAAAATCATCAAGCAGGACATATATATATACACACAAGGAACAAAAAGAGCCCCAAAGCATGCTTACCCATCTGTATTTCAAATTCTCTGCTGTTTATACCCTGGGCTCTCAGTTTTTTTCCTCTATTGACAAAACATCAGAAGCAGAAATAATAGGTAAGAACCCAGGTTCCACAGCTGCACCAATGCACATCTTCAGCATATGAAGATGCTTTGTTCCAATAACCCTGTCTTAATCACAAGGTGTTCTGCATTTTAGAAAAGGATAATTGGTTTTAAAAAAAAATTACCTCATTAAAAATGTGGTTGTTTGTGATTTGTCATGAAGTACTTTCTCATTCCTCCAATTAGACAAGGCACTTAGAGAAACAAAACATGCAAACCAAGTATTTCCCAGTAAAACACTTCAAGGAAATGCTTTGAGAAAGCAATTTATTTTTTCATTATCAGGAGGCAGGTAAGGTCTCTTACTATTTTACAAACTATTAAAAAAGGATCCTTTACAAGCAAGGATTCTAGGTTTCAAAATATATTCTCAAATCGCTGTAAAACATTTAGCAAAAATTCATCTAAAATTGCCAATAGTTTATACAACCATCTTTATCTTACAGGTCATGATTCAGATGAAGGGTTTTTCTTTTACCACAACAAAACCCACAGTGCTTGAGCCTGGAAGTTTCTGACAGGTACATCTGCTTTAACTGAGTTGTTTTACAGAAACACATGAAGAGGAAAGGAGAAGTTTGACTCCTATCAACTTCAGGATGAGACATACCTGGTAGAAATCACTATCAAATAAAACAGGGCTGTCATTATTTATTATGGAATCCTTTTGCTGGATAACAGAACAATGACCTGAGTGGCTAGAAGATGTAGAGAAAGTGTTTCTTGGAAAATGAAGCAAAGAAAGCTACAGTAAAACCTCAAATTTCAAGGGGGCAGTCAGCATGCATGCTCTCCAAGCAGCACCAGGCTGTAGTAGATCACAGGGAAGTACAGAGCTTCCCAATAAAGAAGTGAATTACACCTTGAGCTGGTACACTCTACAGTCAAAAGCACAGGAACTGCTCCTGAGAAGTTCTGAATTGTAGTTTCTGGACTTCTGTGAGGATCTGAGACCCATCCATAGGAGCAGAAAGCTCCCACCACTAAAATAAAATAAAAATGCCTCCAGTACAAAAGCTAGATCTCAACACCACAGATGCTTTGCCTCTCCACTTTATCTTTGGAATACATTCAGATAGGAGGTAATTCTGGTTACAGTGATTTCACCAGGCTCAGTATGAGTCTATAGCATTTAAAAATAAAAGAAAAAAAGACCATAGAAAGGTCAGAAATGCATAGTTTCAAACAAAGCACTGAGTTATGGAAGCACCACAAAGGAGCCACAACTTCAGAGAGGTGCGTCACCTCTTCCAGATAATGCAATTACCACTGTGCAATAATTAAGCATATGGGTACTCTCACTGAAGTTAGATTGGCACGTGCATTGGCCTGCAGGGGTGGGATCTTAATTTATGCCTTCTGCAGCACAAGGAACACACACATGCCACCTTGGAACCCAATACATCTACTTACCAACAGAACTATTGACGGTCTGTGGAAGACACAGTAAGAAGGGAATATTACTCTATTTCCCAACTGCACAGTAACAAACTGCAAATGCATTCTGGAGTGAAAAACAATAATCCAAAAATCTAGAAAATAAGGACCCAGAATTGTATCTGGAGACTGCACACTGTCACACATTTATATTACCACCTGCAGTGGAAACCAGGCACCATTTTAAGAGCCTTTTCTAAAGGGAAAGATGAGGACAGCACTTTTCACTGTCACACTCACCTGAAAGAACAAGCAAGGGCAATGCAAGAGGAGAGCATGAGCACTGATCCAAAGGAGCATCTGAAGAGCGACAGGAATATCAAGCATTTAAAAAGAAACACAAGAAACAATGCAAAACGATCACGGCTTCGGAGCAGGAGGTTTGAAGAGACCGATCTTCCGGCAGTATCGGACAACAAAGGGCACAGAAACGACAGTGATGCTGATCCGCACCGGAGCGAACAGCTTGTGGATGGCATACGCCAACACAAACGTGCTTGTACCAGCTGCCATTTTAGACTGCAGTGAGGATTCACTAAAACCAAGCTTGAAGAGAACCGGAGTCATATCCACACCGCTGGGGAGAAAGAAAACAAGACTTCTTAGTTCAGGGATATGAATTCAAAGTGCTCTTTGCTCAGGGAATTTAACACGGTATAACTTCCCACTCTGGAATGGCAGTTTAAGATCTGCTAAATAATAAATGAATTCTTCCAGGCCCAACAGTCCGCGTTACTACTGTAACAATAGCACGTACAGTATCTTCAGATGCACATTCTTATTGTCAAGGTCCCTATGGAGCCAAATATCTTCTGAGGCCATCAGTCACACAGCTGTACAATGCTCAGCCCTGTGCCACACCTTCCTGGAGGAGATCATCAGGTTCTCCTCACACAAAACAGAGGCATCTAAAGCTGCCACACCTCCCCCTGAAATCATATACACAATATCCTAGGTGTCTTCTCTTCTGTAAGGTTAAAACAGAAAATACTGGGTAGTCTGATCCCCTGTTTTAGTGGCTGTTGCCTTCTGCAGTTTAAACACTTTATCTCTAAGCTCCAGCACTTTCATACGGCTCTATCTCTACATGCCACACCACTGTTTGAGAACAAAAGATACCTCTGTGGAAAAGCAAACTCTTTCATCTAGTTTGGCCAGTCGCTTTGGTGCAGATCGTGCTGTTTCCAGCAGCCCACCACATCTATTGTCACTCAAGCCTGACTGGAGATTAGACCAACTTACGGAGCCATTTACACACAAAGTGCAGAGGATTCCTGTATATAAATCAAACAGGCTCAGAGCAAGCCTCTTTCTAGAAGAAGGCACAATGGTCAGACATTTCCTTGCCTAAACCATCACAGACTGCAGACATTGTACAAACCACACCTGGACACAGCCACGTAGAAGATTCCCAGAGATACTAATGAGATTCCAACATGGAACGAAACGCCCACAGCACCATACTCCTTGAAAACCTGTTTCAGCTGCTGAGATTTGTTGAGTTTCTTGTTTTCACCGCTGAGATCCCTGGTTGCCTTTTCAGGGGATCCTGCACCCTAAAAGGGAACACAAAAGTATTAATTAGCATTAAGCACCATATAATATTCTAATCAGTTAAACTGATTTGGCATAATGAAACAATTGGCTCAGGCACAGTGTTGGCTGGGAAACACATAACTGTAGGGGTTGGGAGGGACCTCCAGAGATCATTGAGTCCAACCCCCTGCCACAGCAGCTCCCTAGCCCAGGCTGCACAGAGTACTGCTCTGCTTTTTTACATTGGGATTGCTGATGCCCATAGCTGAGTTGATGCGAGTTCCCATTTTACAAGTGTTCGCATTAAACAGAAGCACTGATCTGGATACATGCTCTTACACAATACAAGTTTCATCATCATTAAAAAAAAAAAAAAAAGGAGAGTTGTTACGGTCCCAGCATTCCATCTGATCCAAAAGAGTGCCAAAGCTCACCCACACAGTGTTGGAGAGAGGAGACTGAGGTGCCAAAGAGATTTCTTTCTGTATGTGCTGCTTTCAGCTCATCCTTGTGCTAAGCAGGATGCTCATTAGGGTACAAAACACAGCACACAGCTCACGCAGTGCTCACAGCGAGATGAGCCCAATTTCATCAGCGATTTTAATCACACGCTCCCCTCACCCAAAGCAAAGCAGTTGTTTGCCTCCCCCCAGCTGTAATGCACATTATCGCATTTTGAAGAAGACCACATGGACCCATGGAGATGCATTCAGGCACAGAGCACACCCTCATTTGCTCTAACGCACAGAATGGGGTTACAACTCTTTTTTTATTAGGCCTCAGCTCACGAGCCAGAGCAATGTTTGAAGAGAAACTGAAACTTAAAGAATGTCCACTAGGGAAAATAATAATAATAATAATAATAATAATAATAATAATAATAATAATAATAAAAGAACTCAGCTTTGCTGCTTAAAGCAGTTTTAATACTGGAAAGCAAGCGAGGAAACAGCTTTCAAATATACACACACACATCAAAGCGAGCTCATTAAGCATTCACAGGTAATTCATCTCGTTATTTGCAGCCCCGATTCAGCGCTGCTTCCGAAGCCATCCCCGCTCCCCATGGTCCGAAGGAGCACCGCCGCCGTTTTTACATCACACCCAACGCCGCCGCCGAGAGCCGCCCGAGCAGCGGGCTCCGCCCGAGCGCGCCCCGAACCATCTGACACCGCACAGTACCCCCCCCCCCCCCCATCCCATACCTGAGCGGGGCTGCTGCCGGCGGCGGTACGCGGCGCTCCGCTGCACGGCGGCGGCGGCCCGAGCAGGGGGCGGCCCTGGGGGCGGACGGCGGCGGCGGGCGGAGGGCTGCGGGGCGGCGGCAGCAGCGGAGCCAGGCGCAGCAACCGCAACATCGCGGCGCTGCCGGGCGGGCGGGCGCGCAAACCTAACACACCGAGCACCCCCCCCCCCCCCCCACAGCGGGCGCCCTCCTCCTCCTTAAAGGGACCGAAGCCCGGCGAGAGCGCGGCCGCGGCGGGGGGAGGGCGCCCCCTGGCGGGCGCTGCGGCGGCGTTGGGCGGGGGGGAAACGGCCGTGAGAGCGGTGCGTCCTAAGCGGGGATGTGACCAGGGGACGCCCCGCTGCACGTGGACACAATTTACACCCCCGGGGTAATGACTGTGCTAATTATGTACGACTGAGCGCGTCTGTAAGCGCGGCTTGCTCCAAAAGTAATGCCTCCTGTTTATTTCCGCGGAGGCCACAGCGGATATAAAGAGCGTAATAACGCTGTTTGATAGAGCAAACGCTTGGCCACAGAACGCTGTTTTTCACCAAAGTCGCCATCATTACCTGTGCATTTACACCAGCGGTGAGCAGGAGCCTGCATGCTGCTCTCGTTACAATCTGCTCCAGCAGTGGTGACCACTGGTACTGTGCCCACAGCCACTGCTTGCTTTCCAACTGTGTTCTGCAAGAGCTGATGAATATCAGTGGGTACCGTTTCCTTCCTCGTGGAGGAATTCAATTCCACGCATCCGTGTCAGATACCCATCTGTCAGCCTGCCCATCTGCTGCCATCAGCCACACGGCAACAAAACGGAATGGGATGCTGGCAGAAAGGTACAAATCCTACTGCCACACCACCAACATCCATCCGCCTTGGACATCGTGAGCCAACACCAAAAAATAGGAGGCATTACTTTTGGAGCAGCGCCTTTCTATATCAAGGGATGCACGAAGTAGTTGCTCCCAGCACCCACTGACCCATGCTGTGTGGGTTGGAGGATCCCTTTGGCCAGGTGAGGTCAGCTGTCCCAGTTCTGTCCTTCCCCAGCTCCCTCACTACCAGGACAGAATCTTTGGCACTGGAAGTCCTTGGCTTTCTGCAGCACTGCTCAGCAAACAGCTAAAACATGGGTGTGTTATCAGTGCTGTTTTTCTGCTAAAGCCAAAACAAAGCATCGTACCAGACACTATGAAGAAAATCGCCTCAGCCCCAGCTGGAACCAGCAACCAGTCCTGTACACTGAGCTAATTTCTGCTGCTCCTCTCACAGTCTGCAATGCATCCAGGTGTGGATGTGGTTCAAGCCTTGCTTCTGCAGTTCTGATGTGTGGGCTCACATTGCAGGCCATGTAATTAATCACTGACTTTATGCTGGTGAGTCGCAGCCGTTTGCCAGGTCTTATCGTGCAGGACAGAGTGCAGTTGTCGAGCTCTTCCAGCCCCAAAGGGTTTGCAGCATCTCTGAGAGCTCCTGGGGCCTTCCAGCAAATGCCGGGCAGGTCTCATGGACAGCTCTGCTTCTGCATCAGAACTCCAACAGGAAAAGTAAGAATTAAAAATACCATCGAAGTATAATCCCCCAGGGAGAACTGTTGCTGGTGGGGTCAGTGTCCCTGGCAGGAGACCCCGCTGTCCTCTACTTTAACCAGAAGGACTTTGGTTAACGGGAAAGGTCCTTCCCCAGTTCCAGTGCATTGTGTGGTGCTGCATTATGAAATGGCGGCCACTGCACACTGCCAGGGGACAGCAAGTGCTGTGTGAGCATATTGCTGTGCACAAACAGCGTGTCTGCATGCTGAGCTCCGCCAGAAAGCATGTCTCAGTTCCTGGTTATGAGCCCTTCCTCTCCGGGCTGGTTGTTGCTGCAGTGCTGTAAGCACACAGAGCGGTACAATGGGAGAACTGTGCAAGATGAAGAGGAGGTTTTCCCTCCGGAAGAGCGTGCAGTTCGGGAGCACAAGCTGGAACTGCAGAGGACAGCAGCGTGCGGTACAGGGCTGGGACAGCATGGTGGGAGGCTGTGTGAAGTGGGACGCACCACAGAACAGATGGGTTTCGAGGAGCGTCTTTCAGGGAGAGAGAGAGAGCTTTGCATGCATTAAAATCGAGTCAAAGAGCACTGCCAGCTCTGGGGATCTGTGCTTTCCTTAGTTCTTTCTTCGTAGATCTCTGGATGCTTTGCAGGGGAATAGTTTCTCCAGGCACAATTCTGTGTATTCAGTATGTTCTTCTGTTACCGTTCCAAAGCAGTTTGCTATTGTGTTTTCTGTGACTATTTATTTATACACGCTCACCGTGATGCCAGCAGACAGATGACATCAGCACAGCAGTACCGTCGTCACTGCACACCACAGATTTGACTTTTTTTCCCCCTAAATTGTAATAAATCCTGAGAAATCTCACTCAGTATAGGAGATGCTACTCAATTTCCAGAAGTATGGACTACTGCTGAGCTTAATAACTTTCAGCTCCTTTTGAGAGAGATCTAGAAACTGTGCAGAGCAGCTAGGTGTCTAGGAATCCTGGGCAAGTGGAGGAAAGAGCAGTAGGTCAGTTAATGAGGCATAAAAGCAGACGAGTTGGCAGCTTTATGTGCACTGTCTGGCTGTCTGCTGTCTCCAACATCTCAGTGGGAGATTTTGCTTAGAAGCAACAATACCAGAAACATCAAACCATACATGTTCCTTGAAAAACAAACAAACAAACACTCTGGCTTAAGATATTTTAATATACACGGATTTTACAAGCCCAGAGAAGTTAAGAAAAAGAGCAAATTGAACTTTCAGTGGCAGCTCATGATTGTACTTCAGCACAGATGCATTTTGCACATCCTGGATGTGCAGGTCCCTCTGTGATACGTACAAGAACATGCAGCAGTCCTGAAACAAGGACACGGTGTCAAGATGTGAACCCCAAATCAAGACGGCTTAGGGATCTGTCATGTAGAAATAGACTTGAATTGAAATTCCACCATTCAGTCTGTGGTTTTCCATCAGCATAAGGTAAACAATGCCATGGACAATTGTGGAGCACTGCCACAAGCCCCACAGTTCAGGAGTGTGGCTCATTTGTAAGGGTAAATGTGATGAGTAGTTGATGAGGAGTCTCCTAAGTTCTATATATGGTTTGAAAGCAAATTTACAATGTTTTTTTTTTCAAATCTTTTCATCTATTTATAATTCAGGGATTTTGAATGTGGTAGTTCCAAAGTATAATGCCTTCTAATGGGCAAGTAGGAATTGGTTCCTGCATGAGTGGAAGATGGTTGCTAATGCATGATGGAAGCTTATAATTTAGTATTATTATCAATGCAGTAATGCCATGGGTCATAAATATAATGAGACAAGTTGGGAGCTGAGCATGAATCTTGTTCAGAAAAGAGGCTAAAGCAAATGTTGTTATATTAAAGTAAATGAAGGGCATGGCATGTGAAGTAGAGTTTTAAGAGGCTCAGTTCTGTAATACGTTGGCATTTTCACATCATGTTCCGAGGTTGCTTAAATTATGAAAATGAGGAAATATGGGTAGTCGATAACACGAGCACAAATTTAAATAACACCAGTCAAGCTTTTATTGCTTCATCAACTGTATGAAACTACATGCAGCTGTATGAAACCTGGGGTAGATTTGGTGCTTTTGAAACAGATGAAGTCAACTAGTCCAGGAAAAGTGCAGTGTATTCATTTATGACTGTAACACAGAGAGGAATGCAAGATGTCACTATTTAGTGATGTTTTGAACGTTTGCTGCTGCTATAGTGAGATGAATCATATCTTGTGAAGACAAAAACTGTGGGACCAAATTTGGAAGCTGAATGTCTGAACTGCTTTGCTGTCTAGTTCCTCCTCAAGCTGTTCTACACCTCTGCTGATTCCCACAGGCACTCAGATTTGCACAGGCTCCATTAGATTTACCTTTGGATTTGACTCACAATTGTACATAGTTTAGCTTAGGGGAGATTAGGCAAGAGATGTGTTTTGTCTTTGCTTCTCTAAATGTTCAGCAGTATCAAATTGTTTCCACAAATACAAAGAGCAGTTGTCCTATTCCACTTCAGGCTTAAAAGCTGTATAAAAAGTTGATAACATTCTGTTATTGCAGCCCATGATTCAGGTACTCAAGTGCCCTTTGCTCCTCGCCAGTGTTGCTGTAAAGCAAATCGTCAGCTTATTTGTATGAAACAAGTAACAGCCAAGGCCAGATACCCTCTTTCCTGCCTCTCGCTTCATAATGCCATAATGAGATTCTGGCCGAAGAAATCAGTGCAGTGCAATATTCAATCTGCAGTGTACTCAGAAGAGGCTGACACGAATGACCCAGCGCAGCCATTTGTCCCTGTTTGTATGAGGTTATTGGCAATTCCTCTCACGTCTCCCAGCTGGTTATATATTGCTGCTCTGGGACACAGCCTTCCAAAGCAGTGACACAACCAGCCTGTACTCTGATACATGCAAGTGACTTCACCTTTTTGCTTCTGAATATAAATAAATCCTTGTTCTGCTGAAGAGATTCTGATGTGACTGACCAGCCAGCAGCAGAACTGCAATAGGGCTTCTTGGGCCAGAATTGGAACATGTGCAAGGAGTGCACCTCTTGCTCTATTTTTTTTTTCCTAGCCAGAATTTGATAGATACCCAAAATGGTAACTACTTCTAATGACCAAACTTTAAATAAAAATATTACTTGCATTGACAAAAGCACTGCATAGATGCAAGTAGCTCATGTTAAGAGACAGAGAGCACTACATGTTACAAACCACAGTTATTAACATCCTCGTGATGCATAACAAGGAATATTCTTTCAAAGCCTCTAACCTGTCACTTAGAAAAGATCTGTGTAATGGATGTCACGTTTTAAAGTGCAGTTTTGTAATGTGGGACCACTGTGTGAGAGTGATGCAGTGTGGAGCTTTCAGCCCTGAGATCCCACAGAAGGAGGAGCCCATTCTTGTGCCTGCCACTCGCTATATTGCCAGTGCCATGTTGCTGTACCTGGTTCTGGCCATGCTCTGTGGTGTTGCTCGCTATGTGATCTCAGAAGGAGAGGAGAAAGGAGCCTGTTCTTTGGCTCCTGGCATGTGATCGCCCTGTGACTTGTCATGTTCTTCTTGTGACACTCGTTAGCTGGCACAAACACCCATCTGTCATGAGCCAACAAATGTGAACACAGACACTCTGCTGGGATGAGTGAAGTCGTTTAACACATCTGGCAGCTGCTGCTTGAGAGCAGGCATTGTAAGAACTTGTTTGGAACCAGAATCCACCGTGGAAAGACCTCCATTGGCAAACTATGTACAATTGCACATACAGGTGTGTTTCCTGCTCACTGATGGCTATTTTCCCCTGCCCAGAAAATGCTTTATAAAGTTTAGTCAATGGATGGCACTGCTGGCTTTTCACAGCTGGGCTTGTTTTGGGAACGGCCTTGTGCATTGCCTTCATGACTCACCCTTCAGTTTAAACCATGTCTGAAAACTAGCTGTCACAAAGTGGTTATTTCAGTGGCAGTCATGCAGCTAACTCACCTGCACTGAAGGGGGGATAGATGTGGGCCATTTGGGAGCTCTGTTAGGGAAATGTAACTGAGTCTCCAGGCAGTTCTCACGCATCTCTCCCCAGCTCTCCTTACAAAAAGGCTGGCTGCCATTCGTTCTGTGAATGTTCTGGACACAGAGTCAGCTGGTTGGTTTTTACTGGGAAGGCCTATGGCACATTTTACTGATCAACCTGCTTGAGCTCCAAGATAACCTGAAGTCATGTAACTGCTCTGTGTTGTGCTGAACTAATGAGCTCTGCTGAGGAAAAAACACTATTATTTCAGGGGAATTGCATTAGAAGCACTTTGAAGAATGCGAGAAAAATAAACACATTTTTGGAACTTTTCATACCAGAATAATTGATGCTAAAAGCTAGTGTGCAGCATTTCACACACTGACAAAATGGTGCAAAGAGATGTTTAATTCTGCTTCTGTTGGGAGTGAAGTACTCACAAGTGCTTGTGACAGGAAAACAGCACAGGTGGAAGTTATACGAACATCTGTTATTCTGCTTTCTATCCACTCTGTGTGCGGATGAACCGTACTGATGAACACCGCAGCCTTTCACAGCTGTATTCAATATTAGCACTTCATTCTCAAGCTCAGATCAGAGGGAGCAGAAACACTTCCATCCTCTGTGCTTCTCAGCGATTACCTCTGGGATGATTGGCATTTCTGAGCTCCTCTTTTTAGCAACTTGAGCATGTGTATGAGCCTGGAATGGCTGTTGTGCCATTGCTGTGCCAAGAGTGACCTCCTCCACACCTCGTCACGGAGATGCTCCTGTGGGCAGCAGAGCAGGAGGTGCTGTCTGCTGCACAGTCCTTCTGGGAACGTAAGAATAGAAAGTGTCCCTGAATCAGACAACCTCATGGGAAAAAACACTTGTGTATTTGCTGCGGTGAGATCTCTTTGCCAGGATGGTCATGGATTTCTGATCTCGTCTGAGGTGGATGTATTCTAAGGCAGGGTACTGAAATGGGAAACTGATTATTTCCTTCTTTTTGTTATTAGAATCAAGTCAGGAATTTAGGAGGAAACTAAAAGATAAAACCTTTGGTCTCTTGCAGCTGACATATCATTGGAGTAGCAGTCTGGGGCACTCAGCAGTCACAAACACCCTGCAGTGAACACTGACACATAAAACACGAGGAATGAAACAGCCTGTGCAGTGCTCCCCAGCAGCTCTGCTTTTACACTGGTGAACCAAGAGTGGCAAAGCAGGGAAAGTGGCAGGAAACAGTGAGCAGAACTGCTTCAAGAGCCAGAATCTTGTTGTGTGCTGCCAGAGAAGGGTGGGCAATGGAGAAGGTCTGAAAACACCTCGTCAGTATCATTTTTGATCAGGTCATTAATGCTCCAGATCCATGCTCAGATTGATGAAACTAATAGCAACGAGGAATGTTCGTTAAGAACTGGGTCAGCTTTCTCTCAGTGTTAGTGTCACTGTTCTCCAGCTGTGATACGTAAGTACATTTTCTCACACACCATTGCTAGACATCATTTTTTCAGAGCAGGCGGTCCCCAGATCGATAGCTTATCTGATACATTTTCTCAGCCACCTACAGGAAACTTTACACATATGAGATTGGAAAGATACTGTATGATATCCCATTCTCTTTCAGCTGTTTCCCTTGGAAAAGGATCTTCCTGGCAGGCAGCAGAGGATCACTTGCAGGATGGCCTCTGCAGAGCTGCCGCTTTGGCTATGCCTGGCCCCCACAGACCCCACATCTCCTGCGTGCTGCTTCAAACTGCTCCACGCTGACCACCACCATCTGCAGTGGTGGAAATGGCTGAGTGGAAATCGACTCCTTCAGAACTTAACCCCGTTACTGTGGAGTAAATGTAAAAATGTGCTGCTGGAAGCATATGCCAATATTTGTCTCAGCACGGGTTGCCAAACAGGGCAGTTAGGGCCTGACCTTGTGGCAAACAGAGTGTGCTGTGAGAAATGCCTCAAAAATCTTGGGGCACTTCAGATGTTTATACAGAGGAATGAAGAGATGATCTGTTCACAGAATGTACTGCAGCGGACAATACCAATCGAATTGAAATTCTAAGCTGCACATTTGTGCTTGGCAGTTATTTCTTTTAAATGATGTAAAATGCCAGCTAGAAAAATGATTTCCATCTAGATTAATAGGTGCTGTTGTATACGCCACCAGAGCTAAAGAAAATATTCTAAAATTACTACAAGAAATCTTCTAAATGAGACCGAAGGTAAAAATTGAAATCATTTCCTCTGGAACCTATATTATGTTGAGCTTGTTATCAGCATCTGAATTGCATTTCTGAAGCAGCAACCATATGCACTCACAAATAAAGACGTGTATTGTACACTTGTTTCTTTCTGTAGTTAGAAATGCTCCAAATGAAGGAAGAATCCTTTGTTGTTAGGAAAACTGGTGATAATTGAGAAAACGACCTTGTCCAACTCGCTGTTGCCTGCTGTAGGCTGCCAGGCACCTGCTTGATGTTTTTCTTGCATGTCAGTAGGGCACAAGAATATCCTTCAGAGAAACTCTTTGGCTTCCTGGGAATTTGTTGAAGACCACAGAACAGAGTCGAATATTTTTCTCTTCTAGAATTCAAAGGTAGTTGTAAATTTAATAAATATTACAGAAACGGTAACGTTACCATCCCCATATCTTTCTTAATAAGAAAGGACTTAAAGGTTGCACTTGTGCCCAGAGGTTTAGATCCTTGGCAACTCAAAAATGAGGTGAATAGTCAGCAGTGACTGGGTTTGTGTGCTGATTAGCAGCTTTGCTAACGATCTTAAGAGAATTCAGAATTCTTTTCTTTCTTTCATAAGCAATAGTGTAAAATTCCCATGTGCTCTCAAGGTAATGTTTTGTTTGGCTCACTTGCAAAGTGCATGCAAAACAGCCTCTATTTCCTAGCTTTACATATGCTGAAGGTAAATTTCATAATCTTAGCTATTTTTGTTTTTATTTAAAAATACATTGGTGAGAAACATGATATGCTTTTGGGAGAATCAGTGATAACTGTAACATGAAGTGTTTTTTTTTCATTAACTCTAAATCAATGTTATGCGTATTCTGGATCAGAATCAATTTCAATCTGAAGTTAAATATTACTGAAGAGTTCTCCTTTCTGTCACTTGCAGTTCATTTTTCTCTTCAACTGTAATTCTGATGACATCTTGACCTAGCTCTTCACTGGCTATTCCGTACCAAACAAACATAGTCTGAGGAATTGTCTTCCTTCACATATTTGCCTTTTTTTCACGTGTATTTTTTAATTTGAGTAGCCATAAAATAACACACAAGTGGCATATAATTGTCAAATGATAACTCTCTGCCTCCCCCACATCCATTTTTTTTTGTACTTTTCTTCCATTTTCTGTGCTACCTGCACCTTTGCACCCTGTGATGACAAAACTGACTTCAGCGTGTTGTCAGCATTTGTGAAGAGCTGAACAATTACTCGCATGATTGAGTTGAGAGAAATATATGTCCCTGAGTCCTTGATTATTGGCCTGTCTGCACAGAACAACAGCCTCTTGGTGCTGGAGGACGTTGAGGCTCAGTGCCTGGACATGCAGAGAAGAATCAGAAGAGGTTTTGAAGAGGGACTCTTCCCATGAAGAGAGACCGCAGCCATGGACAGAGAGGCACAAAGGAGCTTCACTGGCTTTAAGTGATTACTGTTCCTCTGATTCAAGGGGTGAAATTATCCTAAATGGGGAAAGGGAAGGAGGAAAGGAATAATCTCTGGACTTCTTCCATCGACCCCCAACCCCATCAGCAGATTTTTTTTTTTTTTTTCTTTTTGTACTTTCCTCTTTGGGAAGTATCTGTGTTTAAACAAAACTACAAAACTTCTCAAGTAGTTCCCTATGATTAAGCACATACCTTCTCGTAACACTCTCGTTCTATCAAAACATTTGATGTTTCTGACCCCAAATGAAAGCTATTTTCTGAACCATTACCATGGTGATGGACAACACAGTGTATTGCCATTGCAGGTGCTCTTAGAGCTTTATTGAAATGCTTTTGGACTGAATAAAATGATCTATACGAAATGATGGTACATCATGTTGGAGACTGTTTACAAGGCTGTGCTAAATAATATAGTTACAGAGCTAATGGACTCTCTAAAATTATCTCCAGAAAAGTTACCAGAGAATTAAAAGCACCAAAACATACAGTGCAGCAAGCACAGACGTTTGTGTGCAAGTACAGCACAACCTCTCCTTCCTAAGTGCTGAAGGAAGAAGTCTTTGCTGGCAAACTGAGGAACTGCTTTTGGAAATTGTCAGCTATCCAGTTTGTAGCTAAGAGCTCAGCATCACCTATTCCTAAGAAACTTCTTTGGATTCATGGGGTGCTTACTGTTGTGAAGCTAATGGGTACGTTTTTTGTGAACACATATTTCCATTTGAATTGTGGAAGTGTTAACCTTTAGTCACACGCAGACAAGATCATTGCAATTCTAGGCTGAGTCTGGCAAAATTGATCGATTAAGAATCTGATGTGCACATGGGCTTAATTTTTTATTTCCCTGCTGATAACCCCTATGTGATGATCAGATTGTGAAATTTATGTATATTTATCTTAGTGCGATGAACTCATTTCTCCTCTGTTCTCTCCTGCTCCTAAAAATATGCTGAATTTCTTTTGTTGTTTTTTACAAGCTCACTTTTTAACTTCATATTCTATAGGTGTAATCCCATCTTCTCTGAAACCAGTAAAACCAGCAGCAGGTGTTTGGTGTGGAATTCTGATCATATTCAGGGTTTAGGAGGAACTTAAACCGAGAACAGACAGTTCAGGCTCTACTCAGTGCAGCATGGGGTCAAACCTGTTAATTTTTCATAGATTAGGCAAGAGCCCTTAAGCTCTATGGCTGATGTGCCAGGGTTGGCTGATCTACCTTCAGTCTTCAACCTTGCTCTGATTCAGGCTGGTAAAAGTGCAGTCCCTGCCATGTATTTTTCCTTGTATGTAATTAATTTTAACATATTTTGCCATTTCCTCTCAAAATTCATTAACGAGAATAAAACCATTACATTTGCATAAATCAATGACTAAGCACTTATGTCAGCTGGATTGTTAGAAACATCAGTATTATTTGAAAGCAGATCTAATTATACACCGCTTCACATACTGGGTTTTATTTCTGTTGGAAATGCAATGTGGCTGAATTATTATTTTGATTAAGCTGAGTTGATTAAACCTTTATCCCCTTCATTCTGACTAACTTCATCCAGAAAAATACGAACACATGTCGCTGTCCCACTCTGAGCTGTGGGGATACAGTGCTGTTCCTCATGACAGCAGAATTATGGGGAGCAGGGAGGAGGAAGGGAAAGGGACAGAACATTATAAGTCATAGGACTGAGCTTCCCCGAGAGAATGAGGGAATTACTGAAGACGTCTATGTTAATGCAAATCAATGCAAATCAGTTCACTTTGCATCCAGAAGCCCAATAGATGGGTTGAACTGACAGGCTTGATCTTGCTTGTGCTAACCATCACTCTGACGGGCTGCATCTTCTGGCAGGTCCTCAGCAAGTCAGATATCCTTTTTATTCCTCAGGATTTTTATTTTGCAGTATACAGGCTGACGTTCTGCTCGTTGGTGAACTCACTGTCTCCTGAAGGAGGGCCCTGACATGTCAACCTGGAATTGCCTAAATAATGGGAAAGATTGCACGAGATCTTTCAGAATTAACTCCAGTTCTCAGGGCTCCTGTTACACACAGCAGCAGGGAGGCTGGCAAGGCACTCCAGCTGGTTCTTGTCCTCTGCCTGTCACGTAAGCAGGGCTTCCCATGGAGGCAGGGAGCGGGGAGTGCAGCTGGGAGCCAGGAGGCTCTCCAGTCTGACACACAGTGTGCGTACCTTGTCTAAGGAAGTGACTCAGCCCTTCAATTCCAAATCCATCTGTAAAGCTCACTCACGCTTTGCCAACTAAGTCATAATAAAAATAAAAGTTCAGCAATCAAAACAAGTTAGGAATCACAGCAATCGTGGCTGAGCTATAGAACTCACTTCTGTCACTTGCTTGGACTGCCCTCACCTCTTTGTGCTGCACATCTAGCTAGGCTGAAGGGATTATGGTTGAGCTTATTAACCCAAAGCTTTGCAGACCTTGTCACAGGTAAAGGACAGCTCAGGTACTTATGTCTGTTTGCGCCTTACAGAGCTTCCTGTACCATACTTCCAATACTGTGCTGTAGGCATGTTAACAGAGCTGGTGCTGGTGGGTTACCCGAGGGAGTACTGTGGATTTAAAGGATGCTGGCTTTACATGTTACCCATTTTGTGCTGAGCTGGTGCTCCTCTGCATGGCTGTGCTTTGTAACACCAGCAAAATGCCTCAAATGCCTCTGAGCTTTGCCAAAGCTTGTTTCTTTCTGGCTGTGATACCCAGAGCACCCATTAGGAACACAGTGCAGGTAGGTGGGACGGCTGCCCTGAATTGCCTTTCCTCACTGCACCTCTGACCTTTGCACAACAGATAGGAAAAAAGGAGGAGGAATGTGTTCAGCAGCTAACTTCTCTGATAGACATTCACCACTGTCTTAAGGGCAAGCTACCAGCAACAAACACAGGTTCAATAAAACAATAAATGGATTAAAGATGGCATTTCCCCTCTGTGAAAACAAAAGAAAACAAAACCCTTCAGACAAGCAGTGAGCCTTTTGGTGCTGGCTGGGTTATCAGCAGTGGCTGTTTGCAGCCAGGTGCTCGGTGCTTGGAGGCATTGTTTTCCCACAGGAAGACCTGTGCCTACTGCATGGGGGATGCACTGCTCTCCAGCCAGTCTTTGTTTCTGGCTTCCTCTGCTTAGATGCAAGCTGTGTGCTAGTTCTAGCTCCCCATCCCTAGTCTGTATACAATACAGAGTAATTAAATTAAGGATGCTCTGTGGGGAAAAAGGTTGAAAAGAGAAGGCTGTGACTGCTAGGGGACAGCGCATGAAAGCAGAGCATTAGCTGCAGCAAAATGATCAGTTTGCTTGCAAAAAGAGTAATGAACACCATAGAAAGCTGGTGTAGTGGCAGCTCATACAAAGGAGCATGGGTGCTGTGCGGTGCTCAGAATCAAGGCACCTCAAGGGAACCTCACACGGGGATGCCCAGAAGTTGTGCACATACATTCTGCCTTGACGTGTGTTGATCTCTTTTCTTAAGACTATTATGTATGTGTGTGGCACAGAATCGTCGGCCAGAACATTAACAAGGCACCTCTTCTTTGCATCACTTCTCTAGTAAAGCTTCATCATCTGCAGGGATGAGGTTTTCAGGGAGAGAAAGGGCCTCAGAATGACTTCAGTTTCAAATAAAGCCAGAAAATCAAAATCCCCATTCTTCTCCCCACACTTTCTTGACCAAATCAGGGCAACAATTATTGCAATGGTGCTGGTGGCAACAAATCTGCTTCAGAGCTTCCCCATTGCAGTGGGAATCTGGAGACAGTTGTAAGGCTTAAACTACTGTAAAAGGAAAGTGCTACCTGCTGCTTCAAGAGCTGCCTTAAAAAACTATAAATCCAAACTCATTCTAATGTCAATTGCACTGAACTACATACTCGGCTAATTGCAAAGCTTTTAGCTACGCTGGCTGTCCATGCACTCCTTACTTCCCTGCCCAGGAGTCCCAAATTACATATAATGGAAAAAAATTAAAGCATTAAATGGTTACTGCAAGTGGTTGAGATTGCAGCCTGCCATAACATCTCTTACGTCACCTGCACAGGAAACAAAAAATGTTATTGTCTGGAACAGTTCCATTCACCTACAAGATATCAGGAAGGCCTACCTCTTGACTTTTACGCGAAAAATTGCTTATTTTTGAATGCTACAAAATAGAAAAAGAAGTGTGTTTTTATTCTTTTTTTTTTTTTCCTTAGAATTCTTTTGTGGTTCTGAAAGACCTCAGAAAGCTATACTGAAGCAGTGTGCAGGTTAGCGAGTAAAAACACGGAGAAAAATAAGAGCTAACTCAGTTTGTGGATAACTTTTTAAGTACCATGCCTTGAAATACAACTTAGGATAGTGTCACTTGGTGGTGAAGGATCTTGTCACTGGAACGGAAAGAGGACAAGGGCTCCTCCTGCTCCTGGGCTCTCCTCGAAGGAGGGGATCCATGAAGGAACAGGGCCACGAAGCTGATTCCTGTTGAGGAAAGGCCTCTGTTGGTGCAAGTGGAGCTAAAAGTTTGTGCAACAGAATGAAATGTATGCGAATATTTCCTCATCTGTAGTCTTTCATAGTTACTGAAGCGGTGCTTGGCTTCGAGGTGCCATAAAGAGCTTTGCTTTCACCACAGTGACGTGAACTGTTTGAAACTCTTTTGGAAAATGGAGTAATCAAATCGGGCTGGTCTTAAGCTGATCTCTTGCAGTACATTCAGCATGACATTCACCACTTATTACACAGGCCTTTCTCTTTTCCATCAGTGATGTCCTGAAGGTGACATCCTGCACATCCACCTGGTGGTGCAGCTGGACTCCCCATTCTGCACTGCTCTCAGATATTGCTGCTTGGTAACAGTCATCACAAAGTCCTCCTGCTCCTCCTTGTTCATGAAATGCCATACAGTTTGGGAGAGAGTGCTGGAAGGCTGCTTTCATTTACAGAATTGGCAGTTACCTCCCTTGTCTTTCTTCTAGTTACCTGGAGAAAAAAAGTTACAAAACAAAGCTTTTCAAGTGCGTCATGGCATACCTTATGTGACAGCATTTCTGAGATGAGCCTGCTAGCAGGGAGGCACAGTGTGAGAAAATTGGAGAGATTGGAGGTGACCTCCTTCTGCTGTTCAGAAACAACACTGCGTGCCTCACAGCATCTGGGCTTTTTTTTTTTGGCTTTGCAGAAGTGTCCCAGAGAGAAGATGATCGTCTGTTGTCAAAAAGTAACACCTTTTCTAACAAGAACATTCGAATTAGAAGCACAAACCTGGAATTATGGCTGCATGTTATAAATGAGAGCAGCTGGAGAACAACCATGCTTCATGAAGAAAGCATGGAAAAGTATAGCAGATATCTACAAACACAATGAAAGCTGAGCAGAAAGAAATTACTGATGAGTGTAAGAAATCCTGACGTGTTAAAAATGTCTTTGCTCCCATCTACTCCTCACAGGCATTTCTCTTATGGCATTGCAATCAGAGTTTCGTTTCTTTCTGAATGAGTTTTCAGAAGTTTGTTGTTGAAGAGCAACAAGACTTTTTGACAGTGGGATGGAGGGGCCATTGGCAGCGAAGTACAGGAGCCCTGACCACAACAGCTTATCGAGAGAGGGCTTTTAGTGATTAGGATTTCCACTTCTATTAATTATTGTTTCTTTTGGGATTATGAGATGCTCTCAAGTGTTTTTGTTACCATTACTGGGGGTGTCTGAAGCTACCCACTGTAATGGAGGGCTTGGAGGATACGCAGCATATGAAAAAGCCCTGACAGCATTTCACAGTATGGTGCCAAGAAACTCTTAATTTTCATGTGCTTGACTGTAAGAGCTAATTGATTTGTACTTCTTATTTTTTTTTAATAATAAACTTCTCTAATTGTCGTTTAATGTACAGTGTGGTATCCAATGATTATTATCCTATTGACTCGAGTCTCTCTCGGTGGATTCTGTCTGAACCTGAGCTTTTTGTCACACCTATATTCAGGATGGCTCCGTAGCCTTCCTGCCCTGAAACAAGTAATTATTCAGCCAAAATATATGCACTTCGGTTATTATGTCAACATACCCACTTCCTGCTGCGTATTAAACTGCATTATTCCTGAACTGTGCACCAGAAATACGACTAATAACAGGCTCTGATACGGAAGATAGCAAGTGAAGGCAAAGTAATAGTAATTTTTCATTTGAATTTCAGCCAAATTGGCTGTTTCGCAGTACACGTCTGTGGCAATTATATGTTGTTTTGCTTCCCAATGCTGATTTGCTTCCAGATACTATTAGCATGAATGACAGGGAAACACTAGCACGTTGTTTCTGCCTCTGAGCACTCCTGACCAGGTGGAGGAGGCAGTCTGCCTGAACTGCTGATAAGACCTGCTCAAACACAGCCCTTCTGCAAGGCGATGCTTTAGCTGAGTGCCTCTGGCCCTGCTGTGGGGCTTGTGGCATTGCTGTGGTGAGGCAGCTGTGTGTGGCTGACCTGTGGGAAACCACACAAGCCTTAAGATGCAGTGTATATTGAAAGCTGTCATACTTGCTGGGCTTGCGTTGTGGAGCTCAAACTGCAGGTTTGTGCTCTGCTATGGAGCTGTGCCAAGCTGCTTGAAAGGCCTTTCCCTCCTTTTGTTACTGCAGAATGGGATGTTGAGATCTTCAGAACTGCTGACCTGCTGGGTTAGGTTTGCAATCAGATTGCTGCCTGGGTTTGCCTAGAGGTTACTCAGAAGGTTCAGTTTGGTGTTATTCATAGTCAAGTTCCTAGACGCTTTCAGGACTCAGTGTTCCCAGCGATCTGAAGGAATTTTGCCCCTGTGTGCCTTTAAATACTCAGAGGAATTCAAATGGAGAGAAATCAAAGAAGGAATTGCTTGGGTATTCTGATCCCACCACTAGAACAGTTGCACTTTGTAGCTCCACAAAATGAGATAGTAAAATCTGAACCAGCAGTTGGATTAACGGAGGCTCTAGAAAAGAACAGTTGAAATCTGAGCTTCCCAGAAAAGCAAGGTAGTATTAAGAACATGACATAAAATTGGCTTTTCTATGAACTGTCGCTGAGTACTTCAAACTGTGTCTTCATAAGGAAAAGGAGCGTGTGGCCCTGTACACCTGTGTGCATGAGTGCACACATATGTGTGCATACGTGTAATACTGTAAATCGATGTGCAAATCTATAATCACACAACTAAAGATGGCAGGAGAGTTCCTACCAAAGTATGAGTGGCTGATTTCAGCTGCTGAAACACTCGGAATGTCCACTTAATGCGGCCCTGGCTTCATTGGGGCTGACACAAAGAGGCTGTGGGATTCACAGCATGAGCAAAAGGATTTCTGAAAATGGCCTTACTGCAGTATCACCCTCATCGTGTAACTCTTTGAAACTATGTTTTTCAGACAAACTACCTATTCTGTAATGACAGTGCCTCATTAAGATAAGGCTTGTTAAAATTGCATCTCCCTGTTGGAGAAATGACTTTTTATTTTTAAACACACGCTTGCTAATTATTCAGATGGATGAATGGTCTGATATATACTGCGGTATTCATGTGGAAAGTGCATTCTTAGTTATGTCAGTTCCATCTCCTCCTTTATTCAGAAATCTGATGGCTCACTGTCCTTTTAAGCGGTGGTTTTAATCATGAAAAGATTCCACTTGCTGTTTACAAAGGTCTCTCCATGTACTCTTCTCCTCAGGAAGAGAAACGTTATAACCTTTGGTGACATGCTTCCTTACCAGAATCCAGTCAGACAGAAAAGTGGGTGGGATATTAGTGAAGTAATTTTCTAAATAGCAATATTTGTGTAGATGCCTCGGGAACTATTTGCCTTTCCTGATGAGCAATTAGATGGCAAATTGGGAGTAATTGTCACATTAGAAGTAAAGTATTACTTCACTATATCGGAATAATTTTTAATTAGGAGAGCTACCACAGGGACCGTATTTAAGAAAATGAACCACACAGCTGTCACACAGCTCCAGCTATCCTAGGAAATGCTCCTCGAATCTGGATTATATGATTCCTGAGCTAAATATCCTGCCTGCCAGCTCTGCTGCTTTCACTATTTCACATTAATAAAGATATTTTTCCCTATCTCTGGGCATTATAGACCATTCTATATAGAAACTTCTGGTCGGTATGTTTTGGTGCTAAATAAGAGATCCTGTTTGTTTAGGAGTGGGAAGCAGAGGGGATGTACTCAGAAGATTCTACTGCCCACAGTACCAATTACGTGTTCTTCCCATCTGCAAGCCAAAAAGGACAACAAAGCCTCATCCTCGGGTCTGCATTCCTTAAGCAAACCAAAAGTGTTGAGTAAAACTGATTACCTCTTCACAGATTGTTTTTCAGATAATTGAGCTGGCTTTGAACATCACAGTACATTGGGACTGTCAGTACTTTCACTGTTCTTAGGCTCCAGAAAGAAGCTGCACCGAGGTCAAAACATGGTATTTAAAATCCTTCATATCTGAGATAATTGGTTTCTTTTTGATTACCTTTTCATTAAGGGAGAGCGTACTGTTTTCCACTCTACAGATGTTATACAGCGTTTGGATGGTGGATATTTCTAAGTAACGCTGTTATTTGGTTTTTATTACCTTAAGGATTGAAGTTTTAAGGATATTTTGGGCTTCATTTTCATACAACCCTTACAAAATGTTCTAAATCACACAAAGCAAGGACACCTAAATACAGAGGCCAGAGAGGAGAGCAGCTCCTGGCACGTCTGTGATGAAGCAGTGTTTTAACTTGAATTTTCTACAAAGTCTGTGGAAATCTTCTGAAACATGCAGACTGAAGCCTTCTTCAGTGACTGTGGAAGGCACTAAAATAACCAGCTTGCATGTGCCACTAGCTCTTGGGAACAGCCACCATCATGCAGAAGGAGCAGAGGAGTTAAATGCAGCCACAGCTAATGAAGCCCTGGGAAGAGAGTGAATGCTGCAGCAGGGGAAGCACTCTGTTAATGCTTTTATTCCAAATCACACTTGGATGCTTTCCTCAGCACACACTCCAGCTGCTTTAAGCCACATGTGCTGACACTCATGCAGAACTCTGTTAAGGTAGAATATGAACCTCTAACAAAATGAGTGCTAATAGACTCTCACTGCCTTTCCTCATCACAGGAAACAACTGTTCAGAGGATGCTCCCACCTGCACCCTTCCACTGCTCTGATTATCGACTCACTCGCTGAGTAATGGCCCCTTTGGGTACATTGTTTCAGTAGTGCAGCTTTTGAAGGTAGAGAGACACTGAAATTGCTGCCAAACTGCTTGAGCAAATTGGGACTGTGCTGAGTGAGTCAGTGTGGATGGGAAAGAGTAACAGCGTGTGCACCAGGCTGAGGGTCTGCAATGGTTCAGCCTTACCTGCAGCTCTCGGCACCTTCGGGAAGCTGCAAGTCTAAAGAAATGTTTGTTCCTTATGATACACGTGGATTTGCCCACATTTAATTCAAGTTACTACGTGAGTGCAGCCTCAAGGCCATCACTCTTGGCCTCTGGCTTTGAGATTCACTTGCAGCTTACCCCCAGTGTACGTCCTCACAATTGTGGTAATTACATCAGTAATGGTTTGAAAGCATCATGCTGCTCATTACACCCATTACACTGAAACAGGACTGTTCTATATGTTTTACTTTTCCTAGAATATTTATTTCTGACATTGACTCAACAGAAAAGTATGGAGCAAACTATAAATAGCAGCAGGTGAAAGGTGAAGGTGAATACTGACTGTTTATGACTTAGAGAGACAACTGAAATGAAAGAGTCGTGGATTTAAGGCTCTTCGGACTAAATCTCACTTCACAAATGCCTTCTTTGCTTGTGCTCACAAGAGAAATAGCTGCAAACAAAATAGTTTTGTTTCTCATAAACAGAGAAATGAAATAGAAGGTGTTCTAGTGAGAAGGTTTTCCCAGAGTTAAACTCTATTTCTAGTTCTGTGAAGCAGACCCCACGGGCTGTGGTTTGGTGTGGCTTGGTGCTCCAGGGAAAGCAAACAGGATTCTGAGTGATGTCTTGTTTTATTTGTAATTTGTTTTATTCAGCAGACTTTTTTTTTTTTTTTGGTTAAATGTGCAGTGCAGTATGAATCAGTCTCATCTAAAACTGTGTTTAAAATGAAAAATAAATAAGACATGAGGTACAATAAGAGCTAAATACACAATAACCTGAGGCAGAAAATCATGGCAAACCATGCTCTGTAGAATTAAGGTACGTCACACTGACAGCAGGTACAGATTTTTACAAGCAGGTACAGTTTTGCACAGCAAGAAAAGGTCTGTTATGAGATATCCTATGCTGATTTCAGCTCATGTACCACATCTGCCGTTGCAAAAGACAAAGCCAACAAAGCAGATCTTACCACTGCCCAGATGTGATGTGTGAGATGCAGACATGGGCTGAGAGCACTCAGCTTTTGAGCCTCCTGGCTGGTTGTTGGGATTTTCTCTGGTTGCTACCTGAACCGTGGCAGAAATGACATCTCCACCTGCTCTGCTGTGTGCCCAAAGGACATCGGTGTGCATTTAAAAAAAAGATTCTTTTATTTTACATTTATTCACGAAGTTAGGTGAACGGTGGAACAGTGGGAATGTTGGGGGGGTGAGAGGCTGGAGAATGGGTTTATGGGAGGAGATGAGAATTTGGTAAGGGAACTTCAGGTGTGATCAGACTGTGAGGGAAATGGTGACCACGGGTTAGGTTTGTGCTGATGGGCAGAATGAAGGTAGAAGGAGAGCCCCAGAAATAACAGCCTAGCAACTCCACTGAAAGGAAGAAATGAAAGAAAGACTTCAATCAAATGAGATCTTTGAGTTATCTGAAAGCAACAGGCTTTGTTTTCCTGAGGGTTTCAGGTGACTGCTCTTACTAGAAGCAAGATCACAGAAAGCTGCTAAGCAGACTTTAACATGGCTTAGAGTTCTCGTAGTGTGCCACTGTGATGACAGTGCTGCAGCCTGTACACTGTGTTACACACAGCCCATGTCTGCCTTTGCTCAGTTACTATATGCTACTTGAGGGCCTCTTGTGTGGTTTGTTCCTATAAGAAGCAGAGAAAAAGACTAAACTATTGCAGCTGAAGGCGTATGCTTTACATGTCACCAACTTGCACATGAATATGACTGCAAAGAACGTTGCTTTCTTTATCTCAGCACAGGAGTGTTCCTCACTGATGTCAGGTTAAAGCTCTTCAGGTGAAAACAGACTGACCCAGGACATATACTTCTCAGTGCACAGAAGCCACATCTGGCTGTTAGCAGGAGCCTCACTTATCCAAGGGGCCATTTCCAAGGAGTCCACGTAGCTTTAACACAAAGCTTAACTCAAATCATTTGGCATTTTAGCTATTCATTATGTTCAGCTCTGTTTTCAGACCCCCGGTCTTCAAAATTCTCAAGGGATGAATCTCACCAGATACTATTAATCAAAATGAGACATCCTATTTGTTAACATACCGAATACATTAATGGATGCAATCCACTTCTTGAAAACCTTCTGAGGATATAATACTGTTATACCACGATAAGGAATGTAATTGCTGTCTTCAAATGAGTCACTTCTACCCATCAGCTGCACAAATCACAGTATCACTTATACAGAGGTTTGTTTTCACGGAGCTGACTTTACAGAAGGAATACTTCATTGCCAGGGACTGTTTGCTTTCATCCTTTTAAGACTTTTCTCAGCTTGCTTTATAGCAAACAGCACAAATATCAGTCCGTTCCTTTATTAAAAGGTGGAGACATCAGAGCAAAGCTGTCACCTTTCAGTGTTTTGATTTGTCTCATGAGTGAGCTGCTTTCCAGAGAGGCTACGGACAGAATCTCTTAAGAAACATCGACTCCACTGATAGAGGCACAGAGACAAAGCAACAGGTGTGAGTGGAGGAGAGACAGAATGCCATTCTGTTCTCTGTAGGGTAACGTTCACTTTCAGGATTCTTTTTTTCCTCGTTTCACATTTTTTTTCCCATTTATTTTGCAAGCTGCTTTGGGTTTCATTTTGTTACGGCTGTTTAAATCATTTCAAATCACGTAGTGGTGTCTCTTTCACCTTGAAAAGTGTAAAGCAAGGCTCTAAATAGAAGGTTTTTTTTCTGTGCTCTTTCTCCAAGCAGTGCTTTTAAAATGAAGCTGCTATGTATCTACTTCCACGAACACATTCATACACCTACTGCGTGCATCCTCTGTTCCCCACACAAAGCCAGGAGTTCACAGCATGCACTGTCCCACGCTCACACTGTAGCAGCAACACATTATTTCTTTGAAAGTCTTTCTCATCTCCAGGCTCCGGAAGGCGTAGATGAGCGGATCGATGACCGAGTTGCACATTATCAAGACCAGATAAGTGTTGAAGTGCGAAGTGTAGCAGACACAGTACGGATTCATCGGGCAGGAAATGATGAGGATGAGGTGAAGGAAGAAAGGGGCCCAGCAAACAATGAAGACGCCCAGCAGTATCGTGATGGTGACGGCACCCTTCATGCAGGTCCGCTGCGAGGGGACCCCGTCCACTGGGAGGGCCGCGATGCGCTTCACGTGCAGGCGTGCGAACAGGAACATGTGCACGTACAGGGAGGCCATGAGAAAGAGCATGGTAAAGAACATGGTGATGAGACAGACAATGACAGTTTTGCTTTCCGAGTAGGCAATGAAAATGATGCCGCAGATGATGCAGGCGATCCAAATGAGCACAATTAGGGTTAGAGCTTTCTTCACGGTCATGATACTGTGGTAACGGAGAGCATAGAAAATAGTTATGTACCTGTCGATGGCTATGACCAAGAGGTTGCAAATGGAGGCTACCAAAGAAATGCAAATCATGGAGTCAAAAACATTGTCCATGTGCTGAATGAAGTGGTCGTCAATGAGCAGATAGCCGCTGCTCAGGATCGCGATCATGACGGTCTCCAGGGCGTTGGACATGCTCACTAACATATCTGCCACAGCCAAGCTGCAGAGGAAGAAGTACATGGGAGAATGCAGGTTTCCATTCTTCAGCACTGCGAGAATGACGAGGATGTTTTCCAGCAGGCTGATGATCCCCAAAGTCAAGAAGACCTCGGCTTTGATGAAGACCTGCTCACAAAATCCATCACTGCTTCTGTTGCTGAGAACTGAATCATTGAAGTCCTCGGTGACATTAAGCAGCACGGGTTGAAATGAGAAGGCAAAGTGCGTGGTGTTCATTGTCAGCTAAGGTTGCAAGAGATAACAGAGCAGGCAGAGAGAGGGTTAAAAAAGGAAGAAAAAAGGTTGGGGGGGGGGGGGGGGGGGGGGGAAGAAGGGGAAATGAAAAAGCAAAAGGAAAATAATCCTTTCCAAGTTGTTGCAATGCACAGAATGAAGCAGATTTTGTTAGTCACTTCTGCAAGTAGAAACTTAAAGAAAAATCTTCATTTACAGTGAATTCTGAGTCAGTCCCAGGCTGCTCCTCTGCGCTGGAAGCTTAAAATCGGGCAGCGAGCCGCTTTCTGGGCAGAAAGAAGGCATCCGCAGCTCGAAAACGGCTCCGCGGCTTCATCTGCTGCTGCTGCAGATCGGGGCTTCGACGGCAAGAAAGGTAAAACAGCGCCCAAAATCCCCCCCAGGCAACCCCACGGGCTTTATACACGTGTGAGGGGAAAACCAACTCCTCCTCGCCCCTCCGTCCACTGGCGAGCGCGCATCCCGCGGAGTGACGGCGCGGAGCGCTGCGCGTGGCGCCCCCTGCCGGCAGCGCCGCGAACGGCCCCGGCCGCGCTCCGGGAGAGAACTTCAGCCCTCCGCGTGGTTTGCTTTCATCTTCCTTCCGAAATTTGGTCAGCGCAGTGCCCGTGTGTGTCTCTGGCTCTTGGAGGTTGAGACTGAAGGGGCTTTCTCTTCCCTTCCTCAGCTCAAGGAGAGCGTGCTGCGCTGTAATGGCAGCAAAGGGTTATTCCAGGTGGGTCAGAGCCCCAGCTGCTTGCTGAGCAAGTTATCTGCAAGTTAATTTGTAGCTGAATTTACTTCCCAGACAATCTCTGGTCGCTCTGTCTTCAGGGACGGTGTTCTTCAAGTTCAATTGCCTCTTTTTCTTCTTCTCCTGCATTAACCTATTGTTTTGTTCATGAGAATGGAAATCTAATGTTAGTCTGGTTACCTTGGAAGCATGTCCAGTGTCCCAAAGTACTCCTGCCTTCTGACTTTATTGCACTCGAGCTTTTATCACCACCCCCTAAATCTCTGCAAAGTCATTTATTCATCTATCCATCCATCCATCCATCTATCTATCTATCTATCTATCTATAACTTATATAATTTATTTGTAACTTGTATAATTTATTTATTTATAACCAGATTTGAGACCTGATTAAAGCATGTGTGAATCCTCATATATGATGCAGTGTTCTGAATATCATGGTGTAAATAGCCATTAGCTGGAAAATGACTCAAGGCAGGGAAAGAAAAGCAATCCTTGAAGGGATTTCTTGGAGGGAAAACTTGCAGGTGTTTTTGACAGTGACTTCTTTCTTCTAGAAACACCTCCTGCTACATTTTGTTTTATAATAAAGCAAGCACACAAAAGGGCAGAATAAACCTTTTGCTTCAAGGAGTTCAACTACACTCAGAAGGAAGAGTACAGCAATGGTAAAAGAAAAGAGAAGAGCAAAGGAGGCTTAGCCAAATCCAGTCCTGGGCATCTAAACAAGGACCGAGACAGACGGAGCATCCAGGTTGACTGAACATGATCTCAAAGGTGTGCTTCTCCTCTTTGTTTCATAGTGCTTCAGCCTTGGCCAAACATTTATTTTCAGCTTTTGCTCTGTAAATATCAACTCCAGAATGCCCCATCGCGCTGTTTCAAAAGGCTGCTACATATTTCCCCATCTTTCAGCTGAACCTGACAATAAGGAGTCATTAAATACACTTTGTTGTGATTTTGTGAATGCAGCTGACAGCAGGAATCAAGCTGCTGTTTGCACTGAAATGCAATTTAAAGAGGAGACTGAACGTTATATACCAAAATGGATTAATGGCACTATTAGCTTTGCCATTAAACACTAAAAAGTGTCGGCTTGAGCAGCATGGATCTGATTGCAGCTCTGAGGTCTTTGCAGAAGTTGGCAGAAGTGGTATTTGCTCAAGGCAGAGCCACCTTGGGCCTTGCTGTCAGAAGGTACGAGGGGACTGCTCTGCTCAGCTGTCCAATTCTGCTGCTTTTGCAGAGAGGCAATTATTGATCACTTCCATTGCAGTGCAAAACAGACCGCTGCTGCAGTGGACTTGCATCCTGGAAGTGACCATGTTACATCTGAGAAGTGCCAGCTTATTAAAATGTACTAAAATTGTGGCAATCTTTCCTATCCTTGATCATTTAGACAGTGAAGTCTAGTTGTCGTGGCTGAAGAAATGCATCCACAGCAATAGCTGCAACTTGAGACGTGCAGATTGAAATAGAATTTGTGTTAGCTCCTTCTTTCAACAAAACACAATGAAGAGAAATTTGGAAACTTAGAGATTGGAGACACCTGTGTGAGCTCCCCACATTTGCCTTGCACTTAGCTGCTCTCACCTGCCGCAGACAAGTCCTCTGGGAAAGCCTGGATCTGCTGCCTGAGAAGTGCTGAGGACCGCGTGGATGTGATCCAGGCAGGTAGGTCCTGTGGGATGTGATGCAGGTTGTGCGGGGGTCAGGATTTTGAATCTTTGGACTTTGCTGTGTTGTGTTGAGCCAGTCAAGCCCATGGGGCAGCTGAATGCATCACTGTGATTCTGTGAATGCACAGAAAGCATCGCCTCCTATTTTAAACCAGTGACTGACGTATCCTTTTGGCCTCTAGTCCTGGGCTCTGCAGCCCATGAGGAGAGTTGTGTTTCTTGGCCTTGTCCCTGAGCACAGTGAGAGGATGTAGATTCAGCACCCAGTGAGCAGTGCGATGGCTCTGCAGCATTCTTGTCTCCTCCCTGAACTCCAACCACATTGTTTTTGAATCTCCTGGTGTGCTGAAGGAGAGAAGCCCTGGTTCTCCGTCCCCATTGTTGCTATGCAACTGTCACCTGCACTCTGCTTCGGCTGTGATTCCATCTTCCATCAGGTGGCAGCTGGGGCTGCATGGGAATGGAGATCACCTCCAGCAGCATGCAGCTCGACTCTGCTCTGCCACATATCAGTGATGGTCTTCACCTCTTTCTCATATCTTACTCTTTCAGCTTCCAGCCCCAAACACTCCAGCTGTACTGTTCCTTGCAGATGGAAAGCAGTTTGTGTTTCACCAATGGTTTTGGTTTGGGTAGACTGTGCTGTTAGTAATGATTGGGTATGTGGTCAGAGATCTCCATGCTTCTCCATTTCTGATGTATGTATTTGTTCAAATATTTCTCATAATAGATCTTCACACATAGTGAAGTTACAGAGCGAAGGGTGATTTCTGTGTTTGACCTCATGTTTTAACTAGCAGGGCTGAACTTACAGATGACTATTTTATCATTTCAGCCAGTTTAGCAGGTTAATTTAACCAGACTCAACTTTTGGGCGTTATACACAATTTTCCTTCTCATCCAGGTACAAAAGGAGACAAAGCAGAACTGATTGCAAAACACTTAGCAGCACCTGCAGGTGCTTTGTCACGTTCAATGGATTTTAAGTGCTACAGACTATTAATGCCAAGCACCAGTTTTGTCCTCTCACATACAGGTTGAAAGACAAGCAGATGTGATTGAGCCAGCTGCTTTCTGCCATTCGGCTTCATCAGTGCCAAGAATCCCCAGAGTATTTCCGTTGTCTCTCTGGAAAACATTGCAGCCTTTGTCTTCATAAACCTCTTTGTCCCACTGTGTGGGGCTGAGCAGTGTGTGTTTGACTGTCCAGTGTCTGATCAGCTAATGCAGCCAGCTGCCCTCCTCCCAGGCCCTGTAGGTGACCGTAAGGCTTTGGGTACAATAAAATCAACGAGGATTATACCGAGATGTCAGGAGCTATGGGCAGATGATATTGAGGGAGATGCAGAGAGCACCTCAATTTGTTGCTGTGCTTGGAGTCCTGTGTTCCTTCTTTCCAGTTTAAATGCACATAAAAGGACAGAAAAAAAAAAAAAGATCAGAAAGTCAAAAGTTTTTTTTCTGCTATCTTGGTTTGTAAGGCCAAGTAGAGTTAGAAAGCAGATATGATTTGTGGAACCTGGTATCCACTTGTCATTGAAGGCAGCAGTGATGGCTCGTTAGACCCACAGCATTTCTTTTTCTATTTTTCCTTCTTTCCCCAGTTCAAATGCACAAGGTTATTTACACATCTGTGCTTGTGTTTACTGACGTACAGCAAGGTGTTTCTGAGTAGCACAGTTTCCATTTAACAAAAGAAAGTAAGCTGACATTCGAGTTTTTGTTTGTGCTGAATGTTGTTTTGATATGAATAGGTACTGTTGTGAAAAGGTCACATCCCATTCCCATCTTACTTAACTTCTGATGGCAGCAGTAATAAGATTTTATCTGTGTTCACCAAGGACGCTTTTGCTGACAGATTTAGAAGCTTCTGAAGGTGCTCTGCAACCTTGCTGTTCTGGGCTTGGGGAGCAGGGGGGGATGTAACCCCGGCTGAAGGCTGACCCCAGCCTGCCCCTTGGTGGCAGTCCTGAAGGAGGTTATTGTCACTACCCAGCAAGTTTTGGCAGAGAAGGAATCTCCTAACCCCTCTTGCTTCCACCTGCCCCCAGTCACTCTGAATCCATGCTCAGTTATTCCCTTCTGCTTTCTACTCTGTTGGATATGGCACAATGATATTAAATATTTTACATATTAAATATTATATATATAGTATAAATAACTGTATAACTACTAGAGATGAGCAATTCGTGTATCTACTTTTACAAAGGATTTTTTGTTGTGTGAACAGATGATGCCTTTCATCCTCCAAACCATCCTGGCCTGGGAGATTTTGTGGGCTGTCTGGGGACACCATGTGTGAGCAGGGTCCGGAGGTCTGTCACTGCTATAGATGCACACCCGTGCCCTGTGAGTTATCATTCTTTTACTGGTTAATTAGATGCCAAAACAGGAGGAGGTATGAAATACTTCCAGTATTCTGTAAGCAGATAGTGAGATTTCGTGACTGACTTTCAAATCTAGGGCGTCCAATTCCTGTGTATTAAATGCAAGATAGTTCTTCTCTAACATAATTCTTTCCCACTCTCTGAGGTCTCACTCCACGAGAAGAACAGAGGGAACCACATGGAGGCTGTCAGCCCCAGCTTCAGCTTCCCCGTGTAGCCCCCAGCTGTGTGAAGCTGGACAAGTATTTTTCTGGGAAACAGTTTCTTCATTTTGATGTCTGAATGCCTCCAAATTCTTCCCCTTGCTCTTTTTGCTACTCAGGAAATAGTCTGATAAGTAACTCAGTGACACTGAGGCTGAAATTTCAAACAGCTCTTCTCAATAACCTGTGCCACTGGCAAACATCGACAGATAAGATTTCTAAATAACAGCTATGGCTAAAAATACAGAAGAGAGTGAAGCTGAGTGCTCCTTACACTGTAAAATACAGGATAATAGCGAACGCTTCCTGGAGGGAAAATCAGCAGGGCAGAGTCTGAATTTAGCCAGCTTGGTTTTCTGTTGCTGCTGCATAAGATGGTGCCTGCAGGTCTGCATCCTGAGGATGCTGTTTTAGAAGCAGGGCCCGAAGAAGCTGCTGGAACACAATATTTATTTCAGTGAAATTCCTTGTTTGAACATTAACTCTGTCTACAGTTTTTAGAAGCCAGGGTGCAGGAGTGTGGCTCGTGTTTGCTGAGCTGAGCGATGTGCAATAGCCCACCGTTCAGAGAATCTGTGCTTGGGGCTGCACGTGCAGCAAGTAGTGCAAACTTAAGTGGTGTATACTTATGTAGCATCAAACATAGCTGCACATAGGGGGGTGTAGGCTAATTTAATGAATGCCTGGTTTCTGCAGCCTCCCAGTCTGAGCCCTGCAGCAGGGCTGGGTGTGCAGTGATGGCCAGCTGCACATGCAGCTTCAGCACTTGTCCCTGCTGTGCTGCTCCCATCAGCTGCTGGGCGTTCTGCACACAGACAGTGCGGGGAGTAACGCCTTACAACTCGGGTCAATTAAACTCATCTTTATAGATTTTTGTTTTAAACTTCGTTGCTAGACCGCTTTTCCTGGCAGCCTGAGCTTGGGGTAGTGTCTGCTGCCATCTTGTGTCACAGAGGAGTAACACAGAGCTGTCTCTTAAAAGTTCTTTGGAATTCAGGGCGTTTTTAAAATTCGCTTAGCTTCAGGGTTTTTTCTGTTTTTTTTTTTTTTTTTTCCCCCTTTTTCCCCCCTTTTTCCCCCCTTTCCCTTCTTTTTCCCCTTTTTTTTCCCCTTCCATTTTATTTTATTTTTTATTTTTTAATTTCTTCCTCCCCGCCCCCCCTCCTCCCCCCTCCCTTTACCCCTTCCCTACTACAATGTCAACATCAGTGTGCGGGTTGCGTGCTGATCATCGCTAGATGTCACTCTCGAGTTGAATTTAGCTTCCCGGAGTCGCACGCCTGTCAGTTTTCACTTAAAATTATCAATCCCCCATTCGTCTCCCACACCTCCTTTATTTTCATGCACGTAATGCACAGGGGATCTCCCGGTTCAGGGGAGCATCCTCTGTTGTGCATAAATATTTTCCTTGCTTTAAAGCAGGATGAGAATCGGCTCAAATAGTAATACCTGAAACTTGCAGTGCTATCAATTTCTGCGCTAGGTATTCACTGGGGAAAGAGGAAAGGGGAAAAAAATACCCCTAGTGAAATGGTTTTATTTTAAAATGGTGGGTCGGTTTTCCAGTTTTATTCAGTACTTCCTGGCACAGTCACTCCATCCATCATGTCAAATGAGGAGGAGAATGTTCAGCTCCAAGTATCGTGCCAGGAGGTTCCTTACTCTGTACCTCACACAGTTCCTTGCTGCACTCATTAACCTAGACTAAGAAATGAGATTTGTAATTGCAGTATGCTTCCTTTGGAGCACACATTACTGCCTCTGGCTCTTGCAGTCTTTTCTTCCATTCTTCCCATTTCCCTTAGGAAATGAACTGCTCTCTCTTCAGTTACTCACATTCTCCACTTTATTCCTCTTCATTGGAGAGTAGTTTGTTTAAGTAAAGGATGTTCCCACGTGTTTACTATAAAACATGATCCTGGCATGTGTTCGAATCAATTAACTTAGAAGAAAAAAAGAAAATCACACCAGATCCTTTATTAAAGAGAGGTGTAATTAATGACTTCAGATTAATTGAAAATGTTTGCTCTGAAAGTAGCAGTTGAGCTCTGTTCTGATTAACTGCTTTCTCGGGTACTTCGTAACCTCACAGAAAGCATTATTCAGCAGAGAGCAGAGGGAGGAAGTCCACCTGGTATCTCTGCAGAACCTTTATGAAAGAAAACTATAATTTTCCCATTCTAAAATGTCCTACACTGCCATAATCCCGTTATATAAAACAAGTTCCTCAATTCTTTCATTTCAAAAGAAAATGATCCTCCCTCAAGGGCTGAAGTCTCGCAGGGGGAATAGGCCGATATTACAAATTTCATTCTGGATGAATTAGTTGCTGTCTTATTTTAACCAAATGACTTCAGATAGCTGTCAAAGAAACGTGCATCCCATGATTTCACTTTCCAGTTTAGTGGAAAATTTCAAATCTGTCATGCATGGCATAGAACAGTCAGAACTGCATCATCAAAGGATGGATGGTCCCGTCTGAAATATTTCTTTAGAAGGTCTGGATGTAGTGGAGCCCTGCTACATTATTGCCCTTTGTTAGGCTGATGTTCTTTCAGAGAACATTGTTCAAATGTTTAAAAATCATTTATATTACCACATATCAACCTTTCTTTTAACTTGCATTTCTTAAAGTAGTTGCGGCAAAATTAATTCCTAATCCCTTCCCTCCCACACATTTACTGCTGTGATCTCTCTGGGTCCGTCTACAGCTGATAGAAAGTGTGAGGTTGTGGGATATTTACCACTGCTGAGGTGATGCTGTGAAACCCTGAATGCCTGCCTACAAGTTAAATGTGCTGTCCACAGCTCGCCTCCGACTGCAGCCCCACTTCATGCTGCCTGCTCTTGCCTCTTTGGCAGAGCTGCCTCCTGGCTGAGCTCTGATAAAACGGATGCAAAGGGTTTGTCCCTGTCAGCTGGAAGGGCTGCACACCGTTGATGCAGTGCTGGGAGCAGCCTGGCTCTGTGAGCAGACCTTTGGCAGCCTCTTTTGAACACAACATCTCAACTTCCTCTCCTCCTGCTTGTACGGAAAACTGAAACGAGACCCATCGTCAAAGCAAGACTTCTTTTTTCAGTTCCTGGCACAACTTTTAAAATACAATTTGTGGAAAAAAATACATATACACATTTGATTTCCCCTTTTTTGTCTGACTTTAGAGCACAAGGAATTCTGAGCTGTTGGTAATCTCTCATCCATATCTAGTCAGAGCTATTAATATCTCAATTAATTTTCATGTTTCTTGTGTCTGGATAGAAGTCACCACATACAGGTGGGAAAACCAATGTGCATTTTGTCTGTACCTGCTAACCAACACCTGCCAGATGTGCAGTAAGATTTCAGGAATGCCTTCCTGATAATTTGCTCTTCCAATAGCTAGATTTTTCTCCTCCAATACACATTACAAAGGCAGAGTTTAAAGCGCTGCTGATTTTTACATCAGTCTTATAAGAGAACCTGCAGGTGTGTTTGTGCTTTGATCCTGGTGCATGTACTCATGCTGGAGTTTGAAGATGTATGCTAGCAATGGCTGCTGTGTGTGGAGATATGGCTGTGAAAATCGAGCTTTGTATTTGCAGTTCCTCAGGCAAACTTTTCTACACTGAGTGTGGAATTCGTTTTGGTAACGAAAGTGTTGGTTGTTCAGATAGATCCAGCGTGCAGCAATAGATCATAACATTAACATTCATGGCTCAGCGACTTCAGGAAGTCTCTGGAACATAAATATCAGTTCAAGAAAAGCAAACAACTTCTACTTTTTGTCTTCTCACAGAGCTGCTGCAAGGAAGCAAAGCGTCGTTATTGTTTCTTTCAGTTCCTCATAAAAGGAAGTAAGGCTTAATAAAAACTGTGGGCTGCAAGATTTCATGAGAGTGGCAGAGAAAAAAGAGGAGAGCAGCACCAGGGAAAAGCAGGTGTGATTAATAAATAGCTTGTAACCCAATGGGGTGCTGGTGAAACCAACGGGATCCTCACAGCCATGGATAACACGAGAACACAGGACACTTTTTCACAGGTAAGGGCAGAAGCAGTGATGGGTCGTGTGGAAGTGCTCTTTGTTGTGTGTAACGGGTGCAGTGGTGTGTCAGAGACTGACAGTGTCTTTGTTGGTGGGAAGTTTGCAGTGGATTGTTTAGTGTAATGGGTTACGATCCAATACAAGCTTAGAATGGTTTAATCGATCAGAAAGCATTTGAGGATGGTGGCTACAAAACAACGTGGTTTTGGACTGGGCACATTTGAAATGTGCAAGGGTTTTCTGATATGAAAAGGGGACAAAGGGAGGAAACCAGTCTTTCTACAGCTGTTAGAGAGGACTTACTAGTACTGTATATTATCTGCACTAAGAATTTCCATAAAATAATGGGAAAAAAAAGTGTTTTGTACTGTAGGCAACTACAATTTTTGAAAATCATGCTGGTATTTGATAGAACTGATATGCTGGAAGTGGCTATACATCAGCTTGCAGCATTACTGAATTTGTTGGAGTATTCCTGCAAGATTTGTAGTCTTTGTAGCATTCTGCTGCTTTCAGTACTTGCATGCATGAAGGTCTGTTACCTGGAAAAACAAATGGTGGGAAATTCCCTTTTTACTGGGAAAGCTGATAGCATGTACTGGTGGAGAGTCCCTGGGGTAAAGAGCAATTGGTGGAAGGAACGGGTGTGTTACATGTAGGCTGAAGGTGTGATGGAGTGCTGGGTCCTGAGCAAGTCCCCAGCGTGGCATGGCTTACAGTTCCTGCATGCTTTGAGAAGAATGGGAGAGCTGAGGAGAATCCTGTCCTGTCTGCATGATCCCACTTTTCACTGAGAAGTGTGAGATGTTCGCAGAAAGGTTTGCGAGGTGAGGCTCCAGGCAAACCCAGGGCTATTGCAAAAATGAGAACAAAGCCTTTTTATTGCTCCCAGGGTTCTCATGGAGGAAAAAGGGCACAGGCCAAATTTCTGCATTTGGTTCCCTCCCTGCAACATCAATGTGTATGGCTTTTGAAAACTTGTTTGAGGGCAATGTAATAGGTCATGCAAAGACTGAGTCATCTAGCTTGGCAGATTTTAGTTGTTTCACCTGAATTAATAACAACTGAAATGCGATTAAACTCCTGTCCCGTCTGGCACTGCTCCTTACACTGACATGCACAGGGACTAGGGTCTATCTGGAGAAGCTGTTGGTGACAGTGGGGTCGAAAGGACACAAATCCAGTCCGAAAGCATTTTCCCTTTCCTCACTATCTATACATCCATGTGTTTACTGCTTGGCACTCACGTGCTAAGCACAGCATGAAGTGCAGTTTGCAAATCATTGCTCTTATTTCTTATTTCAGGGAGGCTGGGGCAAGAAATGGCCAAATATTTGCTGCCAGAAAGGGTTTACACAAATGAGAATCAGAGAACAGAAAACCATAACCAGATGGTGGTACTTTTTCCTTTCCTTCCCTCCCCAGGGCCCGCTGTAAAGCACATGCACAAAGCTCAGGTTGTATGTTCACCAAAAGCTGAACGGAGCCTGAGAAAAACATCTGAAGCTTTTTTTGTGAAATCTTAAGATTTGATTATATGTCTTCCTGAGACTTTTCATCTAAGTCTTACAAGGACTGATAGTTCCATGGAACATCTGTCAGCTCTTTTGCTTTTCCACTCCACTTTGCTTTAATCAACCACTTTAAAAGTGCTTCATCCCCATGGTTTACCCATACAGTTTTTGTTAGACTTTTAGTTAAGGGCCACCTTTCTTAGATGACCTTTTCTTTTTCACCTCTTTTCCAAGGTAACTTAAAGCAGATTTTCATTGGGTGTATATACATGTGTGTGTGTGTGTCATGGAATTAATTCCATTTAGATAAGGATTCCATATCTTCTTTCATTGGGCAACAAAAAGGAAATCTGATTTTCTCTGGACCTTGTAGGGCTTCGAAACACTTTGTTGCCCCATTGGGTGCTCAGTCCTGCTGGACTGTGGGATGGGATCAATCTGCTTCTCACTGTGGCAGTGTTGGTCAGAGCAGAGGACTCATGAAGGCAGTTCAGCTTCTTTGGTTCTGCTGTTGTTTTGGACTAGATGTTTGCAGGTTCTGCAGAACTGCTGGTTGAGATGTGCTGCATACGTGCATCCTTCGCTGAGGCTGTATTCCTATTTGAAAACAGAATCTCTAAAACATCTGTGCGGGAATCAGAGTTGACTTTTCCTTCATCCATCTGAAAACCCCTCAGAACTTGGGAATGTCTGCCTCCTGTGTGAGGCAAGATCAGCAGGCCCATCCTGAATACCCAGAGAGACCCACTGTAGCTCTTTTCTCCTTCATGTCCAAGTTTGCACATTTAACAGACAGGATCTCTAGTTTATCACCAGGTCATTAGTGAAAACATCCAACAGCACAAAATGAAGTCAACCTCCTGCTCACCACTCAATATATTCTGTGTTTTTCACAGTGATTCTGTGGTAAATACTTCCTGAGTGTGGCTTCCAGGAGCTACTGGAGCATGAGGGCCCTGTGGAGAACGTGTGGGTCTGCTTGGTTGGGGCTACGTAATATGCATAACATAATAAATTGAATTAAAGTGTGTTTGAGCTCCTTCAGCTTCTACTGAAAGTGGCAGAATTTCCAGTGTTTGTAGGGAAATCAAACTCCTGTTTGATTAATACCTTCCTTGAATAAATGTTGACAGATATTAGTCAGCCAGCAATAGATCTGAACAAATAATGCAAAACATTATTACAGATGCATAATTTATTTGATGAATAGCAGCGCTGTTTGACAAATAGCATTAGTCTGTCACTATGACTGGCTACAAAAGATGGTATTGCCACATATAAATGTCACATCGGTCATCTTTATTGATATTTCATGGAAATTACAGGCAAAGGTTTTTGGATACCCTCAGCTGTAGGAGACACCCACTCCCCTGCAAACATATGGGACCACATAGTACGTTTTGGGGCAAGTTTGAGCATGGAGAAAATGAATCTGTTAGGAGGTTAAAGCTAATAACACTGTGCTGGAACTCTTAAGGCAACCCAGATTGTGTCTGCTGTCTTTAAAATCACGTAGATGGCATGTTCAGCATGCAGGCAGCGTTCTATGAGGGACTGTGAAGAAGGCAAATGTCCACAGTAAATAAACCAGTGCCTTTGATTTAAAAAGAAAAAAACAACAACCTGTTTTGTTCAGAACTACAGCTCAGAGAAGGAAGCTGCTACTTGAAATTTCATAAGAGGTACATCACTGCATCTTATCCTGGCACTTATTAAGTTTCTCCACTGTATTTGGTTTGCAGAAGTGATGTGTACTGCAGCTGGAAGGCACTGAGTGAGCAGAAAACCCCCAGCAGGCTTTACCTCTGAGCCACTTCAACCTGATTTTGTAGATGAAAACCAAAATCTACTATTAAATTCTATGTTTAAAAGCATAAAATTCAAAATGAGTGAAAATATTACCCAGTGTGGATTAAAAAAGCATCAGATGTGTTGAAGATGCACAGTTCTTTTGCGGACAAACGGCTTTCTGTTAGATTAATGCCAAGAAACTCTTGAGACCTACGTAAAGAAATAAGTAGTCATGACTTGGCTCTTCCCCCATGGTCTGAGTCCCCTTGGCTCTTGGAGGGCTGACCCTGGTGGTGCTGGAGTGATGCTTCTGTGCAGTGCAGAGAGCCCTCAGCTCAGCAGCAGCCACAGCTGGTTTGGCTCTCATTCCTTGTAACAGGCAGAGCAGAATGTTTAGCACTGTTAATGATTATAAGGCCAAGTGTAATGAATGCTTAGCAATAACGACAAAAAACTCGACTGGATTTGAAAGGAGATATCTCCTTGTTTGTGCAGAGAGCAGGATTTCTGCATGGCTGGGCTTTGCTGTCACAGGAAGTGATAGAGCTCAGTGCATGTTAGCTATGATCTTCACCTAAGTAAACCCAAAATGAGGTCTCACTGAGTCATGTTGCTATTTGCAATAATTGTGATCCTACATGTAGCAGACTGATAGCCGGATTTCTCGCTCTGCATCTTGCTAGGTGTTTGGGCATGCATTCCAGGAGTCTTTCTGCATTAGATTACTACTGTCATATTATTATGGTTCAGGTAATATGGTCCACAGAATAAGAATAAGCTGAGCAAAAGTCACGTAGCTCACATTCCTCTGTGGGGAATGGAAAAGAGACAGGTCTTACATGTCTGAATTGCCGCCTAGAGGTGCATAGGAACAGGTGCAGGAGGTTATCAGCTTGTCCTATGCCTGAGTGGCTTCCCATGCTCTGCATGACTCCTGCAGAACTGTTCAAGGAGCTGTAAATGACTCCTCAGGTGTGGCTTTAACTCCACTTTCTTGGCTGATGCTCATAAGATTTGGAGACCTTTCTCGTATCTTTACAGAAATATTTGCCATGGCATTCAGACTTGGTGCAGCATCTTAGGGCCTCTGAGAGGTGAGGAGTGGCAGGAAGCCCTGGAAGGGGTCAGTTAAGTACTGCAAGGGCAGCTGCCCAAGAATAAGCCAGAAATCTCTTATCTTGCCACTAAACACATTTTATACTGTATCTGGGGCAAAAATATTAACACTTCACCCTGCAGAGTAATGGATGTGCAAAGAATTACTGGAGTCCCACACTCTTCCTTCAATTGTGGGCACTGATTTTTCTTTCAGAGCAGTAAAGTGGACAGAATGAATTTTGGGAGGGTAATGAAAACTGAATCTGTATTAAACAAACTTCTTTAACCTGGCAGGCAAATGAGAGTATTGTTAATGCAATCTCATGTATTTCCTTAAGGTGAATGTTTTATAATAGAAAAGAGTCATTTTCCTTCTCCAAGTCTTTTTTTTTTGCCTAGCCTTGTACAGAAGCATTCTGTTTGGTTGCACCAGTCACATTCTATTAGGTGATACAAGGCAATCTGACTTCATGGCATTTCGGTGGATAATTTGACAAAACTTATTCCTTTTCAACAACAACAACAACAAAATATCAAAAACAAACACAAAGATGAGCATTACAAAAATTGTGATGTGCTGAAGGAAAAGCCCTGCAGACACAGAATGATAAAGGTCAGGATCTCTTACTCAAGTCTCTCCGCACGTTAAAATACCATGCTAACACGTGGCTGCCAAAAACCTGAGAGAGCCAGACAGATTTCTGACAAGCAATTCTGACTGATCTCCTAAGCTGAAAAGTGCCTTCATTTTTGCCTCTGTCTGCTTTTGAAGTGTCTCCCTCCCCTCTTGCTTACAGATGTGCAGAGAGAGCTGACAGAGACAGTAAAACAACAAGGTCCTGTTAAAAATAACCTGTACCAAACGCTGTGCTCTGTGCACTCCCCAGGGAATGCATTAACTGTCACATTTACTATCCCACCTTCCTGAGTCTGCAATATATGGAACGATTTACTTCTCTTTTGCAAACATTTCTCTTCATGTGTTATTAAGAAAATGAAGAAATGTTCCCCGTTGTTTCCAACTCTTGAGCAGAACTTCATTCTGTTGTGAAGGACACTTTGGTGAACAACAAAGAGTTCAGTATTGTGTAGAGCTAAGGATGCACTCATTTCTGCACATTGCACGAGGAAAGGGAAAGGTTTTTGGAAATTTTCAGCAACACAAATCAGAAACAGAGAAATTGCAAGAGAATATCTTGGGGTTTGGGACAAGCTGTGATAAGGTTCTTTAGTCCAGGATTGAATATTTGTCAGGAAGATAGGCCTTGAAATGCTCCGTACTCAGTGCACTGCAGAGCATGGAGCCTGCTTGCCAGAGGGAACATTGGAAGCTGAAAGTGCTGTTTTGTTTTATTTTTTGTCCATTCTTAGGTAGCATTCCCAAAGATACACACAGTATGTCGTGTTGTCAAACATCACTGTGAAATTCAGGTGAAAATTAAACTCCTGTATTACACCATGAGTGTGCCGAAGTGAAGGAGGTGAATCCTTTGAATCTGATTGTCTTTGGCACAGGGCTACAATCTTCTCTTTATGTTATCATTTTCACACTGGTGCAAAGTCTTTGAATGCATTACCTTACAGAAGAGCCTGATAGCTGCAGAAAATACCCAACTTTCTGCCAGGAAATGAAACCCTGTATAAATAGGATCTTGCACTTTAACACTGGCAGAATTTAGCCCTAAGGAAACTATATTTTCCAACTCAGATATATCCACGTTATTGTTTGCTTACACAGAGCCTGTTCAGTGGGGAATTATCTTGTTAAGATCTAATTGTATACAGTGTAGGTGTGAAGTAAATATATGGCCTTTTAAAATTCAAATACAGAATGTGGAGGTCATTGTAGGAACCTCATGTGCCTCAGCACGTACAAAGGATTTACCAAACTGCTTTTTGTCTTCCTCTACTGTTCACACTGCAGTTTGCCTCCAGGAGCTATGCCATAAGTTTCCTTGATATTAGCACTGAAAATCCTGAGGCTTTAAAAACAAAATATTTCTTCTTCTTTTAGTCCTGGTTTTATCCGTAGGCTGTAAAATCTGAACCTGAGGGCATCTCCTGGAATAAGCAATAGGTGCAAGGATTTAGGCCCTGGGGCAGTGCGTGGCTTCCTGCATTTTAGGAAGCTCCTGCCCTAGCCCTGGGTTTTGATCTACACACCTTCCAAGCTCCCTGTTCTACTCCTGTTTAGGAATGGACATAGCAGTGGAGAACATTTTGGTCTGTTGTATTCTTTCTACAAATGGCTGTGAAAGAGCTTTTACAGTGCAAGTGTCTGCAGCCCTGGGCTCATGGTTACTCTGCTACCCTTGATCAGCTCTGGTTTGGCAAAACAGTCCCCACCCAATTCGTTTTAGAGTAACAGAATAATCTGTGTAAACCTATTGAAAGTGCAAGCTCAATTTTTTGAGCAAAAGAAAGAGGAAGTGTAATGTCTGCATGTTAATGTATTTAGGTAAGTTCATGTGACAGCTGTACCTGGTAGTAGATATCAATTTCTCCCCTTTTCATCTTGAAAATTTCTAATGGTCTGATTTTGCTTTCACGTTCTTTGTATGCAGACCTTTACACGAAGGGTAAGACACTGGCAAGCATGAAAAATTGATGTTTTTACTTCTTGCCAGATTTTCTAACTCAGAAGATTTCCTCCTGGCTGTTCTGTCTCCAGATATTACCACCCATCCTCTAAAATTGTGAATGTCCCTGAGTATTTGATATTTTGTGGACTCTCACCGGGTTTCAGAGGGAGATTATATTTACTGTGTAGGTTGAGGACAGAATATAAAATGTGAGTGAAATTGCAATTTTATGGCAGATAGTGCAGCTGTGACTATCATGAGCAGTCTGTAACCTCAATAGCTAGATGAAAAAACAGTCTCTAAAAACATCTGATTGGCTTTTCTCCAGTTAAGCCAGGAAAAAATCCTCAAAATCATGAACATGGTGAAAAACAAAGAAGTGAGCATTGAAGGAGCTCTGCATTTGGCACAGAAAGAAGTGTATACCGATAAGGTAAGGTCCCTCTTTGATTTTTTTTTGCAAGACATTCAAATGTACAAACATGTTCTGGAAAGCATCATTGAATGTTAGGAGCATGTCTGTCCTGCTTTCAAACTGCAGTCGCCATTTGTGCAAACACTCCGATTTATGACGAAATGTGTCTGGTGAAGATCTACTGCCACAGCCAGGTTACCTGTGCTCTACCCTATGGATGTCTCATGTAGGTGCTGTGGTTACATTCATGTCATTACCTGGATGAAATAGTTTGAATCTACGCCAGATGAGTCCACAGCAGCTTTACTGCTGCTGTTCTGTACATTAATAAATCAGCCTTGTATTCCTCTACTTATTCTCAGTCCAGTATCTCTCTCATTGCGAACTCCCTCCATCATCACCACAGTGGGATCAGCAGAGAACTTCTTGGAGAACTTTCCAGTATTTCCTTTTCTAGTCTGGATTTCCAAACCACCCTCCCATGAGACCCTCTCCTGCCAGGAGTGAAATCTGAGGATATTTTCATGGTAGAAACTAGTTTTGAGATAAATCTGATGCTTTTTTGAATAATTAGAAATTTCTAAACTTCTCCTTAACTTCTTGGCTGGAAAGAAGTAGGAGAAGCAACAATAACTACTGGTAAAGAAGTGGCATATGTTTTAGAGAAATGAATGTAATTTAATGTGTCTGACTCATGGCCTTCCTGTGATTGTGTTTTCCTGAAGGTTAGAAAAGTAGTCCCCAGCCAAGCAAGCCATACAGCTAGTGGAGGAGACTGGATAACAAATCGGGTACCCTCACACAACACCAAGGAGCAAAGATCTGCCATTTCAGTGCACCGCATCTGAGGGCTTATAGATACATTTCTTCAAATCACAGACAGCCTTTGTTTGTTAGTGCATCCAGTAAATGGCTCACATATTTGGAAACATACCTAGTACAACTGCGTGCACTCTGTTCTTTTCTTCTTCTTCCTCTTCTCTGCTCTCTCTTTCATTTTCCACCCAAATCTGCAATCTCTTCATTAGTCCAGCAGGAGCTGTGGGTATTTTGTGTTTGTGAAGATCAGACCAGGAGTGTGCTTCCACTGGTCTCCATGTAGAGCACTTCTACAAAGCCTGGTTTGTGCAACGTTCACTGAGGGAGATTTCACCTGACAACATTATTGTATTTGAGTGGACAAAAAATAATAGACTATGAGCCTCGTGCTGATTTCTGTTCTGCTTTTTTCAGGACTCACAGGATTTGCTAACTGGCTCGCTATTTAACTACAGTATCTACAAATACAAACACTATCGGTGGCAGAAACGAATTTTGCAGGTAATTCAAATAGTTCTTACTTTTGAAGAAATATCTCCAAAAGAGATCCAATCTGTCTCATGTTTCGTTTCCTGGACCAGGGCCTCTGCAGGTGGGAACTGAAGAGGGTTCATTGACTTCAGTGCAGTCATTCCACTTCATTCCAGTTGAGAATGCAAAGCACTGTATAAAGGATTTGACTTAAAAATAACACTTATGTTGGTGTAGATATTTGTTCAATACAGATTGCACAGTGCATGTGCTTCACACATTATACCATTCTCTTCTGGTAGAGCTATGTGACAAGACCAGGAAAAGGGGGACCATCAGATCAGTATTTAAAGGTTCTGATGGTGGTTTTAAGGAATTGTGCAGTTTTGATCCTAAAACTGTGCCTCTGTGGTGTATAAAGAGTGGAGTGCTGTTTTCAGACCTGGACAAATTGGTATGTGTGGGGAGTGCTGCATTCCCCAGTCTGGCTGTTTGCTCAAATGCAAACATAGCTGAGAAGGTAAATACCTCACTGACTTACTCTGCTCACAGGGTTTTTTTGGTTTTACTGTACTGATGACTATCTTACCACGGTTCTGACAAGCAGACTTTGTTTTATTGCTTCACTGAGACTGTGTGAAGCGTGGTAAAACATTTCTATGGGGAAAGTTTCTTTTGGCAGAGTGTGCACTTCATCTCTGGTTACACTGCCCTGTGAACTCCTTTCTTCTTCTTTTTCTTTTTTTTTTTTTGACATTGTGCAGCAGCTTAAACATACTAAAGAGTGGGTTTTCTTTACTACATCTCAGCTGTAGAAAGCATGATGTTATTTCTTGCAGTACCCACAAATTTTTGGAGTTAAAAGATGACTTTTTCTAGATGTAAAGCTGATGAAAAACTGGAGAAAGCTATAATAGCCATGGAACGTGTCATTTTGGAGTAGTTTAATTGCAGTCCTCTAGTTACCAGCAGCCTTCAGAAGTCAGAGATGACAAGCGTGGTGCTGCTCTGGAGATTTCCAACAATAAGCAGAAACGAGGATGAGGTCATGGCACTGGCATTGGGTTAGCATGGTCTGTACCATGTGAATGAAAGATACTGGAAATTATTTGTGTCTAACATGGGCAAGATCTGAATTCCTCCTCTGTGGGCTGCATGTGCTGATGCAAAGCACAGAGGTAATGTTCACATCTTATTGATGGACAAAACTGTTTCTGCTCAGCAGGGATGAGCACACACAAAAGATACTGGGATCTGTCTCAATAAAACTGCACAGTGGAGTGATAATCTTATTTTGGAACAATAAATTCTTAATTGTTTTATCTGTGGCAGGAAAGAACAACTTCAGTGGCTAATCATATTATTCCAACTCTGTATGCATGAGTATGTCTGTACAGAAGCACGGGCAAAAAATCTTGTTAGATCAGATCTCAAGACAATAATGTTTGTGTCAGGAGGTAATCTCCCAAGAATGCCCTTTTTTCCTGACACAGAAGCTGCTGTTACAAAAATAAACACCTTCACATCATTGTAATGCTGGACGTAGGATGAACTGGTCAGTAAATGAGTCTCTGCTGAGATGGTCGTGTCATTAGTTCATGTGACCTCTGCTGCTGCACTGAGTTTCATAAGAACAGGAGAATTTAAAAATCACATTTCATAGTGATAAACTGATTTATATTCATCCAAAGAAATATGGAAACATGGTCTCAGTGAGCATCTGTTTTGTAACTAAAATAAATGTGGTACATCATCTCGGTGAAGGAATGCCATTTTTTATTCTAATCACTGGCAGAATAGGTACGTGTGCTGGGCTAGCCCATGGTTTGCATGCCTTTCTATGATAATATTTGGAACGATCTCTTTCCGATGAAGAGCAGCGATGGAATCAAATAATGAGAATTTTCTGTTCCAGATTGATTTCAACACAAAGACAATTTTTAACATTGAAAAAGGAATTATTAAGAAGCAGTTCCCTTTCTCACAAGTCAAATCCTGTGAAGATTCTGAAAGAAGACGCTTCAGCATTGTGTTTCATGGGCGACAAGATTATGAGCTGGAAGCAGTGTCTCTTGATGATAAAAGGAAGGTAAGGTTTTTACACTGCCAGAGATAGATCACTATAAATAACAGCTAATATTATGCTAGCACCTGGCAGGCTCCGGACATTAGCAGGAATTGTTATGTTGTGCATTGTGCAATCAAAGGAGTAGTACATCTTTATTCTATAGATGTTGGTACACAGAACAAAGAAATTGTGAGTTCAGGATACAGTTTGGCCTCTGAGACTGCAGATGTACAGCCAGCTCAGGATGTGGGATGAAAATGGATGTTTTTTTTCATCAGTGCCTTGAATGCAGTGGATTTGAGATCGTATTAAGTCAAGGGAACAGAACTGATGCCACGCACTGCTGAATTTTAATTGATGTTTTCTGAGAGGTTATTTTGTATGAATTGTTTCACTTTGAGGTTTCAACTCCTTCAAATACTCCAAGTAATTTGTGTCATTAAACTAAACTGAGACTGGAGAAACGGAAGGTGTGATATGAGCACTAGACTTCTGTGTGAGTGCAAGTACTGCCTGTGCTCAGGGTGGGCAGCTCTTGGCACTCATCTCATTCCACTGCTGAAGTCAGCTGCACAATTCTGGTCAAAACTCTTAAAAAACATGGTAGAGTTTGTGCCCAAGCTGCTGATGTAACTCATAAGAAGCTTTTTGCTGAGGGGTTTGTCCTTTGGGAAGTTCAGAGCTAAAAACATGGCCAGAAATTTGTATTCCAGATGAATGGCAACTTGTGGTTGTTTAGCTTAATTTCCAACATAGATTGCATCTAGCAGAAGAACTTAAAAAGGTGCTCTTGTTCCATAGCAATAATGTTCAGATGAGGGATTATATGACAAGAGAGCTTTAAACACCTTTACCTTACAGGGGTAGGCATGCTTTCACTTTTTTGATGGGTTCAGTCCAGATTTCACAATGAATCAGTCAGGTACTTCTTGGCCTGGCACTGAGCTCAGCACACTGGGTTGTCTTAGATTGCTTTGTACACAAATTCAAGAAGTAAAATTGTATTTCACAGTAATCTCTCCAGAGTAAGTTGCATTCTCCATGCACTGATGGGTTTGGGGCTGTGGACATGATGAACTGCAGTAAAGCAGTTCAGCATCATAGAAAGACCCTATTTGTTCAACATTATTTTATTTTACCTATTTGGGTGCTTGCTGTACTGCTATCTATCATTTTTATTGTAGAAAAATCCACCAGTTCATGTCTGATTTGAGGGAAATAATATGGAAAATGCACTCTCTCTGCCACCTGTGCTGTAGATAATGTACCTGCTGAGCAGAGTGATGCAGAGTAACTCGTGCAAGAGGTCGGGGGAGCCCTGCTCAGGGAGAGCTGCAGAGTGCGACGTGGTGCATGAAGGAGTGCTGGATCTGCAGCAGAACACTTTTATAACCACGGAATGGGTGAAGTATGAACCACACCTTCTTCTGAGCATGCCTTCAAAACACCTGCTCTGTTTGTCCGTGGTCTGACATGGCTCACACTAAGTGAGAGGAGAGAAAAAAAGTACATCTAGAGAAAGCTAATGAAAAAAAAAATAATGTTGTAATTATTTGCACAGGGCAATTATAGCAAAAGATTTCACAGTTCTCATAAAATGTTTGAAATCGCTTTTAAAATGCTCTGCTATATGTCTTGTAAGCACCATCCCCAAGTGCGTCACAGGGTTTGTCACCTTTCAACATTTAACAAGTTTGTTAGCAAAGAAAAACTGATTTTTATTTATCTCCTGAAGCAAAGCCCGTCTTGCTTTCCGCTTGATATCAATCCTCTCTTTTTTTGGTGAAGTAAATAATGGTGGAAACATCTGGAAAAACACTGAAGTCCCTGCTTCCAAGAGAGGAGAGATTGATGTAATGGTCAGCTCTGTTAACAGTCCTTATCACTTTGACTGTTTACGTGGGAGTAGATGCAAGTCACAGTTTATACTCTGGCGCCACAAAACTTGTTTAAATTCCTTGTATAAAACCTTAACACCTTAGGGAGTGTGGAGGGGAACTGCCAGAATGATAAAGAAATGCAGTAACCCCCAGGAAAAAGGAGAATGTGAATTCTGAAATAAGAATAAAATACATATATGGTAAAGCCCACACCTGTTGAATGTGAGACCTTTGGCACAAACACCAGAGCTGAATCTTAGAAAGGACTGAAGCAGGGGATTCTGCTGTGTATGGTCTGATGATTTCTGCAGGGAATAATTTGGCACTAGAACAGGTAATGCCTGCACGTGGGCACTGTGACTTCTGATGGAAACCCCAGAGAGCATTGTGCCTGCTTTCTCCTCAGAGAGCTGTGGGAATGAGGGGGAGCAGGATCAGTCCTTATGGAGGAACAGGATGGAAAAAAGTGGAGTCTTATTGACAATAGAAAATGCCTTAACAAAGACAAGGATTGTATAAACAAGTAGGCAGTAACAAATGAACTGTATCTTCATTCCCTGCCCTGCAGGTACTTTGTACAACTACGTGAAGGAGAACTGACTTTATATTGCATAGGTCTGGGAGGAGAGAGCAAGAATGCATGCCTTGCAATGAATACAGTTCATCTGTCAGGTGGTAATGTGAGTGTCAGCAAGGAGAATGAATGTGGTACCTTTTCGGTCCAGACCAAAGGACACAATTATTTGTAAGTATAGCTGGTAATTAATACTTTGATAAAGCAGAACAATTGAAAGCAATGTCAGGCAACAGAGAATCATAGTGTTCTGAAACAGAATTCAGCAGGGGAGAAATAAGACCATCAGATTTATGTAGGTAACCCCTCCCATAGCCTTGCAGTGATCTAATGAGTATTTTAAGGAGGAATAATGAGTACTATATTGTAGAATTGAGAAGATGCATTGAAACAGTGTCCACACAGACTCATCCAGCTGTCATGTCGGGAGCCAATGAAGAACCATGTCAATTGATTGATTAGGCAGATGTATGAGCAGCTTCTGACCAGCTTGATCACCGAGCTTGGTAAGACTTAGCACTCCGTTCACCTTCCCCCAAGGTGGAGGTAACTGCACTGCAAAGTCAATGTATAGCAAAACTTCAGCTCTGTAACCTTAGGCATGTAAGCAATTAACTCTGAAAAGGTCAGAGTCAGCAGCACCAGGCTCCTTTTGTCAAATAAGGGTGCTGAATGTCCTTCTGCTTAAATAAGAAATATCTGTGGTTGTATTACTCAGCATGTTGTTTACACTTCCTTATATTTACATGGGACATTCTTAATTTTCAGGTTTCGAATACCCTTTACTGTCCAAAATAACATGACAGAGAATGTCAGCAAGCTCCAGAATGAATGGGTGTCTCTCATAGAAAGGTACTGTCAGCTGTGCAAGGTTGGCTCCTTGTCCCAGGAAGAATCTCAAGGAGACACCTCCTCTGAAGCTGATTATGAGAACGTCACTGTAGCTCTGAATGAACAGAAAGAGGAAGCCCTCTGTTTTGGTGTGAGTGCTGCAACAACCAGTCTGAACAAGCCTCCAAGCTCCCAGACAAAGCTTGCAAAGGGGGACATAGCCCCAGCATCATCATCTACTCCAGTTCCCACAAGTAAGGCGGTGGTGCCACCAGCTCCACCTGCGTTCTCCCAGTCCTGCAGCCTTTCTCCCTTGGCAAAGAGAACCAAAGCCTTTCACTGGGATGTGGTTCCTTGTGATAAGGTGAGAGTGAAATTGACAGTAACTGCTGAATAATAATGATAATAATAATGATAATAAAGTAGCCTGGATTACATGCATAGTTACTGTAAAAATTCAGCTATGCCAGAAAATGACTTGGATGCTCTTTGTGTGTTCAGAATGGAACAGAGTGACCCTGCTCTTCTGGCTTTCTCTTTTCCCTGTCACCCCTATGTTTTTAGATTCAAAAATCCATTTGGGGGTCTTGTGACCTAGGCAAGAAAAAGATAGATGCATCCAGACTCTACGAGCAGTTCCAGATCCAGGATGTGGCAGTGTTCTCAGGCAGTGAACCTTCAGTGAATCAGCACATCATGTTAGATCGAAAAATTGCACATAACTTCAGTAAGTTTAATAATAATAACTGCTGCTCCCATTTGAATGCCTGGGGTGAGAATGGTATGCATTTTCTATTCATCATTTCTACAGTCTGGTGGGTAAAAGAGGAAATCTTGTTTCTAAGTCACAGTGTAACTCAGTGCCACTCAACTTTCAGTGACTCTAATGAGAAGTTACAGATATTAAAGAAGCAGGGGTTGAATCATAGAATCATAGGATGTCTTGGGTTGGAAGGGACCCTAAGGATCATCGGGTTCCAACCTCCCTGCCACAGACAGGGCTGCCAGACTCCAGAAATTCGTAATTGATCTTCAAAGGCTGCTCTGATTTTTGCTGAGATGGTTTTAAAAAAAAAATCTATAACTTAGCACAGTTTTAAGAAATGCTACATGTGTAAAGAATTCAAGGGTGTTCATTTTGAAGTTTAAATGATTTCAACTTTATGAATATTGATAAGAGTGAATGTACTTTGGAGATTGTGGGAAGTTTTAACTGGGAACTGTAAATGGAAATAGCTTGTTGGAATTATTGCAATCACAGACTGATGATTTGAAGGATTAAAAGGAAGTGAGTGATACAAAAGTCCAGTTTTAGATAAAAAGAGCCCTGTAATAGCACTTTTATCTGATAAATTATTCCAGTTTCTTTTAGGAAATTTCTTTCATTTGGTTTGCAAATAGCACCATTCTTTCTTTTGATCCTATTCCTCTTAGAGCTTCTTTCACTGAGACATTCTATGTCCATTCCTTAATCTTATCCTTAAAGTCCCATCAATGAGATTTTTGACATATACTTATTACAATGGACAGTCCTCAGATCAAAAGTTATTCAGATCCTCAGAATTCTGTTTAATCTTCCTGCAAGAGCTGCAAACCCCAGTTCTTAAATTAATGAATAAAAAGATGAAACTCCAAAATGCCAGTAGGTGAAAATTCCTGGAGAATTTGAGTGGATGTCCAAACTCAAGAGAAAAATTAGAGTTCTGAGTGAAGATCTACACACTAAGGTGTAGAATGCAAATGAAAGATAACTTATCGTGTAGCTTCTTGTCAAGGTGAACTGCTACACAGAGAACAATGTACCAGAAAGGGAGAAACAAGAAAAGTACCTTCCTTTAACAAAGAAAAAGACATGAGGATGTGGACATTATCCAAAACTGTGAAACCTTGTGGGTGAAAAGCTGACTTAGGAGTCAAAGTGTCAGCTCCTGTGATTTGATGGGTGTTTGTTTCTCTGTATGAGAATCAATTTTCATCATGACAAAGGAAGAATACCATGTGTCAGAGGAAGAATAAGAGGTATATGCTCCATTGTCCAATGATCTCCTGAGCCCTTTTTAGCTGATTCAGGCCACTGCAGGTTCCTATAACCTGAAAAATTCTGTGCTCTTTTGGGAGTGGAGAAAGAAATGTGGTAAATTATTATGTGGTAAATAAATTATGTGGTAAATAAAAAAAAGACTTCCCTCCTGAGTTCTCCTTCCCAACCCCTTGTGGGGCTCAGGAATTAGCAGGGCTTCTAGGACACCTTCCACACCATCGCTGAGAAGCAGTTACTTTCTCTACTGGTCTCTTCTTTTCACTCCCTTGTGCATTCTTTTTCACTTCTTTATCATTTGGTGGTAACGATGGAAACAGGCAGTAATTAATTTTTGTTTCCTGTGTTGCCTACATTTTTGTTGCATTATTTCCAATCTTTTTCTTTGGAACCCTAGAAATTAAGCAAAGCAAAAAACAAAATCAAAACAAATGGAAAACGTAATTTCTTCATCCATCAATGTACTATAATATGCCAATATGGGATATTTGTATTCAGAGAAAAAATATTCTGAATGTAAAGCTGAGTGCAATAGAAATATATAATAATAATGATAAGCACCTGAGTGCCTTCTGATAACAGTATCTTAGTAATTCTGTCTCAAACATTGACTAAATTCTGATGAGTGCATTTTTGCTTGTCCACTGCCATGTGTATTTGAAGGAAATATGAAGACTGAGTTTTACTTTAGTACAAGCAGCAACTCTTTGTTTTTGTTTTATTTTAAATCTGAAAAGGAAATGTGAAATCTTCGGGGGATCTTTCCTTCCATGGAGCATATTCTTCCATGCAATCTAAGGATCATTTTCTTTTCCCCAGGCATTTTTCTTAAAAGTTTCCGTATAAAACCAAGTGAGCTGAAAGAAAAACTTTACATTATACATGAAGAGAGTGGTGGACTTACAGATGAACAGATTACAACACTACGAAGGTAATCTTTCAGATTCAGTTGTTTACTTAAGAAAAAATTGCTATGTTTTGGAGAAAGCAAACAACAGAAAATTCAGGAAAGATGCTATTGAGACATTGGATCTATCCTGACCATTGATAAAAAGTGAGGGTTGCACACATGAGGAAGGCCAACAAGTGTTACAAAAGCTTCACTGGAAGGATCAGTGTTTCTGAGTGACAGAGACTTGTGAATTTATAACCAAGCTCTGATTTTTGGAAAATTTAAATGCAAAAGCCCACCACAACCAGCACTAAAATAGTGATTAGGAGGAAGTAAATGCATTTCAGGGGAAGGGGAATTTGGATTTTGTCTCTTTGAATAGTTAAGAAAGGAGCATTTCCTAGAGAGATCTCCATCACACTTTCAAGTCCCCATGCAAGGCGTGCAATAGCCATGCCATTTCTTTACACATTTGTTATGAAAATATGAGGTGGAAATGAGAAAATCGAGTGTTTTTCTAAAAGAAATCTCAGAAAAAAGATTATTCTGGCAAAGAAAGCGAAGAAGTAAATAACTTCTTTTTTAATTTTTTTTTTTTTTTTTTACTGTTGATGTGCCTCCTTTTTGTGGAGTGAGTTTAGTCCTGGCTTTTCAGTTCTGGCCTGATCCTCATTGGTACAGTAGTGTTTAAGTTTGCAGAACAGTGTCTGCACTTAGTGATGAGAACAGGCAGAACTGACGTGGAGTGTATAGAATCGATGTCATGGGGTGCAATGTCTTGGTCACAGCTTGCCTCGAGCGTGCAGGGACGAGGAAGACACTGAATATTCAAGCAAGGCATATGTATCATGTACAGAATTAATAAACCTCTTTGGATAGTATAGCATTATTTCCCTTCTGCTACTGTTTTACCATCTCCAAAATATCCCACAATATTGTAAATTGTCTGTAGATCTGCAGATGAACACTAATGATTTATTTTCAAGCCTTGTGTGTGTATAAATGTTTCCAGAAATGCAGCTCTAGCTGCAGACCATAGCTTCTGTTACATCCCTGGCTCAAATATTTATAAAAGATGGTTAAAGAATAAACATGAAGTATGTAAAACAAGAAAGTGGAAGACGTTCTGATGCGTGGAGTGGAATGGCTGTTTGACATTATGGCAGTGCTCAAGGAAGGAGACATCTGATTTTCATTTTGCAGATACATGCTAACGCCGAAAGATGCAGAGAAGTACCAATCGTTCCGGGGGTGCCCCTCAGAGCTGCATATAGTCGATCAGTTTATGTTGGAGGTAGGATGACACAGCATCAAAACACATGACATGCTATTTCCAGAACACCTTCCAGTAGAGTAGATCACTACAAAGAACTGTTATTGGGAACTGAAGTTTACAGTTTTACCCAGAATAATTATAAGAAGGTTTACCTGAGAAAGAGTTGAGACAGTAAATACGTTATAAAGTGAACTTTAAAGATCCATTTTCCATCTCCAACTAACATGCCTTCCCCTCCCCCAAAACAAGAACCAGTTATTCTAAACTAGATTTCCATTAAAAAAAATGAGAAAAAGTCATAAAACTGTAAATATTGAACTGTTCTTGCTCGTGAGAAGTGCATGTCACTGACTTTCACACTGTCTGGCCCTACAAACCTTTCTGTTCAATTCTGCGCAGATGTGTAAAATCCCACACTTAGGCCAGAGGTTGGATCTCCTGCTTGCCATACGTGAACTCCCTGTGAGCATGGGAGATCTGGAACCTGTAAGTAGTGACTGCTTCATCATCCATTATCAAAATCTGTCAATTAAATGTTAGCAGCCTTGGTGTGCCTTTCAAAGCTGTGTGACTGGGGAATTTTCCTTGCATGGTAGCAAGATATTTCACTGTTCATAATGTGAGCAATTAATAGTGCAATGACTCAGGCAGGCTGATGTAAAAAGTAACATTTTGAGGTACTGTTCAGATGTAAAAATAATCATCGACTTCTCGCAAATAAATCATTTTTTGATAGAGACAAATCCACCTCCTGTGTCTCTTGGCCCAGAAGGGAGGTGGTGTCCCCAGGAAAGCAGAAATTGGTACTAAATTTGATTGCAGGGAAACTGTACCAAGAATTTTTATTAGTCTTCAGCTGGTGTAAACAAGAGAGAGGTGAAGGACGGAGAGCCTTACACTGTGCTTCAGGCTATCTGCTTCCCCTGATGCTTGGCATTTGGAGCAATCTGGTGCATTCGAACAACATAACACTTCTTCAGAAGCGTTTTAAGAGATGAGGTTGAAGTTCTCTTGGCAGGGGTAGTTTGGTGGCCACAGGGGATCTGACCTCCATCTGAGGCAACTGTGCCAGCACCAGCTTTGCCTTGCTGGGGAATATAACCTCTCCTTCCTGACAACCCCTGGCCTTTCCCCTGAGGAAGTTGGATGGGAGGGTAGCAGTGTGACCTGCTTCAGGTGGGGACAGTGAGGAGTGGCAAAGGACAGGACTGGGCACCATTGTTCTACTTGCACGTTCGTGTCTTTCAGCTAATAAACCAGAAAATCCAAGCAACTAAGCAGCTGCATTCCAGCCAGAAGTTTATTGCTGTCTTGGAATACATTCTAGCCATTGGAAACCATTTAAATGAAAATGCCGGAAAAGAAAAGGCGAAAGGATTTCGATTGTCATCTTTGACCAAAGTGAGTAAATATTTTTCTTTTCACTAAGTCATCATATTATAATGTATGCTAGCCATTAGCATCACCTCGTTTTTGCCCTGAGTGTGGAGAAAGGCAATCATTTTTAATGAGTAGCTAACATTTTAACATCGGCTCTTGGTTACACCAGAAACAAACTCCTCTTTAATAATGTATTCTGTAATGTGCAGTATAACAAGATGCATTTCCCCATTTCACACAGCAGCACTGGCAGGGTGGGGGCATTGCAGTGTTCAATGTGCAGTGTTTCTAATGAGGGAGAACATCAGAATGCTGACAGCCCTGATATTGAGATCCCCTGGCTAGAAGAGACATCTGAACTGCAGGCCCCTGGCTTAAAGAGTGTTCTGCAGCTCTGTGCAGAGCACTGTAACACGGACCTGTCTCATTTCTCTATCCACGGGCTGTAGCTGCAGCATTCCTTCTGAGGTGGAGTAATTCCTTAGTGCTTCTTTTTCCTCTAATGCAATGCTCTTCTGCAACAAGTGGGCCTATGCAGCTTTAAGTTCCAAAAGTGGAGTATAAGTAAATGAATAAATGCAAAGGGAGGGAACTTAGCCTGGTTTAATGGTTCTAACAACCCCCACCCCACCAGTGCTCTCCTGGATGAATGGGTGTGGAGGGAGGTGGCTGCTGTGAACTTTTGTCTTTCTTAACATAGATATGCTCTAAGAAAAAAACATCATCTATGCCTGGTGTGTAAGTAGAAGAGAGGAAAATTTTATTTTATATTTTTATTTATTTATTTTTAAGATATCTTTTCCAGCTGGAGACTATAATATATGAGTGAGTGAGTGATTTATAACTCCAGTGGCAATTCTGTGACACAACTTTTTTTTTTTTTTTTTTTAATAACAGTTGTAATACAGTATCTATCATAATGAAAAATGCCAACGAAATCATTTTCTGTCACAGAGCATCTTCCCAGATTCAATTAAGGAACTTTACTGCCTTCATGAGCGCAGCACACTGCTTTTACGTGGGAAGGAATGATGGCTCTGTTTGGAGGACCAAAATGAGTCGCAATCACTTAGGATACCTTAAGTTATTAAGAATGTGCGAGTAGGAAAACACAAAAGAACACAATGAAGGTGAACGGATATGAAAGCATAAAGTTTGATCTTAATCGAGGGTGTCTGAGAAGCAGCAGATTGAAAAGGAGAAGTTTAATTTCATTGTGTTTTCTATTCTTGTCAGATTTACCCAGGAGCTATCAGCATCTCTGCTGCTCCTTTATTTGTTTATTTATTTATTGTTGAAGTGTAGTAGCTCAGTCTGTCAGTTACTGCTCCATTCGATTTGCAGTTATCTCTGCTGCGGGGCAAGGAGAGGACGTTCACCTTGCTTCATGCCCTTGTGGAGCAGATCTCCTTACACGAGCCTGATCTGGCGAAATTTTCTCAGGAACTGACAGAATTTGAAGCTGTTCCTGACGGTAAGAGGAGGGGGGGGGGGGGGGGGGGGGGAAGCCACCAAATAATGGAACCCCTCAACTTTTGTTGGAACTTCCATCCTAAAGTGTGAATGAGATTTAATGGCACGTTTTCCCATCTCTCTTCCTCTCCAGCTTCCATGAAGGGTCTAAGTGCTGAAGTTGATGGTATGTAAATGTGGTTTCTAAATTCAGAGAGTGATTTTCATACTCTGTGCAGTCGTTTGGAACAGGTTTCCATTGCACTTCTGTAGTTTGTAAAGAGAGGTAAATATACAAATACTGAGGTAAGGTGTTGCTATGGTGATATTTAACCTGGCATTTTACTGTGAAGAATTTTTAAAAAGAAATAATAAAGCATGCCCAGGTGGATCAGAAAAATAAGAAATATATCCTGCCCATGGTAAATAGAGTTTATTTTAAACTACAGATGTTAGTGATATGAGCACTGTCCCAGTTACTGAAGTAGGATTGCCTCAGAGCAGCCAGTGCAGCAGGAGGAACCTCAGCACAGTTCAGCAGTGAAGTTCAAGAATGTCTTTGAACCAAATTGGAGTCCATCTACAGAAGGAGTCCTACAGCAGTGAAGTCAGTAGGAGAGGGCAGAATGAAGTCACTCAAATGTAAGACAGATTTTGGGAGACATCTACAACTTTGAACAGTGTGGTAAGGTGACCGGAGCAGTCAATGGATTTTAGACTGATGGAGGTAGCTGACAGAGAAGGTACCTACATGGATAAAAATAACTTACACCACGTGCAAAATTGAAAATGTGACATGGACATGGACAAAATGTCACCACAGACTAGTAAATCCCATTCCAGCTTTTCATAACAAGCCTAAATGACCATCACTCTCAGCTTTTGGCTTTGAAAAACCCTTGTCCCCATTTTGCTGGGCTTGGGGAATCAGCCAGGCATCTAACTCAATGCTACCAAAGGCAGCTTTTATTTTGTTCCAAGTAATGACAATCGAGTTTTTTTAGGAATATAGAGGTAGATGAATATATGTACACACAATCACTGTTTACCTTCAGTCATTTGTGTCCTCTAGAGTCAATGTTGGTACAGCTGAGTGGTGCAACACACATGGGAGCTACAGTACAACTGCTGGGAGCTATCAAATGAGTTAGGAAACCTGGAGGAAATCAACAGACTTCTTTCCTCCTGAATTTCTAATGGGACCACTTTAGATCTCTCTTATCTTCCAAGTATTCTTCCACAGAGCAGATAGGGAAAGAGATTAATGGAATGCCTCTGAACCAGCCTTTCACACGAGGTTGTTCAAGGCATGTCCTGGGGCTCATGCACTGTGCTGTAGCTCATGAGCAAAAGAGGAGAAGGACACAGCTGCATCCTGAGCCAGTTCAGGATCGAGTCACTGCATCAAAGGATGTGTCCTTCCCTCATTCTATATAGCCAAAGCTCTCACAATGGCAGTCTGGTATAGGACTTTCCGCCAGCTGACAAGATTTCTTGCTGTTACAAAGAGGAGACATTTTGTTCTTTTATCTTTAATGAAAACCTGAATTTTCTATATAGAAAGATAGTTTGGAAGAATGTTATTTTCATAGCTAACTCCTAAAGCTAGGGAGCATAATATTTACAGCTGCTGCATAACCACACTATTGACCTCTTCATTACTATGCAGTTGCTTGTGGGGTGATCACATATTATTTCTTTCCTATAAGATCCATGCTTCCTTTAGTATTTCTATTTGAAAACAGAAATTAAATATTTCTAGATAAACATATTATAGACTCACAGTCTCCTAGTTTTTATGTCTCTTATAAATTAGATATTTGCACTCCTCTGGACACAACTGCATGCTCATGAATTTTCTCATTTTCTTTCTCCTTTGTTAGTTCTAAAAAAGGAATTGGAAAATGTTACTCAGTGCAGGCGGCTTATCAAACCCAGGACAAGCAAGACAACACCCCAGGAGTCACAGTTCTGCAGAGAACTAAAGGTAACTTTAACCCAAACTTACTGTGGGCTGGAGATAAAAGATAAGTCACCTCCTTGGTTTGTGCTGAATCCTGCCCTGACAATGGACCGGGAGCACCTGAGGAAAATCAGACTTTTATTTCTCTCTGATAGCATTTGATGCCACAGACTGTGACATGGGAACAATTTTTCAGAGCTTCTGTATCTCTTGCTTTTGCTTCACAGGCAAATGGGCTGGAGCAGATGAGGAGCAGATAGCTTCACAGTCAGCCACAATTACAGCTTTGGAATAACAGCAATTTCAGAGCATGTATGAATTTGTAGCAACTCCCTCTGCCCTCAGACTGCAGGGAAAATAGCATGGAGTTGCAGCACCCAAGAGCTAGACAGAATTGTGATTATAGGTTGTTCTAGAATGATTCTGCCCATGCTAATGGCAGAATGAGATGGGCTGGGGAACACAGTGGAAGTGGCTGCTGAGGATGTGCTGATAGCCCAGTATGCTTCTTAAATCAATATTAACTCATCTAAAATGTGTATGTCACAAAGGAACAGTGATTAAGAAATTTTGTTTCAGAAGTGGAAGGGGTTGATTTTCACTCAGTAAAAGCTGGGGACTGCGAGTGGTTTCCCTGCACACAAAAAGGCCAGGCAGTGCCTAATGATTTTTTTTCTCTTTTTCTTTGATGCCTTCATATTTGCAGGGAAATGTGTGTGCTTGATATGTGCTTATCTTCTGTGAAATGTGACATTTTTGTGACATGAGAATTTTGACTTGAATTCTCTTGTTTTCACTATTTAATATCTACTCTAATATTATGCTCCTATGCCAATTTAAGATGTTTTACTTTATTACAGGATTTAATTCAGAAATATGAAGGGGATCTATCCCAGCTGTCAAAAAGATGTGAAGAAATGAAGAAGCTTTATAGCAGTGTACTGGTACGTCTCATATTAAAATGCAAAGAAAGAAATCCAAATTTCTTGAGAAAAGAAGAGAAATGCAGAAGTTCCCATGCTTCCATGTGCCTTATCATAATACTGCCCATGGGAACTTGAGGAAAAAAAACCACAATCATATCTAACATTGATGGAATGTTTTGAAAGGAAGTCTGTTATTCTTCTTGAGGATTTATAGTTCACTTCTTAAAGTGTTACTGATCCAAAAGTACGCATGTAACAAAGTGTGTGTTCAGAATCTCAAGTTTTATCCCTTCCTTCCCCTTATTTTCTAAAGGTAGGCATTTCATGTTTTCTCTCACTTAGAATGGATTTATTTCTTCCAAATAATGTTCTTGCTGGGCTGATCCTTTTCTATATTTATGAAGCAGAAAAAATGTAAAGCAAATATAAAACAGGATGGGTGATCAAAGCCCAGGCCATCTTCTGAACAGCATCATGAAGGAATAGTCCAGCTCACCTGGGGGACTATCTGATGTGGAAATGGACTGAAGGTAGCCATGGAAATCACGTTGTTCATGAAACAAAACTCCACAGGCCTACCTTTGTGATTTTATATTCTGCTTATAAGATCAATAATGACCTTGGCATGTGACACTTCTATGGAATCAACAATAAATTGGAGGTAACTGCCTGTGGAATAGCCGTGAGCTATCAACTTCTCGCAGATGGTCGTTAGCTCCAGGAAATGCCTCTCTCATTGCTGCTTGATTGATGGTACACTGTAGGTGAGTGGTGAGGTGTGCCAAAGATCAAAAGCTTGGAGCACCCAGGAGGTGCAATTAGGAACACAACAGGCCAAACTATTAATCAGGTATTGCTGGTTAATGTGCAAGTTTTTGTGGCTGGATTATTTGTGAGTTTCCATGTTCCAGGTTTGCTCCTAAGAGCATCAGGTGTGCAGGAAATGATGCATACCTGTCCAAACCTGCCCACCTGTGTTCAGCTACAATCTGTGATATGGAAATACAACTACACTGCTGCTCAGCCTTGGGAGAGCTGTACCTCCTGGTTATGTGGTAGCTCTTTATTACAGGCAAGACAAGAAGTTGTTGCAATACAAGATGTCTTTTTAAACCTTTCATGAAAAGCTTTGGATCACGTTCTTCACGTGTCTTCTACTCAATTAGAAAACCGTTTTAAATGCTTAAACTCATTGATACCATTAAGGTGGATCTTTGGAAATGATGGCAAACCTCTTGAGTTTAAACCTCAGCAACAATTTTAAGACTAAAAATACTTTTCTGTCCTAGAACTGGAAAATGGACATGGAAGTTATTTTAATTAATGCAGAAATCCCTCTCCTAGCAATTAATTTTGTAGTATGACTGCCTTCCACCTCTTGTTTTGCAGTAGAGCAAACACAATGCCAACATTCAGGTCGCTTTTGAAAATCTTCCAATCTGTTCAGCTTTTTCGAGTGAAGAGAAAAGGGAAAGGTGTCTGCTTGAAGGATTAACTTTTCTTCCAAAATACCCACACTAACAAGATTTTTTTTTTGTTTGTTTGCAAAAGAAAATGCAAAAGAATTAAAACATTTTGGCTTAAATCTTGTGCTACCATCTTCACCATGATTCCATGGTGGATGTAAACCATTCCTTTAATGTACTCATTTTCTTTTATGGATGGGTTCGTCTAAAAGAAAACCTGCAAAACCAGGAACCTTGGCAATGAACTGGTTTTCTCCTCTTTTGAGGTAGATCTGCAGTACAGCCCGAGAAGTGGGTTTCTACAGAAAAGCAGGAAACAAGTTACTGTGGCAATTAATGACAGCTCCCTGGGCCACTTCTGCTTCAGATGTTTTGGATCTCAGATTAATGGGTATTTTAGCCAGCTCTAAATTTTCTGCTCAATGATGATAACGAAAGGATTCAACCTTTTTCTTGCTCTTCTCATTATGTTACGATCTTGGACACTGATTTATTTGGATTATATGAATGTTACATATTTTTCTCTTTTAAATTTACAGGTAAAATTTGGGGAACCACAAGATCGGGACTCTCAGGAGCTATTTGGATGGATATCTTCATTCATTACAGAGTTTAGGAAGGCCTGTGCTGAAGTCATGCAATAAGGACAACACTACTCATAAAGAAGGGAGGGAAAGACAAGTGTATGTTTAAGTTAGTTGCTTTGAAAGTTGCCCTACCAGTAAGGTGAGCAGTCCATATAGTTTGTACAGCAGCATAGTTCAATTTAAAGATATATTCCATTTCTAATGTGTAGTTTTGCAAGTGATATTAGACCTGTGGGATCACAGGTCGCTTATGAGACTGCTTCACATCTTTCTACGTATGTACCCACAGATAACTGTAAATTTAGAAAGGAAACACTCTTGGTGTTTTGTTATTTCTCTTTTTGTTTTTGGCTTTGACATCTCATCTTTTGACTGAGTTTTAGCTGTTACTTTTAGTGAATAAATTTGCATATGGTGATCTAATTTTTAATTATTTTTTTTCTGTAGTTTTCTAAAAAAATACCTCATAAGTTTTATAAGTAACACATAGTGAAAGTAATTATTGATGGTTTTCAAAAGTGAAAATACTTCTGTTGCATTTGTTGACTTTTCCATATTTTTAATTAGAATAATTATATGCACCTCAAAATCACAAGAAAAGGAAGACTGGAAATGCAAAGACAAAAAGGGATGTGTTGAAAACTGAAAGCAGAAAATACCTTTAAATACCACTTTTCAGGCATCTACTTACTATATCAACTTCTTTCTATGAGATGTGGGATGCCTGAACTGATGTGGCTGGTGTTCTGAAACTCTGACACGTCTGTCTTTAGAACCTCTATCATTTCAGCTTCCCAACAGCCTTATCAGGACCATTAGGAACATGCTTTTCAGAGAGAAAAGGTATGAACTAAAAGCATATACCAAAGCTAGTATCTCTGATGCATATTAAAAACAAACAAACAAAAAAGCAAACACCCCCAAACCTATCAACCAACAAAAAAAAAATTAGAGAAGGAAACTGAGGGGTTTTGTTTTAGAGAAAACATACTTGTTTTCTTCAATGGCTGTGTTTGACTCAAGTCAGCACTGGAATAGTGACACCTGGCTGACAGTGAAGTCAGTAGTATCTGTACATTGGGATCTATAGCATCTATACATGTCAGAAGCTGCAACTGGAGATCACTCTTTTTTGGCTAGAAGTGGAAAATTCAATTCTTCTTTGACTTCTTGCATCTCTGTATCACAATGCATTACCCAGAGCACATATGTACACTGTAGACAACACTTGCAGTTTTTGATGTGTTTTATTACTGCTCCAAAATTGGAACCATCTTCATTGATATGTGAATCATGTAAGATAACCCTGAATACAAGTGCCATTTCCATGGTATCCGGATCCCTGCATCCCTGAACAGCATTCGTGATGGTCATGATAAGTTTTGTGTTTTTTCTGACATTATCTTAGCTCAGGAGTCCTGGCAAGTCTCTTTTAACTAAGTAGTTTTCCCTTTTATTTTTTCCCCTGACTCACTTTTTCCCCCTGTCTCTTTTCCTTCTTATTATACCTACCAGCTTGTACTTGTTTTATGGCTCAGCTGGCATGGCTTCTTCCAATTAAAAATATATTCTACACAGTAGTTGATATCTGTGTCTTTGAATGAATATCCTGGAGCATTCATTTAAAAAATTAATGACTGAATACCTTCTTGGCAAGAAGCTCTGCCCCTCCAGAGGACACAAAGCTTTCCTGAGGAATGGGAGCTTACAGAGGAACACATTTCCATTTTCTCAAACAAGATATTTCTTCCGTGTCTGTGAGTGTCAGAGCTCATCTGATTTATATGTAAAAAGAAACAAATAGAGCTCTTTTTTTTTCCCCCCTAAATAATATTTTGCATCATATCAGTGGTTTTTCTTCCAGGTCTCTTTGGGCCAACTCTTTTACTCTGTTTTAATGGTGTTTGTTTGTTCAGAGTAATAGTTGTTACACCACGTTGTTCAGACAGACAAGCTCTAAATGACAATTTCAGTGCAGCCCTTCCTAGCAGCTGACAGCTGTACCCTGCAAACTGCAGCCATGAACACCCAGGTGTGCATAGAGGCTCCTGCCCATGGAAGTGAGCCCATTCAGGAGCACTCCTTCAAGGAGCTGCTCTCCAGATCTGTAGTATTTGTAGATCTGGGCTGACTACTGTCCTACTAAAGGCACCAAGTTTACTTTCAGAATATTATGAAATGTGGAATCTTAATGAGGCGCAGTCCTCCTCGGTAAAGTTGGTGTCAGTATCCCATGGAGTGAAGTAAGGTGGTGGGTCAGATGCTGTACAGATTTGTGTTTCAGCCCAGCTGTGTAAGAACTGCTGTCTACAGAGATTTGTTGTGATGTTATTTCTTTGAAGTGCAAAGAATGTACCAGCAAGGACAGGAAGGGTAATTTCTGGATTTTGTACTAGACTCTAATCCTACCAGCAAGAACGTGGCAGAAGGAAGTGCTGAGGCCTGGGAGCAGAGCAGTACACGCATAGGAATCTCTGACTTTTTCCAGCTGCCCAGTGTCGGTGTAATCAAACCCGCCCTGAGAAATCTGAAGATGTGGAGCTCATGGAGGCACTGGTTGCTGGTTTGAGTTCAGTTCTCAGAGGGAGTGTGTGTGTATCCCAGCTCTCACAAGGACTTCTCTAGAAGTCAGTTTAAAATCTGAATATTTCTTCTCCAGAGGCAGAGATTTCCCAGTTTCCTCAAGCTAAAAAAGATGTAGAGCTGAGGCCAGTCACTATTTCAAGATATGTTTGTATATTTTTATCTTAAAAGCTCACTGGATTACATAAAGAAAGGCCATTGATACGGAGGGCAGAGCTCACACTGCTTTTCTTCAGGACAGAACTGTGGGCTGTTGGCTGAGGACTGGAACCCATGGGGGCTCATTCCTAGGAAGGTGGCAGCTGCTCGTGGCTTCCTGTAGTCCTTAGGGCATTTCGCTTCCCCAGAATAATGCTAGGAAGCAGTTTCCAGGGGTTATCAGCTGAGGACAAAAAGAAACATAGAATGTGAGCTCTGGAGCCTCACATTCCTCAGAAAAAGTGTTAAAAAAAAAAAAAAAAGACAACAGTTGCCTGGGAAAGGTATCTACAGTCCAGGCAGAGAAATTGGTCAGTTCAATGGCTTGATTCCTTATCTGTGAAATAAGCATACTGCTTTCTTCCTTGCATCTTTTTAAAGCACCCGCTACCACAAAGATAGATAGATATTGTTCTTGACAGCTTTTTCTCCTCCTTTAGAGTTGCCACGTTTCAATAGATGGCACTAAAAATCCTAATGCTGAGCCCTGCTCAGTGACTTCCACTCCAAATATCATCACAAGTCTTGAGTACACTCTCTCCCTTCTGAACACCAAACAAACAGTGCAGCCAATGGGCAGCCTCCTAATGCACCCTCTTAGGCATGTCCTTTAAGGCAAACAATTCCCTCAGCAGTGCTATTTGTTTTTCATTGGCTTTTGCTGTGAAAGCCACTCTGTGAGCAATTTCTCTGGGACAGATTCTCCTGAGGGGAGGTAATCTGTGCGCCTCTGTTGAAGTCAAAGGAGATGCACTAAATTACAGCACTTCGCAATCTAATTTTCTGCGGTTTTCTTGACATCACGCTAGCAAACTCTATCCACAAAAGGTGTTCAACAGAGTAAGCTAAATGAAGTACCAGCAGATCACTGAAACCTTTGCAAACTCCATCCTGCATGTTCTGCGCCTGCGTTGCTTGGGGGAACAGGTTCTGAAGATCAGAGCAGGCAGCAAACCAAGTTCCTTTCTCTTCCCTCCCACTGGAAAGGAACAATTTTCCTGCTAGGCTATTTTTTCCCCCTTATTTTCTGACCCGATTGGATTTTATTCCACTTTGGCAAAACACACACTTCTTGTTTCATTCAAACACAATTGAAACCAGACCATTGCATGGGTCAACACAGTGCCTCGGTTCATTTCCTAAAATAATGCGTCAGGTAACTTAGCTGAAAACACAGAAAAGGATTATTATTATTTTTTTCTTTCTAGATGTGAGCTGAAATGTAATAATAAAACAAGAATTTAATTTTCTTTACTGCAAGTTATAGAGCTTTGAGTGCCTGGCCTAAAGGTGCTGATGTCTGTATGTGATTTTTTGGTCTTAGTCCACAAAAGCTCTCGTTTTATGAATGTATTGCACATACATATGAATTAGCAAGGTATTTTCTGGATGGATTTTGAATAAAAATTGACACAAGAGGAGCCAGGCTCTTGGTGGGCTGTCCCCATCCATGACTGACGATGAAATTTACCAACACATTGACATTGTGGACTAACCTATGAAGGAATAAAAAGAACCACGGGGTCTTAGCTTTACACTGGTGTAAATCCAGACTAAGCGCATTGGACTCAGTATAACTGTGAATTCTTTGCAGACCTCCGTCCAGTGACAGCAGAAACAAACAGCTGAACATGACTGCAGAGCCTGCCCAGGAGCATCTCCAGCCTTGATGTGCTCAGGTCTGCAGCGCTGGGCAAACAGAAGGATTGGCTTTGTGAGAAATGCTGAATAAAGCCCCGAAATGTCAGTGCTGTCAGCAGATCTGAACATTTGTACCCTCACACACAGGCAGATGTTCCACTGACTTCATTTTAAATTTTTTTTACCTTTAAGACCCACACAGAATTTCAAAATTCCATTTCCACACTGCAGTCATCAGAGCACTGTTTTTATTTTCTTTCCTTCTTTCTTTGTTCAGTAACAGAATGCCAGGGAAATCAAGCAAGTTCTGAATATAGCAGAAAAAAATGTTTTTCATTGTTCCCTCTGGTGCAGAAACTTAAAAAAAAATACTCAAAGATGGAATGTTGTGATGAGAGCTGTGAGAGGGAAAGCCAAGCAAGGTGCCTGAGATGAAGCACACACACATCTGCATCTATGAAATAGATTAAAATGAAGCAAGGGAAGTGCGGGCTTGGTTCTGCATCTGTCTGACTTCATGGGCAAAATCTTTAGTTATTTTAGCCATTCCAACCATTTGCATGTATGCATTTCCATGCAGTGTACGTGTAAAGGAACAAAGGGGAACGTCACAAGGTATTCGCTGGATCTTCTTAAGACCCATTAAGCTCATTAGCCAGGTGAGCTGGTTTTGCATTCAGCCAGCAAACTGTTGAGCAATAGCTGCAGGTCCCAGGGCCAGCTGTGCAGGAGAGCAGTTAGCCTGTACCACAGCCAGCAGGCAGATGGACAAGGACAGCAAAAGGCAGCAGCAGCGAGTGATCCTGCACCACTGAGCCCCATGAGCTCAGACAGTGCCTGCTTCAGCCTCCCTCTCCTAGAAGATAAGAGGTATGATGTTAATCGTAATGTGTCTTATGCCATTCATACAGGCTGGCAGTTCTGAGTGACTTTTTGTTGTGTTTTCTGATGTTTCTGTGCTAGGTTGCACGCCATGAGGAGCACTGAGACTTTGCAGACCATAATCTCAAAACAGGATTATAACTGCATACAAAACCTGTGCTCACATCTTGGATTTAACTTTATCACAACTGAGCTCTGAAGTTCAGTAGCTGCGTTCAGAATTGGCTGCAATTAGTCAGGAGTATACCTAATTACTAATTTGTTCATGCAACTGAAGTAGCCTGTGTTACAGCAATGTATGCACACCGCTGGGAGGGGAGCACTAAGTGAGCAGTGCTCAGCCCTGGGGCTGCCCTGTGCAATCTGCCCCATGGCATCCGAGGGAGTGGGTGGGATGAGGAGTGGGCTTAGCACACACAGCTGCAGCCGGGGAGGTGGAGAAGTCAGCTCCTGAACATCTGATTCAGCTTGCACCTATTCCACAATAGAGATGATGTCACCATCCACAGCAAAAAAGACATTGGAACAAACTCAGTCTGAAAATACCGCAGAATTCGGAGTCTCAGACAAATGGTGGAACTTTCAACGCTGTCCAAAGTTTCAAATTCCTATCAGAATGTGTATCTATGCCACATGTATCTTAGCTTTGATTGGTGCACAGCTGAGAGAGCCACGGAGCAGCATGAGGTGCAGATGAGATTCTAAGGGGGAGATGCTGAAATAGAGTGGAATTATTTATACATAGGTATTTATTTACAAAACAGTGTGGAGCAGAGTCTTGCTGTTCTCATACAGTTCTCCTTTGCTAGAGTTCTCCAGACAGGTGTTCCCGTGTGTTGGCATGAACCCTTTTATCTACAGATCCAATTTCTACAAAAGAAACAATGTTCTGATGCAAATCTTTGCTTCCTTTCTTGTTTCCTTTCCTTGTTTACAGCAAGTGGCTCTTCTCAACTTGACATTTTATCTTTGCTGGTGTGACTGGAAGAAGAGGATATCACTGCATTTCTTTTTTTTAACTCTTGTCTGACCAAAGGGATTCCTTAAAATTTGCATCTGGCTTTCTGACTCTTACAGAAGGTTGTAGTTACTGCTAGCTAAGGGGACTTGGTGGCTGCTCTGTGGCTCCCTGAAGGCAGTGGGGATGCTGGGGGCTGCAGCTCCAGCAGCTGCAGGTGGCTCTGGACAGGAAGGGAATGAATTCTGCTCGTAGTCTTTAAGATCACATATTGAATTGAGAAATATATGGTGATGTGAAGCAAAGGGATCCGACCATTCTTGGAATCCTTTTGGCACGTGTCAAAATAAGAAACTATTACAAGGCAGAGGTGCAACGAGACCGTTCCCAGAAGCATCCCATTTGGCAGCACCACGAGGTGACACCGGGCACTGTGCATCTTCCAGGAGGGGTCCGGGCTCTGAGGCTGTGTGCCCCACCTGGGTCGGGTGCAGTGCCACAACGAAGCAGCAAAGCAACACAAGGGTCTGCGACCCGTGGGACTGCTCCAGGTTGAGATGCTGCCTCCCAACCAGGCTGCAACTCTTTACCCCCGCCTCTTTTAGGAAACAAGAGACGTTGCACTGATTTGTTACTTTCCCTTGGCTTTGCAGCTGCCGTAAAAGTTGCCTGGGAAGACGAGCGTGCCTGTCTATAGGGGGCAATTCCGGGAAGAAGGTCTCTCCTAACGGAGCCCAGCTAGGTGAGCGATGGGCAGGTTCGTTGTGACATAATTCTTCGGGGACTGTGGCAGAGAGAGAGAGAGAGAGGCAGTCGGAGCCCGCGGTACCGGACCGGGATCAGGCGGAGGAGCGAGCTCCCGCCCCTCTGCTCTCAGCATCTCCAGCTCAAAGCAGGCACACAGCCGGCAGCGGCAAGCATGGCAACGTCGAGTGGTTTTATTTCTTCGTCACCTGCCTCTCATCAATAATTCACCTGAGGGCTCTCTTTTTTTTTTTTTTTCGTCCTTCCTTTTTTATTTATTTATATATATATATATAAATATATATATATATTTATTTATTTATATATATATATATAAAAATATATATATATATATATATTTTTTTTTTCCGCCACTTACCCCTCTCCTCCTTACTCTCTCTTTTTTTTTTTTTTTTTTTTTTTGATGCGGAGAGAAGGGTGAGCGCCGGAAAGCGTTTATTTTGTCCGGCTGCTTTTGGTGGCGCGTTTTAAAGAGCTCGCGAAAGGAGCGGGGTAAAGAAAGAAAGAAAGAAAGAGGGAGGAAAAAAAAAAAAAGGCACCAAGTGGTGGCGGGCGGGAGGAGGAGGAGGAGGAGGAGAAGGGAAGACGGAGAGGAGGAAAAAAAAGAGAAGAAAAAAAAAAAAAGAGGCAGAGGGAAGAAGGCGGCGGGAAGAAGACTTTCAGAGCGGCGTTGCCCGGAGGTGCGGAGCGGCGGCCGCTGCTGCGGAGGGGAGAGCCGCGGTGGCCGGAGCGGGGCGCGGACCATGGGCTGGCGGCTGCTGCCCGCCGTGCTCCTGGCCCTGGCGCTGGGCGGCCCCGCGGCGCGGGCGCAGAACGACACGGAGCCCATCGTCCTGGAGGGCAAGTGCCTGGTGGTGTGCGATTCCAACCCGACCACCGACGCCAAGGGCTCGTCCTCCTCCTCCTCCCCGCTCGGCATCTCGGTGAGGGCGGCCAACTCGAAGGTCGCCTTCTCGGCCGTCAGGAGCACCAACCACGAGCCGTCCGAGATGAGCAACAAGACGCGCATCATCTACTTCGACCAGGTGAGCGGAGGCCCCGCGGGGCCGCGCTGCGCGCAACAGGTGCCTCCGCAGCACCCCACGGGTCCTCCGCTATTTCCCACGGGAGTTTGGGACGCGGTGGGTGGGGGCACCGCTCCGCACCGCTCTCCCTTTGCCTCCCGTCCCTCCCTTTGCCTCCTGTCCCAGGAGATGGGGCGGCCCGCGGGGGTTCAGTTCAGCACAGCCTTCCAGAGGGGAAAGAGGAACGATTTACAGGGAAAATTCATTCAAATTTTCTCTAAAATCACGGTTTCGTAGCACAGCCCCTCTGTTCTCCATCACTTTAGGGCGCGGATACCAGCACACATTTCATGCGGGAGCTCCTGCCCTAGGGCAGGTAACTGGGGCTGATGCTCGCTTTAATCCCTATCTCCTAACATAATGAACAGTTTACAGCGTCGTGCCAGCTGGAGCCAGGCTGGCTGCACAGCTTTATGCTGTTTGCATCACCTCAACTTTGTGGGCATTCCTCGTGGCTTCCCAGGGCTGTGTATGGCATAAAGGAGCCTGAAAACGTCAATTAAAAATAGAGCATAGCTGAGTGAGAAGAAACAAAAAGTAGACACTAAAGGAGATGCTCATCACATGGTTGGTGCACTTATTTGGTGCATTCCCCTCTGTTCCTTCACTCTGTTTAACCAGTCCCAAATTGTGATGAGTACTTACATGCAGAAAGCAGCAGAGGCTCCGGGACACATGGTGCTCATCCACCAGGCACTCCCAGAGCCCGGTCTGACTGAGCTGTGAATGAACTGTAGTGTTTCTTTATGTTCTTACTTCCATGAAGTGGAATAGACTTGGCCATTGCTTTTTATTCCAAGCTAGTGTGCTGCTCTGAGAGTCAGTGTTTTGATGTCATCTTTGGGGGACGATGAATAAAAGTGCCTTTTCTTAATCCTCTAAACGTGTAGAATAAAGATCGTGTAGTTGTGAGATAGCAGAAAGTAAGACAGATTTCCCCCTCAGCTTATTTATCGTAAGGCTGTACTATAGGTAGAACTTAACATCCATTTTGTGCGTAATATTTTGACAAGAGATGATAAAACAATGAATAAAAAGGCATAGACGTAGATGGGAAATTTATTGGGGTGAATGGTTTCTACAGTGGAAAGTCTGCATGCTTTGCACAGTGCTGGATGCCCATGCTAATTCCCATTTGAACATTTTGTTTGTAGATCCTTGTAAATGTGGGCAACTTCTTCACATTGGAATCTGTCTTTGTATCACCGAGAAAAGGAATTTACAGTTTCAGTTTTCACGTGATTAAAGTCTACCAGAGTCAAACAATCCAGGTACGACCGTGCCATCTTTTCATTGAGTTGTTTATTCACGATAGAATCTAGATGGAACACAGGAGTATTTAACGCACTGTCAAGGAGGAATAGCTTAGTTCACAGCAACCTGTGGTGTACAGCTCCCAGCAGCAGAGTGGGTATATTTAAAGTGAACAGCTGTAAAGAAGCAGGATCCTCACCTGAGATACACTGGATAGTTCTGCTGTGAGAACCCACATGGGTGAGCATGAAGTATGAAACAGAATGAACTGAGTAGAATACGTCTCTGAATTTCACTTGGTTGCCTAAATGCAATTGAAAAAGTGATGTTTTGTTATATGAGACGGTGTGGGGACACATAGCATTTCTGTCTGTTTGGTGACATCTCATCACCTGGCTGCTGGGTCATGGTGTCAGATGGATGCTCGTGAACCCAGTGTGCTGTGGGCTGAGGCGGCTGGTTTGTTCTGCAACAACCAAAACCTTATATCCCTATAGGGAACTTTTAAACTCACTTCACCATTCAACACGTTAAAGATGTCTCATATTCTAAAAAAATAGTGTGATTCTACAGGTTTTGGTTTTTTTTCTTTTTTTTTTCTTTAGCTTAATAGCAGCTAAACTACTTAATTAAATATAAGTGATTCTAATTTCCTGAACATTTCCTTGTTGAGCTAAGAGCAAATTGCTCAAAGCCCATTCCTTAACCTTCACCTCAGTTCGTGCAATGCCTGTGACATGTGTACTGGCTTTCTAGATGTAGGCTAATGTCTTGTTTCCACCTGTGAGACCATTGGATCCACAGAAGTATCTGGTGTTTTTCCCCTGACCTGTCTTGCCATTGAACATGGTTTTCAGTGTGCTAGGGCTGAGACAAAGCTGATTTCTGCAGGGTGCAGCCCTGGCTTTTGGGTTCCTCTTTGTGCAGCCCTGGCTTTTGGGTTCCTCTTTGTGCAGCCCTGGCTTTTGGGTTCCTCTTTGTGCAGCCCTGGTTTTGGGCTGCCAGTACAGATCCTGAGAAAGGTGTGAATGGCAGAGAATGCATAAAGCCATCCCCAGCCCCGTGGCAATTCACCCTCAGCTTATGGCTTCAAGTCTGTTTCATTCAGGTTGAAGATAAGGGTCTGAGATGGAATATTGACATCCTGAATTCCCCTGTAATGAGCTTGTAAGCTATTTAGTGAGCTCTGACTTAGTTCCTTTCAATCCCTTAAATAACAAGTGTTGAAATGGCCTGGAATGACTGGATGTCAGCCCTCTTCATTGGGTTTAAATTATGTGCTGCCAGGAAAGATGTCAGGGCTTCGGTTCTGGAAGTCCAGGGCAGACTTTGGTGTTTCACATGCCAGGTACTCAAACCTGGGAGCTGGGGTGTGTAACAGAGAGCATCACAGCCTGCCATGTCTTTCATCAGTGAGGTTTTTCAGAAGCGATGGGTGGGTTTGGCTGGCTCAATTTTGGCACAGTTCATATGAGAACATCTGAGGCAAAGCTGTGGTGTGCCTCCTGCTGTCACCAAATGAGCTGTGAGGTGCCCTGCAGGGAAACTGGCCCCATACAGAACAAAGAAAGCCAAACCAAGCTAGGAGCAAACTCTTGGTGTCCTTTGTGCCCTGTGTGATAGCATCAGGGAGGACTGAAAGCTCTGCCACAGGGCAAACCAGCTTGAGTGCCAGCCATGTGCAGCCTTAAACACCACTAACTCTTACTCCTATGTAAGTGAAAATGCTGTGCCTCTGAAACATCTGTTAGTGCCATTAAGTATCATTAAACTGAAATTGGTTCCCTGGGGACACCTGATTAAGTGGATTTCCCAGATAAGTGAATCCCAAATCAGGGCCAGATTCTGCTTCCCTGGCTTTTGCTGTGACTCCTGTTAAAACTGGTGGGAGTGTGTGCAAGGCCAGAATACTCCATATGAACAAGCATTTCATAATTCATACCTTTGTGACTGCATTGTAACTGTTTAAAAAGAAGAAAATGAACACTTTGCCTCTGGGGAAATGGAGGTGTGTGGACCTGCCTACGTCCCAGCCCTTGCTGTTGTCATTTACCCAGAATGTGATGTGTTCAGAGCAGGGGTTGTGCTGACTTCAGAAGTGTTCTGTGGAAGAATGGGTTCACTATCAAAACATATAAAGCTGAAGGTCTGTTCTAGACATTAAATTACAGCCATTGATAGGAGGGATGTATATTTTGCTCTCAGTGGAGTGTAATCCCTCACTATACTGCTAAGGTACTTCTGAAATCTCATTAGGTGCCTATAAGGTCTCATGAAAATATCATTTTTATATGTGACTGGATGACTAGTGATGTGGGTGAAGTGGAGCAAAACTGCCCTCACAGATCCATGTCACCATGGAGTGAGCACAGACAGGGCTTCCTGGCCAATAATTAGCAACACATGCAACTAATATCTCGTTATCCTTCAGCTGAGCCTGAGCCATTGCTGTTGGGGGATGGAATTCCACTGATTGCATTCAGCTGCAGATCAAGGCCAGGAAACAAAAGGGCTTGTCCACAACCTACCAGTGGCACTGTAGTTAGCATTTAGTGATTTTTTTTGTTTATGTCTTCCTGTTAATTAGAGCTTTTCAGTGCTTTTTCTCTTGCAGGTTAATTTGATGCTCAATGGGAAGCCAGTCATCTCTGCTTTTGCTGGAGACAAGGACGTCACACGTGAAGCTGCTACTAATGGAGTCCTGCTCTATCTAGACAAGGAGGATAAGGTTTATCTGAAGCTGGAGAAAGGTAATCTGGTCGGTGGATGGCAGTATTCTACGTTTTCTGGCTTTCTGGTCTTTCCCCTGTAAAGTCAATTTTCCTGTGACATTCACCCAGTTGTGGAGTTGTCATTGCCTCTGTCACATGAAGATCATTCTGTCATCGTGGGATTGATGTTTCCTTATTGGTTTTTCATGGGTGAATATGGATTCTCTTTATGGATTTTTGGCCCCATCTGAACTACACAGAAGTTTCACAGAATTTTGTGTGTTTAAATACAGTATATCTGGATTGAGACTAAAGCAGACGATAAATACCTATGCTTAATGTTACAGTCTAAAGCTGCCTGCAAGATTTATTCAGATTTTATTTATTGGACTTATGGATTCATGAGAGAAGTGGATTTTCTTTATGGTGAAAAGATGGGTAACCAGGTCTACGATTTAGCAGAGTCTGAGTTCAGACTTCGATCAAGAGTTAGTGTGTTGCTGCCAAAGAACTGTATATTGATATACTGGTCATATGTGTTTCTATCACTGGGACTTAGCTAATGTGAGTTACTCCATTGTCTTGAGAAAGGTAATTATTTATGTTAAGTGACTGACTTTAATCCTCCTCTGTGTACTGTGTTGGATGATTCACCCATATGTCTATGCTGTCACCAGCCACAATTGCACCTTGCATGCAGAAAGCTGAGTGCATGGCTGGGTTTCAGTGGGATGTGCAAGGTATTCCTCTTCTCCACACTTCCCCAAAATAAGAGCAGTTGATAACCATTAAGGAAAATACTCTTACTGGAATTAGAGATGGCAATTTTCAGAGCAGCTTTGTCCTTCAGGGCATCTCACACTTACTCTTCAATTTTAATTAATGTGATTGATAGCAATTGAAAACTTGAGGGGTTCCTTCCTTAGACACAGCCACTTTATTAGTTGGAAATGCATCCCCTTGTTTGTAATAATGCCTATTCTCCAAACCTTCTGTTGTGTTAAAGGTATCATCTGGCTTTGCCTTAACTCCACAACTGTATATAGTTTTAGATCGTATGTTCAACAAATATGAAATCCAAATAGCTGGTACCTAACTTGGTGCAGTCTCTTTTTGGCTTTTTGTACAGGTCATATGAACATCATAAACTCATTAATTATGTCTCTGTTACGTAATAAAGATTAATATATGTTAGCTGAATTTTTGACCTTTGGCTTTTGGAAGTCACTTCATGCTATTTTTTTAATTGGGTATAATAATTATATGCACAGTATGAACTTTTTGGATTCACAGGAGGTGCCCTGGGAGGCAGGTGAGCTGACCTGGCTCAGTCTGGTAGAATCCTAGAGGTAATCAGAGTGATCTAGAAATAACCTATGCACTTTATTAGAAAGCAATTAAGCAGAAATCCTGACTTTGAGGAGGTTCATGTTGATTCCAAAGGATTTTGGTTGAGACCTATGCTATATGTTTTGCCATCAGTGTTAAACTTTGGTGCAATTAAACTGAGTATCAACTGAAAATGATTTTCACATGAGCTGCTCCCTTCCTCTTGCCCAAAAATATATGCAGAGTTCAATTTGTGCCTTGCATGTCATGAAGGATATGGCTCTGAATTAAAACATTCTGAATGTGAGAGCATCCCCAAATCACGGACCTTCTCCACAGCGCAAACGTTGGTGCAGATTGCTGTTTTAGATGATCTGTTCCCCGTTTCTTCAGTTGTTAGCAAAGTGCTGTTTCCCTATTGCTCTAACTGCTCAAAATGGTTATTTCAGGGATGTGAAGTCTGCTCGTGGCTGGTGGTTGATGCTGCCAATACAGATTTAGAGAATTGTGTCCAAATTCCTAATATATATATTCTTTTACTCCACCATGCAGTGTTTTTTTGGATTTCAGAAGGTGCGATGGATATATTCCTATAGGATAAGTCAGTTGAGGAAAAGGTTGACAGGGGCTGTATAGGTTCTGCACAGTACAGTTTGGGTGGAAGTGGAAGGACCTGGAGAACAGGCAAATGATTTACTGCTCTAAGAAATATATTTTAAAATGTCCATTATGAGGGATTGAAGTGTATCACTGCTACAGAAAATAAGAGTGTGTGTGTATATATGCATAAAAAATATCAGTGATTGCAGCACTTAACATGCATGTTATTATGAATAGTTCGTCTTCCATCAGAGGTGATTTCAGAGGGGAACATCATACATCTGTATTCTGTATGAAACCAGTGCAATCTGAAAGCTCACTTCATTGATACCTATGTAACGTAACTGAGATGCTGTCCCCACACAGATGGAAGAAGAATGGTATTAAAAGTGTTAGTGTACTTCTTGGAATGATAAATGTATCCAACTCCTTCAGTCTGTAAACTTACGATCTCTAAAAGCTGCCTTCAGTGTTCAGCAGCAATGCTCAGCTCTTAATACACAGATTTCCCCTTGGTAAAACACTTCTGAGTCATTAACGGTTATTTAAACTTGAACCAAAGACTGGGAAATCATTCAATTAGGAGATGTGTTTTGATAGAAATGCTCTAAATTTTTCTCCTCTGCCTCTAAAGTGGCAATTCCTGCCTGATTTTGCTGGTGTTGAAGGGAAGAAGCATGGAGCAGTTGCTGGGAGCAGCAGGGTGGGATGCCCACGGTTGCATCTCCCAGTGAACGGTCTCAGAAGGAGCAGCATTGGCTGCTGGAGCTGCCACGCAGAGCTGGAGCTCGTTCCCATTCTCTGGTCCCACATCACTGTTGTGTCAATGGGAGTTTCTTCTAGAAGAGCTGCTTGGAGGAGATCACTTTGTGCAGAAGGAGGCAGGCTGTGGATCTGCTGGCTTTCTTCTCTTTTTCCACATTCCTTTTGCCTCTGTCTTCCTGTGTCTGTCCAGCAACATGAGCTCTGCAGCTGGAACAGAAAAAACGTATGAAAGCTTCTGGTCAAGTGAGGAGCATATTTTCTTATTATATTCTTATTATCTCCTTAAAATGAGATCTCTATTTTCAAATCTTCTATATATTTAATTTATATTTGTTCTGCATTTGATTATGAAACTGAGATGGGGGGGGCCAGCACTGTACCTGGGCTCAGAATGCCCCTGACTGCTGCTTGCCCCATTCATTCTGCTGAGGTGTTTTGTAATGAAGAGCATATTGCTGTATCTTATCTTACGTATTATTTAGATCTCTGTTACTGCATTCATGCTCCTAGAAAAACTAGACAGTTTTTAAGTGCTCTGAAAGCCAACATCAGCGATCAACTCTTATTTATTTATTTATTTAGCTTAGCTTTTTGCTAGCCCCCAGGAGGACAGGTCTGCGGTACATGCAGTACTTCCACAAGCTGATTTTAGGATAGAGAAGATAAATGCAAGAAACAGTGTGTCACAATCACAAGAAGAAAGCTGAGCCATTAATAGGAAATATGAGCTAAGGCAGAGAAGAAGATATATATTTCTCCTCTCTTTATAAGGGTTTGTGAGTTGGTACTATGCTTTACCTTAGCAATTCATTGCAGTTACCCATCATATTCCAAGAGCTCTTTATAATATTAAAACTCTTTGTCTTCGAAAGGCAGCATTAACCAGATGACACAGTGTGTGTAAATGAAGATCCCCAATGACAGAATGCAGTGGTTGGCACATGCCACAACATCGTATTTTTTGTGCTATTGTTGTCTGGATGGAAATGGCTCCTTTGAGGAAAGACATTGTCTTAGATGCTGAGCTGAAGTTACTTATATGTTGTTGTTTGGAAAAGGGGGGAGGAACCTTCCTTAAGCAAGAGCACTAAGGGGAATGTGTGCAAAGACAATCAGTCCCCATTGTGTAAGTGGTGATGAAGGTAATGGAAATGTGCTTTGAATGATCTGGTTAGAGAAAGCTGTGATCTAAGGTGTCTGATGGAAGCAGTCGCTGTTTGAATCTTTGCAGTTTGAGGAATTGTCGAGGCCCTCTGTGCATGGACATGCTCCTAAGCACCTGAGTTTTACTCTGTTTAAACATCTTATTTTCTCTAATCCCCATTTGTTTTGCAAGTGAAGCTCTATTTACAGTGAGCATATTCTCAAACAAAGTCAGCCCTTATTAACGTTGTCTGATAGTAAAGTTAAGGAAGAGGTTTTCTCAGTAAATAGGGTGAATTTCTTAAGTTGAAGACATGTAATTATGCCTTGATTTTTAGTTTGATTTGCTACGGATCTGTGCTCTGCAGGTTTATAGCTAAAAAGGCATAAGATGACCTGATGTGCATGTTTAAAGAAACTGCATTGCTCATTTCTTTAGGAGAAACAGTCTGGTTCATTTCTAGAAAGCAAAACTGTGATCCAAATAATGAAAAGGCCTGAAGAATGATTATGTAAAACATGGGAATATTAAGGTGGTTGGTGTTGTAGATGAGAATTCTACAGTGTCATTGTTCACTTTGTTTTTGTGGCCTGCTTAGTTGGATTTCTGCAGAACGAATAGAGTTTTCTGGAGAAGACCATCTATCTTAGCTGTCTTGAATTCAATACAGGTTGAGTCAGATAGTCTAGGTTTAGTCTATTGCAAGCAGTGACTCACTGGGTGTGATTCAGCTGTCATGTACATTTTGTACGGGGATTATTTAACTGCATGAGTATAGAAAATACTTTTCTTTAGGTCTCTTAGGTGGCTGAGGGCATATAACTTTGATTGAATGCGAATGTGAGAAACTGAGAAAAAGCTGAGTTTAAAATTCTGGCTTGCAAAATGTAATCCAAGTCACCAGCTTGTGAAAGTAAGTTGTATTGAATGTAATGCACATACATTTGGTGGAAAAAGCTGTGAGGTTTTTGTATCTGTCAATATCAGTCTTGGTTATGACATAGAGTTGGGTTGAACGGGCTTTCCAGCAAATGTGCAGAGCAAGATAACATTTGTGAGCATTTCTAAGCTCTGATGATTTGTCAGAGTCACCATTATGTGAGAACTTTGCTGAGTATATACTGTAAGGATTTTAAGATGAGAGACCTGCTCAGCAGAGCTGGTCAAAATGAGTGAGTACCTTCCGCGGAGGAAAAATTAAAGTGGTTCACAATTTTGTTTTCCTTTAGACATCTGCAAACTTGAAAAAGAAGCAAGCAAAAAGACTTTGCAGAAAGGTCCCTGCCTATTGAAAAATGATGTTATTGCATCAGCTTAGAGCCACCCAACTGTTGTTCTGTTTTCCTTTCAGTTTGTCTTCTAGACCTCAGTGTTGGTTATTTGGTGGTAGATAACATCTTTGGAGTAGCAGTACCTGTCCAGATCAGCACAGTGTTCCCCCCACCTGCTGGGGGCACGTGTGTAACTGGAGGATTGTGATGAAGGTTAGAGATTTGCCTGCCTTGCCCCATTATGAATGGCTGTCAATAGAAACGTCCTCATCTCATACATTCCCAGTGGCAATAGAAGTCTACTGTAAATGAATGAGCAACCATTCAGGTGCTGCAGGGCAGGGCTGTGCAACTTCAGGAGGAAGGCAGTGCTGTCTGTGAGCTCTGTAAGCTCAATCTTTTTGCCTATACTCAAAATCCAAATGTAAAGTGTTCAAAGGGCATCATTAGATTTTTTTATTTTTATTTTTATTTTGTCTTCTGGAAGCCTCAGCTAAGGAAGTCAGTTTTCATGCTGCCCCTTAGGATCCCCACAAAGTAATAAGTCAGCATCATTTTCTAGCCGCAGTTGATAACGTTTATTGCTAATTCTTTAAACCCCTCTTTAAGAGAAAACAAGTCTGCAACCTGCACTGCACCCACAGGAATAATCTTTATTTTCCTCAGTTTGGTAATTCAATTGTGACTTGTAAACTTGTGCAGTTGTAGCAAAAAAAAGTATACAGTCAACTCCAATCTGTCTTGAGGAAAGTAAAAAGTGCTTACCACTACCAGTGTAGTAAATCCTGGCTGCTTTATTAAATAAATGTAGAATTTCACTCAGAAGCCATAAGGAAGAAGACTTTTAGAACATTTGAACAATTTAGCATGTTTTAAAGCTGAACAAAGACTGATTTAATTTTAGGATGAGATTTAAACTGATGCCATCCCAAATCCAACTTAAATTAACTTGAGAAGTGTAGGCATTATTTATGTCTTCTGAGCTGTGAAACGCTAACCAGTCTACCGGATAAATTCTTGAGTTACCATAATCTTTTCTGTACCACAAAAGTAAAGACTCAAAGAAAGATCCCTTGACTATTTAGAATTGTAAGTCAGATCTTAAACAGTCCTCTGTACGTAATCATTACATGTGTAAGCAGGCCAAGATCCAGCAGACAGCTAAGCAGATATAGCACTGAAAGCTGAAGCCATCTCCCTGAGTTTAATCCACCTGCTTCCATTCCTAAGGTTATGCACCTCTGTAATCCTTTGTTGCATCACCAGAAGAGACCTTGCAGTGGTAGACACTAGTTTAAAAAGGAATATGTGTAAGAAAGTAACAGAATGTCTCTTGCTGTGCTAGGCTAAGGACAATGCTCAAAGAGGAAATCTCAGGTCTGTCTCACGGTGCAGAAATATTCTCCGTGACCATCAGTGTTTTAAGATGAGGATGCTTGCTCTTTAAATGTTGAATAACGTGTTCAAATGCAATGCAAAATGTCCTGCACCAACAATATTAAGTCTTCTGTTTTGATATGGGCAATTCCCTCCAGACAGTGAAGCATTACAGAGTGAGGTGTTAAGAGAGTTTTAGATTGCAGTCTTGTATTTCGGATTTCTATGGATGAGGATGCTGAATTCAGTGCATGGAATCCTAATTGACCCATGTGGTTTTAGTGAAAGTCATATCTAAACCCGAAATGGAAGCACTTCTACAGAAGGTGTGGGGGGAAAAAATAATATGTATTTCATACTGGGACTTCAGCTTGATTCATTCTAATTCCAGTTCCTGCAGATTTACAACTCGGCAGAGCTCTCGGGTGGTTTGCCTTGAAGTTTGTGGACTTGTCAGCAACTTAAGGCACTGCTATGGATGCCCATTTACACCATCCCATGTGAACCAGCATGTTAAAGCTCTGTTTAGGGTTAAGGTAAACTTATGCTGGTGTATGTGAATGTCAGAGGAATGTCAGGGAAGTTTATCTGCTACTAGAGCACTTTTCTCCTGAGCAACTGCATTCAGCAGCTGAAGTGCACTCAGATTTGTATACTTTGACTTTGCTTTATTCTCCTTTTGTCCATGATAGCCTTTCACCCCCTTTAAATACAAACCATTTGCGAATCCAGAGGCTGATTTAGAAGTCTTAGTCTGTCAGTTGGGCCACTCTGCTTGTCTCTGCTTTCCATTTGGCATGGCTAAAATCTTCTTACTTGCTTTCATGTGTCTGTGGCTGAAGCCTTTCATTTGCTGGGTCTGCAGTTTCTCAGGAAGAGTGAGGTATTTTCTTTTGACTTTGCATTTGAAACCTGCATGGATTCAGACAGTTCCTAACCTGGAGCAGAACTGCATTTTCTTTCCTCAGTCCTAGATTTGAAGGCATTTCAGCATCACATACAAGATCTTTTCTTAATGAGAAGGACTGCAGAGCCTTTCCAGCAGAAGTCCCAGGCTTGAAAACAAGGAGGCAGGGAACTTCACCTGCAACTTCAGCATTTCTGTGTAGGAGGATTGGCACTTTCTGTCATTACATGGTGCTAATAAAGGAAGCTTCTGTCTCATCCTTTCTGGATACTTCAGGCATTCAGTATGTGGCCAGGATTTAGTGAAGCATACATTCAAGGAGCTCAGTTGTTACCTCTTTGTTCTCCAGGCCAAGGTGCAGTAAGAAAATTAGTCCTAATGGTTGACGAAGGCCTTACAGAGCCACTGAGGAGCTCAGCATCCAAGCTGCATCCTGCTGTTTGTTAAGGTTTTCAGAATGCCTTGTGTGTGCTCAGAGAGCACGGTCCCTGTGGAAACCCTGTAGGTTCTCTTTGTATCACGGTGGGGCAAACTGGGCCAGAACTGAGTATGACCATGCAGCTGCCTCAGAACAATTAATTGCTTTATAACGCGGAAGGAAACTTTGTTAATCTAGCTGCATTACAAAAGTGGGCTTTGCTGTGGCTTCTCTGCAAAGTGCAAAACCCTAGCTTGGATTTTACTGTCTTTTTAAATTTCAAGTTAATAGCTTTTCTGACAAATATGAAAGGAGCATATTTATGACCTTATCAGCTCTTACGTACCTCAGCCTGGGGATGTGTCAGCACTTTTAGCCAAGCGTTGGCTTTAGTTGTATTTTTTCCTTATTCCACTTGTAATGAAAAACGTGAAGAATATAATGAAAATATAATCCTGATGTTTAATGATGACATTCTCTTGGTAGAATCTAGTTGATGCCTAGCGAAGATCTGCAGGTCTGTACACTCCACTGGAAGCCCTACTTCTAAGCAATGCGATTCATTATATTTGAACATCCTGGGAGGTTATTGCTTCAGATAAAAGGTTTCAGTACAGCTTCTTTACTGTGATTTCTCAAAGAAAAAACAATGTAAAATGAAACATCTCGGAGCCGGGCTGTTGCTTTTTATAATGAAGTGTGTTACTTTTAAAAAAGATCCTCCTTAAACTGATTTCCTAGAAACCACTTTGCACACAAAATCTTGTTTTATGTCATAATGTAATAATAATTTACTTCATTCTGTGCCTTTTAATATACCACTGTACATTTACATGGGTGATCTTGGCAGCAGTTGAATTGTCTAATATCAGCTACTGTGAGACTGATAAAACCATTACAAGAGAAGAGAAGTGCAGTGCTGGGGTGGAATGGTGCTGGGAGGTTGGAAAGTAGCCCTTTAGTTCATTGCCTTCCGCTTATAAGAGGTGTTGGTGCAAGTGCTGGGGGAGGGGGTCAGGCACAGCAGGGGGATAGGTGGGACAGAGCCTGAGGGCCATGCCTGCGAGAGCTGCCCCATGCTGGGGGTTTGGTTGTGCTCAGGGTTGGGACTGTTGTGTGAGTGATGCTGTATGCATCTTCTGGATAGGAGGAAAAGCCATTCAAATATTACACTTGAATAGGAGTCCTCAGCAAACTGCTGGCTGCGGGGAGATGTGTGCATGAGAAACAAGCAGGGATGTAAGGGGACTTTTCAGCTCAGTGTCACGTTTCCATGATAGAATGTGCAATTCTCTGCTTCTTATACTGTGCATTGTAGTTGTTGTGCCTAGTTACGAGAAATTCAAACTCATTTTTATCACTTGCATTTAAAAATTATTTTTCCAGCAGCTAGGTTTAGTAATGGTGTCCGATGGAATAGCTTTTATTGTATTTAATCAATGATCTCAATTTCCATTTAACTATAAAGATTGCACAGTTCAGCAGCGGATGAAAAAACAGTACTTTAAAGATGAAGTGAGTGCTTGGTTTACTGAGCTCTCTTCTCAGTCGATCACCCTTTGTTTAACAGTTTTGTTGGGCTTAACTCTTGGGGAGTTAATGTCTTTGGATACTTAATGATGAAAGTTTTGTGGTACATCGAAACAAAACTCTTAGCATTTTTCGAGGCCCCGGGATGCATTCTAGGTTATTTTGTTTAATTAACTTCAGTTAGCTAATTAAAAGCTACAATAGGGAATTCCTGGGTTTCTTTTGATTTGCTTCTCCTTGAGTATAAGTATCAGACAGAGGAGACCACGTACCCTGAGTAACTCATTTCCCTACGTAAGAAATTGAAAGGAGTGAAGCATTTAATTGAAATGATTAGTCTGGAATCCAGCTGAAAGATAAAGGTCTATTTCATTCTGGACTGAGACTTCTAAGAAACCTTTAATGGAAAAATGTCAGAATGGACTTTTTAGCACCAAAGAGAATTGCAGGAAGCAGAAAGTGGAGCGTTTGACCATCTGCAGCATGGGATGTTGGAGTTTGATCTTTTTGTCCTTCTTGTGAAGAAAGGCTGACATCTTTTCAGGAGAGCCGCTTTCTGTTGCTGCTCTTCATGGTTTCTGTGTGCTGCTTTAAGCTCAGCTCAGAAATCTGGAAGGTTGGTGAGCCTTGAAATCATTTCTATTTGCCAAATGTCATTAATGCTTTTGCACACCCTTTGCATCTAATAGTGTGAGCTTGCTACAAAGTGTGAAACACAGCACACAAAACACACAAAGATCATTAAACACTACTTCCATTGCTTCCATAGCTTGACACATTTGATATCCTATAATTCAGTAACAGCCAATTGGTGTAGTTTTGAAATCTGAATTATATTAAGAAGATAATTATAAAATGAATATGGTGATATTCCAGTTCTCTGGGTGATGTCCCACTGCTGCTTGAGTGCCACTGAAGCCAAGGAGAAGGAAAGGGCATACAAATGCCTCAAAGGCTTTTTGACAGCTGCAGTGTTCGAATATGAGCAAATCCTTATTTCTTTGTTTGGTGCCACAATTAGTGAAAATCAGTGTCTGCAGCTGCATTTAATATTGTAAATTATTAGGTAATTAACCCTAATGCACCCTGTTCTGAATCTCTAGCTTTCAAACATAGCCGAGAGCATCTTTCAAATGCAACATTACATGTGACTGCATCACTGCTTAATTACGAATAAAACAAGCCTCTAATGAAAAGTAAGGGATTTAGATGGTGCTAATGGAGAGTGGAGGAAGAAGAGGGGGAAGAAGAGAGAGAATAAAATCACCTTTCATCAGAGCTGGAAGATGAAGATCCATATATCACAAGGATGCAAATAAAAGAACATCCAGACAAAGGATCCTTTGCTTGCACGCTGATTCATTTTATTATGTTTATTATCTTTCACAAGGGATTGCATTTGTTCCCCTTCACAAGCAGCAATGTTTTATGTTTAATAAAACAGGGATAATAAATAATTAAACCAGCCTATCTATAAATAAAACTGAGATTTTTGAAATCCTTATTTGTCAAAGCCATTTCTGGGGTTGGGGCAGAGGTTGGCCCTTGCAGTGTCAGGGACTGCAAGCTTGAAGCTGATACTTCCATCATATGCTCCCAGCAGCAGCAATGTGACCGGGGTGGGCAGAGGATCCAGCCTCCCCCCAACACATACACAGTACAAAGGAATGGGGACTGCTTACTTTTCCTGCTGTAAGAGTGCTGATGAGGGGGGAAAAAAAAGAAGAGGACACACATCTAGTAACATATTGCTGGCCATATGGCTGCTTCAAGAGAGCAAATACAGATCATTATCGTACTGCTTGAGAGGGAAGGAGGAAAATAGGAAGGAAGAGGAGGTTGGATGCCACAGATGAGACCTGCCATTAAACTGCTGCATTAAAAACATGCTTTTAGAGTTCTGCTTGTACAAAAAGAAGTGAAAGGGCTTTTTGTCCCTCCATGGGTATGAATAGCACCTGTTGGCATCAGTGCACTGCAGGGAGAGGAATGCAGGCAGGTGTTCAAGAGCCAGACAGCAGGGGGGATGGAGGCACCCATTTTCAGTGGGAATTTCCTCTGTAGCTCCAGGAATATTTGATCCCAAACAAGCACTGTCTTAAGAACACAGGGAAAAAAGAGATGAATGAGTGCTGCCAGTTCCAACAACCAAGCACAGCTGCTGCTGCTTGCAGGACATCTCTTAGGACTTGACAAGAAGCGATTATTTCCCTCTCTGATTTCAGATGTTACTAAACAGGCAAAGCTAGCAAGCACTGCATGAATCTCAGCTTCAGAAACGTCTTGTTACAAAATGGCTATTCCTCCAGGAGCTGAGCTGTGTAGGTCAGGCACAGACACTGGCTCTTTCATCAGAAGGCAAAAAAGGAAAGGAGATTTTTCCTTGTGATTTTGATTCAGAGTCCACTGGAGTTTCACTCTGCATGGGGACCAGTGCCTGACATGCCATCTTTCCCCTCTTGTGCATCTTCCTCAGCACCAAACACAGCACCCCCACCTTCAAGGGGAACAGCACTGCCCACCCATCTATTCCTGACACAACAGGCATCCTGCTGGAAATTTGTGCCAATAACTGATATTTCCTTGGAATTAAATAGACAGATTTTGACATTTGCCAGGCTGTGTCACTCCAGCAGTCATGCTATTTTTCATCTGTAGGATCTGAACCTGCCTCCCATAGACAACAGGTCATTGACTCCCAGCACATCCAAAGAGCACAGATGTTTTTGATTTTTGTTTTTTTTTTTTTTTTATATATAAACTTGGCTGAATATGTCCATACTCATGAATAACAGCTCAACAGAGATATGCAGTTTTTATATAAACACCACAAAACAAATAACACAAGAGGCTCAGTCCTCCATGCACAACAAGGGGCACAATCCCCTTAAGTATGAGTCACACAGAGAGCAGCTAGAGAACTGCCAGGGTAAGCACACACGTTTCTCTGAGAATAACCACTACTTCATGTTTGCTAATAATTATAATTTGATTGTAAACTCAATTTTGATATATTTAAAGTAGGCAATTAGCATTAAAGTAATTTCTATGCAATTATCTGCTATTGAACTTCCTCATTATACAGCAATTGCTACATACATTTTCCTGTTGTTTAAGGATATATTTTTCTGCCCTTTGCAGATTTCACTTGTAATCTGATAATAAAAACCATCTGATCTGAGATCAATGCTGCAAGTTCCCATGAGTTCCTAATACAACACCTATAGACAGAGCAGATCTTAACCTTTCCTTTTCCACGCAAACAGATTGACAAATAATGAACCAAATAAATAATGATATAGGAGTGTGGAAAGGTATTAAAATAAGTGTTGATTTAACGAAAAACCCTATGTAAAATAAACAAATAAATAAATAAATAGAAGTTGGCCTCACCTGAAGCCTTCTCCTCTTCTAACCTGCCAGGGCAGAGGGAAATCCCAGAACAGAGAACAGGGACAGAGCTGAAACAAATGTTTTCACTGCCACCAGCAGCATCAGAGCAACGTGAACCACTTGAGGATGTGACAGATCACTTCTAAAAAGGAAAAGAAAATCCACCTCATAGAGCACACAAAACAACCCACCTGGCAGCCATGCCTGCTGGCCCTCCAAAGCCAGCAGCAGGGAGAGAGCCAGCATCTCATCTTACACAAGCCATTTATTTCTGTATCTCTTGTGGAAGGTACTTGAAAGGATAAAGTTTATTAAAGCCGCAGCCATTATTTTATTGCATTCTTATAACAAAGCAAATGGTTTACTTGATTACTTTACAAAATAATGTGACATCAACAGTGATGTTATATACAGAAGCAAAGGAAATATCTTTCTCCTACAGTCAGTGACAAGCTGCCATAAGTCCATGGGACACACGAACAAGGATCACTCATGAGTGGAAGCTTTCTGAATTGAGCCCTAAATCTTTAGGGTGAAATCATGGCTCCACTGAAGAACCAATCTAAATTCTACTGCCATAAACAAAGCAGCTCCTCACAAAGCAGGCATTGGTGGGCAAGAAGGACACTTCTTTGTTTAAAGTCTGTTTGCTTCATTTATTTATGCAACTCTGTGGAACAGGATAAAGGGAAGCAATCCTTTTTCACGCAAGTATCCCCAAAAGTTCCCAACAATTTTAACTTAAAGATGTACTGGAAAATGTGTTTCCTCAACTTTGATACTGTTGCTTTAGTAGCAACACTGTGTAGCGAGCAGCAATCAAAGCATTCTTCAGTGCAGGTGTTCAGGGATCACTCCAAAATGACCGTGCAGCTGGCAGCTATAAAGCCTCACAGTTGCTGAGGCAAGGAGCTGACTTTGACTTCATGTATGTGTTCTTATACCACCCAATAAACAATCTCAGACAAACTCTTAGGTACATTGCTGAATATCCCAGACATAAACTCTCAAACCAGAGTTCCCCTGAGCTTGGTGATCCAGAGAGAAGTGCTAAAGCGCGATAATGCATGCAACACTGCAGTTCTAGCAATTTACTAGAGCCTTAATTACATAAATACTTACCAGCTGATGGATCTGATGAAGTTGGCCTATATGAAGTCAAGGTGATTTTCTCAAAGTGTCTCCCCCCCCCCCCCCCCCCCCCAAATAAAACTGTGATAGATTTTTCCCACTTTGTGTTTCTAACTCACCGCTTACAGTTCAGCAAAGTTATGGAAAAGCACATCAGCTGTAGCTTCCTCAGTGACAGAGGAAAAAATATCTAGTCAACAAGAAATACAATTTATGCACTTGAAAGCTACTTTTTGCAATTCTAGGTGATTGTGACAAGTCTACTGAAAAATTCATACTCCTGTGACACTGTCCAAATGCTGGCATTTTTCAAGTTACACACTGTATACAAATACTGCAAGGAGCAGCCTTTTCCCAGCACCTTTAGATGGGTTCCTGTGCCTTTACCCATACTGAACAGATACTTAATTGAAGACAAAGCTATTGACTTACCTCAGAGGTATTATTTACAGTATCAAGCTTTAAGAAACTCAATAAATCACCCTGAAATTATTTTCTCCCCTTGGTTTCCACTAGTTAATAGACAGTGCTGAGAATGGGCTCAACAAGATCACACCTGGAACAGGATCAGGAGGTCCCTCAACTTCTACCTTTGAGAAATCAGGAAATATTTCATTCAGCAAAAACAGAATTCTTCCACTTTTCTTCCACTTTTGTACTGACATTAGAAAGTTTTCACACTGACCTGGAATTTAAACTTCTTTGGCTGTGATTCTGTAGGTCTGAGGAAACTGACACCAGATGGGTTTCAGAACTGTGACCAGGAAGATGTGGAATGAGACCACAGGATACAAATTTCTTCTTGCTTCAGCAGAAAAACAGTCTCTTTAGGACTAAAACCAAGGGAGTAAGAACTATACTGACCTTTTTCTCCATTACTCAATTCCCTGCTTTTAAGAAAAGCTCATTTCTGAAGTAATTAAGAACATGATCAATTCCTGCTGCATTCAGAGTGCGTTAAGTGTATATTCATAGCTTTCTGGATGAAAAGGGACATTCCTCCAGGCTAAGAACTGTGATTTACAGCTTTGCTAACTTAGAGGATTTCCCAGTCTCACTGCCAATCCCACCCCAAGCTGGATGATCACCAAATCAGACTTGCATGCCTGCTTTTGCAGGCAGTGGCACACACGCTGCCCAAATGCAGAGATTACATAAATAAAGACAACTACTCACCATCAGAAGACCTCAGATACCCAGGGATCTCCAATGAGATGCTTTCACCTCTACTCCCAGCCCTTAAATGAGGGCTGGGAAGGGGTGGCTCCTGGCTCCAGCCCTTCTGGTCACTCAGATGCATTGCTTACACCTGAGCTCCCCTGGGCTGGCCCTGCCTTCCCACCAGGTGCTCCATCACAGCTTCAGTCTGGGTCTTAGCATTTCTGCTACATGCACACTGACCTTGCATAAATGACTGCCACGTTTTCCTGCTATGAATCACAGTGAATTAAAGCGAATGTTTGGCTCTTCACAATGATTGTGCTGACACAAGAGTTTCAGAACTGTAATACGTGCCCGTTTTTTTTTCCCAGAATGCAGGGAATGGTAAATAAATTCAGAATATCTTTTCAATTAGATGAATACCTGGATATAACTCAGAATCTTATTCTGCAATTCAGCGTCCCTTCTTTTCTGTTATTTGTTTGTTTGTTTGTTTGTTTTTCCCACAAATTTAGTCTCTTTTCTTTTTTTTTTTTTTTTTTTACTTTGATTTTTGTCCTAATTCATTTTATTCTTGTTAATCTCTGACAGCACCACTGAGTACAGTAGCCCCTCAGCCTCACAGAGTGGTTCAGATATTTGTTCACATGTATCTACTCCAGGGGTTGAAGCTGTCCAGGTGAGTGCAGGGTGGCCAACGTGAGCACTGATTCAGTGGGGTTGGGTAGTGCCCCATGGAACATCATTCAGTGCCTTCCACGTTAATGCCATACACTCAGTTCCAGTTCACTCTCTGAAAGTGAAACTCCTTGCAGACATGTGATGAGGAATTGGTATTTTCCTGATAGAAAACACTAATACTGAAACAGCTGGTAGAGGAGGGGGGAAGTACCAAGAAAGACCGTTGAGCTTTTATCTTGCAATCTGTCAATAAGCATGAATTGTTGCCATGGGATGAAAGCAGTTAAAGAAACCAGGAAAAGAAATCAGAATAGCAGACGAGGTGAGGCTTGTGAGAGTAGAGGGGATAAAAGGGGAAGAGAAGAGAGAAAATGTCCCCTCCTCTACCTGACACCTTAGGAACTGACTTATGAGTATGTTTCTTTAGGGAAAAGCAACAGCAAAAACCAATTTACAATTAATTTTCTTCCTAACAAACTTTATAATTGTTCCTAATAGCTATTTATTCTGGCTGTGTTGTGAAGCAGCAGTCACTGCTCCACACATCTGTGGTGGTTACCACCAAGGGCACATGCCTGCACATCCAACAGGAGCTGAGCAGCCCACGCGCTTGTGGGCACCGTAGCTTCTCCAGCACTTTGGTTTCCTCCTGAGGAAGATGTAGGGCTGTGTGGAGCTCAGTTCCCTTTGCACCCTAGCAGGAAGAAGCCACAATGCAGGACAACTGTGAGGAGGCAGCAGGCTGCAATTCAGACACCACCAAGTGCATCCACCTGTAGGTATTAATGAAGGAATGTGACTCAAATGAAGTGTATAAAAAAGAACCCTCCAGATTTCATCTTCCCCAATGCTAGCACAGAATCAGAGCCTGCTATGATCCAGGTGTGAGGAAACCTAATTGAAATAATTACTGCCCGGTTTCTTAAAGGGTGAGAGAATAAGGTAGAGAAATATACCGTGGCCCTGAACATATATTTTATAGAAGCCAAACCAAATTCTAGCTTCAAAGAATTTGGAATGTGCTGTAAATCTGGAATAGGAGGTCTGTGTTCTTCCCTTTGTGAGAAGCAGCCTCTTAAATCCAGTCTGAGTGTGAGAAAATGAGGGAAACATGGGCATGTTGATGAGTGCTAGAACTAATAAATTTTGATTCCTCTGGATTTGTGTTGCCTGATTAAATAACTCTGTCTGAAGTCTACCAAGGATTGCTGTCATCTGCATCTGCCAGTTTCTGCAGGTAGCTACCATCTCCTGAGTTAGCTGTGTTGATATATATTGATCCTCTGCAATATTTTCCAGCAGAGAGAGGCCCCCAGAGCCCAGCACTGCTACAGTCACAGTCCTGAGCAGCCTGGCTTTACCCAGCCTCTCACAGTCCCTATCGGTGGTGATATCCACATGCTAAGGACTGAAGCAATCCACCATCACATTTCTTTCCTCCAGTGCCCCCAGCATCAAACAGTCCCCATTTAACTTCCCAGTTAAGGATGGCTTATGAACTCAGATGCATCTCTTGCTGTGCTGAGAATGTGAAAGCTGTTTACTTCCAGGTCACAGGCGAATTTCTGGAGCTCAGGAATGTATGTATCTGTGAAAAGCTTTTTCAGTATTGAAGTGTTTATAACGCTGCTGTAGATTCTCTGGTGTTTAATAAGCTGTGAACTCCCATCAACACTTTTCACACTGGTAATTCTTTGCCTGAGAAAACTGAAATTGAACAATGGCAGCTTTTGGGGAATGTGGAAGGACAGATGTAGGCATGTAAACCTCCCACCCACTCCCAAAGTGAGGATTTCCCCAAGGAATCAGGCTAAAATAAGAGAAAAAAATCCTCAAGGAAACTGTTTTACATATCTGCAGGAGACTGTAGTGCCTTGAATACAAAATGGATGTCTACCTCAAAGCCAGAAGACTCTCAAGAGATTTAAAGGCATAACATAAGGAATTTGTAGTAGTTATCCAGCTCAGTACAACATTGCAGCATTTTTGGCAGAATGAGCTTTTCTATCTCTGCTTTAAAAACTATCAGAGAGCAGAACAATCCTTTAGCAAATGTCAGCTGCAAAAAGGTATATATTCTGCTTTATATTAAGCTACTCTGTGCTAATCTGCTTCAGACACTGGTTTCAAATTCTTTTGCCAGAATTGTTTTTCGCTGTTGAAAGCAGGATGCTTTGGCACGGCAGGTGCAGTGGTGTCTTTTGCGTACTCAGACACAGTCTGAATCTCTGCCAGCACTTGTAGAAGGCCCTGCTGAGACCATGCTATAGGAAACTGCTTCTGAAGTTAGGAGATTCTCATCCACAGCGTGCCCGGATGGCCAGGGCTCCTCCACCTGACTGCTCAGCACTGGGCACTGTCAGCTGTGCACTCACCTTGAGCTTCCCAAGGATTGATAAAAACTGATGGACTACCTGGCTCATGATTGACTACAGAAGGAAGAATCTTGACAGTACTATCTCACTACTCTGGTTCCCTTTTCTGGTGTGTGTGCATTTTTCCAGGGAAAGGGGTTTCATGCCAGCAGGTACAGTTGGCAGCATGGAGCCTCTTCTCTGCAGCACTGGCAGCAAATCAGTTGAAGATCACTGCCTGCACTGAGCAAGGAGTTGGCTCAGAGAGTCAAGGAGCACACTCTGGGAAGCTGGCATAGCTAAAAACACAAGGGCTCACTCCTTAGTGCTCACAGCTTAATCATTTCATCCTGGAGAACTTGGAGAAGTCTGGCAGGGACAATGATAATGAGGGCTGCATTGCATTCCCTCCCCAAGTGGCCCATTTGCTCTCCATGTAACACTGAACAAAAGATGTGAAGGACAAGACTTTAGCTCTGAGGCTTGACATCTGTGGCTGTTCATATAGATGAGATAGTTTAGCACATTAAAATAATTGCCAGTCCAATAAATCTTACCTGCTGTGAATATGCTAGACTTTACTGGAAGATTCAGAGCAATAACTAGATCTCTTCACAGTGTAATACATGAAACAGCTGTGGTATACAGTTGGCTTTTTATTTTTTTAAAGTGTCAGCCTAGAGCAATAATTTTGGAAATAAATGTAAAAAATCCTTAGCTTCTGTCAGCTGACAGCGGTTCTCACTCTGGTGCCAGGCTTTTCTCAATTGCACCAAAAAGTGATGACTGTGGCACAGACTCACTGATTGCATTTTGCAAAATCAGAGATGATACATCACATCTAAAAAAAGAAAGCCCATCCATTTGCTGGCTGCAGTATTCCCTGAACACTGTTGTTAAAGACTAAATAAAGGCCTCAGGCATAAAACAACCTACCAAGAGCAAATATTGATGGAGCTTTTGAAAAGTAAGTGATGGTACTTTTGGAAAACAAAGCAAAACCAAAAAAAAAACCCTCAACCAACTCCAACAGTTTAGAGTCCAACATTTTCTCTGAGAAAATATTGGTATGAAAAAATAATTGATGCATCTGGCACCAAGGAAAGGAGAAAAATGGAAGCCAAAATGTCCTTCTGAAGTCATTTGAAACAGCTATTTTCCCTGTAAAATTGGAAAGAATTCTGTTTGTTTGGGGAAGGGTTGCTTTGGGTTTTCTTTTGTGGTTGTTTGTTTTCAATCCAACATTAAAATGAGATAAAAATTATGTGTTCTGGCCATCACTATTGGCTGACTTCTTTATGTATCTTATTTATTTTCTGATTCTACATTATTTCTTTTATTGCCAATATAGACACTTTCATTACCGTTGAATACAAACTAAATGAAAATCTGTGGTCTATTGTACATTCCCTTTTCATTGCCTAGGAAACCATGAAAGATTAGCAAGGCAAACTGGTGAAGACACAGAATATCCATCATCTGTATGTCTGCGTGAAAATGTATCCCAGCTATTAATGCTGCTGTGACAGCAAGACGGTGGGTTTTTATATCTAAGGAACAAAGATGTCAGCAAATCCCTCCTCCAACTGCAGAAGTGAATAGTTCAGGGCACATGGCCTGGTCTGCCCCTGCCTTGCCCTGCTGTGTTCACCATGGCATCAGCCCATACATGATCATCTTATCCTAGGATGCTTTTCATCAGCACTGTAGTTCTGTAATATCTGTTTCTGCTTTGCTCTGGTACATGCAGGTCCTGACTGAGTTGCCCAGACAGCGCTGCAATATTGGAATATATTATTGCACCACACAAAACCCAGCATATTTTTTTTCCTCTAGACTTTCTTAAAACCTTCCTCTCTGCTGTAGTCATCATTTCACAGAAATTACAGCCCATCTGCCCCAGCGCATCCTCCCTGGTCTCATTGAACCCTTGCAGCTTCTGCCTGGACCAGCCAGGGCTCTGTCCCAGAGCAGCATTTCCTCTGTGCTGTCTTACACCTGCCTGCACTGTAACATTCCATGGGAGCCATTAAAATCCCATCACTTGCAGTATCTCCTTTTTTTTTTAGTACAGGAATACATTACCACAAATGCCCAAGGCAATGAATCCTGAGGCTTTAAGCAGCATCCGTTGAATGCATGTCTTCAGTCCTTTTTTACAAGCCAAATATTTGATGGAATTATAGTTCTGGCATCATGAAAGGAACTGGTTATGTGTTACTTTTCCTTGTTTCCCAGCCTGGGGCATCTGTCTTTGCAGATGACAGCAGTAACACAAAGGACTCTTATTCTGGTAACCTGAAGTGCTCTGGATCTCAGACACATTACAGATTGCCACTGACACTTTGTTCGTACCCTCGATGAAAAGAACTGCAAACTCATCATTATAAAGAGATATGCAAATCCCTCTTTCGTTTTCAAAGAAACCATTTAATTGTCTATTTTTCATCCTCAGATTTTTCCCAGCAGTTTCATTAGCTGACGTGACAAAATATCAGCTCATTTCATATTTAAATATAGGACCAATTTGAAATAATTTATCTTTACCTTGGGAGCAAATTCATCTGTTATTATTCTGTGAATAATATCCGAAAGAAAGAACTTAAGCCCCTTTCTCCTATTTACATTATACTGTAGAAATGCAGGGAGAGTTGGGAGACAATTTATTTTTCTGTAATATAAAAGGTGCTTTTCTTTTTTTCTTCTTTTATTCATTTTTTTTCAACTGTAGATGTTTAAAAACAAACAGTTCCCTCAAAAACTGGAAGAACCTCATGAAGTCCAAGCATCAACTTTGCTTGGCTGCTCCAGTGGCCCATGCAAACTACTGAAGTGTATCAAACCTTAAATTTTAGGCCTCAATCCCCTACTGAGACTTATAGGTATCTTTCTCCATCCCTGTTTCTCCTTAATAAAAAAGATCTGTGACCTGGAAACTTGGTACCTGAAAGCCTTCTTTTTCTGCCCAGAAATGGTGTTACTCAGTCTCAAACACTGTAATTGTTCTCTTTGTTTTTTTCTGTTGAGCCCTTTATTCCAGCACAGCATTTCCCATTGTCATCCCCACAAGCATGGTTCACAGAGCCCTTAACCCTGGACACATACTGCTGCCAAAAAAGGGTATTTCTAGAAAACTGCTTTGTCAGAGGTACTGTTTTCAAAAATATCTGCACCACGATGTTCTTGACATGACTGACAGCCACTCCTCCCATTGCCAGTTCAGAGCAGAGAAGCACCATTTCATGTGAATGATGGGGAGTACCATTATCCAACTGTTCGACCCAGTTTGGTATTTGATCAGATGTATTCCTGCATTATATTTCTGTTTCTGGAGGAAGGGAGCTTTTTCTTGACTGGCACGCACTGAAACTCATAGCTCATCACTGATAATGTAATCATGGCACTGCATTAATTGATCTCATTAGAGATGACTGCTGCATGTCATGCAGACTGTCCCAGAGCTAAAGCACACAGCAGGATGCTCCTTGATATATTATTTAGTGCAGGAGAATTAACTTCTGACGTTGCAAGTTTTGAATCTGACCAAGATTCAGAAGCTCTTGTTTGGAAGATATTCAACAATACAGCAAAGCTTTGATCTCCTTTCTCATGAATGATGGAAGAACTCTTAGATTTATTGCCTAAAATTTCCACTTTATTAAGCTGTCAGGTTTTGCTCGGTGGCCTACTACACAGCGAAATACTAAATTTGATTTAAAGGTCAGAGGAGATGTGTGGCACCTACAATCTGCCTTTGAATTGTTTTTTTAACACTAAATAGAGTTTACAAGGAGAGAAAATTGGAGCTGGTCAGCATAAGTCATCCCAATCACAGTGTCTTTGGAAAGACAGCTCTGCTTTCAACTGCACTGAAGGAGATCAAGGAAATGGATACACTAATGTGGGGCTCTGGGAACAGAATTCTGTGACTGCAACTGTAACAATTAAGCAAGGGAAAACCATGGGGAAAATGTTTCTGGTTTTGACCACTGCTGTAAGAAACCTTAATTTGAGTGAGTTGTTCTAATCTGAATGTTCTGGCGGTCTAAATAAACTCACAATGATAGGCTCTGACCACTCTCCCAGCAGACCTTATTATTATCATCTCTGCATCTCTACATCTTCTAATTCAGAAGCCAAATAAGGCCCCAAAAGAAATTACTTTCTTTAAAAATAGTTTTACAACTGCTGCAAAATATATTAGCATTTTAATTAAATATATGAAGTATCACAAGGGCCAAGGCATACATTTCTGGAAGAATGAAGGCTAATTAAATTTCCACATTTTATGTAGAGAGCTCTTGACATATACAAACGCCTAATATTCTCATTTACTTCTTAGTACAGTCCTTATCATGAAGATGTCATCAGTCACATAGATAAAAGAAAACAATTACAAACTAACTGTGAAGTCTATATGAGGCATTGGTAGGTAACAAAATTTGGTATTATACTGAGTGGAAATCTGTGTTCCAGAAAAAAAGAGAGGCAATTTCCTTCTGTCTCATTAAAGAAGACCAGAAGTTCACTCCTAATCACTATCTAATTCCCTAAAGGTGTCAGGGTGGTTTCTGATTTTCTTGCTTGAGAATGAAGTAAAGAGTTATTCTTTTCTCGGTTAAGAATCCCCAGAAGGAACAAAGTTCCTCTGGGGAACTTTCCCTCTCTCCAACTGTTTCCCATCTCACTCAGTAGAAATGCCCATAACTTGAGCTTTTGGGCCATTTCTTGTAGATTAAGGGGTCACTATGAATTAAAAATAGAGTCTGAAGGGAGAAAGTGGCCATGGTGTCTGTGTTTCAGATTTTGACTTTTTTCTTTGAGGTTTCACATAAATCCTTCACACTGAAAGTGAACCTGAGCCTTTGATCCAGAAAGGATCCAAGTACAGCTCTAGCTGAGGGCAGCTGAAGAAATCTGACATTTCAGAGATGAAGTCAGATAAAATATATGAATTCCGTAACCCAAAGAGATTTGGGATTAGAAGAACCCGTTTAATAAGGTAGCACAAAAAGGTGGCAAGGTTTTCTTCATGCAAGACTTTCAGCAGTAATCTTAGAAGCATATCCATGGATTTATACCCTCTCATTACTTTGATGTATTGCTGCATTTCTGCCTAAAACTAAAAGCAAATGTTAACTTTGGCCTGAGATGAAATATTGAGATTTCAGCACTCAAATATTTCAATTATTCATACTGAAAGACTGGGAAACTAGCAAGGAGATAACCATTGCTCATACACTGGTAAAGCATGCCAGCTGCTGGGAACATGAGTTCACATTTCAGAATAATCTGATTAACATGAGTATCAAGTCATTAACATACTATTCAGGGTAAAGTTATCAGGCTCTGGTTTAAACTTTGCCTTCACTGAATTAAATGTATGGCTAATTTTCACATCACTCAGTAATATTCTCTTAAATTAAAAAAATCCATATACTTTTGGCTGAAGATTTCAAATCTCTGTATTAAAATGTAATTTTCAGGATGATGATTAGTAAGCAAACTTCCACAGACAGCAATCCAAACTTGTTGAAAGAACTATTTATCTATCTCTATTTATTTATTATTATCGTTAATTGTAAAGATGCTGACTCCTGAAATATCTGAAGAGTGATTTTTCATTTTTTCATGGGAGCCCTTTCATCTAGATATTGCAAACACATTCGTAACTTTTCATAACTCAGCTGCCATACAGGTTATCCAATGTTACAGCACTCACCTATAGAGAAAAATACCTCAGATGAGAACTATACTCATAAAAGCAGCTAAAAAAGTCCCAGGACCTGTGGTGCAGGTGAGGCTGCTCAACCTTCAGCATCGATGGAGAGAGGAGCAGAGCACTGCAGCCCTGGATCCCACATCCACAGCTTTGAGGCATTACACTTCAGGATGAAGCCTGGTGGCAACGTCAGACCCAGAGGGTTCTCAAATGCAAAGCACTAGAGCCAGACAATAGTTGTTTGTAAGACAGCAGTGTGTGCTCTATGCAGAAACTGCAAAGCAGCAGCTGCATGCTTAGTTATACTTATGTCCTATGCATCTTTGTGTGCATTTGAGTGTTTATTTGCTTTTAAAGAATTTCTTAGATAAAGGGAGCTTTCTAAATTATAATTCTGCCTCCTGCTGCACTTTTCCTTATTCAGTTTTGCTGCCAGGATTTTTTTCTATTTATGTTAACAGATTAGGTCATATCATACTATCTGAGTATATTAAAGGTGGTGGCAGCAGAACACAGCCCCATTTCTTGACCTGTTCAGTACTGGTCTCTTCAGTCACCTCTCTTTATGCCCCTCCCCACCACATGCTGTAGTCACTGTGACAAATACAGATCTTAATGATATTTGATGAAGAATAATCAATGAAGTCTAAGTGCTCATCAAGAAAATGCCTCAGCATTTGCATAAGTTAACATCATCGTCGTCCTGTAGGTTAAATTAGGAATTTTGGATGTGGGTGATTTCACTGAAAGGGGGATTCCTGAATAGCTATTCTTCCAGTGCCCTTCCTCACATTGAACACTGAGTTTTCTGAGTGCTGACCTCACACTCGTGTCCAGTAGAACTCAGGAAAGACTTGGTTGGTTACTTGGAATCAAAGCCTTAGATCTTTGCAAATGGGCAAATATGAGGAACAAGAAAGCAAGGAAGCTACAAGAAAACTGTAGTAGGAGCTGGAGATAAAGCAGATGGAGGCCAAAAGCTCTACACTGAAAGGAAGTAATTAACCTGAAAAATGAAGAGTTTAATCTAATGTGAAGTTAAATTAAATTCAAGGAGCAAGTCACAAAAGAAAAGAGAAGGATGACTTTAAGTGTGACACATGGATCATGGCCCAGGTCTCCAGATACATGGCTTTGGTTCATTATTTGGATGACACATGAATGAATTATTTGCCATTGGCTTGATAACAGAATGAGAAGTGATAGGAATTCTTCTGCTTGACAATTAATTAATAAATAGATTTCAAGGAAATAGCTGTACTATGTAAAAATGCTAGCAGCTAATTTTCCTGACATTTTCTTACTTGCTTTTCCTTGCTTACATAGACAGCTCCTTTTGTTTTCTTTCTAGAGGCTGAGAAATAAATTTCCCTTGCTATATAGAAAGAAAAACAATTTTAGCAACACGGTCCCTTGAGAAGCAGAAAAGTTTGGATCCAAGGAAGTAGGCAAGGAGAGGGCTAATTCAGAAGTAGGCTTATTTCTGATTTCCCAGTCCTGCTGGAGATTTTTTCCTTCTTTGTTCCTTTTCTGTCTGATCTCAATAGCTCACAAGCTGCTTGCTGCAGTTTCAATCTTCACACAAAGTAACCACAGAGCATAAACTGTGTTTACATCCATCATTCCAGGAATGCAAACAAAACAGGAGGGGTAGAATTATGAATGAAGACTTGATTAAGGAGTGACAACAAAGATCTGTGATAATAAAGGGGTTGGATAGTGCTTGTTTGGATGCGTGCCAGTTACTCGCAATTAATTTTGCTAGCAAGCAGGCAGGATGCCTGCTGGATGGGACTCAGAGCAGGTCTGTTCTACCCACATTGGTACAAAATGGATGAGCAGAGACAGAGACAGTGTCAGAAGCAGTATGTTTTTTCTATAAGACAGCAGACAAGTGACAGAGCAGGACGGCACAGCCGTGGTGTAATGACTCTTCAGTCTCTCACTGTGACCACAAGTCTATCCTGCAACCTGCTTAAATAAAACCAAATAACCCTAGATCAAACCTCTGGGCAAATAAATAAATAAATCACAATGTATCTACATATCATTCCCATATGCTCTTTAAAAATAGTTTGTTTAATTAAAGGGCTGATTAACCCTGAAGGCTTGTTATACTTCATGTTTTAGCCACTCTTTCTATGTAGGGATCCTTATTCTTTTATCAGTTACTGTTGAAACTTATCCAGATACAGTACACGATCTACAAAGTGCATTTTCAGCCCAAAGCCTGCTGAAATCCAGACTTTAACAAAGTCAGTCATTACAAAGGCAAAAAGCTTTTTTGATGAATTCTCACTGCAGTCACAGTTCAGCGAATCCATATGATTTTATGTCAAAGACTCTTCTGCCACAGAATTCTAAGAATGCAATTATTATTATTATTATTTTAAATCTGTGGTATGAGATGTAGATAAACATAGGACTTTTGGATGGAGATTAGAAATTGCCTTCCCAGTTTATCCAAGCTCAGTGTTACTGCAAACGCAGTACATAGTTATATTATTGAGATGTGTCTCAGAGAGTCAGATAATAGGGTGGTAGTTCATTACAACAATATAAACAATTAATGAGGTTGTATTTAGTCAGTGCCAGGTAATTAAATAGAACGTAAAGAAATGCTAAATATATCTAAATCTCAAAGCTCTGGTATTTTAATACAGAACATGTGAGTGAGAGAGACAGAGAGTCAATATCATTTAATCTTTTATCCTTCTGTCATTCCATTCTCAGCCACTTGAGAAAATCAACTGATTCTAGAGAAATATTTCTACCATTGCTACAAACACTGAAACTTCCCAGAACCTCAGAGAAGCAGCTGACCTGAAGTTTTACTCAATTAAAGCTGTTCGAACTGCAGGTCCACATTCCCACACACAGCCATACAATTATTGCAGTTTTAAAAACGAAGCTTTTCCCTGAGACTCCTTCACATACAAAATCCCCCACGTGGAGGTCCAGGAGACCAGGTGAGCCTCCCCAGAATCTTTGCTCTGTATGGTCTTGCAGAAAATGTGCAGAGAACTGAAGCTATTGATCTTGCACAGTATTCTGACAGATGCAGCCCAAAGGCATCCTTTTCTTGGCACTTCCAGTTCAAAATAGAGCGAGAGAAAATCTGCTCCTGGGAAGGTCTAGTTCTGGATTGACATCAGGCTATTGCTGGGCAGAAATTGGGAATTCAAAATGATTGGCATTCCCCTGCTTCAAACCACTGCATGTTCTCCACCTGTTCCTGAGTCGGTACCTAACAGATGCCACTTCCTTCTCCAAGTCAAATCATACTATTTAATGGAGGTGAACAATGCAATGATCGAGAGATCAACTGCAGCTGTGGAGGAGGTTCAATCCCAACAATTCCTAATTGATTTCAAGGAGGCTTCATCCTGCTCAGAACCTTGCTTAAAAATCTTGCTTCTGGTACTTAGGAATAAAACCACTATTATTCTGGACGTGTTAAAATAAATATATCAGTAATGATTCATCTTTAAAAAACAAAACAAACAAAAAAAACATCTACAGGTTATATATGCAGAAATACACATACACAAGAATATAAATGCTGTATTTTAAAAGCACTGAAAAGCACACCATTTTATCAATAAAAACACTTAAAGTCTCTATCTCTCTCTGTGCTTCTCTTGGGAGCTTTAAACTCAAATGACTCTGATAAAATATGAAAGCTTCCACTGATTTATTGTTAATAGCAAATAAATAAATTTAGGGGAGAAAATCCACTTCGAGGCATTATTGTTGCTGAGGGACCAACAAGGTCTTCAGTTTCCATCTATCTGTAAATAAATGCGTTGAGAATCTCTTTTGCATATTCATGGACACAGTGGGTTTAGTAAGCTCTGGCTCTAAACAGAATTCCTCAGGTCTTTACCCTGCTGTCTAGCTGACAGGAAAATTTCCATCATTAGGAGTTTTGCTGAAAGGTTAAGGTTAAAAGTATTCTTTCTGGAGCAAAGCAAAAAGGGCATTTATGCAAATGATTAAGAAGTAAGAATACCAGCAGTCTCGGGATGATTGGATTAGCAATTCTCTCTGAAGTTCTCATTCCATACCTTGCTAGCCAATACATAGAAACCAGTTCTGTCCTTCTTCAGAGTTACTGTGCCACCTTTCCGCATCAGTACTGCTACTTTGGAGTCTAACCAGGTGCTCAAATACTGGTGCAAGCATTTCTGCTACATGTGGGCTTGGAGGCTGCATGTGGGATAAATCAAGGGAGGTGATGGCTTCAAAACAGGAGACATCCACCCAGGAGTCACCAAATGCCCCCAGAAATCACTCTTCATCGCTAAATTGACATTGTTAAAAAAATCTTCTGCTTTTTGGATGGGTCTTTATGCCTCCTGAATCTCAGAGCTAAAAAATGCTACAGCTCTACAAGGTTATCCTATATTTATTATAATGTTAATAAAAGAGGAACCAGCAAGAGTTAGAACTGCTTTATTTTGGGTATTACCGGCAGTGAATTTGCCTTAGTGACAACAAAAGCAGCACACCATTGTGGACTGTGGTTTTTCTTTCTCTTCTGCTAGTTTATTTATTGCTGTAGCATGCAAAAATAAAAATTATTACAGAACTAGTGCTCAATTCAGGGCTTAAAGTAAATATGCTTTACACTGCTGCTAAAATAAAGATCACAGTGTGGAACCTAGTGGCAGCAAACTGTGACTTATTTCCTGTTTCACATTTCACAAATGTTATGAAGTCTTATTTAACAAAAAATCACTGTTTCACAGCCTAAAGCTTGTTCCTTAAAACCAACCTTTTATGGATAAATCAAGCTCAGTGCAACATTACAATAGAAGTTTACTTCCAGTACCTCCATAATTCTCTGCAGTTGCTGAACAAAAACATGCTATTGCTGCCAGCCAGCTTCGCCAAACTGTAGGAAATCACCTCAGAAAGCATTCCTTACTCCTAGTTCCATGGAGATTTATGAGCGAAGAAGGAAAGGAAAAAACACACTCAGTAATGACATGTTGCAACTGAAGGCTTGTGTACAAAACTGCGATGTCTGTCATAGATTATATTTCACTCTCAGGAGAATTACTGCACAGATCTCTCATGCAGATGGAGTGCTGCACATTTTGCCCTTGCCCATTTAAACAAGATGATCATTTCCCTCGCCTAGACACAGTCTGTGATTTGCTTCACCTGATTTCAGCCCTGGAAAACTACCCCCATACCTAGGCAGGGCAAGCAGCAGGGTCAAGTGGGGGAAGCACAAACCCCTATGGAGCAGTTCCTCACCCCAGTGCAAGTGGAGAGCCCAACTTCCCTCCAGGCTATAAGGAGCCCAAGCACTTAGCTCAGTTCCAGATATGTGGTTCCCCATGCTGCAGGCTGCCCTCACACATTATCCACACCTCTGGGCCTTCCTCCCTTTGGTGGGGCTTTGTGTAACCGGGCTCTAACAAGCCCCTGGCAAAAAGCAATAGCAATTCACTTCATTAAGAACCCCAGGCAAGGATTTATGTTTTCCAGAATCACTTACACAGGAAATGATACAGCAAAATGCTTACAATATGAAAACCTTGGCCAGAAATTGAGATGTGCTCAAAGCCCTCTTACTGTGGCAGGATGGCTGGTGGACGTGGATGAGAAAGCTGGGTACCAGTTCAGATAAATATTAAGTGGAACAATAAACCTAACAGCTGTTTTGAAAAAAATCAGTGTGGCTCAGGTGCGAATCTGCTTTGTTTAACAGTGAAAAACATTTTCCCTCATAAGCTTCATATATTTTTCCTTCCTTGGACTTAGTTCAGCAGGGACTTCTCACTCCATGCTGCTGAAATAAAAGGACTTAATATGTACCTTTAAGCCAGGTCATTAATCTTCCATCATTCACCTCCTGTATTATACCTTGGCTTACAGTTAATGGAACATTTAACTGCCTTAAGAGGAACAATAAATTGAAGTCTATGCTTCCCTTCAAGTTTTTATCCATAACTTCACCTAAATAAAAGAAAAACTGTTGACTGGGAACCATTGTGATGTTTTTTTAATAGCTTTTTTTGTGTGTATGTGTGTGAGAGCATACGTTGAAATTCCATTTCATAATATGCTAGCAAAAAAAGGAGTGTTTGTGCATCCCTCAGCTTCAAACACAGCAGAGCGCAATGCACAGAGGGGTATTTCCCTGATTACCCTGAGAGGCCAGGGAAAAGCATATGTGTGATTTTTATTGCCAGATGTGGGGTTCTGAAAACAAAAGCTTTTCTCCCTTGATCCTAAATAAAGTGCTGTTGAAAGGAGAGCATATCTTCGAGGACAGCCATCCTTAAAGCTACTGCTAAAAATAATGACATCAGAAGTTCCCTTCCCACTGCTCACATTCAAATTCCATTCCTAACAGGGAATGTAGATAATAGGAAATCTTTCCCAACCCAAATCTCACTCCAAGTCTTGAAGTGCGTGTCCTCTGGAGATAAGAACACCAGAGGTAGAAAACAGCCTGCAGTGATTTCCTACAGAATCTCCAGAGCTAATGGCTGTTGCTACAAGTGCAGTGCCTACCTTGCTCCTGCAGGGATGTCCTGGGGTTCCTGCTGTAGCATGGGATGCAGGATGTGTGCACAAATAGCACCACCCAAGAGCTGTTTGGTGATGTGAGATGAGGCAGTAACACAGGGAAGCTAATTCCTCTCTGTTTCCAGCGACACACAGAGAGCCTATTTCACACTGGAACAGCCCCAAAGTCCCCCTCAGGCTGCACCGTTCTGTCACTGACTGCAGAACAAGATCGTAGAGCCATAGAATCATTAAGGTTGGAAAAGACCACCAAGATCATCAAGGCCAACTACCAACCCATCCCCACCATGTCGAATCCATGCCCCTCGGTGCCACATCTGCAAGATCCAGTGGAAGTGTTTCCACAACTTGGCACATGCCCACACTTTGCTCATGTGAATTTTACATTTGTTTTCTGTCTTACCTGCCCTGCTGTTTTGCCACAACTTTGAGAAGAATGAAAAGTAGAAAATCCCAAGAAAACCTTTCCATATGCCACAGGTAAATACTCAGGCAGCTCTGAGGTGGTTCTGCCACATGCCTGGGCGGTGGGGAAATGGCAGTCCACCAGCAGGTTGCTGGGGATGCTGCAGAGATAAGCTGGCATCTGCCTCACTGTGCTACAGCCTTTTGCAGCTCAGTACCTTTCACTGTGTCTTTTTTTTCTGTCCGTGCCCATCAGAAAGATAGGATGTACTCTAATACATACAGGTAACGGTGAAAGAACTGCAGCAGGGTGAAAGGGCTTCATTGCATTGCTGAAAACTAAAATGATGTTTCAATCCTTTCCTCCTTTCTCCAGGAAGCGCAAGTTCTGGAGGCAGGTAAATGCCAAGGGGTAGGATCAGGTTGATAGGTCCATGTGGCACTGTGTTGCTTTTGGATGCCACAAAATCAGGCTGCCATGGGTGGTGAGATTGGCTGTGCAAGCTTTATATGCAAATAATTACTGCTACTTAGATTCTGAAGAGGGAATCTCATGAATTTAGGAGTGGGCCCAATGCATCTGAACCAGATGGTTTTTGAAGAATTGTCCAGGAAATGAAATAGTTGTATCAAGTGTCCTTAAAGAGGATTAAAATAAGGCATGAATCTCAAGTGCCTCTCCATCCTCAGCTTATGCAGCCCATGGGATAGCTCCCCACTCAGTGAATTCATCCTCAGATAAGTCTTTCAAGAAATGATTTAGCATCAAATGCATGGAAGCTGCAGGTTGCAAGTAATGCAGCAGTGAAGGGTCTGACGGACTTGTATACACTGGTGCTCAGAATCAGCATTCCAGCATATAGATGGCACTTCTCAGATGCAGAAAGCACGGTCTGCAGAGCTGCCCTTCCATGCTGAACACTGAGAGCAGTCGTGCAAGCTCTGATAGCATTTTGGTAGGCACAGCCTGTTGTGATGAGCTCTAATCAGTGTTTACTTCATGGACAAAAAGAGCTCTAAAGTCAGTGACAACAGAAATACAATATTTTCCTGTTGATTTCCTTCCTTTTGTGCTCCTTAAGCGGTTTCTTTTCATTTCAGCCCTGAGGGACCCCAGCTACAGTTCACTTCCATAATGACACAGCTAGGGAAGAGCAACTCATTTCAGCCAGATCCTGCTTCTGCTGGCAGCCTCACACACAGCCCTGGCAGCCCCTGCTTGATGGGGACGTTATCATCACGTCAGTACTTACTGCTAAGAAAGAAATGCCTATGGGAGGGTTTGCATCCCAAGCTGCTGATTCTGATCTCCTGTTATTGTTGCTCAGTGATCATAAAGGTAATACGTCTATAAAGAAGCATTTTGTCTTTTTGAAATCCCAACCACATCTCCTGCTCGCTGGGTATGTGCTATGGGACAACCAGATGCTGAATTTGGGAGTGAACATCAGATTCCTGACAGTGAAGCCAAAGCAGAATGCATGTCTCTCCATTTGAGCCCACTGAGATTTTTTTTCTACATGCATAACATAATTATTTTAAAAATAATAAAAGCACTTTGAAAACATCATATTGAGTCATCCCAAGCTGCAGTTTGATCAGTTCCTGCACCAGTAGTAACAGACCACAATCCCAAAAATAAACTGTGACTGAGAGGGGAAAAGGGAAAGGTCCAGAGGCTTTTGCACAAAGGACTGAAACAGTTTTATTTCTCCTGCACAGACTACAGAACAATTTCACTGTCTCAGGTTTATATGCTGTATAGAAAATTCAGTTTCAAGTGACTGGGTTTAGATTTCCAAGTAGCTGTTAAAATAGAGCCCAAATATAATGGAACATTGCTAGCATCTGAGGGCTCTTTGGTGTTCTTCATGAAAGGGAGCTCAGTTCAAAAAGGAATGAGTACCTACAACCTAAAATATCTTGGTACATTTGACAACCTCATTGAAAACCTCAGCGGAGAGACTGGTTCTTGATTTTGCAGGTGACAACTAAGGCAGAAAATGTGAGGCTGGGAGAATGTTTCTTCTACTGATGTTCACAACTTCGTTTGAAGAAGTCTTCGCCCAACAGTTTTGCTCATAGCTCATACCTCATACCAGCAAAGCATCTGGGCATGTGCTGGGCTTTAATGACATGAATTTTCCCTGTGAATTCTTTGGCATTTCCTCTGCTCTGAAAATCTTGGAAAATTCAGAGCTTGGATTCGCACAGAACACGGCACAGCTAAGAAAGTAAAAATATGATGGTTTCTCATTCGTTTCTGTACCAGTCACATTTTCTACTGCCTTATACAAGTGCTCATTATCACAGCCTCATCCACTTTGTCTGCACTGAGATAAACACAGCAAATATTTCCATATACAATGAAGAAGGTCAATAAAGCACTGCCCTCTATGTTCTTCCTAGAGAAACATGGGATGCTGCTGAAACCGTTGCCCCTGTTTGGTTGATGCATGCAAAGATTTGGCCACACATGTCAGAAACAGCATGTGGATATGAGAAATTAATCAAGAGCAAGCAGCTGGAAGGCACTATGCATGCAGGGCTCATGTGGTCCCAGCTTTCACATTCTCACAGCATAAATGGAGAGGTCTCATTAAAAGTACCCATCGCTGTATACAGAATCAGTTTTTTAAATCAACCACCTCCTGTTCTTTTTTCTCCCCCTCAGTGTTATGGTCTGTGATGCACTTCCAAAAAACCTGAATTCTCTAGCAGGAAAAGCACAAAATCAGATTTCAAAGTAAATACCTGATTCTCACCTTCATCTGTATTTTATTTTGCCATTTTCATTTCTAGCTGCTTTTCCCCTCTCCCTCGAGAAATTTTGCTTGGAAACAGACCTGAAACCTCACAGCCTTTATTCTCTTTTCCCTGGCTGTCCTAATCCTCACAATAAATAACTTTGAATTCTTTGTCGTTACTGAACTGCTTTTCTATTCATCTGTGTACCATCCTGGTGGCTGAGAAATAGACTGCAACACTGACACTGAACACGAGTAGTATAGAGGTAGTAACACGGCCAAATGCTGTGCTGCTATCAGCTGTACATCCACTTTTGGCTGACTCTTACCTATTCAGAGCAGGGAGAACCAAGGGATAAATTACAGGCTTCTTTGGATGTAGACAAATGTGTCATATAAAATTACCCCGTTATTTACAGAAATTGCCTTCCAGTCTTAAAAGAGATATGTGCTCATTATACCTCTTTCTTAATCAGATATTATTTGAACCATCATCTCCGTGATTCATATTATTTACCCTTATAATTTTTCCAGCTACCTCTCTTAGGAGTATCTCCAGAGACAACTAATTATGCTTGCAAAGATGACAGAGAGAAAACTGTTGCTAACAAATCTAAAGTCCCAGTTCTTAGTTTCTCTTTCCTTTCCTGCACTGTTGGTTTGTTCCAAACTACTACATTTTAACTCCTTTATCTTCCCATCCCACCTCTCCAGTATTTTTCTAAAGGAATGACAGTAACAACAGAAGTTCAGGTCACTACTTTCTTTTTGGCTAAACAGAGGGAAAGGAAGATGACAGCTCTACATTTATCTGATGAAGAAATCTTTGCATTCCTTTCCCAGTTTCCCCATGGAATTGAGTTACGTGTCACAGAGAGGTGATGGAGACCAAATTAGACAAAGTGCTAAGTTGTCACCTGTGGGAAAGCAGGATTTGATTTTTCATTAGATTTTTACAGGATGAAAGCCTTTATCAGTGTTTAAAAGAGAATCATTGTCACCATAACAAAAACTTATCATAATTCTACATTTATGAGATTCCTGAGAAATAATACATCAGTGGAAAACAGAATATGACATACTACGCAGGGTGAAATCCATGTTGCTTGAACCACCAGGCTTTCAGCTTCAGGAAGGCTGCATTTCTTAACTTAGGCAATGGAAGCTGATTTGAGAGTGGCTTTGTTAGACAAAAATCCTGTGCTATGGAGACAGCAGAGCTCAAATGAACCAGGAGAAAGCCAGCAGAGAAATCAGACTCAGAAACCTTGGCTCTCTGAAGAGTCCAGAGGCCAAAATGGTACATTTTTCAGACACCTCCTGCCAGCAAGGGTTTCTCACACATTCCTTACATAGATCTCAAATGCTGAGATTTTTGAGCTCTATTTAGCAGTACTGCACAACAATCATTCAAAAATGCATTCACGTTCTTCCTTTCCTAATCAATAGCTAAAGTAATCAGCAGTAAAAGTCAAATAGGAAATTCTGAGAGCTAAGAAGACAAAATTGCCCCAGAATGGCCCTCTCAAAAGACTCTAAGAGAATGATTTCATTACGAGTTATTTCCCCAGGTCTCGGCTTCTCTTTTTTCTCTGATGATTGATGCGGCAAATTTTATTTTCACGTTTAACAGATTTTAATCTGTAAAACATTTCTGTATCAAAATGAATCTGGAGATGCTTTTTATCAGGTTTACCTCCCAATAAATCACAGAACTCTCCCAAGCTGGTATGACCAGTAGTTCCAAGTTTAGCAGCAGATTCTCAGCATTAGAAAAGCTGTACCCTTGTGGCAACTCCACAGTGCAGCAATGTGACTTTGTCCATAACCTTGAAGAAGCTGCAGTCCAGGTGACTACTGCCACATTTTCTTTCCTGTATTAAGTCTATAGATCTACAAGTGAGAATAATTAATCACAAAGTTTGGGTTTGGGGCCAAATGCACCACCTAGAATAAGTCAATATATCTCCTTTGGCATACACAGCTCTCTATTGCATCTCGCCTGCCAAAGATCTTGCCCTTAATAGATAAAAATTTGTAAAGAAATAGGGCATTTGCAGAGGCAATCCATAGATTTATTACAACAGCACTAAAAAAAAAAAGGAAGAAAAACAGTTTCAGCTCCTGACAAGAAAATAAAATAAATCTCAACTATGCTGAAATCACCATTCAGCAAAGGTTCTTATGTCCTAAGCAAAACTGAAGGTGAGAAGTATTTGGCCCCACCCCAAGAATTTTTGCTATTCTGATCTGAAGACTTCCAGAGTAGAAGTTAGAGTTTTCCACTAAAAGCAGTTATTTCCTCTTAAATAAATAAATAATAAAGAAAACAAAATCAACTCAACAAGAAATGTTACCAGGAAACTGAGTTGTCCACTCAACAAATGCAGGGATCAGCAAAAATGGAAATGCTGACCACAGGTGCTTCTCTTTCCAGAGAGCAATGGAACTGAAGAAACAGGGAAAAGCCCAGAGAGAGTTTATCTAAGTGAGTGTGAGCTCTTCCATCCTTATCTATGTACGGAACCACTCAGAAGAGATAACCATGCAGAGCCCTCTGGCTTTGGGAAACCAGCTGTCACCTAGGCTCTTTATTATCACATGCAGGCTGCACGTCTGCTTGTCACCTCCTGGAGCCTCACTGCAGGGCCCTCTGTGCACAGAGCTTCTCAGAAAACCCCGGCACCAAAATCATCAGGGTCACTGCATGCGCTATGTCTGAGCATTTCTACCCAAAAGGAAATCTTGCACAAGTAGCTATGAGAGATCTCAGCACACACAGACATATGCTTGGATAGGACCCTAATGAAAGCTGCAATTAAATATAGAGAACTGTGAGAACAGGGAGGATTTTGCACACAGCTCCAGCATCCATAAGTTTGGGAACTCACACAACGTCCTGTGCTTCAAGTGGCAGCTGTTGTTACTCCATTACCCGTCTGGCAAACACAACCAACTTCTATCTGTCATTGCAAAGCTATACTTTGAAAGCCCCAAGTGTATAACTCATGTGATCTGACCTTTAGCAGCACACACACACCTAGTGGGATAATGCCCGAGTTCACCTGCTGAAGCTGCATTGCTCATCTCCCAAAAAGAAAGGGAAAAACCTGCCTTCATAAAACTGGCAACGTAACTGAACGGGGGAGAAATGGTGTTTTAAATCAGATGTGCTACAGTTTTCATGGTTAATGCAAGTCCTTAAGCTTGATTTAGGTAACACACACCTGCACTCTGTGCCAGGCTTTGCTCTGAGATGGAAAGGGCACCGTTTCATTGAGGGTTTATAGCTTTAAATGCAAACGATTAAAATGTATTTGGTGTTTGGAAACAAACACGCTTGTTTTCTTTATTGACTTTTAAAACCTGCCAGGCTGCAACAACTGAACCTGTCAATGGTTTTACGTGATGATTATAGACAGGAATATAGTGATCTCATTGTGAAAATATACAGGAAATGCTCTTGTTCTGGTAACTCAATTTTAAGATCAATATCATTCAATTATTTAGCATTTCAATCTTTCTGATGGTGCAGAAAGCACTGTTGTGTGTAACAGAGAAGAGAAGCTCTAGGTTTATTTACTGGGGCTCTCAGCTGCTCCCATGGGGCATTGCTGAGAGGTGGCACAGGGACACAGGGGACCGTGACCCTAAGGGCTCACCATAGCATGGTGACAGCAAGGGGTGGCACTGCCAGAGCTGCAGGGCTATGCTTGAGTGCTGTTCCATGATCTTTGGCTGCAGATCAGCAAATCTGCTGAGAAATCAGAGAGGAGAATGGGAAAAATGACTGGCAGAGGTCACCCATGAGTAGCTGAGTTTGGAGAGTGTTTCTGGAGGCTTTTCTGGGAAGCAGTGGCATCTGAACCTTCTTCCCAACACTTACACCAGAATGGAAATTCAAACACAAAGGTGTCCACAAGGGGATTTTCATGTACACTTTCTGCCCAGAGATTTTCTGCAAGACATCATCCCTTCTGACCAACCATTTAAGAGCACTGCGCAAGAAAACACACACTGCCACTATAACACAGCATAGCAGTAGTCAGTAATATTTCATTATTTGACATATTTTTGGTTTGCTATTTGGCATCAATTAATTAGAATGCATATCTTGGAACTTTGGGACTGGGACTTGTTAAAAATTACCAGGAAGCCAACAGTATAATGAGCAGGAATGCATCGTACCATATGAGAGATGCAAGCTGAGCATTTCTCAAGATTTGTGCTAGGATTATTTCCTATGCATTACCTATATCTTGTATTGGAGCAGCCCAGATCACTTAGAGGATCTGAAGCCAGGTTGGTACCCCACTTAAGTGCTGTAAGAGGTCATGCTTTTTGCTTTCATGATGCACATACTATTGAAAAGACACTCTGCTTTAAATACTACTAGAAAAGAACACGAGACACTGGGATTTGTGAATATAAGATTCATGGGAGAACACTGGAGCCATCCATAGTGTGTGCCCTGTTCACCTGGCTGGCTTCCGACACAGCAAACCCTGTTGGCTCAGCATACATTTCTCTCCTTTGGAGCATGGTGATGCCTCTTTCCTGTGCTCCTATAGAAATAATCCTCCCATTTGTAGGCATAATTTAGCATCTGTTCAGATAAATGTAAAAAAAAAATTGCTATGGCATTAAGAAGAGTCAGGAACTTCACCTGCAGTGGATTTTCTCCTGGTACGTTCCTTTTTCTGCAGCATTTAAGCTGCATTGGCACAATATGGGATTTTTTTTTCTTTCCTAAGATCACTGTAAATGGATTTTGAATGTAATGTAAATTGGAAGGTTTTCTGTAAGTAATCAGACTCTGGAGTAGTCTAATTCACTCTGGGAATCCATTCCACTGCAAAACCTTCATTACTGAAAGTACCTTCAATATTATGACTGTTTCTCCATAGATTTTGGATGATGGAACACTTGAAATCTTGTGGCTAGGATCTAAGATGGGCTTCTCCCTCTCCCTTGGTTAACAGCAGCTACAAATTGTACAATTCACATCTCTGAAGTGAGTAAATATGATTGTGCTGAACAATAAATTGCAGTTAGGAATCAATACCTTACATCCAGGAGTGTTTGTGGAGAGTGCTTCCATCCCCTCAGAAATGATACCACGTGGCTGAATTTCCTTGTTTTTTTTTCCTGCCCTGTTCTCAGATTTACCACTGTTTACCTGCAGTTCATTGTACGCAAGGGTTTTGCCAGAATTTGCTACGGAAAATTATCAGGACATTCTTTACTGATGTTGTACTGAAGTGCTCTCAGGGAAGTCCCAGGGCACACCAATTCAGGAAGCTTACAGATGTCAGTAATTTCTGCATAGAGACCACCAATCTCCCTCCTGTTTTACCACCGTGCCCACACCACTAACAGATCAGTTAAGCTGGGGAAAAAATTGGTCTTTACTTTTCTGAGAAGTAATTCACACAGACTTAATAAAGAAGGAAATAATTCTCTAGTTAAAACTCTTCCCATGCCACTGCTTTATTCTATGAATCAGCTATTAGAAGGATATTTGCAACTTTTTTTTTTTCATAAAAAGAACATGTGCAGACCGTAGTTGAAATCAGCATGAGATAATAAATATACACTGCACAGAGCTATGCAATGAAAGCAAGAAGAGCTTTGTCATACCACTTGATCTTGGGAAACGTGAGCATCTTTCCTATCTGTAATTTTTCATATGAGTACTGAGCACTTCATATTAATTGAGATATTGTTAGAGAAACAATATCGTTGAGCAGTAGAAGAGAAAAAGGAAATACATCAAAATAGATGCAGTTATGAATCCTATCCCATTGAAAGCATAAATTCTGCCATTTGTTTCAGTAAAACCAGGAGCTCTGGTGCTAGTTCTAAGTGCAACACAGCCCCAGTGACCCTGGTTGAGCTGAACCCCTGGCCTTGGTGATGGGAAAGGAAACCTGCTTTGACAGACCAAAAAGACTTTCACAAAAGATTTTGACAGATAATGATAGATGGGAAAGAGGTGATGGAAGTGGAGCTCTGTGGCCAAGTGTACACCTCAAGTACAATTTTTTGAATAAAGAATAAAATGTTGTGATAGTTGCTTAGTATAAATTCTGTCTGCACAGAAGATCCCCCAGAAACTTCTACTTTAGGTCATTTAAAGCTGAAGCAATTGTCAAGCTAAATGAATTACTGGCTCCAAGATGAGATAATGTACTCTTTGCCATTGCCACTCCATAGAATTACTCTTTATTCTTCAAAGCTCAGTTCGTACTCTATGGCTGCACGGATACTACATTTAGCTTTTACCTCTGCTACATCCAATTACTAATTTAAAATCTGAACACTTCCCTGCTGTTATCATATACTTCTGTCATAAATTTTTCACCAGAAAACAGTTTTCAGCTGCATCTCAAGTTCCAGTAATCCAAATGAAGTAAGAACAAGGTTAAATCTCAGTCCTGCTTCTTTAATTCGAAGTTTTATAGCTGTAACACCGATTAATTAACAGAACTGGCTGCTTCTTCAGGTTAGTAATTAATTACCCTCTGCATAGGCACACAGGACAACACTACCGCTCCTTCAAACTGTTTCTTGCATGTATGCACAGCCCTGCCAGTGCCTGCAGAGGGGGCTGTGCAGATGATGTCTTCCACATTAAGAAGGAGGAGCACTATGGAGAGCTCTTCCCAACAACCTTTCTTTCACAGTTCTGTGACAATCCCCAGCAGTTTTATTCCAGCTTGCTCCTCCCCACCTCCCCCTTCCACTAGGTTTTGCAAGACTTCCAAAAAATACCAATTTCAATAATTCACTAAATATTATTAACTATCTTAAACCATTTCTAGCACTTCAGGATTGTGAGCTGCACTACATTTTTTGTACAGCCTCTGAGGCTGACACAAATCGAAGGATTCATTAGACAGCAGAATACAGTGAGAAACTGAGACTGTGTTAGAAAATAATACTATTTTTTTTCCTGCAACAATGGCTGCAAACCAAACAGAGAACTTCACCTGTGAAATGAAGTGCAGCTCAGAGCATGCTGAAATGGCTGCAGCTTGCTCCAGGGTGACCTTCACTATTCCCCTACAGAACTGCTCAGTAGATAAGGGGGCTTAACTTTCCTTCCCCCCTTTCCAAAGCTTTCTTTCAGAAGCAGAGTTTAATCACACCAAGAAGCTATAGAAATTTAAATGGAAATGAAAACTACCGTTGGATTTAATGCTGTTTGTCACTCCCTCTTATCGTGTGCAATATCAGGAGGAGTGTGATTGCATTTCTGTCCTGCAGCCAGGCTGCTGCTGGTGGATGATGGCAGTAGAGTGAGGCCATGAGGCCGCTGCTTCTGAGCAGAGGCAGAATGACAAGTCTTGTGGCAAAGATAACTGATAACATTTTATTATTTTAATGTAGTTTATAATAGAAACTGAAATCAGAATTCTATAAAGAAAGCCCAGAAAATACGGCAGCTTCGTACAGAATACTCCCTGGACCACGTTGTTATTACTCCTTCCCTTGGAGATTTGTAATTCCTACCCCAAAAATCCAAGTTTTCTCCTGGTCATGAAAAATTCAGCCTGTCTGCCTGCAGTGGTGACAGAATTTGGCCCATGGTGTTTTGTCATTTGGATACACTGAATTTGCTTCTTGTCTCAGTAACACAGAGAGTTCCCTTGTAGCAGCACAGAAGAACACGGGTATTTTGTAGGCATGAAAGTTATCATTCCTACAGTTCTCTCAGTTTATTTCACAACTGCTAAGCTTTCAGTGAAGTACAATTGCATCCTATCACTTCTTCCTTAATCTGCCTTCCTATCTGACAGCACTACGCTGCAAGTAACCATGTAAAAACTTGCAGTACAGAATGGAGAACTTGTCATCTGCAAAATCTGCTGTTTCCCAGCCTCTGGAAGGGAGGGATAATACAAAGCTGTGTATGATTATCTAAATTGACATTAGCGTAGAACACATTGTTCAGTGCAGACTGCCCTCTCCTCCCCCCCAGAATTGTTGGAATATGTATGAAGTATTCCAAGTAATTGCTTGATTGTCATGCTAATATGAAAGAAGAGGGGTTACATTTCTCTCTTTCCCCCTCTTTTTGTGTGCACTTACATGAATTTCAAGACCTTCTCTGAAAGCATTTCCAGTTTCTCGTCATCTTTCATTTACTGATATTCAGAAACATAAGAAAGAAGGAAAGGGAGAAAGAGAAAGATATGTTTAAGCTTAAAAAAGTCCACTTTAGCTCAACAACGCAATACCAATTGGTGTCAGATAGAAGGCTGGATTTTCATTTACTTTGTTAATCATAAACACAAAGCAGAGAGAATACCTTTTTTAATTATTTAATCACAAAGTGTGATTTTACTAATGCAGATCATAAAAAACACATTCACTGAGGTGAATTAAAACCTTTTCACTCTCTGCAGTAAAATCACCAGAGCAAAATGTAAAATAAGTCAGTAACAAACATACTAATACTGACATGTCATCACAGATGATCATGAACTGAAGGGTCTGGATTTGTACTGCACTGTTCAGGCAGGCACCAGCAGCAGGTGTTGGATACTGACTGGCATCCCTGTCACCCTAACATCGGATGGTGTTGCCAGCATCATGAATCCATGCATGCCTGCCAGAAGATCAAGGAGTTCCTAAAACAGGGGATTCCAGCCTGAGACACTCACACAAATTCACATTTCCCCACCTACCAGCAATGAATCTAAGTGGGGAAAACCAGGGGCTAGCAGTGAAACCAAACCAAACCCCAAACCAGGTCATTAGCCTGGAAAACACAGCCTCACTGTGTGGAAATGTCGTTTGAAGAGACAGGGTGACATGAAAATAGCTGTGTCCTCACAGAATGAGAGCCTCCTTACCCAGAGAAGGCACTGCTTCCAGCTCTGAGACCTGAACTCAGAGCCTCAAACTTTGAAGAAAAGTATTGGAATTTTAGGTCAACACTCTGAGGATAGGAACCAACAAAAGGCTCATCAGCTATAAGCACTGTCCCTACCTCCCTACGACAAAAGCAGTTACATTACTGAAGATGAAGATACAACTTGAACAAAAGGGAACACGTGGATTTTTATTGTACCAATAAAGAGCTCCATCCAATAACTTCTAGATATTACTTCAATATCTGAATTTAGAGCATATTTTGCAGGACAGACTAAGGTGCCATCACAGTGAAGCCTCAGCTCTTCATGGCTCACAGTAAAGCTTTCTCTTAATTACATTGTAGTAGACCAAGAATTGCTTTAACAACAATATTACTCCTGTATTTATATAATACCTACAAAAACTTTTCCTAACTGGGTGATTTGCTCTTGCTTTGTTTTCTTCAGTCAGGTTTTCTGCTGGGACTTCTTTGAGATCTGAATCAAAGCTACAGTTTAATTTTATTTCCCTTTGGGCAGTATAACTTATCACAAGTAAACTTGCAGCAGGGAAATAAACATCTCCTCACCTTAAGTGCTCATTTATTGTTCTCACTCTATCACTCCAGATTAAAACATAGAGCTTGCCTCCCAGGCTAAAATTAGCTTTTCATTTTAAGAGACTGGCATTCAGGTCTGAAAAATAACAAGCTATTTATTTCAACATTTACAGTGTCCATTCAGAAGGGGCTTATGTTATGGCCAATTACTAGTTAATTGTGATCTGTAATTCAAACATTTGTCTGCTATTTGGACCTGCAGAAATTGGCTTGCATGCTCCCCTCCTTACAAGGCTCTGCAGCTCACACTGGGCAATGAGTCACAGCACAGGCAGAGATGATGCACAACAAGAGCTGCCAGAAGTTGATATGAGCTAATCTTGGGAAGGGAGGGACAGAAAGGCAGTGTACAATTTGGTTAGCCCACATCTCTTTGAAAAAGTGAGCTGACACTTGCTTTGAGTTTGTGTTCTGGAGCTGTGCATGTCTCCTCTACAGAATCCAAGCTCAAAACAATATGCACTGAGTCCTGCTCTCTGCTTAATGGATCCCAGCTCCTCAAGCACTTTTCTCATTGATGCTTGCAGAACGTGCACAGTCCCCAGTGGGACAAAGCCTACAGGGCCCACTCACTCAGCCTCACATCTTATCCTGAGACTTTACTGCTTTCCCTTTAACGGTACAATTCCTCTGGATTATTGTCATCGCTTTGTGCCAAAAGGCAAGGGGAATAACAGCTTGGTTTTAATGGCTCTTCCAGCAGCCTGTAGTTCTGAAGACAATTCTGATAAAAGAAGCTGGTAACAGGATTGAATTCTCAGGGTAAACACTCTACCAAATGGAAGAACACATGATTAATGAGAGATTGAAGTATATCTAAAGCTGCCCTGCTCATCTTCTGGCTTCTGTTCTTCTCTCTTCTCACATTTATTAGTTTCAGAGTTGTTTTATGTGGAACGAGAACTCCCAGAATTGTGCCCTCAGTCCCAGGCTTGCAATACTTTCAGCAAAAAAGAAACAACAACAACAAAAAAAAAACTGCTGCTAATCTGCATAGTCGTCACTACTAAAACTTTTTGAGGGTCTTTTAATAAAGGCTGTTCCAAATGACTCATAGCAGAGTCATAAGGCATCATAACAGTTACAAAACTAACATCATCTGGCAAAGCAGACACTGAGAGATCACCATTTTAATTACATGTTTTAGGAGACGTCACTAGGAATCATGTTTGTCATGAAGCTTTGTGCCTAAAGGAAAGGATTATTCAGTGATGATGGCTTTACCCTTAAAGGCTGAAGAGGTTTATTGAGAAGTGCTGTGACAACCACCAAATTACAGCCACAGAAGCGCTTCTGTGAAATATCCAAAAAGAGGGGATTTTCTGATCAGTGGGATCTAATCTTTATTTTATTAGCACTGCACCAGTGGTGCTTATGAAATTACTTGAAGTTTCTTGTCTATATCATACGTAAACTGCAGGACCATCAATATTTTGCTATATATCAGTATTCCACTGGGCTTTCTTGCCCTCCAATCCCACTTTTGGTAGGAAAACAAGTGGAAATATGAACTTGAATCACAGAAATACAACACATTTTGGCTAGTAACTTAATAAAAATGCCAAAGAAGCCACCTACCAGAACCAGGCCAAGCCAGGCCAAAGAAACTCATGGATGGGAACTTCCCTTCGTGTTCTACGCTGGTACCTCTGGAGCATGAGATCTGGGGCTGCCATAGGAACAAGGAGACCAACTTGCTCCACCTTGGCTGCTGAGAAGAAGCACAACAAAGACAACTGAGTTCCAAATAGGAACACTGCTTAAACTAATTCACAGCCTAATAAGTTTTGTAAAATGATAATCATTTCCAGTAAACAGAGAAAACTGCTCAAATACTGGGATTGTCTGAGGACTTACAGGTGGACTTCAGCATCCACGCAGATTCAGGCTTTAACTGAAGCTGCACAGCTGACTGAGTAGTTAGAAGGAATTTCTCCCAGGAGCTTTTTCTGATGCTTAGTAAGGTGCTAATTGATCCTGCAGCTGGGATCAATACATGATCTGATCCCTCAGCTGGGCACTGAAGAGCCTTGTTCCATAGTGGAGCTGCCTATGAATGTGATTTTATATGAAACAATTCTAAACAATTAAAAGGCCACGAATCTTAGGCTGGTTCTCCAGAAAGACTAATATTTAAAGAGCACTAAATTGTACCCCTCTGCCATCCCAAAATTTCATGCCATTTCATTAATTTAGTGCAAATTAACAGGATAAAATTCATCTTCCTCCTGGTTGCTCTGTGGAGCTCTGACCCTGTCTGCCAATCTTAAATGAAAATTAGATTTAAAAAAACCACACAATAAACACAAATACCAGAAGTTCTGTACAATAAATCTGTTCACATGAAATCACTGCATTAACATACAATTTTTTCCTAATTTTCTGTGGTTTCCTTTTCATTTTAGGAAATTAGGAGGGAAGAGAGGGCAATGAAACTGTTGCTAAGTGGCCAAATGCTTGATTTAACACCATTTTCTTTGCAGAAAAGAAGTCATCTGTTCTGCCCATGTATGGAAATAATTTAATTTAATAGTGTAATAAACATTTAGAAAACCATTAATATTTGATTACTAAGTGGTGTTATTATACTAGTGCCACTTCTTTTTAAAAATATAGGCTCTAAACCCGTATAGATTTAACATCTAAAGGATGAAACGGCACTGGTTGAAACTCTCTTGAATAGCTTGCAGAGAGGGATTGTTTTTGGCTCTTAAATGAGGCCTTAACCATGGATGTTAACAGCTCACAGAGAAAGCTTTAAAATCAATCAGAGGACTGCCTGTTATTCAGTTTTGGTACATAAAGGGAATGACGATGATGTGAAGAAACAAAACAGAATGGTAGATTAGAAAGAAAAGTGGGACGGCTCCAGAAAGAAATGCAGTGAGGCTGTGTGCATGGAAAGCCAACAGAATGAATATTTTTTTCTGACAGAAGAAAAGGCAGAGTAAGGAGTTCATTTCATTCCAGTTATGAAAATGCATCTATTTTGAGTGACCATACACAGGACACAAGTAGTAGAGGGTTTTCCTATTAAGTAGATGGAGCACTGATTTGGTTTCACACCTGTTGTCCAAGTAACACCAACAGCAGCTATACCTGTCCCCAGTAACCTGAACTCTCAGTCACTCCACTCCTAGCCTGTGTTGGAGAAGTCTCCTGAAATGTTAAAAGCAAATCATTTACATGTGGGAATTGCCAGCTGGAGAGCAGAAAACACACACTGGTGTTCAAGAGAAGTTCTGAGAGATGTTAAAAGAAACCATCTGCTTTTACTTTTTTGTTCCCGTTTAAGAACAGCTTGTGTTTGTAGTTCACAACTTAACACATGGTAATAACCTACAGGACTTTGTGAAGCATGGATAAAAAATACAAAAAGCTGTGAGGAAGACTTTTCCTTCTGATTACTGTCTATTTGTGCTCAGTGATGTTCGCACAACAGCTGCAATACTGCAGTAAAACTCAGCCAATGGGTATGAGATGCAACGTAAGGCAGAGATGCTAATTCCTATTATACACTCAAGCATAGCTGGGCTTTTCTTTTCAGTGCAAGTGCAGCCAGTTTTTGTTTGTGATAGGCAAACAAATGACTCATCTGCTCACCATGGAGACTGAGGTTTCAATATTGTTAGGACCTTCAGTTGCACTAGTAATAAAAATATCCCTATCAGCTAAAGAGCTGCTTCAAGGAATTCCCTCTATCTCTTTCTAAAGACCATTTCATTAGCTGTCTCATTCAGTGAGTGGTTTTCCCCACGTGTCAGCAGTAAGTGGTAGCAAGGTGAGCGTGGCACGATGACTGCACCCCCGCAGGCAGAGGGGTGTCACCTCCATTCCTACTGCCCAGTTCATTTCATTGCTCATTTGCTCTGTGGCATTTCTGTCTGAGCCAGGGCAGGCTGATGATCACTAACCGTGTGCCATTCATCCAGGATTTTCAACAGGATACCTCACTATCCTGATGTAAGTGTCAAGTATTTGGCTGCTTGTGTCACACAGTTGGGAGTTTTCCTCTTATTGTGTTTTATGTTTGAAAGCTTTTTAGACTTTCTACTTGCTGTGACTGCCTGCCAACCAATGGGCAGAATAAAGTACTAAGTGAAATTAGAGAATGTGAATAATGGATTTTACAGTTAAAACACAAGTCTGGCAGAATATCTGGTTGAAATAAGGCACTTCAGTGGGCATTAATAAAGGTAGGATATTACAGAGAATTTCCTTTCCCTTAGCTCTTCCCGATACCCCCAAGAACATCTGATGATTGGGCCTGGCACATGAATGATCCCATATGTACCATTATGATATCAGACATCTGCTACCCATCAAGATGTCAGCTTAATTTGAAAAGAAAACATCTATAAACACATGTACAAGCACCAGCCAGAATGCTTTGTGACCTTTAGATATTTACTTAAGGAAATCAAATGCACATCTGATAAAATCAGAACTAGGCTAACTGTGAAAAGACATAGCATGAGTTGGTTCCCTGAAATGGATCTGTGAATTCAGCAATGTTTGATTTTTATTCTTTTTCCTCAAAAGGAGAAATGACCTTCTACTTTTCCAGGTGAAGAATGACCACAGAATCCCAGAGTCACCTGCTGCTTTGGTGGAAGGGACAAACTCTAGTAGATTGAGCTGGTATCATCATCCAAACCTTTGATTTCTAGTAGATCTTCATGTAAAAAATTGTGGAACAGGTAAGAGAACTTCTGTCTCCTCTCTCTGGCCTCCTCCACCTCCCCAGAATCCAGCAGAATTCCCTCAGTTTGTTCTTCTAGCAAGAGAAATATCACCATAATCACAATTCTAGGTGGGTTGGGAAAACCAGAGGACAAACTCAGGGAAGGGTGGTGGTAAAAATACAGTTCTGACAGAACTATATATCTTGGAGTGTCTTCTAAGTTAAAGCTGGACCTGCACACTGATAAATCATTGTTGTTTTTTTAAATTATTTATTACATAAGAAATATAATGTATAGCATAAAATATTATAAATTATCATTGTTATTTATTTATTCATTTATTGAGGAAAAAAGCACAGCCAGCAATTAGATTTGTGTTTAGAGTCTTCAGCGATTGTCATGTGCAGTAATGGTAGGCAGTCGTGTTATACTGATTGTTATGGAAAAGATGATGGCAGAAAATAAGCCTGGTCAGAACACCAGTGTCAGTAAAATGGGAAGAGTAAAACAGGTCAAAACCTTCTTCATCTAAAAGAGCTCAGTTTGAGAAGTGTTATTATGATCAAGTTTGAATAACAAACTCAGGAATGGAAATGGAGCACAGGGCTAACTGCTTTAGTTCAAAGGTGCAAAATCAGCCTGGAATCTGCAGCCCAACCAGCAGGAAATGAAAGGAAGAGTTCCAGCATAATGGGTTGAAAAAAAGCCTATTGCAAGTGTATAGAAAACTGCTCCAAAATCAAGCTGAGTTAGAATTTGCCAAAGGATATGAAGGGGTGAAAGATGTTTTAACAATATAAATAAAAAGAGAACAAGAATGAAAGTGTTCTGCTATGCCATGAGAACGGGGTCAAGAGCAAAGAATCTAGATTTTGCCCCCAAAATAGTGCTGGGCACATTTCAGTGCAGGAACAACAGTAGAATGGATGATGAGGATGAATGTACTGCATTTCATTAGCACATCTGAGGTGGCAGCAAAGCCCTAAGTGTTCCTTGCACTCCAGGTGAGAAAACACATTGATCTCCAGCCCAGATACCTGCAGGGAGCAACAGAGGAAGTAGAATGCCTGGTAGCAAGCACCGATGGAACTTCATCTGGGCAGGTACAAATCTGGGCCTTGGAAAGGTGCACACAGATTTGGATAGATGCAGAACAGGAGTGTGACTGTGATCATGGGGATGGAGAATGTCCCACAGGAGAAAGACCTTAGTATGTTCTTCCAGGACAAAAGAAATTTGCAAGCTTTACAATTAAATCTATGAAGTTTATGAGTGCATTTCTGTCATAGCAGAAGATAGAATGCAAATGATTTAGGAAGCTGTTAATCCCTGTGCAGTGAATGCCTTTAGGGAAGAATTCACTAAGGAGTGCCAGTGAAATCTGAATGCAATCTCACTTGCTCCCTACAAACCCACATACAACTCTAACAGGGAAATACCAAGGTATAAAAGATTCATTTGGCATTCCTGTAGCAATGTCTTTTAAGGCTGAGCTCAGGCTGCATTCTGCTTTTTCTGGCAGAGGCAAGCAGCCTCACAGGGAAACAGCAAACACCTCTGCTGTCTTGTCTACTCTCACAACAAACCAGAGCAAGATGTTCTGTTGGCTGTTAAGCACGGCTGCTTTGCACGGAGGATCATTTCAGTGCTATTTATCAGAGCATATTCTTACTTTGGACACACAGGATGACAAACACCATGTTCAGTGGTCATCAAACCACTGGGGCTTGTAATGAACAGCCAGTGAAGAGCTTTACACGAGCTCTGTGTCCTTCTGGTCACACTACATGCATGCAGGGTTAGGTAAGCAGTGTGGACAGGAAAGTGCTTTCCTTTCCAATGAGGTTTTACACTATCCTATGCTACACATCTGACGTACCACTGCTTGCACCTACAAAAGGAGGCATACCAACCCTCTGGTAGACATCAGGACAGATCATTGCAGGAATAGGGCTGCACATCAGAGTGGGCATACAGATTTGGCTTAGCAGGGGAAGAAAAGCATATTCAGAACAGTGTCTGTGGGTCATGTTTTTTTATGGGAACCCTGACGTACCAGTCTGCCATATGAAGTGACTGGACAAGCAGAGCACTGCATGGAAAGTTAATGAACCCTCCTTTTTCCGTGGTTACTTCAATATTTCTGTGACGATATTTTGATCCTTTAATTTATGAGAAATTAAAAGTGCTTCAATGCCTAGACTTTGTCTCCTTGAGTCCCACGAGCAGCCCCATGAGCCCCAGCCCGCAGAGCTGCCTGAAGATGTTTGATGTGCCTCCCTTCCACAGCAAGCTCTGGAAAGAGATAAGCTCTCAATTAAAGAAACTTCCCATAAAAGCTGCTTTTAATGGATCAGATGTAAGCTGATTTCACAGGGCTATGCAGACCCTGAAGGTTTATCTCAATAAATAACATATTCTCTGTCCAGCTGGGGTTCTGCTGCTCCTCTGAGCAGCACTGACAACGCTGACCTCCCTGTAGTCACTTCACAAATCTCATGGCTTGAAATGGTTTGTTCGTGTTGACTTTGAGATGACCGCTAATTTCTTTCCCATATATTAGGATGCACTGGAAATAACATGAATTAATTTAACTAGGTGACCTTTTACAACTGTCAGAATGCAGTAATTTCAGCCTTCTTGATCGTCTCTGGACCCTTCGAAAAAACAGTCGAAAAGGAGGCTCAGTGTGGCTGACACTTTGCATTGTATCGTGGATGTGTCTGATGAACTGCAGTGCCAAGAAGAAGGACGAGCTATGCTAAACTGACATAATTTGTTTTTGAGATATCTCATAGGTTCTTTCAAATTGAACAGTTCATGGCTGAAGAAACCCTTACACAACTTTGTTAGAAACCCGCTGGATTGTGATTATACAAATAAACATAGGAATAAGAACAGCCAGGCAGGTAAAAGATACTATTTTAACACTATCTCACACTTCCTGCTATGTTGTTAAAACCTGAAAAAAAAATGGCAATCAAAATAAAACACCGCCTTTGTTCAAAAGTAATAAAAATCCAGACTGAGACTCTGCTAAGCAGATTCAGAAACGATAAAAAAAGAATACTGAAAACTTTACTTCTGCAAAGCGTTCATTCCACATCCATAAAGCAATAAAAAGTCTTTTGAAATGACATGAAAAAAATTTGCCAACAGATTTCTGACAAAAAAGTTCAGAAAGCCGAAAATGTGCTGCCCATACATAGCACATCTGTGCTCAGGAGTCCGTTGGACTGAGATGCTTTCAGTGGGAAATAACAAGTTCCCTTCTCCATGACTGTGCAGTTTGCACGAGGGATGTTTGATCAGGATGCAGGGATGTTCATTTCCATCAGACGTTTGTTTTGATTAGACTGCTCTTCTCATGCAGCTCTGCCCCCAGGAAGAGTGCATGCCACATCTGCTTGTGAACAGCAAACAGAATTTTTTTCCTCAATTCTCATTCCTTTCTGGTCCACTTAAGTTTCTTACCTTCGCTATCGGCTTGGCAATTCCCCCCTCAATATTAGAGGCCTTCTTTTATGTAGGAAGATATCAGCAAAGATTTCTTAATCCACTGTGTCATCTGTCAGCTGAAGAGTGATGGATGTACTGCACTTCCTAAAAACCCACAACACAGCTGTCTGTCACTGCTGGTTTGTTCCTGGAGGTGTTCTTGACCAAGGCACTTTGCTTTATGATACGTAGGTGTTGTATTATACTTTAAATTCTTCCTATAAAGTAAATGCATCAGAGCTACATTGACTTCAGAGCTTTTCAAATGCCACCCCTGCCAGGTCAGAATACAGAGAGAGTATGGCAGAGTATGTTAATTTGCTCACACCAGATGAATTCTAGAAAGAATGAATATCTGAGTTATAGATTTGAGTTTTAGCTCCTGTGAACAAGGTAAACCTTTTGAGACCCATTTTTTCTAGTTGCCTTCATGTACAGGAGGTGCCAGAGGAACAGCACTGCAGTTTTATCCCTCAGAAGGGGTATCAGCCTCTGGAATAAATTTCCAGCAATATTCTACGAGGAGACAAGTAAACCAGACACACAAATACCTTTGGAAGACCCTTGAATAAAATTGCTGAAAGGAGTTAGAAGTGTTTTTAGATCAAATGAGCTTTTGCCATAAGAAAAAATATTTCCCTCTTCTCAAAAATGGTATCATTTTTTGGTATTAAATATTCTTTCCTGACAGCTCTCCCCCATCTTATTCATTGCCTGTAAACTGGAAGAGTTGCACTGGGAAAAAACGTGGGAGTCCAAGTCCTTTACCTTTCAGTAACTGAAGTGCCAAAAGATCTGTTGCAGATCATTGCTGTAAAATACCGAGTTCAAATCCAACAGTACAAGAGTAATAGAAACTGAAAGTGTCTGTTCAATGGGGAGGTGCTGTAGAATACTGACCAGGGAGGAGATTTATAAGTGATTACAGAAAAATCCCTAAAGCTGTCTGCTCATTGTAGAGGCTCAGCAGCGGGAAGCAAACACGAATCTCAGATATTGTGAGCTGCTCGAGGAATATAAATGAGAGTAAGAACCAACACTCTGTGCTGGGCAGTCCGCCTTCAGAATCCAGCAATGATCAAATGGTCACCACAAACTGAAAAGCACATGAGAACGAGGAATGGATGAGGCAGATTCATGAGGAGCCCGAAAGGAGCTAAGCTGGGAAAAGTAGAGGGGAAAAATATGTCTCTTTCTACTTGGAAAGAAGTCAAGATGAGAGTAATGAGGGGAGATGAAAAGCTAGAAACAAATGAAGGAGTAATGGTACAGAGACTTCTTAAAACATAGTTTGGATTGATCAGTCTACACAGAGATTCACTGCCACGCTGGCTGCTGGAATACAGGAAGGCATCACTGGCTACTCACTTGTACATGGGAAGGCAAGCAGCAAATATTTGGTTTCTGCTCCTCTTAACAGGAGGATCTGGACTCACTACAGTTGCTCCTTTCTTTGTATGTACACCATACTGGATTTTTAAAGTAACCAAAAGATTTCAGAAGTTAATTTTTTCTCAGGATTAAGACAGTGCAAGTTGAAAGAAAAAGATTATATTTAATATCTACATTGATGAAAGAGATGCTTAAAAATCCTCCACTAGGTTACACAATATAGAGAAGCTCATTGGAGAGGGAAGTCAGCTCCCACTTCAGCTGAAAATCGTTTCTAAATTCTGAGTGATTCAGTTATAAATAACCCAAGTCCAGACCAGATTTGTCTTGCATTACATTTTTTATGATAAGATTTACATTAATCTTGACTTGTGGTCGGCACTCTTGAGCCCTCAGGCTCCTTTCTGAACTCAGTGTGAAGCTGCATTGTTATTCACCTCTGATATAACACTACAAAGGAACTGCAAGCATATTTGGAAGCCAAATTAGTGCCAGCACTCGCTGTCTGTTTGTGATAGTGTGGGCAGACCTGAAAGTTGGCTCTCCAGGGTCTAAAGGCAAGACTGTTTAACTCAGTATGAGAAGCATGGCTAAGCCTGAAAATGAATAATCAGAAATGACCCTAACCTTCACATCTCACCAATGGCCTTGTTATAATAATTAGTTTTGAAATGTGCAAAATGTGCGGAAAGTCATGAGGTTTTTTTCCTTTTTCTTTTTTTTTTTTTTTTTTTTTTTTGTAGCTTGTTTGCAGGGGTCTTGGTGTATTTCCTTCTCTTTCTCTGTCCACGAGTATCTATGTCTCACTTGAAATTGTTGCTTCAATACTTAGGGAACTTGATCAAGATATTGTTTTGTATCAGACATATGAATATGTGTTCCTTGTAGGTGAATCACACATTCCTACCTGGCTTCTCTACTCCAATTCCAATTTATCAAAAAAAAAACTCTTACTTTTTATTCTTCTGTTATATGAAATCAAGCCAATTTCATCTGCTGCTGTACATCTGAGCGGAGCTGGGCAAGTGAAATATATGGTAATCTAAGCATTGCTGATGTACCAGCACAATCTGGAACATAAATCAGATGGGACCTCATCCTGTATGGAGTCTTGATTTCAGATTTATGGCACTACTTTTTAGAGTTTAAGAGGTCAGCACACAATGCCAGTTGATTTCAGTGAGAGCAGAAAGAAGCCCTTGTTATTCAGAAAGCAGTTATTCCTGTAGCATGGAAGAGTCTTCTCCAGAAGGCAAATGTTATAAAAATTAATTGGTACAACTCAATTAAAAAATACAGGTATTAAAAACTCTAATATCTCTGAATCCTTTAACACCAGACAAATGTAGTTTCTAGTCAACTGCATTTTCTCATACCTGGGCACTCAGGAACCCAGGTTCTAGAAATGGTGAAGAGGGAGAGAAATTATAAAGATCATTAAAATCTGAAAGAGGAAACAACTCACTCTCTGCAGAGATTTCAGATGTCTTTGTACAACCATTTCTTCTCTCTTCAGAATGCATCTCAAAGAACTGCAGTCTGCTTTCTCCTTTTTCCTATGCTTGTTTTACAGTGGCAGAATTCTTTTCAGATTATTGGTTTCTAAACAAAGCAGGTCAATACCAAACATTCCGCGCTCTCATGCACAGCAGTAACATTTTATGGTAGATTAGCCCAAACCTCACGAAGGTGCCTTTTTAATTGGAAAGTGGAAAAGGAAAGAAAAGCACTGTAAGAAGGAGGACTGGTTAAAAATCTAAAGCTAATAGAACAAGCAATGTATGGGGGAGAGGGGTTGGAGGGAAGGGAGGGAGGAAGGCAGGCAGGAAAGGCAGGAAGGAAGGAAGGCAGGAAGGAAGGAAGGAAGAAAAGTAACCCACAAAAAAACTCACTTGTACAATTTCTCTGTGCAGTAAGTGGTAGCTTTAAAAACTTAAGAGTACAGATAATGAACAGAAATAGTGTGGGCATTCTTAACCTTAGCATTAACATGGCTAAGCCAGATTGACACCAGACTTTGTATGGCACCTTGTGGGTTTCTGTAGCATCCTTAGTTTCCCATTTTCTGCGAATTAGCATTTTGTAAACCTGGAAATCTTAGCACAGAACAGGTTGAATGATGTGTTTGAAAGCAACAGTTTCCCAATGAGCTCTGCCAGGTCACTGCAAACTGCTCAATAGAACCCTGAGGAAAAGTTTTCTGGCAGTAAATCTTCCATTTTTGATCTGCTTATGCATGACAATGAAAACAATGAAATAATGAAGGATTTTACTGTAAGAAATATTGTTGACTACCCACGATTTCACGGATTGCCTAAACTATGCACTCCAAAAATCAGTTTGGGAAGGAATAGGGCCCAGGATAAAATACACTAAACTAACGATATCATGAATTTTACCCCTGGGAAAGATTAAAAAATACATATGTATTAAAAAGCTCATAATAGCCAAAATATTTTCAAATAATATGTTTTGGCATATAAAAGTTCATTAGAAGTCAGAATAAAATGATACCCTGTGAGTCATTTAATGTGTACTACAAATAATATTCACAGGTAACATTTGTTGTTTCCTTTTTGTTACTAAAACAGGACTAGTAATGTTTTTAAGAGCAATGAAAAGCCCAAATGAGTTCCTTTACAATGCTCAGCAATTTCACTCAGCTCCTTGAAAGATCTGAAGGCTTTAATCATGTACAAGCAATAATCAGTGCAGAATGAAGGGTCTTCACTATTTCACTCTTCATCATTTTTATTTCTTTAATGAGAGCAAAGAGAGCACAGAGAAGTTTGCTCACATTAAAACCTAGGGGGAAAATAAGACACCAGAAAAACCATCTTTAGGACTGACACATCTGCAGCAGCAGCAAGCTGTGACTTACAGTTTTTGTAGAGGCATTTAGAAACACAGTGGTGCAGAGAGGTGCCAGTGTGTGAGATGAATCTATTTTGAGAGTACACACGGACCAAAAAATCCACCTGAAATAATGGCTCACTGTGTAAAGCTAGGGATAAAGGGGGTAAAACTGGGTACAGTCAGAGCTAATATGAGTGCTGTTATCTCCTGGCAGTATTACACAGATCAGAGTGCAACAAAAATACAGAGGGCTCACTTGTGAAACTGAGCAGTGATAGTCAAGAAGAACCCCAAATTTATCTGTGTACATTCCTGCTCTTTGTAGGGAAACTGCCCCAGATTGTGATAGCATCCCTCTGTTCACTGCCAGAGGTGCAGCTGTGTGCTGAGCCACACCAGACAAGGGAACTGTGCTGCCTGGAGCTGTGCCATATAACAAGTGCACCTTCATCAGCCCAGGGAGGTTTGCAGACCAAGAAGAGCTGTGCTCAGTGCAGGAAAAGAATACTGAGGTTTCCTTTTACTGTCCAAGACTATAGAAATATACCTTAGTTCTACAAACAGAGCAATGCTGTAGCCGTATTTGGTAACAGCTCCTAAAAGCTGCTAGAGTCTGCTCTGAGCTGCAGCCCATCTCCTTTGCCTACTTGCACTCTGAACAGATTCTTATATTAGCAACATCACACGTTTCCTTCACACTGCTAAACCAACTCTGCAGGAAGCCAAGAGCAAAGGGCTTGTAGGATCACACCCGAAATCCCCAGCACAGAGCTCAAGCACCTGTGTTCCTAGAAAAAATAAGTGCTCTAAACTGCCTTGGAATAAATTACCCCAACCAGGGTCACCTTAATGGAAATTGACAATGATATGAGAAATCTTCTTTCAAAAATGCTGGGCAGAGTGAGCAACAAAAGGTGAAGCAGTATATTCTGTAGTGCCTCATGAGAAAAATATATCTTATCTGGGTATTGGTTCAGCCATGGTGAATCATTTAAACATATCTGTAAATGGTGTTCTAATAGAAGGTCACCAGCCCTGTTGGGCCCTGAACTGCTTAGGTTAAGTTTGATCTGTAATACTGATGCCAAAAAATGGATGTGCATTAAGAGTTAGTGCTTGCCATGTGAACTGAAACAACAAAAATCATGAATTTTTGAAGGAGGGACAGAAAACACTCCTTGCCATAAACAGAGGGGAGAAGTATCACAGAAATCAATGACATCTTAAAATCTACGTCTATTGGCTCCATGGAGTCCCAGTGGTGCCCACGCACAGCAGAGTTGAATGCAAGGAGGCACCACTCCATTTCTGGAGCTCAGGAAATGTGCTTAATAGCATGCTTTTCATCAAGTCTGAAGAAGACTGAAAGAGACTAGGTGAAGGACTTGATGAAATTAGATGAGAAAATCAAATTAGAGGATTAAAAGTTCATATACATTTAATAAATTCTATTAAATGACTCTAATCTGGAGTGTTGCCTTGCTCTGTGGCCTGAGGTGGAACTAAAATGCTATCTTCAGGTCCGTTATACATAATCTATCTATTTGCTTTTATTTATTTCATAACACGAAGGTCCAGGAATTCCTGACTTGAGACCCAAGAATGAATACAAAATCAAATTCACTTATCTCTATGACAGTCAGCCAAAAAACTCTACTTCCTCAACACGTACAGGCACTTAAATATTTTGCCCTCTCAAGGCTTTAATATTAAGATGATAAAGGCCAAATATGACTCGGTTGCTCCTTTTATTTGTTCATGGGTTTGCAATTATTCTCAGCTCTCCAAGGACACAGCCTGATAGATGATGTTTCAAGGAAACAAATACAAGTTTTGTTCATCTCAGCATCTTTGTGCATAATAATGAGGCTGGGCAAGGGGAGGTTATACGCCAGTGGAAGTGCACAAGGTTTGCCTCTAGGCTGCTCTGCAGGAAACCTAAACCCATAACAATTACAGTGTTTGTTACTGGAAAAATGAGAGTGAGTAATTAGGCTGATGCTCTTAAAGCATCCGCTCTTTGTAATAGATGCTTCGTAATTTAGTTTGGCAAAAGTGGCTTGTAACTGTGAGTACACATTGAGGACAAAGCAATTAGGCAACTAAACAGGCATGATGACAGCTTCTGAGTAAATGGTTTAGTTTTAATTTCGAAATGGCAGGTCCCACCGAGCACAATATTCTAGAACTGTAATTTTGTAGAAAGTGACAATGTGTTGTTGGCAATTAATTAAAATTTTCTCTCCCTATTTTTTTTTTTTCTGTCCTGAGGAGTCAGAGGGCAGTGCTTGTCTGCTTGCAGGGTTCAGCGTGCAATTAACACCTCTGTCTGTAAAACAGTTCACAACATATCAAGCTCAAATTGAAAGCCCTGCTCGGCTGCTGTCTGCAGTCACCGTGTGAAGTGGAAGCTGGACGTCTGCTCTGGTTGCCAGGGATGGGTCCCTACCTGCCCTGCTCTGCTGATGGCCCTGGCAGGCTCTGCATAACCATGTCTGCTCCTGCCCATCAAAGCAATGTCACCTCCTTCTTACTCACCCCTCGGTAACTTCAAGGCCTCAAAAAAAAAACATTTGGCAAAATCATCTACTAGTGATGGATCTGGTGAGCCTGGCAGGGCACAGGAAGAAGAGGATGGCGGAATTTGCTCACGGCTCCATCTCTCTTCTGTTTCATGACCCCCAGCACCTCTACTCCTCCTGCTACACACTTACTTTCTCCACACAGTGTGCAAAATCCTTTATTACAGTAGCTGGCTGAGCAAGCATATGATAGCCATTAGTACCAAGGCGATTCTAAACTCACTTCTGGTTCATAGGAGTGGTCTGCAGGGGAGGTTTCTACAAATGTGAATTTCAGTTTCACCTTCAGGCACTCGAATGACCTTCAGCTTTGCAAACCAGTGAGCACTGAAACCAGTGAGCATTGAAAGGTTTAAATCTTTTCCCTTCTTTACAAGTGATCTATGTGGACTTTAAATATTTGTTTATCGGAAATCCATTAACACAAATTCTTCATATCAAAACAGAAATGCCAGGGGCTGGGATACACACCAGGTCACAGTGAATAAACATCCCTGTCCCTACATGGTTCCTTCAGCACTGAGGAGGCACACTGGGTGCTCCTGCTTTATCACTGAGGCAATCCAAAAGCAACACACTGACCTGGAGGAACAGCGTGGAACACCCTGTTATACCAGAAGTCTTCCTCTTTACAGATCAACAGCATTTCCAGAGAACAGTAACAACATTTTTGTCCCCACTTTATACTAATACAGCAGTAGCTTTCCATGGCATGAAGCCAGCACAGCACTTATGTGGATAAATTCAAGTGGTACAGCATTTCCATTCTACTCTGTGGGATTACTTGCTGGTCTGAAGCTATGATAGCAGGCAGAGTCTGCACTGGATCAGGCTTCCAGAAAGCAATGGTACAATGGATCACCATGACATTTCATTAGAAATGTTTAATTAGTATGTGGAACGTGGGAAGAAACACTTCAAAAATTCAAAGCCACTTCAAAAAAGAGATTAACCATTAAGGTAAAGTGGAAAGTGTGGGGGACACTTAGCTGGACGCAGGGATAAATCTCAGCATTTTTCATCTCACTGCTCTGAAATGTGGAGTAGGATAAAGTAAACCACAGAGCAGAGAGCCCCATCTCAGGAGCCAGCAGGAAGCTTGTTTGGTAAAAATGCCTATCAGTCAAAGTTAGCTTTTATCACTCAGCTCTATCATCCCCACACTGACCTGAAGTGCTACTGCTGTGCTCACTTGGCTACTTCAGTAAATCTAATGGAGCAAATCTAGTAATTGCTTTCTCATCCAGCCTACTTAGAGATTAGCTCTTTTTCTGCTTGTAAAGTTTAGATTGGTTGAAATCATCAGAATTATTGGAAATAATGCCACAACTAAGCTTTAAATATGAAACCCGCCCCTTAATGAAAGTGCATGCCTTGGACATTCTTAAATATAGAGACTTTTTGCACAAAAAGGAGGAACTTTTGTTCCCCTGAAGTATTTCACAGCTCTCTCAGATGCACCTCAGAAATCTCATAATGCTGTGGATACAGCAGGGCCCTTAGATAGTGGTTTGCACAATTGCCAAAGCAGAGACACGTGAGACTCAAACTGAATTCTGAATATTTGAAAAGGTCACAACTCTTTCATCAGAAAATTAAGTTAAGCCTCAAGTGAGGATCTTGTGACAGCTTTTAAAATTGGGGTCTCCTCAGCTATTCTCTCAAGGATCCACTGATGTTACCCTCACATTCAAAAATGGAAAAAAAAGGAATACAAAAGATGTAAATCAGTCAGATTAAGAACATTATTTAGGTGTTCATTGACAGAAGGTAGGAAAATACTCCCGAGAGGAACAGATAATTTTTTGTATTGCAGCTTTCTCTTCTCCCTCTGAAATGCTATCTTTGGCCTCTATTGAATTGAAAATCTTGGAATAAATGAATGCCTGGTGGGATGTAGGACTTCTTATCATCGCAGCTCTGTGTCTGTTTGACCAGGGGATGCTGGAAGCTGAAAATCAACAGGGAGCCCTTGCTGCTAGCAATCTGAATGTGGTGTCGTTAAATCCATCTATGCTTTTCAAGTTAGACTTTCCCACTTTGGCCTAGGAATAGGAATAGGCTGGAAAAGCTAATACAAGGATGGATGCTTGTTTGTAAACAAATCTAAACTTCTAATATCGTCATGATGCAGAGAGGATACAGTTGGTTACAGTATTTAAGAGGCTACTAGGACTGAAGAAAAGGTTGTAAATTTGTTGTGTTTTATGCAAACAAAATCACAAACAAATCCTGCTGGGCCTGTTTCACAAACGTGCTGAATTTATGAGGACAAGAGGCAAGACAGAAAAAGGTCGTTCTTACTCATCTCAACCCCTCTGCAAAACCAGCATGTTCTACACACACTTAGTAGGATTTGTGGCATTTGGCTGAATACATTTGCACTCCTTTAATGCTATTAGTACTACCTATGCTCCACACTGCTAAGTGTATTTCAGATGGCATCCTTTGCAATGCTGATATACTTCAGTTAAACGCAAGTATGATACTATGGGATTATAATGAACTATTTCCATCATATTAGCTATTTATTACTTGCTGAAATCCCCTATCCTTTGTCAGGTCTCTTAATAAGTTGGGGCAGTTTTGTGCCTTTTCCTAGGAATTTTTACCTTGCTGTTGTCATAACTGAGCAGTGTTGTGATGTTTGGCAGTGTACAGTTAGAACTGAGCAGGCAAGAATCAGGAGGAGTGGGACTTCCCCATCCCATCTGTACTGCTCCCTGTGGCTAATCTCCCTTGGCCACATAATGGAAAGATGCTCTTTTCATCACAATGAGATCCCTCTTCACAACACATCTATATTCAGCCTCCAAAGCAAAAATGTTTCCCTTTTGTAAAGGGAGAAAAAAAGTCTACTTTCATCATCAAATAAAACCAAGTCTCTTCTTAAGTTTCTCTGTGAATACAAAAAGAGAAAGCTCAGCACAGGACTTGTGTCAGCTTGCTGTTATGAAGAGTCTGAAAACCAAAGTTCATTTTCCATTTCCTGTTTTCATTCACCAATAGCAGTGGCAGTCTGGCCAACACATGAAGAATATAATTCCTCTGCATTTCTTCACTGGTTTTGGCAAGAAATCCATCCTGGATCTAAGATAATTTGTACTTCATGCTTGTGGCAGTAGGAAAGGTATGGAAGGAGGAAGCAGGGGAAGGTGCATGTGAGGTCAGCATGGATGTGAGCTACGCATAGGTTGGACAGTCCTGAACCAATACAGTAAGAGAATTTGGCAAATATTTTCTGGGTGCATAACCAAGCTGCAAATAGTGACAGCACCAGAGCAAGGTCTTGCTGCCAAGAGGATAAAGATAGTGGGGCATGAGACCGTGGGGCTGTGTGGCAGCTGTGTGCCATGAAAAGCTCTTTGATGCCTACAGTATACAGCAGTGCAGAGACTGCTCACTGTTCTTTCACTGACAGAAGTTCAGTGCTCCTGATTGCTCAGCAGAAATGGAAGGGTTTGTGTTACAGCATGGGAGACACTGGACACTGTCAGTCTGGGAAGGAATTAAAAGACAAGATTATAAAGTAATTAAGGAGGGTTGTACAACACTGATCTTTTAAGTGAGCACAGATGAGTCAGTTTCCATCAATTTAGTTTATACTATGTGTGAAACGTTGATGAGGACTCTTTTACTACATTTCTTGCATCAGTATTCAACAGTGAGTAAATGAAGGTGAAATAAGAGCTTATACAGTGGCTTCTGGGACTGTATATCAATGCTGCAGACAACACGCTCAATTTAATGGGTGTTCTGTGACTTAATCAGCATGGGAAAGAGGAGCTGAATGAAGCTGATGAAATTTTGAACACTAAGTGCGAAACTCCCTGACATAATTGTATCAACAGCAGTCTTCTGTTCTAATTTACTAAACACCAGGAACACATGTGTTAATTAGGATCCTACAAAGAGCAGAATCAGAGTGCAATTTTACTTGTGTGCGCAGATTTGCTGATGTCAGTCATATGCTTCTGTGTTTGCAGAACTGAATACCAGATTAGCAGCACCAATCTGGATAAAACACCTCATCCTATAGAGACTGAATTCCCTATCAGGCTCCTGAAGACAGCCTTGAAAACTCAAAAAAAGCTTAGTTAAGCTGAAGAAAAATCTATACACACCCTTTCATCAGATCCAGGACTGTTTATGTCAGAATCTCATGTTATATTGAATTTTTCAGAATCAGATGGCAATTGCTTAGAGCCTTCAGTTCAGGTCTGGAGATAGTGACAGAAAATTGGAAAGCTACTAACTGGTCTGACCGTGCACTGCTAATCAAAAGTGATTTTGAATTAATCATTAATACGAACTTCAAATATTTACTGACTGGAAGGAGAGGAACTGCCTTGTGTAGGATACACTATGCATGTAGCTACTGGAGCAGGTGCTTTGATTTGTGCCAACGGTTCATTTTGCAGTGACACATTTTCTGAGTGCAGATTGTTCCCCTAGAAGAGAACTCCAGTTCTGTAATACATGGAACTGAAAATGCATCCCCAGTTAAGCTGTCATGCCCTCTGTGATATGTACCTTTCTAACAGCATGCCTTAGGTTTTATTAGCAATCGTATTTGACACCATTGTGAGTAACTCGTGGAGAACATTAGATATGAAACACAGCTGCTCTCTCCAACCCCAGCCTTTGTGCAAAGATTAGTTCTCATGAAGCACTCCACCATCCAGCAATTATATTGCTGCTGACAAGTTGAGGCACTGAAGAGGAACAGAGCATGTATTTTGGTGGTATGCAGGTTTTGGCTGTAGGAGGGAGGTCTGATGTCACAGCATCAGTTTGGGACTTCTACTCGACACCTCTGTGCCTTGCTTTACCCAAATGAAGGATGAGCACTTTCATTAAGACAGTCATATTGATTAAATCACTGAACTGGCAATACAGGAGTTATAAGGAAGACTGTCCTGTAATAGATCTACTTCAATAGATTGTGCTTCACTGGAAAATATCCTTTTCAAAGGGGAAAAGGCCATTTTAATTACACTTCTTTTAAGTTTTCTCAGAGGTAGTTAATGCCTTCTGTTTGTTTGTTTGTTTGTTTTTAATAAAAGAGTGACGGTTAGTTTGTTTTATTTTCTGGGTTTTTTTTCTCCATTTTTTCCTGATTTTTTTTAAATGCTTGCTACCATCTGTTTTGCTCAACAATGAATGAGGAGATAAGTCACCCATCTATCCAAACCACACATGATCTTACAATTAGATACCACTTTCAGAAGAGAATTAGGAGTTTAATATGTCCTGGATTTCCAGTAAAATACAAAATTCCATGTATGTTTTCAGAAGCACAAGAACACATTCATTTTCAGTGTATTTCTGTTTCTAAACCAGTACAAATTTTTTAACAAATCTACTTTAATTTCTCCCTGTTCAACCCCTCCCCTATTTCAGACCCAAACACAGGTATGAGAATGACTGACAAGTGTTTGAGTCAGTTAGGAATACCCAAATTAACCGTTATCCACTCAGCACTTCCAATTTACTACTTCATTAGAAATGATGGCAATCTGATACACAATAATCCTGAGAATAGCTTGCTCACAATCCCCTGAGAAAACCTGGGAGAGACTGCTCTGTCAGGAAAACTAAATAGCAGGAAGTAAGGGGATGTTATTCTACCAACCGCAAATCAATCAGAGGTGCTGTTTAAAAGGTCATTTGTATGTTAGTGGGAACGTTTTAATGTTTCTGTGTAAAGGCACTGACTGCTATGTGCGTAGGCATAAATCCATGGAACTCCTAAATACTAGAGAAACGCTCAGAGGCCTGCCTGTAGGAACCAATTACCTACTGATTCACGGAATTTCATGAATTATTAAAGAAAATCAGAGTTTGATGGAATCTACTTTCACCCATTTGAGTTGGTAATAAGAATATAGTTTCCCCTTCCAGGGATGTTCGGAAACTGTGAAATTTCTAAAGTGGTATTGCTCTGAAGTCAGATCTGCCTGGATGAGCAAGGCTTACTCTAATGGGTTTAGTTGAAGTAACACGTAGATCAAATGTGATTTGCCATAAATAAAAATAACACTTTCTCATGAATAGAATGAGGATGTTGTATACTATCAGCAACTCCTTTATTGCACTCTCCTAATAGCATGCATACAATCAAAATGCACAAAGATATGTGCTGTTTTAGTATCATATAAGCACCATCTTGAGCATACATTTCCTTGCTACATCCTCGATAGAGTGCCAGGACGAGGAGACTCAGTTGTACCTAATTTTGGAGATAGCTTCAAGCTTTTTTTTTCCCAAGAATTATTCCTTTTTGGACTGTTAGCATTACTGTCAGCATAAAGCCTTCTAATAACACCTGCTCAACCATTTATATGTATGTATGTACGTACACACCATAGCAGTACGTACACATTTTTGAAAGTAAATGTAGATAATTTTAAATTGTCAGAAGTCTGCTATAAAACTGTTCCTACTTCTGAAAAATGCTGAAGAAAAGGCCATAAGCATGTTTCATTTTAATTTGAGATGTTTTCATCCCGTTGGAGCTCATTTCTGTGAAGTATTTATGTTACATCCCAGATAATAAGAAAGGTAACATCCATCTTCCCCTCTTCCCAACTCTGACTACAAGCCACGCTCACCCATCTTTCTGCTTAGTGTGAACAACTGCATCACTGCTTTGTTTGCCTTGTTTTTAAAACTCATTCCATCTCTCAATTTAAGCTCGTCTGTGAAAGAAAGCTGCTGAGAAAATACACATTCAGACAGATGAGGAAAGTCACGCTCTGCACGTTTACGCAGATGTCATTTTTCATCAGTTAATTGGAGACAGTTGTGCCTCAGTGTTAAGCTGGGTTCTTACTGATGGTAAGAACAATGACAGTGGAACCACGAGGTATGACAAACTGTGTTACGTACCAATTAGCAAGTCTTACACTGATACTATCACAAGGGAAGCGAAAGGCAGATCCAGATAGAACTATGCATTTTATTTTGGGGAATTCGCACGTAAAGATGCCTTTTCCACCCTCTGAAGCAGTAACTTAGCCCTAGAAATGCCTGTAATGAGGCCTCACAGGGAACACTTTTTCCATAGCCCTTATTATCTTGCTTTGGTGGGCCTGGGCCATCCCATGCTCATTGCACTGTTGGAGGCCTAGTTATGCTGCACAGGAGATGGAGCACAGAGCATCTATCGCAGAGACTTTTCGCCAGGCACTTCATCACTAATGAAATCAGGATTTATAAGAGCAGCGGTCTCTGCCTATCTTAAATCTTGGCCTAAACAAATTGGGAAGGCAAAGCGTAGCTACTGGAGGGCTGAGAAAATGTTGCTGAGGATGAGAGTGATAAACAGTCCAGTTTGGTGCAGGCAGTAATTTATAAAATCAGCCGAAGAGAAAGTAAGACATTTCTGTACAGAGAGAGCCATCAGTCTCTCCTTCCAAAAATAACCACTTTGTGTGTGGGTTTTTCAGTTTCAGCTAAAAGAGCTGATAAGCACAGAATTGGAGGCAATGGAACAAATCTCAGCAAGGCAGCCAAGTGGGTGGCAGCGTTACAAATGAAACCAAAAAGATCATATACGGTATTTATATCACATCACAGAGGTTGAATCACAAAACTACTGTCTTGTCTTGATCTGTTCAGTAATCAACAATGCACCCCAAACACCCAGACACCTACACAGATCTGCTCTGAAAAACTGCCATGATCAGAACTGCACAGACTGACCTGTGCCTGGGGGATGTGGTCAGTGTGCTCCTTGATGATGCTTTCAGAAGAAAGCAATTTCAAATGGCATTGAAAACAGAACTAAATGGATACAAGCAGAACAGCAAACAGGCTTTTCTGCAAGTAATCAACCGCATATGACAAAATTAGCAGGAAGATAGTGAACTAAGTCAATAATTTCTACTCTCTTATCGAATATGAAGGATTGTCACCACTCTAGTTGTTGAATGATGAATAAAATACTGAAAGAGGGACACAAGAAAATGGTCATAACCAAAACTGTAAGGAGAACTGGAAAGAGGATGTTGAAAGTAAGCGGGGAAACCTAACTGGCTTCACAGCTCATTTCCATGTCTTTCATTTGCTTTGGTTGGTGCTGGATTATTACAGGGCAGATTCCAGCACTGATGCTCACTGATTCTGCTTCAGCTATCCCACAGGTAAAGTTCTGCTCTGTTTTCTTTCCAGCTTTGTGGCCTGGATGTTAAAGTATGTGATTACTTAGAGATGCACAAGGATATCATGGTATAATATGGATCAAAAAGTTTTCCAAGAAAGCATATGTCACACCTTTGCTTAAAAACTCCAATCACCAGTCTGGAAAAACATGATAATTTCTTTTCCTTTTCATAACAATGGTAATCCCAGTTAGCAATAACACAGCATGTCAGTTATTTTCAGTTCACTCGCAGAGGATCAAGAAAGTTACTGTTAAATTAATGTCTTAAGACATAATGGTATCATTGCACTATTCTTCCTCTTCATTGTCCATCATTGTGTGCTTGAAATGGTTTGCGTGTTTTCGTAGCCGTGCAGATCTGTTTGCTTAGATTTTACCTGCACTTTCCTCTCAATTCCTATCCAAATGTGAGCTTCAGTCACTTTGCTTTGGGCAGGTGACTGAAAATGGAAGGCTAGAAGACTACAAACCCCAGGCTTTTCCCCTGTACTCCTGCAAATGGCTCTCCTCCTACAGACATTTGCACATCAAAAGGTTTTCAGTCTAATATTTGGGAGCCTCCACTATGAGGCTGAGACCTGGGCTGAGCTCTGCAGGGCTCTCCCTTGCCATCATTGTACTGTTAGTAATTTATTTCACAATCTATTTGCTGGAGAGCTGCAGCTAAGCATCTCAAGCAGTACATCGTCAGGAGCACTCGCTGGAGTTTTTTGCCTCTCCCCAAATGGCTGAAATTCATTATGAGGAGGCCATAAATTGGTAGCAGCCCTCACTCTGAGACACCTCGGGAACATCCCAGGCCATTCACAGCCTAACTGTGACTCTGTGAGCTGAATGCTTCTGCAGTGCTGGCAGCGGTGATGGACGGCTCATGGGAGGACAAGAGGAGCTGCCAACGGGCATGTTCTAATGGAAACTGGATTAATGGGTTCACTGGGATAGGTGTGAGGCCTGGCTGGAGACTTCTAGGGGTGTGGGAAACAGCTTTTTTTCTTCTGATGGGGAAATGTTTAGGTCCAGGGGAAATAGAGTTGGGGAAAAGCAACCTCCTCCAGGCCCCCAGGCTGCTCTTCTGCCCCTCATGAGAGCTGCATTTTCTGTTGTTATTTATTTCTGGCTGCTTTATTACAACACCCTCTGCTACCATTCCTATTAAGTACAGCTTCATACGTAATCCTTATGGAAGCTCTTCAAATTTAACTAGCAGAGTCAGTTGGCACTGAGGGATAGCAATCTCCGCAGGGTCCCAATGATGGCAGAGCATCCCTAGGGGCTGGAAACCACAGTGGGCCAGAAGCTTCCTCACAGGGCTAACTTCTAATAGTAAATAAAAGTCATGCAGACTCCCCACTCTCCTTTACCATGATGCTTCTCTATTGATTTTAACTGAGTTATTAAATTGACAGCACTGCAGGGGGAAAAAGCAAATCTGCAGAGCCCAGACATATTAATAAATACATAAAATGAAAGGGAACTGCCCCATCATCCTATATCCAAATATTTGCACTTCAGAAAAAAGAATACGGAAAAAAAGGAATTCACCTATCTTATCACAGTATAGTAGTTGTACATCTCTGACTTCTTTTCTCTCTCCCTAGAGCTGTTTCATGGATATAAAGATATTTTCCTGGCTGGCTTTGGTTATTTTTAAACCAGAATTTGTTCTCTCATTCGAAATGGGCTGAATATTTCCCTACCTGCTGGAAGAAGCAGCCCACCAATTTCACATGCACCAATTTGTTGCTCCTGCTTCTAACAGAAGGGACCACAGTATGGATTACCAAATTAAACACAGCCTCAGATAGAGAGCCTGGAGAAGGTAACCTTGCACTGCACCAGGGTCTGGGACAGCCTGGTTGGGCTGTGATTGCTCTATGGTGTTTTGAGATTGATGAAGAAAGTCAGCAGACAGCTGACAAGTTGTTCAATTAGCTGTTTTTAGCTAACGTGTGCCGGTGTGTGAAATTGAAATGATTCATAAAGCCATGACAGTTCTGACAAATCCTCCATGTTTCGATGTTGTCAAACTGAAATATGATTCCTTAGAAGAACTTCCAAATATTTTTTAAAGTAGGTTAAAAAAAAAAAAAAGGAAAAACTAAAATAAAATGTGTTTTGCATGTGTGTTTGTTAGCATCCCAAAGATATTTGGTTTTGAATCTTCATATCATTTTCTTTCCCTCTGAGAGCTCAAAAAGATTCCAAGATAATTGCGAAACAATTCTTTACAATGATATAAACACTGAAAAGACTGCGGAAACTGCTAAAAATCACATGAAGTTACATTAGCACATGGGAAACTGCTGCTTCTTGCAGCAAGCTGTCCCCATGGAAAACCTACAGAAAGAGAGAGGCGTGCCTGCTTTAACAAATAGCTTCAATGCGTGTTGAAAGGAGATTGTTACATCACTTTTTGTTGGATGGAAATGATCTCACTTCTAAACATCAAGCACGAAAAACAGTTTAAGCAGCTTTAAGTCACTTTTAGTTCTCCTACCAGGTACCACATTTAAACTGATAACTGTTTTAGAGACAGTACTTGACCCAGTAAGCATTGGAAGTTACTCACAGAGAGGATTTGGAGGTCTTTCACTCAGGGCATCCCTCCAGCAACCTGCAGAAAGAAATTCAGAGAAATAAAACTAAGAAAGATCTGGATAAGATCATCACAGGCATGCTGAGAGCCAGCGGGTCAGATTTATTCAGTCTGGCCCTATTTTATTTACTTGGTTCTTACAGACCGAGCCCTCAGCCACACCGCTGAGATGCCAGTTTCTAAAGCAAGCAGACCTAGCTCCAAGGTAATACACAAAATGTTGTTTTCACATTCTCTGCTTTTCAGAGCAGAGCAGCCTAGGGATGTAACACCTTGCTAAATGCAGAGCAGCGCGGGCCCCCAGGAGGCATGAGGTGTTCCCTCTGGGTCTGTAGGGCCAAGCCTGCACCATGCACTCAGTCTGGCCAAAGCCACCAGCTGCACAGCAAGGCTCGGGGCAGCTGAGCCCAAACTTGCTTCAGCATCCAAGTGCAAGATGGCTGCAGAGCCTTCCCCAGCAGAAGTACTGCAGGAGGGTGCAGAGAAGCCATCAGAATGGATGATCACAAAGTGAAGGGAGGTGGGGAAGATAACGTGCACCAAAAGCATCACCTGCTGGGACAGATCGCCAGAGGAAGCCTGGTGTTTCCTTCTTTGATGTTTAGTATCACAACGTGTACCCATTCCTGTCCTGCTTGTCTGCAGAACACTACTGTGCCTGCAGAGCTAATATTTCATCCCTTCTGTTTTTTACCTGGCATCTGGTGTATCAGAAAGAAACTGGTGCCAGCATAAATAACATTTCAAATTAAAAATAATGAGCTGCATGTGTGTAACTTTTTTTTTTGTAGTTAATTGTCCCTAATTTATGCAGCTGAAGTACCTTGCAGTTTCCTATGATTAAAGAATACCACATTTAACGTGTCATGGAATTCATTTGATATCAGTATAAATGAGCTATAAAGCATGTCTATGATTTCTTTCTGAATAACATTAATACATTTCTCCTTAAATTGTTCAGTAAAGAATAAAACACACTTGGTCAGTAAACTCCATGATGATACTTTTAGAACTTTAACATAAACAACAAAAAAATTATACTAGAATATATCATATGTGTGTGTGTGTGTATATATATATATATATATATATTTAATTATTGCACTAATTGAATTTGTTTATAGAACCACTACTTTACAAAATATGGAACTCCAGATCCTTGAAACTAGTAGAAAGTCCAAGAAATCAATCTCAATCACAACAAAATTGATGTAAGACATAGGAAAGAAACAAAGAATCAGGAGAAAAAAATGAAGAGCAATTCCTGCACAGTTTTTCAGTGATGCCTTATTCATCAACATAAGCCCCAGATTCAGAAACTCACTTTAGACTGCTTCTTAACTTTAAGAGCATGCTTAATCTCCTTTCTTGCCTGGAGATGGTATTTGCTGAATCTACAGAATTGACAAATCCCACACTGCTGCACAAAGCCACCACAAGGAGAATGAAGGGATTCTCTCAAAGAGAGCTTCTATTTTTACTTTGCTTTCTTCAAGACCAGGTGAGATTCAGTGACATGACCAGGTCTTCCTTCTAACCCCTTCACTTTGTAAGCTCTTAGTCGATTACAACAATATTTGACTGGTGACAATCAGTGTAATTAGCCAGCTATATCTGTGAGCAGCCTTAAAGGCATTTTGGTCCCACAAATTTCAATGGGCAGGTTGATGAATGAGAGATTCCCTTCCCTCTGTCACTTCAGTTAAGAGGTTTCCATCATAGCTCAAGTCTTCACAGCCCAGAGAACAGCATTGTGAAGTTCATGCCCATAGGAAAAACTTCCCAAACTTCACTGCTCCAAGAACTACACCTTTCCTTTAGGGCTTGAGTTGATGGCAAAGGTGATACCTACATCATCTTCTGCCTGCTGGCAGAAGGTAAGCACTTCCTAATTACAGCATGAAACAGAGCACGCATGTGGGTTTGCCAAGGGAAGCAGCTTCTGTATAATCAATGTGCTGTGAAGAGCCTGAGGGCAAGATGTTCTTCTTAAAACTACACAGAAGATCTTGACATGGGTAGTCAGCTCTCCCGGTGTGTGCACTGGGTTACTGATAGCACGAGTGTGCAGAGAAGAATTTTGATTTAGGAGTGTATGGGGGATAACAAAATCACCAATGACCAAATACACAGTGAAACAGTTTAACTGACTGATAGTTTAAAAACAAAATATGTTATACTGTGAAATAAAATATCTGCTGTTATTTCATTCAAGTTTACTTTCTATTAAGCCTTCCCATTTACAGGTTGCAATGATGTCAACCTACCTTCAAAATAACTAAACTCATAAAAAAATAATTGATTTTTCCATTCTATTTCCAGTTTGCAGCTTTTCTTATTATTTTTGAATTTTATTTTTAGTAGATTTTCTACCCCAGGAGCTTTAATTTTCTGCAAAACTAGGAAACTTCACGTTTCCACATTTCTAAATTGCTCCTTGGAATCACAGTGCTGTTCTAAACTCAAAAAGCAGAGTATGCAATCTGAAGGAAGAAAAAAGGGGAAGGAAGAAAAAGGTTGAATATGGGCTCATAAAAAAGGAAAATAATTGTAGGAAATTAATAAATCAATTGTTCAGGAGTAAAATGAGACACAGTTAACACGATGGTTTAGGTTTCAGTACCATGTTCTCCTCTGATATTCATAAATACTTCTGTACTTCCAAATAAATTACCTATAATGTCGTATTTCAAACTTACCACTGTAAAAAAGTGCTTTTCTTCCTCATTCCTCACAGCATCATCTTGGTTCATAACGTTAATCTGCTTTTAACTGACACTTCACTAACAAAAAGGCCTGGCTAAAATATTTTCTGACAATGAAATATGATGTGATTAACCTCTTGCCATACCTACCCCCACAGAGAAGGCAGACGTGGCAGGCTGGCAACATTGAGCATTGGGTGAAATAATGGCCTTATTGGAGCTCACTGCAATTATTCATCGCAGGGTCAAGGAGGCTGGTTCTGGGAGATGCTGAATTCTGCATCTCCTGCTTATCTGCATGGGAATGGATGCTGTTCACTCTCTCAAGACCGTGGGTGCAATTTGTAATTATTCGTGTCACGGTTCCCTGGGCCTGGTCAAGGAGTGATGCATCTCACAATGATGAACTCTGCATCTCACAAAATGGGGTAAAGTGCATGAAGGATTGTGTCTGAGGTCATTCTCACGTGAAGGCTCAAGTATACATATAATGCATGTGCATGGATAATATGTATCTACTAAACAGTTTTTTTTTGCCAACACTGCCCTTGCATCAAGAGCTACTTGCTAAGGAAGGGAAGGAGAGAGGAATGAGGTCCACACAGAAACAGCAGCTGCCCTGGCTCAGGACCCAGGATATGGCCCTCTTGTGTTGGCTTTCTAGCTTCAACAAGAGGATGTGACAGCCAGGGGAATATCAGATAGGTGCTGGGGTAGGTGGTCCTTGGCTGGTTGCAGGGAGCAGCTCCCTGGCCATTCCTGGCTCTCAACAGGCTTGCCTATTCCTCCTTTCTTCTTTCTTTCCTCTTATTATTATTATTTTTCATGTGTATATTTGAAATCCACAACTTTCTTTGGCATTTAAAACAGAAGACATCTGTAGCCCTGTATCAACCCTCATTGCTAACCATGTTAGTGAGAAATCTGTGTGAGTTATTTTCTTTCATCATAATAGAGGAAAATGAATTAGTTCAAGTTCATATTAACAAAGAAAATGAGGTATTACATGAATGTTTTCAAAATCTCAGTAGTGCTTTCATGCATGATCACAGCAAATATTAATGCCCTCATTTGCCAGTCAACCTGTTTCTTAGGAACACTTATTTATAATTGATAAAAAAGAATGCAATTGAATTTAATAATGCCATCTATTAAGGAAACAGAATCAGCAATAAAGAGAGAACCCACTGGTTATAATTAAATTCCTGTTGGGAGGTTCAGCTGCATCTACTTATGTCGAGCCACATGCAAAAAAACAGTTGGAGAAATTTGGAATGAGTAAAGTCTGTGATCAGTGTAACACATGAAGACGTAACAAGGCTGAAAAGCAACCCCCATGCAGCTGAACAGAATTCAGTGAACAGGCTGTGAACCTCCTGCTCTTCCAGAGAAGTGCACTATTCCTTGCTCAGCATTATGAAAACCCAAAGGAACACATTTTTCCTGTACTCATCATAGAAAAGCCAATCAGAATATCTCCCATGCAAACCACAGAAATTTCAGAACCACGAATTAGGATCACAAAATGATTGCCACCTCTGACCACAGCTTCCATGATTTCATGAAGTTCTGTGTAGATATATGCACACCAGCACTCAAATCTGCTTTCAAGATCTCTATATATTCAAGACTAAAATATTGTTTTCTTTTTTGCTTTTGTCATCATTTTGCTTCTAAAACTGCTTATTTTCTTTCACTTGGCAAAATCACAATGAAAAAAAATATGTATATGTATAATATTAAATATTAACTTAGCTGCCTTCCAATTCATTTTTACTTTTCCTTATTTAGATTCAGTAGGGCTTTGTTTTTTTGTTTGATTCTCTTTTCTTCTTTTATTTTTTTTATTTAGTAGAAAGGAAGAGAATGTGTTAATAACCATCTATTTTTAAATATGGAGTAAGGCTTGGATTGAGGACTATTTACACTGCAGTGTTGAAAATCGATAACAAAGGAACATGCCATCTGATCATATTTCTAATACAAACAATTTAATTTTTAATTTTATTGTTTTTTAATTTATAACTAGTACTAGAAGGAAGTTAAAGATGCAGGACTTGCTAGTCCTCCCTGGCCTTTAGATTTCTAGGTCAGCCTATCGATGCGGCCTTTGGGGACTACCAAATGATCCACTTGAGTCCCCCTGTGCTCATTAGTGCTCTAGTTTTGCAGGAAGACACTGAGTACAACAAAAACTCCTGATTCAGTATTAATGAGAGTGGTTTAGGTAAAACCTCATTTATCAGGTTGAAAGGCTGGGTATACCAGAAGGTTAGAGTGAGAGGTTTTTCATGCCTCTACATTCTACATTTTGTGCTTAAAATTAGGAGGTAACACAGCTCACCTTTAATCTTCTGCAGTGCCAGGTACTCCAAACTACTTATTCAGTAGTTACGACCTGAGATAATTAGTACTCCACAAAAATTATTAACAATTTTCAAGACCAAGCCATGGTATGACTGAAATAATTAACTGTGTTAACCACAATACTGTTTACCCAAAAAAACCACAATGGGATCTGTTTCCTCCCTTCATCAGGTGGAATCCCCATGGAAGTGGCAAGTTAGCAGCTCAGGGAGCAGTGGTTTTTCTAACCCTTTGACACTGAACTGCAGCTCCCTAGGAGACAATTACCAGTCCCCATAGGGATGAGTTCACTTCAGTTGCTGAGCCAGAGCTGGAAGTCTACTTTGCTGTTACTTGGTAACACTGCAGTCATCACTATTCCAAAAACAAATCCCCTCCATGAAAGTAAGGAGTAAAAGTTTAGCTTCAGGCTTTAGCAGCCTATGAAATCTTTAGTGTTTCTTCTACAGTTTCTTTCAAACTGTTCTGCACATATGCAGCACATAATCAAACTGACTTTTCGTGATGTGATTCTACTGCAGAACGTCCCCTGTGCTGAGCAGACATACTGGGATTTCAAAAAACACAACAAGCAATGAAAAAAATAGTGTTCTTAGAGAGACCATACAGTGCAGATCTTATTAGCTTTAAGCTCCATGTAAATTATAGAGGGGTTATATCCAAGAGTCTTAAAATCCTGAATTCTAATGAAGGCCAACCATTCTTCATGGGAAAATTAAAAACTCAAAAAGTTGCCATTTCATAGCAGATTTGTAAATATTTTTGATGGTTCCATTAAAAATTGCATAAAACAGCATAGAGAATGAGCAAGGAAACACAAAACCAAATAATTTGCAACATCTAATTGAGCATTAATCCACATCAAACAGAAGACTTTATTGCACAAATGCAACATATGCAGGCAACCTCTCCCTTACTAATATTTCAAATATTACTCAGTTTGCTGATAGTGTCATACTGAAAGGATGGCAATTGAAGTGCATACCATATTGTTACAGATGAAGCTATAGCAGGAAAGGGGGAACTCCTGATACTCCACATCTCAGCCCCTCACCACAGAGGGACACTGAGTCACTCTTCCCCAGGAAAAGGGACAATGCTTCCCATTAAAACACCCCAACAGCTTTTAAAAGCGCAGGAGCACTCTGTCCTACCAATCCTTATGCGGGCATCTGTCCTAAGTACCTGAGCAATTCCACTGACTCTAATTTCACAGATGGAAATGTGAGTGGGGAATGTCCCTTGGCACAAGGATGTGAAGTAAGCTCTTCAGCCAGCCCTAAACTCTGCATCACTTCAGGACAGAGTGACAGGCAGAGCACGATTTTCAGAAGAGCACTTTTTCCACTCTTCCCAGACTCGTTTAGCACTAGCAGGATTGCCTCTGTTCTCTTCCACTGAGCACAAACACCCCCATATACTTGGGGACATGAAGATATTGCCTCAGACCACTTTGACATGGGAGTTCTGGCACAAAGATTTCAATTTTGACTGCACACTCAATGCTCTGTACAATACTTACTAAAATCTCTGACAAAAGAGGAAAATTTACTTAGGAAGCTACTTATTCCTGCCTTTCTCACTTGCATCCCACAGTAAGATCTTCCTGCCCAGGCTGCATAGGCAGTCAGAGCAGCAGGTTGGGCTCAGATTTCTGTCTCTTAGGTCTTCCCAACCCATATGCATCATGATGACAGAAATGGACTTTCCTGATGTCCCATCACATCTCTGTGCCATCACCTTCTGATGACAAAAGCCCCACGTGGAGACTGCACTGAGCACAGGGCTGAGCTCAGACTTCACCAGAATTCATCACCTGGGTTTGGATTCTGCAGAGCTGAATTAAATATCAACTGAGTGTGACAAATAAGCCATAGGTTGCCATCTGACCCTGCAGCTCTGATCACTCCAGCTGCACGGATCCTGTAGCACCCCATGCTCCCTAAACAACACAAAACAGAGTTTTCTTTCCTCTCCACAGAGAGAAGAAAGAAATCTTATGAATTTTTCCCTGCCTATTTTAGTAAGATTTTTTCTCAATATGCAGTTATTGTTTAAAGAAAAATAAGAACTATTGGTGACATTATTACTCTGGAAACATTTCTTGTTGCATATTTCAGTAGCAGAAGAAAATAATACCCTCCATCATATTAAATGGACTGTAATATCTTCCCAGAGGAAAGCTGTTCTTTTTGACAATGAAGTGTCATTTTGGCAAGGAAATCACCCATCTCCCGAAGTTTCTTTCTCTCTTTTCTGAAAGGATGAACATCACCACAGATTCTGGAACAATGGAAGAGCAATTTGAAAATCCCTGCTCAACAATTTATGCACACAGAACAAAAAGGAGTACCCACAGCTTCATTTCAGAAGTATTTTCATGTTAGCAGGGTTCTCTGCTACTATACACCAAAACCTTGAGAAGAGGTTGAGGGTGCCATGCATCACCTGCAGCACGAAATGGGCAGACCAAGAACATTTTGCTTTGCTTGGCTAAAACACTGCACGTGTATTGAGAAAACTTCTTGTGCTGAGAATCCATCTGCAGGCTTGTTGTAACAAGCAACTTCCATATAGCGTGCTGAGAGGTAAAAAAGATGAAATGTTTATTGAAACAGTTCTGATTCTTTAAGATATGCTGCTTAAATATTTAAAATACAAAGCAATGCCACATCCTTTAGAGATAAAGCAAAACACGGAAATTTTCTTAGCTTGCTCAACTGCATCTGTATAAAAACGTAGAAGAGAAAAGCAAAATTAAGCTTTAATTAAAGATATGAGGTGGATGATGACATTTGATGATAAAAATTGACAACTGAATAATGCTGTGATTACCATTAATTGATTCCCTGCCTGTTCTTCTCTATCTGACCATTTTACTGAACTCTTCCAGACTTTGTTTTTCTCTTCAGTCTGTTTGTTTATCACCGACTTTGAAGGCACTCTGATGCTGTCTGCTTCTTTGGTGAAACTCAGAAGAAATACTTGTCTGTAACAAGTGAAGAAAAATTTAATTAAATCACACTGATGCCAATGGCATTGAAGTGGAGATGTAACTTCACATTCATATCAGCAATTTAAAACTCCCATACAAGCTGAGACTTAAATTCCTCCAGTAAGCAGCAAGGAAATGGTGGAACAAATCAATGCACAGCTGGAAGCAGGACAGCAACAGAAGGCTGTTGTGTTTTGCCTTTGGAGACAAGAAGTCTCACCCCAGCTAAAAAAAAATAGAGAAGTTTCTGAAGATTTTGATTCTGTTTGCTGAACAGTTTCTGAATCTCCTGAACCTGTAGTTTGCATTAGGAGCATCCTTTACTGTGAGGTATTGTACTGATGAAAATGAAGGTGGAATACTGTTTAAACACATGTACCACCTCAGCCTCACTGAGGAGTCTGAGTCAAGGTCACTCACCAACAGTTTTTACTACATGAAAGTGCTTTCCTGAGGTTATAAGGCAGAAATGGCTTGAGGAGAACTGTATTGTTTTTCATTTGGAGTGCTTTTCTTCCTAACAAAATTAGCAGCAGATTTTATGTCATTTTGAAACAGGAGGAAACAGAACATATTTGGCACTGGTAAAAATACTGCCCAGATTTAGACCAAAAAACCCAGACTGGCAATCTGTATTTAATCAGTTTTATTGAATTTTCTCTGTATTGAAATCGGTTCATTATTGTCATTAAACTAGAAAACTGTTTTGATCATGAAGGATACTTTAACCATAACCTTCTTCAATGATTTATTGCCAGAAATACTGTTTAAGTAATGCCAAGAGTCATATGGTCTCATGCAAGGCATGAGCAATATATTATTATCTCTAATTGCATCTTAGTATGTGCCATCGGTGACCACAGTAATGTTTCTGGTTTCTATAATTACTTTTAAATGACCTGTTCATCGTTTTTGACTTCTCTGGGTTTGTTGCTTCCAGGTAAAGGTTTCCTGGACAGAACAAGCTCATCGAGGGGAAGGCAGTGCTGGCATGGGGGCTGCATTGTGGCCAGGGGGACAGGGCAGCTCCTCCCAGAGCTCCACAGCATCAATATAACATCACTGAGCCGCTGAGAGAGGAGACAGCAGGCCTAAAGGGGAAGCTGAAGGTCTGATGGGAATCAGGAGAGGATTTTTATACTCAGAGCCTCCAAGGTTCAGCTTTAAGAAGAATAATATTATCATTTGAAACAATTTTTTTCATGATCAAATTGAGGGTTCTTTTTTCCTAGTTAATTCCCTGTATCAATTATTAACCCGAAGTACATGTTACATTTGCATTTGACTGCTTTCCTAACAAATGTTACACCTGCATTTTGCCATTCTTTTATCACTCACGTGTTCTCCCTGTGATAACAGAACTTCTGTGTGTAGCCTGAGCACTCCAGATGATTCCATCAGAGGATCTGCACTCAAGATATTAAACCTGATAATGGCTTTCTTACTAGCTAGTGTACTTGACAGTCCTCTTGTAAATTATTCCCCACAGAGCAAGACGGGCCTGGCCTAAACTCCCTGCCTCAAATCTGCTCTGAATACTTGAATTTCTTTAACTTTAGCAAATGATTCACCTTGTTCCCAGTTCATCAATCGCCTGCATAATTTTTGCATGTGTGCTGCACCTTATTGATAACTCTGGGATTTAAGAATGTGCACAAAGCAATTTGCCATAGCAATGTCATTTGTGATTATAGAGCATGAACAGAAATTCCAGCGTACTGTTTTAGTAAGGTTGAAAGGGGTTCAGGAAATACCTATCCATTTATTTTGACCATGACTCTTCTGAGGAAGTCTGTTGACTAACTGCATGGCATAGAGGGCAGCCCTCTTTGCAGACCTTAGGTTAGTGTCTTGGGGCTTTCCTTTTGTTTATTTTTTTTTTTTTCTGTTGCTTATTAAATTTACTGCTGAAAGTTGACACAGTCAGTGCCATTTAGAAGTGGACTGTAAATGGATCTTCTTCCATTTCCATGCAAACAATGAATCTGCCTCACAGGAGCACTGACGCACAGCTCTGTGCAATCACAAGAATCTAAAGTAGAGTTTCCTTTACTTTTCCTTTCTCTACAGTGCCCGTGGCACAATAAATTAATATCCTAAAGATGAGTTGTTGAAATAATCCACACAGAACTGCCAACATCTGACTCTTAGGTGAATGTTAGAGCTTCCAAAGAATGTCTAGTTTTTCATAATTTCAACTCACTCATCTGACACAATTACCATCAAGTTTCTAACTGCACTTGAAAATTAGCCTCGTTATTTCACTTATGAAGGTCTGAAAGCCTAGCTGAAGGCCTATGCATTAAGATTTGCATTTTTTCTTTTTTTTCCCCTGAACTTCAGCATTGAACTGAAAGGAGAGGGGAATCATACGGGTGATATTAAAAATGAGGGAATTTTCTATGCAAAGGACTTAACTGATGAGTGAAGAAGAATACATGTCTGGAATATCAATGCTGCCCTCATTAAGGAAGAAGACGTGTGCTACCTTACAAAGGAAATCATAAGCGTTTTTCATCATCAATGAACTTCTATCTCTCCGTCTCCCTTTGGAGAAACAGCTCCAAGTTTGGCAGCTCAGTGCCATCTGTGATACAGTGTAGTAACCCAAACATCTACAAATTGGAAGCAATATTGTTGCCAGCTGAGTCACTCTGACAATAACAGATACAATAACTCCTTCTCCCCTCGTATCCTCTGCTGCAGGGCACTGAGAACGGTAGTCTCATTTTCAGTCCAAGCTTCTGCAATGCTGCAAAATGAGAAGAGTTTGTGGTCCATAGCAGTGAAAACACAGAAGGGTACATCTCCTATTATGATAGGGGAAAAGGGAAAGAATAGTGTACACAGCCCTCAATAAATGTTCTGTTTCTCGAGTGGATGCCTGGTCTTGCACAGCAGTTGTTCTGCTGAGCAGCACATGACAAATCTCTGTCCATTGCAGGAGTGCTCAGAATTCGGGGAGAGGCAGATACCTGACAGCATGCCCCATGTGTCACATCTCCAGGTGTGCAGGGGAAGGCTTAATCCCCAAACAGTGGTAATATTCAGTTTAATATTTCTGAGGAAGCCTTCCTTTGTCATCAGTTATAACTCCTGAAAGACCTATTATCCATTTACTTGCCCCAAGTTTTTGTGTTAATTAATCTATCTGCCAATCAGTTCCAGATTTTAATTACCCTCTGTATGATAGGGTACTCCTCTAAAGCTCTCAGACCACTGTTGGTGGCAGGTGACTTTATACACTCCTGGATAATCAGTCACACACAAGGGATAGTGACTGAGTACACAGAACTGTACACAGAAAATATAAGGCTATCCTATGAATATCTTGTTTGTACTATTTTCCATTACCCATCTGTCTTAGGCTACAGAATTTAGGTTAACTCTCAATTTCATCAGCTTCTCTGTGTTTTTATAGTTCTCCTTGAAAGGTTATTTCAAACTCCCCCTTGATACTCCACTGCCATGAAGCACCTGCTGTTTAAATGGTTGACTTATTCTTGCAGAATGCTTCCTTTCTAGACAAAGAGGTCAACTGAGAAGACCTGGACACATCTTCCTCAGTCTGCTCTACATCACAGTAGTTAGCCTTGGGTCCAGGGCAGCAGACACAAGCAATTTGATTTCACACAATCCTTCAGCAGAGAGCATCCTTCCTGAGCGTCTCTGACAAGTGTGAGAATTGTCCCTTAAATCCTAGATGTGAGAATCCTTGTGTCCTTCACAGATGCACCAAACTTTAATTTTTGTTGTTGTTGTTCTTAAGATAAATGCCACTAAAACATTTAGAAACGGCCTATATCTGCCTAGAGAATAAACAGAAATCTGAGCTTAAGCAAGGTACAAGTCCAGCACTGAGAGCTACAGACAAGGCTCAGAGCGGAGGGTGACATGGGCAGCAAGGTTGGGATCAGCACGCAGCCCAGGCCACGTGTGCAGCAGAGCTGCAGGGATGGCACAATGTTAGCACACCGGGGAGGATCTAATTCTCCCTTTGCAGCTCTACACACAGACAGAGTTCAATAGAAAAGACTGCGGGAAAGACTTTCCACAGCATTAAATTAGAGCTTACCTTTCACAGCTGAGACTTCAATAGAAGCAAGGGAAGATTCAGGCTTCTGCAGATATCATTCAAAATTGTCATGTGTAATTACAGTGTTCCCTGCACAAACTATGCAAGCAGCTGTTTCACTGGAATGTTTTCCATCCTGCCCTATCTCACGTGGTAGAATGGCTCTATGCTGTTGGGATGAATCATAGCAATCTCATTTCTTTAATAAACACCTGATTCAGATGCGTATTTGTTAAATTATCAATTTATCTCTGTAACAAAAATGAATACCTTGAGAATGCTTACTCAGCTACAAATTTACAAATAGCACAGAAGTCCAGCTTGCCCACTGTTTGATGACAATTATTCTACTGGTTCTAGATTAAAGGAACAAAAGAAAAAAAAACACTCCTATGACAGCTTAATGCTCTCATCTGAGTATCATCCTTCATCCAATGCTCTGAGATAATGAAGTAAGGGAAAGCACAATGTTAATTCTAATCCAGTTCAACATCTCTTTTGAACAGACAGTTCTTATCAATCAGCTATTGAGAAAAGAACTACTCAGTGGCTGCCTCTATCATGGAACATTAAAATCCTATGGTAGATTGTAAAGTGAATTTGTACTTTGGATCAGAAAATATTGACTGAATTTTCTCATTAGGGAAATAGCTACATTCATCCTAGATTTTTTATTATTTTTAATTAAAAAATGTGTGCATTTATTAATCAGGATGTGTTTTGGTCTCAGGCTACATGTGTTTCGTATAGATGAAACCAGAATCACACAGAAGGAAATGAGTGTTAAGGGCAGCAGTGAACAAATGGGGCATATTTCAGAGAAATTTATTCTACTTGATTTCAGAATTAGAGTTTGGGAATGTATAACAGTGACACTTCTCATCATTTTTTCCATAATATATTTCCTCAATTTTCACAACTCAGCTTCCTAAGAAGTTTAGAAACATTTCCCATTTATTTTGTCCTGTAATCTTCCAGATTACAGAGAATGGCTCTAGATAGAAGTTTAAAGGTAATTCTAAAACCTCCTATATTCCCCAAGGATGGTGGTACTATACATAGAACTGGGCTCAGAAACTGCCTGACAGGTAACCCTGTGGTGGCCCTAGAAATGGCTCCAAAGAGAAAGCAATCAGTGTTTCCTGGAGGAGGTCATGCTACTCCCAGAAACAATTCCAGAATTTGTTGGAATGCTCAGTGATAGAGGACACTCCAGGAAAAGCACAACCACAAACAGCAGGAACCTCCAGAGCTGTCTAATGGAAGAATCAACAGAATGGCTCATCTCTATTCACACCCACTGCACTCAGTGCTTGACCTCTTTTAAATCGCCCATTTCCCACAAACCTTATGCTTTCAATGATTTTTAATCTAGGAACTACAGTCTGCTGAAATTGTTTTCAGATTCAATAACTCAGTGGATCTGTTTTCAACTGGGTTTGAAATGAGGAAGTTGAGAAACACAGTGAGTAGTTTAAACAACTAAGAAAGGTCAGATTAGGACAACTATCCAGGCAGCAACTTTTTATACAGAGGATGGGAGAGCGGCAGGACTGTGTATTCATTTGGTTTTATCTCCAGAAGTAGATACCTTAGATCTGTCGTATCTCTGCTAAAAGATTGTTATTTGCTTTTTATATCCCTTCTTTATGAGCTCTGAGAAATCTTTCTCCTCACATTTCAGCAGTGCTTACAAAGAGCATTCATCACATGCTGGTGTTCCACTCTGCGTTAAAACCAAAATGCCTGGGTAAAAGGGTTTGTGATTTGGGTCAACCAACTTCTAAAGAATGAACTTTATTAATACACTGGATTTTTTTTTTTTGTGAGGTTGCCAGTTTCCTTTCTATTTTCTTGACTTCTGCTTAACTGACAGAAGTTGTTTATTTCAAAAAACCAAGATTTACTATTTCTGAAAGAAATTATTCCTATGATTTTTTTTGCAGAGATGATCTTAAAAAAAAAAAAAAAAAGAGAAAAAGAGGAAATAGGCACAGATTACATTATAGGCAGAGGATGTTGGGCTGAGGAGTGAGTGCAGCATTGCATGCTGCAGTGCTGTATAGGACGAAACCAGATTTTTCTCCATAAAGCTGACAGTTTTCAAGATAGCCAGCATGAAGAAAATATACACTACAATGCCTAATGGAAGGAAGGAAAACCCACAAACCTCTCACTCTCTTCTACTAGGCATTTTCCTATCACTATGTTAGTCTCTAAATTCATTTATCTTAGGACAGCCTCTCACAAACAGTCCAGAGAAAGAAGTACAAGCCTCAGAAATGACTCTTGCACCATTTTTCCTCAGTGAAATACACAGAATGTGAGTAATTTATTTCGGAAGGAATCTCTGGAGGGCATCTTGTCCAGCCCCTGTATAAGAGAAGGCCAAACTTCAAAACCAAATGCTAATGTGCCGCAGCTCGGAACTTTCAGAACAATTTTTACTTCAGTCATGAATAGCAGTACATCACTCATAGTAAGCTTGAGTTGGTCCTTTTGATTATCCTGCACTGATAAGTCTCATCCTGGCTTTATTCCTCACTGAGAAAGCCCTGTTTGGAAATGTTACTGGTTTCTCTTCCATCTTTTTCTTTCTTTACACAGACATACTAATTCTTGTGCAAAAAAATCCTGACTGTCAGTCAGAATATCCCATTGTAGAAATTGTATGTTGTTTTCAGTATCTGCATTTCTATTCCTTTTGCACTTTCAGCATAAAAAATTCAGCAGTTTAATATCTGGAAAATTAACTCAGCTATTGGAGGTATAACTGAAGTGTACCTTTTGTGCTTTGATAGCTTAATTCACTGCCTCTGGGAGGAACACCAAAAGATCTCTGACAGCAGCTTGTAACAGAACAAAGTGAAGTGTTTGTATTACTATTGCCAATTATTATAGAACACATTCAGAAAGAGACTGAGAAATAATTTCAAATGTAATATACCAGAAATGTAATTAAAGGATTATTATTGCACTTCACAGGCAACTACACAATTTCTCTATGAATTGTTAAATGGAATTTTAAAGCAGCACTGGTAGTTCCCATGATCTATCTCAAGGATTCAAGGTAGTGTCAGTAATTTGAACCTCTTAGGATTAACCTTTTGTACTAATTCAGGTCTAATTCAGATACTTGTGTTAATCAGGTTTAGAACGCTTCAGAGATTTTGTAATTTTGCTCTGATTATAAAATCAATAGCAATATTGTTTGTCTGTTAAAACTAGGGCGTGGGTGCTCAGAACCCAAGTCAGTGTCATTTTATGATATAGGAATACTACAGTAAAATATTTTATCGAGTTTCTACCTCCAACAGATGTGAAGCTGTGCTGAACAAAGAAATTGTAACAACTTCTAAAAGTAGCCAAGAGGCACCACTTAACACAACATACACTCAGGGGCTGAATCCTCAGCTAAAACAACCAAAAGAAAATGAAAACAAAAGGAGTTTTAATACTCTCTTCACATCAAGAGCTGATTCCAGCCCCTAACAAAAACTTCATCGGGTTTGATCTGTTACGGATCAGATGAATCCAATCTGGATACCAAATACTCCGCTTCAGATATGTAAGGAAAGAATAGAATTAACATAGCAACCTGAATTAGTGTAAAGAAGTTTCACATCATTCAAAGAATAATTTAACTTGGAAGGGATCTATGAAGATAGTCTCATCCAACCCACTGCTCAGAGTTGGGTCAACTTCAGCTCAAGTTTGGCGTACCTCCAAGGATAGAGACTCTACATCCTCACTTGTCCACTGTTAGAATGGAAGAAGAACCCCAACACCATGCTTTCTTGTATCTCTCTCCTCCTCACTGTTTCAGCAGTTGCCAGCATGGAGGCCTGCAGCTCACAGGCAAGCCATCCACTTTGTTCCTCTGTAGCCAAGTATCAGAGGTGTTCGGGTTCCATCTTTCTTTCCTGCAACACTTAACAGTGTTGGCCCTACCCAGCCCCAATGCAGCAGGTGTAGGTGTGGCAGCTGGAAGCAGTTTGGAACCAAGTTTTGACAGCACAGCCTGAATGATGATGCTGGAGAAGGACAGCAGTTGAGGAAAAACACCTTTTAAAGCCCACGCAGCCACATCACCTGATGTTTTTCACAATGCAAATAAAACCTTGATATTGTCAATTGTTCTCAGAAAAGATGCTTATGACCAGAGTTGACATCTTTCGACATCATCGTGTTTTACCCCTTTCTATCACAAATGTAGAAATAAAAGTTATCAGCAATTGTTAACGAAAAGAACTCTTTTGAAACTCTTAATTTATGTTACATTAGCAGCCACAAACTCAGTCACTTCAAATGAGTTTCCCCACAGGAAGAAATGAGAAAAAATACTTAATTTTTAGAAGTAATAACAGTTTGTACTTCCAACAGAAAACCGAATAATGCAGCTTGCAGTACAAAACTCATCACCTCAAATTGCTTTTTAATCTAATGAAACTTCTCAGTTTTATTATCCAGCAACTGTGCTTTAAGCAGTATGTGTGTTACAGATGCTAAAGGAAGAACAGATTTCCATGGAAAATTGTTTCAATAAATGGGAACACCTTGGCAGGAGTCAAACTGTGCCCTCAACCAAGTGATGTGATCTTATGGTCTTTTTCAACCTGAATGATTCTATGATTCTTTGTGCCCTTGAGCTAGAAAAATCAGCTTAAAGCTCTCTAAAACTTAGAGGGCATCGTACAGCAGAAATGAGAATTTCTGTTATGGATGGAATAACTCAGGCCCATAAGTGGATAGGAAGTCTATGAATTATTTCATTAAGCCCTTTTTGGAAATACTATTCTAAAAGTTTAATTTTCATAGTTGATAGAGTAGAATAAATAGAAAGATTTTATCAATATCTATTAATAGAACTGGAAATGTTCTGGAAAGCAAATCCACTGCTTCATTTTTCATTTATTCATGTGTGCTCTGGGTATTTACACTCTGCACAAAATGCAGAAATCACCTCAGTCTGCAGAGAGATACATGGGCTGTAATATATACTTAAAAAAGGAAAAGAAATCTCATGCCAATAGTCTTCAGATCAACATCTCATTGACTGACAGTTAGTAGGTGTCACTTTCTAATTTAAAACCCAATTTAAATTTAACAGTAATATTGTTGAAGAAAAGTATTACCTTTCATTCAATAATTACACTTAATTGGCTTGAAGATTTAAGTGCTACATTGGCTACAGACATTTCAAGCTGTGCATAATGTCTAAGTCTTCTCAGAAGACTGCAGTTACTATACGGTTTGAGCTTCTTTTCAGACTCATTATGGAAACAAAAATCAACACCTTTTTCTCCCCTCCACCTTGCAGTCAGTGCAAACAAATGGCAGATCCTCAGTCTGGGAAAAGCTTATTTGAATAAATCCATACCATTTTGTACCAGCCAGATCAGTGAGAAGTTGGAGGTTTTGGCCTCACGCATGGAAGCCAGGCACCCAGCACATGACATCTTCATCATGTGAGGGAAGATGCTCTGCAGAAGAGCATTGTGAATATGTACCAGAAACAACAAACAAGAAAGTGCCTAATGGCACCACCTAAAAATACAATGGTACAGGATGCTGGGGAAGCCAAACAAAACCAAACATGCAATTCTTCCACAACTCAGGTATTGGAGTGATACACAAACCAAGGGTCCCACTCTCTTCACACACCAAAATTTTATTTTCACCAACAGTGATTGTTTAATAATGTATGTTCTCTTCTCTGAGCTGAAGGCTGTCAATCTGCCAGCCTACCTTTACTTTGGGAGGACAAAGAAATGCAGTGTTTTTGAGCTAGCTACCCAAATCATCCCAAGTTTGAGTCCTCACAGGTGAGTAACCCAGCTGCTGCTGCTGTAAGACAAGATGCACAAAGGGAAAGACCTCAGAGGTGAGCTGGGCAGCAAAACACCTTCCAGTCCCCAGTAGCTACAGCCTGGCCATTCTCCCTTCTGTCAGAGCCTTTGGATTTGCCTTCCAAAGAAGCACCAACTCCCTCTGCCTCTGGGTAACTTGAGGCCACTCTTGTTCCTTCTCAGTTTTAGATGGGTTTCTGTAATCAATTGAGCTAATGGGAGTTGAACTAATCCTCTGAAGTCAGGGGCCATTTGCATCATAGCTAATTCTTTAGCTTTGTTCTTTACAATTTCAAGCCCTACTTTGTGCTCCTTTATTTGTATGATTTTGGCTCACAACTTAGACCAGCAAAACTTCTTTTACGTTAGATCTTTCTTCATTCTAGTTTGGAAAGGATCTTGCAGAATCTAACCTCCATCACAAGCAAACAGAGATTTAACACTCACAGCATTTTGTAGTACCTATTGCTTTTATAGCAGTTCTGCAAATCCCTGGCCTTTTAGGGGCCTGCCCATCACAAGCACCAATTAGGTCTTCCATCTAGCAGCTAGGTGCAGAGGAAACCTCCAAGAGATTTACCATCAGTCTGCAAAATAAGGCTACTTCACCTGCTAGCAAATACTGCTGCTGTGATTTGCGGCTGCCAGCTTCAGCTGGTTTGCTCTAAACTATTACAAAGAATTACTCATGAAATTGTAGGAAAGCCTTCTGCTTCTAGGTTAGCATATCACAATTCGTCTTCAGTGTGCTGGAAAAAATTACTAGTGTTAGGTGGAAGAATACACAGAGCACATGCTAACTTGCAGCCATCGGGAAGCCCAAAGCTTGCTGGTTTCTCTAGGTTTCACATCACTGCCAGCCATCTTACAGATGGAATTAAGTCATATAAATTCATTATGTACTGCTATTAATAACAAAACAATTATGTCACCCAATAACAAAAAAAAATCCACTTAAGAAACAGCAAGATACAAACAAGGGACTTTCCCTGGCTCACAGAGCTGTACCAGCACATACCAACTGCTCATCAAAGTTGGAGACTGATGCAGATTGCAAATTTCCTTCCACAGTGTCATCTCCCAACAAGAATTACCACCTCACTACAGCTCCCAAGCGAGGGAAGGGCAGGAGCAAAGCACAGTGAAACATGGAACCTGTCAGAGGCATGAGGAGCCCAAAATCCTGTGCAGCTCTCCCCCTTCAGTGCTGGGCACACCTCGTTTCTCTCTTAAAAAGGCATTAATCATGCCTTTGGTGATGTGGAGGAGCCATTCACTCTGCTGCATGGAGAGAGCTGCTGGGGAAGATCCTATCAATCTTCACTTTGTAAGGATGTTGGCTTGTTCATGCTCTCATTCTGCCAGGAAACCCCTCTGCTCTTTGTGATAGATTTTCTGTTTTGGTCTTCATGATTTTCTGGCTTAGCCAAGCTGAGATGTCTGGTAACAGCAAGCATCTCTGTGTGTATTCACCTAATGGAGTTCTTTAGTGCATCTATATTGCTGTAGGCTATGAATAGGCAGTGCTTTTAATACAGTTTTCTCACATTATCCCTGCAAAGGAGGAAACTGCTATGGTCCCTGTTTTAAAGTTGGAAGGCGAAGCACAAACATTCAGTAACCAGTGAGCACAAAAAAAAGGAAATTGTGTGGGGCTTTATACAGATTTTATTTGTGTAATACTGCAAAACACTCAGCCTACATGACATCCAGGAAAAAATAAACCAAAAACAACAACAGCAAAACCTAGAATATTCTACATTTTATTTCTGTAGCTGTAGCCACTCAGTGAGTTCTACAGACTACAGTGCCCAGAAGTAGATTTTTATGCCTGCAGTTAGTGCTAGACTATTAGATTTGAGGTTAGTGCCCAGCAATAATTTCAGAATTCTGGGTTGTCAACTTTCCAGCTCCTTCAACTTCTGTTTTTCTACAAAGAAAATTAATTTTCTATACAGGAAAATAACTCTATGCAGGAAATTAATATTGTGCAGATGCACAGGACAGGATTCAAAAGCAGAAAATGATCACGACACTTTTTCCCCTTCTTGCCATCAGTGTTAAAACTGCTCAGCAACGTCATGGCACCCACTATTTTCAGCCAAACATATGCATGCACAAAGCCCTCTCATTGCCAAGGAAGGACAATGAAAGTGGCCAGGCTTCCTCCAGCCTGGGAGGTGAATGGCAGAGGTTGGCATGCAATCATGGCCTGCTGCTTTAGGGCTGTTTTATGAAATCCCTGTGGTTGGTGGTTAGCAGCTCTTCTGGCAACTCCGCTGGAGTTGGAGGAAGATCTGAAGATGAAGGACTACCCCTGCACAGTGTGAGATGCACTCACACACAAGAGTGGATAAAACCTCAGGAAATAAGTGGCTGTAAAAATCAATATAGACAGATGTTCCACCAAAATGAAGTATTTTTCATTGAAATAACAGCAAGCATGTCAGGCCAGAGAGTAATGATTTGAGCTGAAGTTAACAGAACCAATACAAACATGGGTCCACGTGACAGCTACTGTCAGAGTGTAGAAGACAAAGGAGGCAGCAATAATGAAATAGAAGAACCTAGATAACACATAGTTACTGCTACAAAACAGAGTAAACCCTGGGCTACTCAAAAGGAATCTTGAGACCTAAAATCCAACATATAACAAAATTCAGGAGTGCCTTCCCCACTTGTGAAGTTTCTGATGGGTTCTGACAACATCTGTCAAAGGAGGACTGGGAAACATGGGTTAAAAAGAAGAAAAGTAACTCTGGAAGACCCATGGGTCTCCTTTTTTTTTTTTTTTTTTTTTTTTTTTTTTTTTTTTTAAGATACTACTATTTGAATGTGTTGAGTTCATAGATATCATATTAATTTGCTGTTGGAGTTCAGCAAGTGAAAAATGATAATCCCATCAATTCAGTAACCCCCAAAGTTACTCCATGTTATGTTCTTCACTTGTAAGCAGCCATTCTAGAGCAGCACTACTTTGAGAATGGTGAAATAATATTCGAATTCTCTAGGTCATCTCTCCCTGGAGTTTCTTAAAATGGTAACTGACAACCACAGAAGTCTCAAGAAATGGTTTATAAAACTTTGGAGAGAAGCCTAATTTTGAAGCAAAGACTGTTTTCATTTAATACACCAAAAAAAAAAAGTTCTTCTACATCAAGAAAGGAGATATTTAATATTGCCAAGGACATTGAGTCCTTGTACGATTTGTAGGAGCACCAGCCACTCACACTAACGACTAGAAATGGAATACCAGAATTTCTCCAGATGGAGACTGGATATGAATTGAATCCTGTGCAGATAAAAGACTGCGCCAACATGAACAGAATGCTAAACATCACCAACCAGACAACGCAGTCTTAATTCGCCAAACGTTTGCAATTTTAGCACTTTTCTTGTTCAGTGTTCTTGAAATTAAATAATAGGAACATCATTTCCTTTTGACATGGGTAAGTAGCTTGAATTTCACTTATTCAAGTTTCTAAACAGGAATAATTTGCTTTTCCTTTGTGCTAACTAGTATGAGGTTTTTCTTCTTTTTCTATGGATCTGAAATTTTATTTTCAGCTCCTAAGAGACACAATTTCATGCTGAGGTCAGACTGGATCAACATGTTTCATTTCAGTTTTCTGCAAAACCATCAACCTGTTCCAGTTTCACTTAAAAGGTTTAAGACCTGAACCAGTAAGAAAATCTGAAACCAAATGAATTACTCAATTACATTTTTCTTAGTTCAGAGAAACTGACACACAAAACTTGCTTCTAAATCTGTTTACCAGAAAACAGGTGCTTTCCTTCTGAGTTTTCCAGAGGTCATTTTCACTCTGTCGCTCCTATGAGAGCTCCAGTCCTCCAGTCCCTGTTCCAGCTGGCAGTGAGAAATCACTGAATTCCCCCCAACGTTATTTTGCTGAAGATGTCAGCATTCTATTGAAGCTGATATTTCAAGGAAATCTTCAATCTCAAAGAATACTTTTGTATCTACAAAAACAATTACAACTCTGACCATGTTTGCCTCAAGTCAGGTGGACATCAGAACAGAACATTGTCCAAATTTCAACTTCTTTAAGATCACTGTCCCATTTTCCCCTCTGGAGATCCTCCTAACAGATGTGATGTACCTTACCCCCAGTGTAGGCTCCTAGTCAGACACTCTTCAAAATTAATAGTTAAAATCTAGTTATCTTTGTATTTCTCCCCTCCCAGCCTTAACCTGTCCATCAGTAACTCCTACAAGTCAGGAGGCTGCTACACTAGTCCTCTGAACTGAAAACAAAATAAGCACTTAATTTTTAATCATGCAATCCTTTCCAAGGTCTTCAGCATTTTCCATGGGCTCAGAATTTGATGAGTGTAAAGAACTTGTTCTTTTGTTAGTCAGCTTGTCTTGTGTGATGAATTTATCTACTGTCTAGTGGGCCATGCTATAGATTTTACCTTGCTGACACCTAGTGATTGAGCTGAGGTCAGGCTGGGAGCTCAAGGATTAACCAGCACCTGTTTCCTATTTCATCTCTCAAAACCAACAAAGTGGCATGCCCTCCTCAGCTGTATCATGGCAAAAGAAAGGATACCTTATAGATAAGTAATCAAAATCAGAACTAGTGTATTTAGAGCTATCCTGAATATTTTAAGACAGCAATGCACAAGACTTATATGAAGAGGGTTAAGTAATTCAAGATTAGAAAAGATCTACATAGCAGAGGAAAATCCCCTTGGTGTCCTGAGCTGATTTTCGCCTTCCTCATTTTCCTCTCTTGAGATTTAGTGATGGTATTACAGAAAAAAATGAAATATTTACTTTCTCCTGACTGAAGGTGACTGAAAGAGCTATCCAGTATTGTATGTGTGAATGATATAACTGGCAGAAAAGCAAAACATAAATGACACCTAAGAAGACAAACCAATTGTAGAAAGTCCACTGCTGATAATAGGAAAAGGGAAATTGAAGCTGTTACACCATGCATTCCCATAACTGAGTGGGTTATGAAAGTGGAATGGAAAGCTCTGACACTTCATAATTACTACACAGCACATTTAGCACTATATAGAAAATGATAAATATGAGGAATGCATGTAAGATGAAATCTTATTTGGTGTGTTTATATAAAAGTAATAAACATGAGATGCTTTGTCTTGCATGCACTCCCAGATAAAAGAAACTGTGGCTTTTTCCAAAGCATCAGAGGGCATTCAAGAGGATTGCCACATTCTCATTCCAATGTATGATTACTTCCCCGCCATTCTCATTTCCTCCCTGATCTCAGACTGCTAATTCAAATAAATCTTTGATAGATATTATAAAAAAGAGTGGTGAGGACTTGGTAAGACAATATTTCAGATCAGTACACTATCTAGTAACAGGGCATTTACTCATAGCTCATTGTTCTCACTGATGCTGAGAAAAAAAGCTTGGAATGACTTACTGTAAATGCTTGTTGAGGCTTTATAATGAGTTTCAAGCATGCAAAGATAAATTTGTATTTGCTCTGCTCTTGACATTTGCCCATTAGCGTAAAGTAGGAATTGCCACTAACATAAATGTGAGCACACTATCAGACAGAGAAGCAGTTTTTACTCATCACTGTGTGTAAGTTATCTACCCATTAGATACAGATGTGACATGTTCCAGCTAAGTTATACAAATGATTGAGCCATTCTCCCTCTGCAGACCAGGGATATTGTCTAAAATTCACATAAAATATGCAGCGCTCTTTGGCTGCTGATCTTCTCAAAGTTCCTTTGAAGTAATCTGTTGCACTTTGTTCAAAAGGAAAAAAAAAAAGACCCAAAGGAAAAATTCAGAAGAAATAAAATATTTATTTGACTTCTTAGACAAACTAAAGCAAACCTGAGCAAAAGGCATTAAGCAGCAGCAGGGGAGGCTTGAAGAAATGGGAGGTCTGGCAAGCAAACTAACTCTTTCAAAGAGTCAGAGGCATGAGAAAGAGAAGGTGAACAGAACAAGGTGCTGCACCAGAATGGTTAGTACACTGAGCAGTTTTGTTCAGGATTTAATACTGTCATGCACTGTTAGAAGCCGTGATTAATTAGACCTGAGATACACACTCCACGTAACTGCACCTCTCTAGATCTAGGCCTGGAGAACACCTGAGGAGCTAATTTTCACACTGAACCACAGAAGCTGGAAAGCTTTTCCTTTTCTTCCTGAGCAATTCTCTGCAGAATTTCCATATGCATATGTTCAAGGCAGTGATAATTAAAGATTTCAGACTGTAACTTGCCAGTTATCGCATCTTGTGAAACAAATTTATTTGTGAAACACTTTGACTTTGTACCATCTTCAAAATGCATGGGGGATGCTTTCAGAACCTCCTGTGTGGTTTGGAAATAAAAATGTTTCTGTTTCATATTTTACTTAGTACTGAAAATCCCATGATCTCATTTCCTCTGTCACCACAGCAGGATAAAAGAGCCCTAACTGCAAAGTGTTCTCTCCTGAGGAATCCATAAACGTGCAAGCCTCTGTATTTCATCAAACAAGTCCCTCACTCATCTCTCTTCTTTGCATAACTCACAGATATGGGAAACAATATTTGCAGAGAAAATGTTCACAAATGCTCTTTTCAGCACTCCCTAATTGATGGCAGCATAAGGGCTGAGGGAAGATCAATGCTATTTGAGCACGGTTTACTAATTGGGGATGAGTTACAAGAATGAACAAAGGGAGATCCAGAGTACTCTTAGAGGATAGAGACTGCACCCAGGCCTTTGTTAAAATATTAGGTAGTTCAGAGGGAGTTTGGAGAATTTACCCGAGGAATCAAAGGAAGTATTTGGCTGAAAAAAGAAACATGCACATGCCTGTAATTCCCTCTTCTACATTTCTAGGCATTTCTTTCCAAAACTGAGACATTTTCTGACAGGACAGCTGCAGGTACGAGCTGTACCCCATTGAATGTTGTATTTGTGATTAAAGCAATCCTGTCCTTCTCACCCAGGCAAACAGGATCGCTCCTACTGAGCAGTAAAGTTTTATCTGCATTGTGCAGAACTCTAAACACTGTATCTTCCATAACCATTTTCCCTGAAATTCTCTTAATAATGTCTGACTGGCTATCAAAGGACTTGTAAAATACAGTGAGTTCTATCTATGCAAGCTTGGCAAATGAAAATTTCACCATTGCACATTTGGGTCATTTATTTCTCCCCAGATAACCTCAGAAAGTATTGCTCAAGTGCTTTCTTCTTCTGAGTAGGATAGAAAAACAAAACCATCTACTTTCCCTGATCAATGACTTTGAAGCCTCTTTCTTCTTATCATAGATTAACTCTACTTGCAGCAAGCACTTCTTTCCTTTGTGACTGCTCCTTCATATGGGGCTGAAGAAATGTGAAAGCACCCAAGATACATACAACAATACAAGGGTGAGGAAATGACCTGCTAAGATCTCAGAAAGAAGCATTCTATGGAAGTTTATCACCCTTCCTGCCTTAATCTCTGGTTTTAACATGTTCATCTTTCAAGCCTTGCCTTGCCCAGGCCATGCACCATGTACCCCACACCTGCTGCTCTTTCTGAGCAGAACTAAGTGAAAGTACTCTCTTCCCTTCACAAGCTGTCATGGTCCCCACACACCCCTTGGCATTTAGTTATTTTCTGCCTTATGCTGGCTCCAGTTCACCACACAAGCACCAGGGGAGGCATCTCTGCCTATGTCACCATGGCCTTTCTATCCCTTAGCTCCCTATCTCAAACATTCACCAAGCTCTGTGAAATCTCTTGCTTCTCTTCCATCTTAGCACCTTTCTATTAGAGGTCTTTTTTTTTCCCGTGCATTCTCTCTACTTCCTTTGGTCAAACCACATCAACAATCAACATCCTTCCTCCCCTGCTGTCGCCTCCAGAAACCTCTCCCTCTTTTTGTTCTGATGTTTCTGTCCACCCCCTCTTCTCTCTCTGCTCCTCTTGCTTCTGGCTGTCCTTTCACGTCTCATTCTGTAAAAGTACAGCAGGAAGTTGCTTTACTCAGATCCCACTGTTCATTGAAAAACTGAAAATAAGAAAATTCAGCTCCTCAGAATCAAGTTAGGGTATCATCCATAGGCGGTCTGTTAAGGAATGCAAATTCTCCTGCCGGGCAGAGAGCACCATCCTTCCTCTCACTTCATGCCACACTCAGCTGGGGGCCAGTGCTTTAGAAGAGGAATGCAGTCCCTTCAGAGGAAGCTCAGCAGCACGGCCCCTAGCCATCTATACACACATCTAATATTAACAGACATCTTCCCACAGACATGAAGAGCTCATATTGTTTATTAATGCAGGTGTATGGGAGCCCCAAGCTGATGTTTCACTTGTTGCTTGTTTTTATTAGTTGCAGAATTAATCCTCAGCAGGCTTAATATCTGCCACCACAAACCCTCCAAAGATTTCAGATGAATAAAATGCAATCTACTTGATGGTTTGTGCGGCTTTGATTAGGAAAATGCAAGTGGTTTTGATCAGTGGCAGTACATCAGAATGAAACAACCATCCTGCCAAGCAGTTCCTTATAGTAACCAGGAGGAAATGGGGGCGAGATCTGGGTGGAGCTGGGGAAAAGCAATAAGCAGCAACAAGTGGCACGTCTTCAGTTGGAATCAAATAACCTGCCACTGGGGTCAGCATATTCCTTCCCACCTCAGTCATAAGCACCAACATTCCCTCTGCAACATCCTGCTTAGAAACCTTAAGTTGCCTAACGCAGAGCATATGATGTTTTGCAAAGCAGATATGAACTTTTTGATTATTTTAGCTGTTAGAATAGACTGAAAGGAGCTTGTATCTTCCACTCATGTTTCATTAGAGAATACAAATGCAGCTTGTTTTCCCTCACCATTTCTCTGTACAGGTTTTGCAGAAAACATCTGCTGATCAAAGCAAGAAGCAGACACCTTATCTTGGGCTAAGACAGTGACAACAGCATTATGACAGGTTCCTTCACTTAGCAAAGCATTTGCTGAGCTGAACTTGATTCCTCAGCAAGTTTTATTCTTGTCGTTTGCTCAGGATATATAAAGTGAACATGTGAACATAAGTAGCTACTTTGATCAGGCACAGGGAAGAAGCATCAGTATTTTGAAAGAATTAAAAATATGTTTTGACCATAAATTTCACAGTGCATCTGAGATAAATGTGCTTTCTGTCCTGAACACACTTCAGATGATATTTGTTCAACTGCTGCTGCAAAAGTAACACAAGCCAGCTTGCTTTATTTCTTCAGAACTTTATGAATGCCATAAAATCTATCATTTCTTTGCTTTTAGCTGTGTTTTTTACAACTTCAGAATGACATTGCTGATCCTGATCTTTGGTGATCCTAATGCAACAGGGGCATCACACGAATGTTCAGGAGAGATGAACATCACTGATCACTGAGAGCTGAGCCATCACTCAAAGTCAGAGACATCACACAAGAGGACCAGGTTTCAAAGCCAACCTGAAGTTATCCTTAAAAGTCCAGGAAGCCTTTCAGTCTTCAGCCACAAATTGAATACCCAAATGGTTCTCACCCTGAATTCACAACTTACTAAGCTTCTCTCTAGAGCCATACCAAGGAGCTCTGGGAATGCTTTCTAGGAGTGGCTGCTTTGCTGAAGTGCTTTGAGTCGTTTGATCTTCAGCATTGCAGCTGAACCTGAGGAGGGAGCCAGCATTCCTGGAAAGGCAAAGCTTACCCAGACATGCTGCCTGCAGCTCACAAAATATGTATTTGTTTGGTGCAGTGGCAATAACGATGCTGTCAAAATTACTTTCTGCTGTTAAATTGAGTATAATTAAAGCTCAATAAATTGAGCTTAATTGAAAGGATGTACTTTATTCTGTATTCTTCTGAAGTAAAAACCATTATGAAATGATTCCACTAGCCAAGGTACCAGTAAGTTCATTAAGTAAAAAACTGTTCTGCTGTGCCATGGTGAATACAGCCTTACTCTACAGTCTCACTGGGAACATGCACAGATTAGGCACTACTCAGTGCAGAACAGAAGCAGAACTATAAAAATATCTTCTATTAAACGTTCAGAAATCCTATTAAGAGCAAGCACGAATCACAGAAATAAGGGTCTAGGGAAATAAATAACACAAGACAAATATTTACACAGAGAATCTCTGCTTTTTCCTGTTGTGACTGATCACAATTTCCTCAATAATGCTCCTTTCAAAATGATTTATTGTGGAGCAGTGCCTAAAAGTGTTATTGATGCTTCTTTTTGAAGAACAGACTGTAAATATTCAGATTTATTTTCGCTTTTTTCCTGATTATATTCTGCTTTTCTGTTTCTCCATCTGTACAAGCATCGAGTTGGAAATGTTTAGAACGGGAAGGATTTTATACTTCAGACAGCTAAAAATCGTTTTATAAATTACACTGTTGAAATTTATACCGCGGAAAGAGTTATGTGTGAAAAAAGACATGAGAGTGCACATAGCAGAGAAAATAAAATGGTTTAGAGATTATCTGAAGAAAAATCTGTCATTCATGTTGATGAAAACCAAGTAGCAAGCACTGATCAGCCAACCGAGTGATACCTGAAATAAACAAGGAAACTCACATGCTCAGTGACTACCTCACAGAGACATCTAATAAGGAAATCTATCTTCCCACCACTCCTTTCAGACGTCAGTTCTTATAGGTGGAGAATGGGACCTGCATGTAAATTAAAGAAATTCCACTAATCATTTTTAGACACTGAGGAAGCTTTCAACATCACAATGATGAGATACCACAGGAAAACAGAACTTAACCAAAGCCTGCCATGCTGGCTGCCATCAGCCACAGTCCAAGCTCCTCCTCAACTCAGAGGCTAATGCTCAGCATCTGCTTTGGCCTACATGTCTTGGGAAGTCCTGTTCCTGCCACATCTGACCGTTCTGAGACCTGTATCTTTATACAGGTACTCTCTCCATCCATACAGGAAAGAAACAGAAGATTGCAGGATAAAAAGAATTCTAAAAGTATACACAGTTAATTTTGATGTGTGGGAAGGTCTTGTCTGTAATCAATGCTCTCTCCATTTATGGAAGTTTAAAGATTGGGTCACAATGAGGTCCCCCTAAAACAGCAATTCAGCTACCACAGGGCCTGAGCCACTGGATGCAACTCCTCTCTCCCCTTAACAAACAGAGCAACATTTCTGTGGGTTGTGTGATGGGTGGAACGCCACAGCAAGGAAAACTGAAAACATAGCCCAGTGTAGCTTTGAGTTCTAATCAAAGTATTGGCCGCATTGCTAGCCACCATTTGCTATCCCACTTTAGCACCAGAAACATCTGTTCAAAATACACAGCAACGGCAGGTATAACATCAAAACAATTTCATCTCTCTGCATCCATCATTTCATTCATCCAGCATTCCGAATTCTTCATTATCTCTCTGCCTAGACCACAGAATGTAGCTTCACTTCCCAAAATTCATTCCCCCCCAAAACAGAAACATTAGTGGAGATGAAGAAAATAACATTTCCATACAGAAACAATAAGCTTTTACCTGAAGTACCCACAGAGGGAAATTCACTTTGACAAGCTTCTGCTTGAACTTCATGAGCATCTTAAGAAGTCTTATAATCAAGCCTACAGAGCAATGCCTGGCTATCAATGTGCTTCTGAAGGACAGCTCTTTCATTTCAAAGTCCTATTCAGGATGGATTTGTTTTGTGTTGATGTTAACAACAGTAATCAGGATATATCCATTATAGCTCTTTGAAATCCACTCGAGCAGCTTCTGGGAAGTTGCTCAGCATTTCACAGCAGCATTTTTTTAATTTCAGTACAAAACAAAGACATACAGCAACGCTTTCCCCCTGCACGCATTCCTACATCATGGTGATGCTAGTAATGAATCAAACTGCACAGCTGTTCAGGATACCCTTTCTTCATGCCAAGGCAATGCAGCAAACTGACATTAAATAGTACAGTTAAATAACAAATTCAGAAACTCTTGACCAGTTTCTCTTTGTTATTGCTAGAAAGTACAACCGCCCTGTATTCTGAGTCTCCCCCCAATAGTGTTGGCTCTAACAGGGAAATGCTCTGCGCCTGAGCTGCAAACAAGTTGGGAGAGACCAATCCAAGCTCACAGCGATCATTAGAGAAGGACTGTGGAGCTCAGAACAAGTGGTCAGACCTCTGGTCCCTGCAGCAAGCGTTTTCCCTTGCTAACTCCTCAGCATATAGGTTTCTGTTTCCACGCCTGAGGCGGAACCCTGCCTGCACACCCAGGCACACTGAGGACCAGAGGACAAGCTTAAATTTTGCTTCCCAGTGCCTCAGCTTGACGCGCCTGAGAGGAAAACTTGCATTAGATCGGTGTTCTTTGGTTCAGACTCACCTTTTTTTTCACCAGGATGCCTTTAAAGTGCTACTTTCAGGTGTTCCATTCAAAGGGCTAACGTCAAAAGCTCATGGCTTTTTTCCCTGAAACACCATCTACAGAGCAAAAAGTTCTTTCTACGTCATGTTTTCCAGGAAGGTAATATCATTGCAGGGTAGAATTGTTTCAGAGGCTAATTATGCATTCCTGCTGCAACTTTAATAACAGCAGCATTCAGAGTTCAGCAGCAGAGATGAGCACAGTCAGCATGAAGGGTCTGCCAGCGTTCTGTTATAAAATGTTGTCTGCTCAGGGCTACAGCATGCTCTGAAAGCACTGTGATGGGAAGGAAGACAGGGCAGAGCTGGGAGAAAATCATTCAATAGATATTTAAAAAAAAAAAAAAAAAGTGACCCTGTTTATCTGAACATCTTCCAAAGAAAGACTGGAATCATTCACTGCTCAACACTTGGTTTGCTGCTTGACTTGAGAAACAGTTCCTCTAGTTCTAGATGGAATTGGCACAGTTAGATGACACAGTCCCATGCTATATGTTTAAGCTGAATGTTCAGTCAGGATCTCAGTTTGGAGAAGAAACTCAATCAAGCGGAAATCTACAATCTTGAAATCCACTTTGTACACAAAGTTTGGGAGTGAGAACTGACAACCTGATGCTTCAGCATGTTAATTTTTTTCCCTCCCAGATAATCTCTTAGCTTAAAATACCTTTATGACCTTAAAAAGAAACTAAAAATAAACCTACCGTTTCTTCACAAATGCAAAATGTTTTATTGCACTGTGCAGAGAAGAAAATTTCCTGGCATTCCTGTAGGTCAGGTGCCAGCTCTCTCGGGCTTTTCTTCTCTTGCTTTGAGTTCTCCACATGGTGATCAATATTTGCTGTAGAACTCAGTCCTGAACACATGAGCTGAGGTCAGAGTCTCATTACACCCTGTGTCCATCCATCCTTACTTATTTGTTCAGATCTAAGTATTGCATAACTCTGGGTTAGAGAAATAAGGATGGCATTCCTAATTAGCATGACAAGCAATCACATTCAGGTAGAAGATGATACGTTCTAGTTACCTATTCACAGCTGGTATTTGTCAACACTGCTTGAGCTGTGGCACAGACACTCAGGGAACCCTTCAGGGCTCAGAGGGGAAAAACTATGGGACAGAGCACTTGATCAATGTCACGGCGAGTGTCAAGAGATGGTCATTACTGCCTTGTAGATTTATGGCTTAGGTCAAAGTAAATTACTTTCCCTCTTCTCATGCTTTTTCCCGGCTATGTTTTTAATCTCTTTCCTCTCTCTCTGCCATGTTTCAGGCTGACTGTGGGCCCACAGGTGGGACAAGGGAATCTCCTCAGTCAGTGGCTACCACTTTTGTCAAAACAGCTACTAGAAGTCAGGACCAAGGTATCCTCCACTCCAAGAAATCTTACTCCCCATTCGCCATGAGCACACAAGCTCACACCTAAAAACGTAAGGGAAGAGCCATTTGTTTTACTAGCACTTGCTCAGTGGCACATTCATGCTTAGTTTTACTTGACAAAACCACTCTGACATGGCAGCACAGTACTGCTTTGCCTAGAAAAGGTATCCCACTGAATTTGGTGGGAGATACAAGGACCCATTAGGAAAGTGTGAAACATCACAATAAATACTAGTTTAAGATCCGAGGAAGGCACAGAAATGCTAAAAGGCAAATTGGCCATCCTTGGAAACACAAAAAATTACATCTCCAGTCAGGCTTTAAAAAACCACAGGGACTAGAACAGTGCGCCTGTATTTCTGACTTTGCTAATGGAAATTCACTCTCTGAATATTTTCACCCTTGTAAACCAGTTTCATATCAGGCAAGCAACACAAAACAGCAAGAAAGCACTTAAGAATATTTGATTCTGTAACTGCCACCATGAGAACAACAAAATTAACTTTCAGTATTTGCAGCCCACATTTCAGAGAGATCTTCCATCAAATCATGATGAGCACCTAAACCCTGTAGCTGTTTCTTTTATTCCAGAATGTTGAGGTTTACTGCTAGTTTCTAGTAACAGTTTATGGAGTTATTGTAAACGTAGGAGAATCCTGACGAATAAAACAAAATAAATTAAAAAATCCCCATCTCTCAGAAATGCTACAAACTCTTTTCTCCAAGAGCAATTTCATGTAGAAAATATTAAATTCTATGTATTCACTCCAGTTGAACAGCACCAGAAAGTCAAGCACATATGATGGTAGATAATAAAACTCAAAGCATATTGGCAAGACAAATGCTCTGTTAACTTGCAATTCCCTCTGCAGGGAACAACAACATAGAAGTACCTTTTATAAATACAATATTCACACCAAAAGGAGAAGGGATTTCACCCTCATTGCAAAGCATTCATGTCACAGAACTCCCTATTGCTTAGGGCACCAACTCCCTGATCAGCACATCTGGAGGATAGCAAGGGCATCACACCTACCCCAGCAGCAGCTCTGAGTTCTTCAGACCAGCAGTACAGTGGATAGCCTGGTTTCTCCACCTCAGAACAGTCACATGGACTGTATCTTGCAACAATCAAGCAAGATTATATGTATGTAAATTAAGAAAAAAAAATACTGTCAGAAAAGCTCCCAGTTAATTTCTTATTTGCCTATTAGAAAAGACACGCTGCTCTTAGGGACTTCATACCTCTATTTCAAGCTCAAGCCTGAGCTTGCTGTTTTACCATATAACTGGACTTGATTGACTATATTCCAAATTTATGCTGTTTCAGCTTTCCGGAGAGATGGGCACACAAGATTCACTGCTGACTTCCATCAGCTCCTCAGACTGCCCTGACACACACACTGCCTAAATGTTGGGGCGATTTTGGCAGAGTTTTGTAGTTCACTAAAAATGAAAATGTAAGGCAAAAAGATAAAAAGGTTTAGTTAAAATTCAAGTGAAGAGCCAGCTGGCATGAAACAGAGATCCAAGGGAGAAACTTCAGTACTTGTGCCCTGCTGACACTGAAGAATCGATGTGCAGGGTGTAATGTGCATTTATCCTATGGGCAGGTTGTCCATGTTACTAAATGCAACATGCTAATGTTCAGGATCTCATACACTGATCATCACAGAACTACAAAAAAGCACAGTAGGAATTCTCTGCTATTCTAATATATGGTAAAATATGGCTGAGCTATTTGAATTGCACAGGAGGCTGGGGAGCAATACATGGGCTTTCAGCTAGATTTATAACAATGTCCACGGAGGCTGAGTAGAAGTTCAGAACACTGTATTAACATAAAAAATTAATTAGGAAGGGAAGACCTTCATTCTAGGAATAACATTCAGATTTTAGAATATACATTATTTTGCATATGAGACCATTTTTCCAAGGATCTTCAACAGAAAGTAGGAAAGAAAATCTTTTGATAAGGAGAGAGTTTACTCCTTTGTAGCCATGTAGAAAAATGGGACATTAGGAATAAAGGGAGAGGCTAGAACCACAGGATGCTTCTTACAATTTCACAGCCCTAGAAAAACATCATACCATTGGCCACTGCAGGATCTCTGTTTTATTACATTACTTATAAATTGCCAATGAGTACATGGATTTCTAATCAGAGTAGCAGAATTGTGGAGCAGCTCACTGGTAGAAGGAGTTGGTAATCTAACTAAGCTTTTAAGACTGATCACAGTATTTTTATGTACAGGATTATTTTATGAATCTGCCACTGACAGTAGGGAAAGGAGTCATCATCTACAAGGCTCCTTTAGGTAAAAAGCGTCCAAGGTATTTTTCACCTCTATGTCAAGCTCTCCAAAAGCTTATCGTGCCCATTTTATTAATTTATCCTAGCAAATGATGTTATAGAAGACAAAAAGGAATAAGACAACTCTGGGTGCACCCACATCAGCTCAGAAGATCCCTGTGCATCTGAAACAGCAGCTTTGTGTCAGAAATACCTTGAAGCAGGAAGCAAACTGAAACCCCCTACAAATAACAACCTCAATTTGAACAGCTCAACCAAAAAACAAGAATAACACTATGCATATCCTTCTCCTTCCTCAGACTCACATTTTCCTCCAGGAGGCAATGCATCCAGGCAGACAGCACCTGGTCAAACCAGGGCTCTGCCCAAGCCACCAGGCTCCTGCAATCATCTTGATACAGCACAATCCCTCTTGATAAGCACCACAAGCTGGCCCCTCCCTGCTATGTTTCTCAGCCCATCCACTTTTTTTCTGGGTGACTACGTTAAGCAGACATCAATAAAATACCAGTCTGATTAGGACAACTGCATGCCTAGATTTCAAGCCAAGGAATGGCAAATAAAAGTAGAGAGGCAGCTAGCATTGGCAGCACTTACATCCTCTCTTGTTCTCAGCCCATTAATCACCATTTCAGGTTGGGGAGTTTAAGCACAATTTGGCAAGGCTATAACTACAATAAAGCTTAAGAAAAATAACAATTTCTTTTTTAAGATGTATAGATAAAGCCTTCAGCCATACTTCAGAACTGGCTTAGAATTCATTTCTAAGCCAGAGACTGTAACAATACATCTTATTATTAAACGTGAAAAGCAGGGATTCCACTGCCAAATAAATCTCCAGAAGTACAAAGTCCTTTAGGACCATCTCTGTTCCACCTCCGAGTTTTTCATCACTTGCTGCCTAAGGCCCAGTCCCTACAGTAACTTTGCACACCTCCAGAGCCTCTCACCTCCTCCCTTTCATTGCTATTGTTCAGCTATTTGTTAAATCATTTTTGTCAAATAATTGGACTTTTCAGAGCCCGATGCAGCAATTTAAGGTGAAAGGGACATATTTGCTTTCTCACACAGAGCCAGGGAATCAATTTCCCTTCTGGTAGCCTTCCTCTAATAAAATATTTTTCTCTTTTTTTTTACTTAAAAGTTCATAAATACCCCTCTGGTATAGAAGATGTCCAACCTGTGTGCCTTTCCACTGCACCTTTATGAATGACAAAACAAACTCACTAACAGCATAGACTTCTAAGAGATGAATTGTGTATTCAAACAAGTTCGCCTGTGGCACCAGTCCTCCCTACACACACACGTTCTGCCTTTGCAGAGTTTCCCATCGCTCTCCCATCTCATCCCTTCCTCATGCCCACACCATTTTCTACAGGAGGTGGAAGCACCAGGTGCAAATCGTTTCCTTCCTTTGAAACACACAGCTCAGTCAAATATCTGCTGATGACAAAGTGTGTTGTTTTTTGCTTTTAGGCTGTTGAAAAGTTGATGGTCAATACTCCGTGGCCACCCAGAAAAGCAAATTAAGCACATAAACCTTCCTTCTTTCATTTTTTAAGATCACTGTCTTGAAGTAGATAAATCTGAGGTGACACTGGCTGGAACAGTAATGAACATAACTAATTACTGTAACTAAAATAAGATCTAAAAAAATCCCACAGACCTTGGTTTAATTTAACAACAATCCCTACAACAAAGCTGAAAGAACAGGTGAGGATCAGACCTAAGTTTAACTTGTTCAGGCAACGCAGCTGCCAGCTAGTTCTATTGCAGCGCCTAGAAAGATGAAGGTGGGGGAGAACTGCAATAGGAAGTGATTCTGAGGTAATGTAGGAAAAAAAACAAAAGGGGATTCCTCAAATTAACAGAAATTAAGCCATTAATTCCACTGAGAATGCAGTTTTTATTTATGCTACACAGAAGTCAAGGGTGTAATAACCATTTTCTTGGCGTGCATTTTCAGTCCTTTTGTAAGTCTGTCCCAGCCTTAATGCTAAGCAGACGTACAAGTTCAGAGCGTTAATTATTCGTTCAGCAGAAGCAGAAACAAAACCTAATTGGAACGAGACACATTATCATTGCCTGTGACCTCTTTCTGGTTTAATTACAAGTTCCCACCTACACATCCTCACGTGTTTTTCATGTAATTAACTCCAAGCACTTTAAAATATTTTGTCAGAAGTAGTTTATGCTGATAAAGCTAACATTCTTCACACAAACAAAAAAAAGGTTCTACCACCTATACCTGCCTCATTTTGTCTAAACAGAATACATAGAAAGCAGTTCATCAGGGCTTCCACCCCAAAGGGCACAACGTTTTGCTCACATTGGGCTGCCTTTGCAATTGATGACAAGTTGCAGAGATTAGGAAACATGACTTAGAGCAGACACAAGGTAGCATATTCATCTCCCAGAAACTTTTTTTCTAAGTTTTGCCCTTTTGTTTCCCAAAAGAGGCTCTTCCCTGGAAATTTAAGGTCTCGATTCTGCAAACACTTCATCACATCTTTAACTGCATGTTGGGTTCCTCTCATTGACTTTGCTGATACCAGCCCAGTACACAAAGGGAGCTATGTTGTTATTTTCAGCAGCCTTTTTTGTTGTTTAAGTACAAGCACCTGGCAGATAGAGCCCTCCTCCTGCATGCAGTCTGGTTTAGGTGGGTTTTATTTCTTTGTATCTGTTTGGTTGAGTTTTGAGGGGTTTTTTTTTTTTTTTTTCTGTTCACTTTGTGGAAAAATAAGCATTTACTAATCTTTCATGCAGCATATTCTACGCTTTAGCAGGAAGAATTCATAAGCAACCATGAACTATATGGAACTGTTGTTAATAAAATGCTAAGTACAATTCAGCAAGATCTCTGCTTGGTAAGGCCCTATGGCACCATACGTACATCTTCAAAACACAATGGATCTTCCTAAAAAAGTGGTAATAATGACAAAGATTCAACACTGAATGACAATGTAGTGAAACAACCAACGCCTTATTTGATCAGGTAACTGTCTCAGAGATTTTAACTCTCTATGAGGAAGAACAGGTATTTGTGACATGTAGTAAGGTATCCGAGTTCTACTAAAAGGGAGTAAGCAGCTCTTACCTTCAAAAAGCATACTAGCTTACATACCTGGGCTGATGTACAATGATTGTAGACAGTCATACTATGCTTCCTCAAGAACCTCTATACATGCTGAAGCACATCAAGAGACATACTACACCAAAAGCACAAAAACCCAAACTCATATCATCATAAAACTGAGCTAGGCCAGATCACTACTGGTGAGCCTTGTCCACCTGCAGGGTGGGAAGGCTGACACTTTCCAGCCCTAACCCTCTCAGCTCAGAAAATCCAAGACGTGTGGATGGAGTTTTTACTCCTTTGCCCTGCAATGGGACAAGGGACAATGCCAGCTGCCTGCAGGTGAATTTGTGTGGCAGTTGCCTGGCAACTCACAGCAGGAAAGAACTGAAATCCAACATCAGCAGCTCCTGTTAGAGGAGATGGAACTATGCCAGGACTTTTTATCTGTGGAAACAAGGGAAAATAGTTTCTTTGTAAAAATGGTATGTGAAGAATATATCAAAAGCATGTCACTGAAAGGGAGCCATAATGGGTCTTAACATATGCAAAGGAATATGAAGTTCAAACACTAACATCAACTCCCGGACATTTGAGCACTCATTCAGAATTCCCCAAGACAAGCAAATAATTGTGGTATTATTGTATTATTGTTCAAATACCACTTACAGTTTTTTCATTAAGTGCAACCAAAGCAGGAACAAACCTACTCTAAGCCAAAGATAGCTGGTCATGGGTCTTTTGAGCTGCTTCTCTTCCACATGGGCAGCAGATAACCACAAAACACTTCTTTTCACACCCCCAAACCCTACAGAGAATCATTATCTTTAGACAGGCTGAGCTAGAGCTAGAATATCTTCAGTGTAGTAGTTTTACTAAGAATTAGATTTATAGGAAAAAAAAAACCAAAACACTGAAAACGTCAATTTTTATGCCTTGCATGTGTTTTCTACTGGAGAAAAAAAATACTTGTGACACACAAAAAGGAGCAGAATAAATGGAAGATTTTATTTCAAGGCTATTCTAATTCAAGTCAGAATATTTCTTTTTACTGAATTGATTCGGACAACTCTGTTTTCAACCTGCTTTAATTGAAAGGATGAAAATGAAATACTACATTTTTTTTCTCATAAATAATTCCAAATTGTTGGTTCACAAAAGATTGGAATGTTTCAGCTTTCCTTGTTCTGTGCACAAAACAAATATTTATATGATGTAAATGTCAAGTTTTGTTTAATTCAAAATGTACCCTGAACAGCTGCATAGCCATTATGAAAAATCTCCAAGTCACTGACTCACGATTTTACCTATTTTGTAATCTCCTAGTGATTTTCTGTATATTTTAGCGCATATCATTGAGGGGCATATTTTGAAATGCAGTTTTAAAAATGGCTGTCCTCGGGCACACAAGATTTAGATTTTAACAGAGTGGCTGAAGGTCACCAACTCTCAGACTGGCATCCTACATGTCACGAGGAAGTGATGCACACCAGGGCCTGCAGCTTGAGGCTGCTTTGGGCGTGTACTCACCAGAAGCCGTACCTTAGTATAAGCTTTGGGATTCCCTGGTTTAATTAATATATAGATGACAAATGATCCATACAAACAACAACCACTGACATAAGTGCTCTTCCTCAAATCAAGACTTGTCCACCATGAAGAGTCCACCTCTTAGAAATAAGAGGCTGTGGGAAAATTTGTGCTTGAGTAGTGTAATAGTTGACTTTAACTTGTCTGGCGCTGGTTAATTACAATGGGAATGGAGTGTTGTGCACATACCTGAAGACAATACAAATTATGAAGACTAAAGGAGAGAATGCAATCCATTACATTTAGCCTCCTTGAAGCACAGAGTGGCTGTTCAGTAAGGAAGTTATGGGTCAGTGTTAAGGGTTACAAAACATAGTGACTGTAAAAGCAGCCAGAAGCCCTTCCTTCAACAATCCTGGCAAAGCACCACTCCACAGACCACACTTATCTAACAGTAACTATTCAATTAGTAGTAAAAGTGCAAAATATTGTGCGAGGGAATTCCTAGACCTGTCCAGTTCCTTGTTAGCATATGCACTCCTGGATCCTTGCTGCCAGGGTGGAACAGTAATGAGAGAAACCTTTAACTTCTGCCTGCAGTCATATTTGAAATCACTACTTCACATAAATAAGTATCAACCTTCCTTCAGCCCCATGCAGTCAATTCCCATTTGAGTTGAAAAGGAAAAATTTATAAGCATCTTTCAAAATAATCCAAAAGCATTGGTTACCTATGAGAAAATAATTACATATACATTGCATTTTTTAAGTTAGTAAAAAGCCTGCCACTGAGTATTGTGATCTGTCACAAGATGACTCTCCTTCTAAGGTCTCCCCTGATCGGCTTTTAAGAGGTTCAAGACAGTTCTTTCATTTTAGCAACTTATATTCCTTTAGCTGAAGGATGCTAGGCAAAATGATGTGCTTTTAAAATAAATATTCTTTTAACTTTACCTGTATAATGCCTGCAGTGCCTCAGGACAGGGGAAATGGTGATCTGCAAGCAAAAGAGAGCAGGCCTGGTACTGCCATTGCTTGGGGCAAGGAGCTGTCCTGCAGCAGACAGCACAACAGCGTGGTGATGGCCTCTTGCTGGTCTCTCCCAGACATCTTCATCTTTTTTGTTAAAATATTATGGAAATCTGGGTATAGTCCAGACAACAGAGTAGCCCAAAGGAAGTCTCCAGGAAGACACTGTAAATCTGAATGCTTTGTATCAGAAAATAGCTGGGGTGCTCTTATCTACAGCTGGGAGCATCACAGAATCCCTTCCAGATCCTTAGCATCACTCATTTGTAACTATGCTTTTGGCACAGTCTTACAGCAGAACCACACTCAATCACCTTTACGCGTGTAGGTAAAGTTTAAATAAAGAATAACACCTCATCAAGTACAGTGTTTTCAGACTTTGGAAGGATTCCCACAGTGCTAATGTGGCAGAGGAGCAATTTTTGTCAAGCTATCCAGCAGTATTTCAGTGCTTTTTATTCTGAATGGGCTGGTCTGAAATAAAAAACCAGACCAATTAGTACCACAACATTTGATGAGATTTTGTACTTAAAATACACTATCATGGCTGCTAGCATCTACTGGGCTGGTCCTTTTTGATGGCAACGTGTGACAAGAAGCTGTTTTCAGGAGAGGAAAAGAGCAAAAGTTTACAACTTTCCATTTTAAGATCACACTGCAAAAGGCTTGTAAAATACACTTGTCCCTGTGGTTCTTGAAAACATACTGAAGTATCAAGGTAGAATAAAACTATAGGTTAATAGGAGTGAAGGATGCAGACATGGTAACGGAGCACTGAAGGAACTTGGGCTGTTCTCAAGTTGAACATCAAACACCCCATGAAAAATCAACAAACTGTCAAAGTTCTTCTCATAGGCTTGAAAATACACCAGAAGTTCAGGAAATCAAGCTGCTGAGAAGGAACAGACTTATTCCTGGGAAGATAATTAAGAGAACAGGCCACCTTAATCCCATGCTTTCTCTCCTGAAGTATTTGTTTGTAAATAGATGCTTTACTCACTAATTAATTTGGCTGCACACGCACAGTGCACCAATTTATTAGAGGAGCTGACTGACATTTATTTAGTAAATCCCAATTTTATGAGTTTCACACCTCCATATACACACATCCCCCAGCTGAAACTTACGGCCAGAGAAAAGATCATGACAAAAAATGCTTAAAAATGCAAAAAGGAAGTAACCTTTTTAGTTGTCAGCCATACTTAGATGAAAATTTAGCACTGATGTTATTTGTAACAGATATAAACACAAAGAAAACAGAAGAAAGTCCACAACAAAATACACCTTGGGCGAACCCTTTATTTTCCTGTTGCCAGTTTGCTATTCTGTGCCTTAAAAGATGAAGGTTGCACCCAGAGTTTTCTCATTTTAACCTTTCCCACTCACATCAAAACATGATAACTTCATTTAATTTCTGCTTTAGAGAAGATTTGCAGAGTTGATGTCAATGACTTTTCAACTACATCCCACCTGCCTGCCATTAACCTGCAATAGCGGCATGGCATTACTACAATTCAACAACACATCATCCAGCAACCAGAGCTACAACTGCTCTTGTGGAATTAGTTTTGTTACATGACAGAGAGCAGAAACATAAGCAGAAGATTTTGTATTTATCAGCATAAGAGTAACCTAGTTTTTATAACCACTGCTTTATTGTGTTCATACACTCCTGAGACCTTCCAAAGTCAATCTGGAGAGGCTGAGGAATAGCTCCTGCTGTACAGAAATTTCACCTACTTAACTTATTTTACTCTATTCAGAACTCATGTGGACAACATCCATGCAAAGAAAGCAATGCAGCTGTGAATGGCAATCATTTGCACAGTACAGGGTTTCTTTAATTGATTGGATATTTCTTTAGGATGGGGGCAGCTACTAAAATGTGGTGCACTTGATTTTGTGATAGAAGTTGAAACACAGTTTCATTATCTTTCTAAACAGGACCCACCATCCTTAATAGATGTCCCCCACATAAATAAGCTCTTTGTATATTATGTAGCATCAAGTACTTGGGAAGAACTAGCAAATATGGCCACTCAACTGTGTGCAAAGCAGCAGGCAATGTCAGGAAAAAAAAAAAGAAAATATCAGATGAGGAAGAGGTAAAGGATGGCTTTCAGGATCAGTTGGATATCTTCGGAGAATCAGGAAAATCATTTTATTCTAGAAAAAAAAAATTGAATAAGAGAAAAATGACCTGGCTAGGCTCTGCATGTTGCTACTGCCAGCACAGAACTATGCAGTTGTTTCTATGACCTGTCTTCCAACTCCCTTATTGATTCACAGGGTTTGTTCTAGGTCCTGTCACAGCTCAGCTTCCAAAGTACAATAGCTTTCACTGACACTGAGCCCAAGAAATGCTTTGAGAAAATGAATAGGTGTGAGATAATATAGTTAGATGTCAGTACATTAAATGTTTTTTCCCCCCCCATGACTGGTCATCACTAAATATCATAAAATATGTCATAATGAAGGGCAAACTGTCATAAAGAGACCAACAAGGCATGAAAGATTGTGATTTATTTTTATGATTATTAAATTAAGTGGATGAATAACTCACTTGAAGATGCAAAATGCTTGTTATTAACTTTTGTTTTTCTTATTTTCTGGAACTGAGCAAGGTCAGGAGGAGATTTTCAATCTAGAAGCAGAGCATTTCAAACCCAGCTGATCAGAAATCCACACTTCTCATTGTAGGAATTTGGGTGGATGACCCAAACAATATCACAGCCTAAACAACTTCGTGCTGCCTAGTGGACTGAGCTTGAAAGAGTTTTAAGTAAACACATCTTTGTGGTCTGGGCACATGAGGCGGAGAACAAGAAGCACTAAAAGTAGATGTGGAACAAATATGGATACTTCAGTACTATACTTTCATTTTCCCACTCCCTTTACTTTAAGGAACATCTACCTGGAGTGAGCTTTGGTTTTTTGGTTTTTTTTTCTTTTCAGAACAGGTTACCACAAAGTCTATTTTTAAAAGTAAGAGAAATCTCTTTCAACTTATGGTCCACCATCACAGACATAATTATGTACTCATCTATATAAGACAGAACAGAAGTCACAAAACTTCTGATTCCATCACTGGATTTCCTAATCCCTTGTACAGAGTGAAAACAAAGTAAGAAAAACACTGATTTATATATACCCATATTTAAGGATTCAAGGTATATATGACCCTTCTATCTTTCCTTTGGCAAACCATCTGGAAAAGTGATTATTCATCTTCTTGAAGGATATAATACTGAGGGAAATAAAAGAAACAAGAATTGCGATTCTTGGAAAACCACATGCTGTTTAATAGAGACATTAATTGTTTCCAGATGCGCTGCAGTGCCATCTTATCCATCTGCCAACAACGTGCCATCAAATACACATACTCATTTCTGCATGGGACACACAACAAGATTTGTGTTCAAGCTTTAGATATTTTGAGAAACAAATAAACTACTCGCATGCCTAAAATTAAGTTCATTTCTTTGCCACTACAATGATTTAGGACGTGGTCTGATGTTAGAAACAAATAAGCTGCAGCTGGTGAATCACTTCTGAGGGCATTTGGACAGTTTTAAGATGCATTAAATCTTCTAAACACCTGTAACCAAATGAGCGATGTAAATGAGACTGTTTCATTTGCCTACGTGATAAAGTTTGGCATGCTTCAACTTTTTAAAAATTAAGATACTAAACAGATTGTCAAATATTTACTTAGAGAGGCACTGCTTTACAATAACTTCCTCACACCTAGTTCACCACCTGCTTCGTGGCTTTGCTGGGTGGGTGCAGACATTGACAGAGCCTCTGCTGAAGAACACATCTACACATAAATAACAATGGCTTACCATTATTCATAATCACAGAAAGCTCCCTTTCAAAGCATATATTTTCACAAGCTCTCCAACATCAGAAATATTAAATGTTGCCTTGTACTCCTGCGTGAATTTACAAAATGCAATGTTCTGAAGAGACAAACAGCAAAGCATTGTATCATGAAATAAAAGTCCGGCTAATATAAACAGCCAATAGGAGAGTAATAAGCTTCTCACTGGGAAGAGTGTCATATAGACCATAAATTGAGAAGAAAGTGTATCTGTTCTTTGGAGATGTAACCTTGCTTTTTTCACTGCTGCATCTCACCAGATTTTATTTAGTGCTGTTCTCTTTAAGGTGATCAATATAAAACTAGCTCCTGAGTTACTCAAATCCATCATTTTGATACTGAATATCTGTCTAGAAAAAGTGTTAGAAATTCTTAAAAAAGAAACAGTGCAACTGAGGGAAGGTAACTTCTCTGAGGCTCCTGCAGAAAAGCCCACTGTGCTGATGCACTCCTGCGTTTTCACCCCCTTCAGACTTCCCTTTTCTTGTGGTGGTACCCACTACCATTCAACCTATTTTTGAATGTTGGAAGCATTGTTTTAAAATCTGGAAGCATAAAATCCCAGCTATTATCTTTCCTTTCCCTCAACCAGTCCATCCCTGAGCTTTATCATCCCAGTTTGACTTAGCACATCTCTGTGATTACACCACTTCCACAGGCAGTTCTCAGGCCACTTGAGCTGACACTGATATATTAAAAGGTGCCAGCACTGGCAAACGTCCAGCAGCAGGTTAGGAACCAGTCCAGAATCTTAAAAGGGAATTTGTATTATATGCTATTAAATGGTTGAAATCTGAGATGGAAATCCAATTCATTTGCTCTAGGAATTGCTTTGCCTCTGCAGCACTGCAGCTCAATCAAGTGATAAGCAGCATATACTGGAACTTTCACATAACATTTCTAACATCTTGTTGGAGAAATTGGTGATCACAGGAGAGTTCAGGCTATAAAGTGCGAGCTATAGCTCTTTTCATAAAAATACTTGGGCAAAAGAAAAAATGAGTCTCTATATTGATTCTAAAGACACTGGGGATAGTGATGTAAGAAAAAGGCTTCTTCCAATGAGGAGCTATCTCACACACAGCAGCTTCTGACCATCGTGTTCCTGCATGCTGAAAGAGAAAAATGACCATTGCAGGGGAGCACACAGATACAACAGATTTCTCCTCTTAGTTTCTCTTTCATATAGGGCCTGCAGTGTGTATTGTTACAGCAAAGAGAGGCTGCTGCCCACCAGGACTTGAAATGGCTCCAATGTGCCTGGCTAAACTGGGTCCCTTAAAACAAACTCTAATCAGAAGCACCCTGAGTGTGTGCAGGTGCATGTGTGAGTGTACAAGGGACAGGGACTAGAAGTGCCAAAGCTACCTTGACAGCAAGGGCTCAAGTTACCTAAGTGCACATGCACAGACAAACCCTTGGCATACATAAACCGGATCAGAAATACAGCTGAGTCCTAATAAGATCATACTTCGTTCTGAAAGTAAACTATTTTACATGTCTGTTTGGCCATTTCCAATCTGCTGTGTTTCAAACTTCTGCTCATTTTGTTTGAGTGTACCAAAAACATGATGATACTGTGCCCCAGAGCCCTGCTGTTTCAATGGCTTTATCTTCACAACCTTAAGTGCATTCAAGCCTTCAAAAAGGGACACCAGAGACAACTTCACAACCTTGCAGCTGCTGCCTGGATGCTATTTGTCCTGACAATTTCACCTCAATTAAACATATTATTTAACATACATAACGTAACTACTGCCTCATTACAAAATACCCACTCTCAGAGCATTTATTCAACACCATTCTAATGACAGAGGTGGCAAGGGACCTCTAACTGGGACATTTGCTCACATTATGATCTCTTTATCAGTCCCAGGAGAGATTTGCTAAGCTCACATAAACTAACTGAACACAATCCCTAATCTTTAACCAAGTTAGCAGCACTAAATCTTGTGTCCCATTGTTTCCCACTGCTAAGCAGAGCATGACATCCCTGAGTACCTGTCAGCTTCTGCACTGCAGCCATAAACATCCTTCTACTCAGTGCCACTGAGGAGAAGCCACAGGTAACTTTATAAACACCATTTCATTCAGCTGCTGAGAGCACAGATGTTTGGTACAGTTGGATTGTCTCAGTTTCATAATCATCTGAAGCACTGGATCTTAAAAAAAAAAAAAAAAAAAAACTATTGATAATTGAATGCATTCACTTCTCAGACCACTTGGCCAGAGCATTACTTTTAAATTGCATGTCCTGATGAATAATTCAATCCCACAGTGGATGTCTTCACACTTACTGTGTTTTTTCTAGGTTTGAATAAAAAGTGAATTCAATATAACTGCAGTTGCCTTTGAAACGCATCATGCTCAAAGAGTGGGCAGCAGTGGAGATTCAGGCTCCAGCCCACAGCCACCATGGAAGGAACTGCACCCAAAGCTGCCATACAGCCACTGCAGAGAACCAGATCTGGCTTTTCCATGGGAAGGAATGCATCTGCAACAGCAGCGCAGTGAGTCTGCCGCATAGGCCCACTGTAGCTGATAAAACTGTTTAATGTTGAACTTTAGATCTTGTTTCTATGTTTTGGGGTATTTTTTTTATTTTAAGCAGGAAAGTGAGTGAATAGCAAGAATTTTATCTTGTGGAACAGAGATTTAAAAAAAAAAAAAAAAAAAAAAGCAATGTCCTAAAGCAGTAATCCAACTTACATATATCGCAATTTGCCTTCAGTGCAAACAAAGCTAAGCTCATATTCATCCCAGCAGCAACAAGGAAAAAAAGGTTAAAAAAAAAAAAAAAAAAGGAGGGGAAGAAATCTCATACACTTTGACATTGCACTCCAAAAAATCAGCTACATTCTGTCACTCAGCTTTGGGTTAGATCTTTTCTCCCTGCCTGCAGAGGGAGGAGTAAGAGTTGTGTGTTTCTCAGTGATTCGCTTCTCTACCTCTATGCTTTTGTAGTTGCAGACTGCATTACTCTATTCAGATTCTCATTTATTCTCTGCCTGCAGCCAGAAGCACTCAGTCAACTCATCTACAATGCTGAGCATGCACTCAGCACCCCTCATTGCCTTCTAAGCATGTGCCCTTAGTGACTCAGCTATCGTACATGTATTTAGGGTTCATCTACATTCCAATCCATCAGGGAACCACTGTAACAGCTACAATTTGATTTTTCTCTTAAATACTGTTTGCTTTCTGTAAAACAGCCATCTAGGAAAACTTCTGTGGGAATAAGCTACTCATCAGTCTGATAATATTTAATTAAACATTTAAGAAACAGACAACACACAGAAGCCTTCCTCCCAGCCCTGTATACCTTAAAAACAAAGCCATATTATTTAAAAACTGCTCTTTTAATTATACCTCAAAACGCTCCATTACCCCTCTGCTTAGAGCAGGAACTGTTCTTCCTGTGCCTTTATCTGTGTTGAGTTCAGCCATTTCTTTGGCAGTTTTCCCAATACAGTGTCACTGTGAGAACTGAATTAGCAATGTGATATCTGACAGCCATAACAAACTTGTCACATGGGTTATTTCCTTAAAGCAGTGTGATGTGTACATATAGGAGCCCCACAAAGCAGTAATTGAATAAGCTATTCAAGCAATGGCAATATGGAAGATACTGGTCTGATTTAGGACTTTCTATGTGTGGAAGAAGCACCTAACAGTCACTGCATCTTATCTCGCAGAGAAAAGTAATAAAGAAGAAAAAAAACTCACGGATGTTAAATTTGCTTAGGTGCCATGTGGTGAACAAAGCAAGCATGGCCTCTGAATGCAGAATTAATCCAGCTCAGACAAGAAAGTACACATTTCATACAACGTGGCAGTGCAAGAGCACCTGAATTATTGTCCACAACTGATAAAACTACGAAAAAAAAAAAAAAAGACAAAGAAAAGTTGTAGAAGACAGCCAAAGTATCTAGAAATTCAAGAGAGACACTTTGATTCAAGTTTATCATAAAACATGAGCTCATTATATTGGTCATTAATTTGTCCCACAGGAGATCATTTGAGTTGCTGCATTTTATCCTGCCATACTACAAGTGCATTAATTTCCAAACAATAATTGGTTCTTTGCAGTCCCAGACTCACAGCAGCTGCTTCTGCTGTCTCTGCAGCACTAGAGATACAGAGTCACACTGATCTTTACTGACAGATTACAAGGAGGAATTGCCTTTTTGTATCAACCTATTGGACGCTGGGATCCTGGGGAAAATCTGACTTCTAAACCTTGCACGATTTATTTTCCAACCTTGCTGCAACAATTGTCCTGCCAGGAACAAATGTCCGCAGTCACACCACTAGTATCATTAGAGCACATTATGGAAAGGCCTCACAGCCAACAATGATGCCACAGCCATAGCAGAGCAACATTTGGTGTTAAACCTCCCACAATGACACATAAAAACTGCTTAAGCTGTTTGTACGCCTCAACTCCCAAGTCATCAACAGGTAAAATCATTTTTAACTAGTTGTCCATATGTACTTAAATTGGTCTGCACATAACCTGGTTTTCAAATGTAATGATCCATTAAAGAGTGCTAGACTCTACTGACAGTCCCACAGCAAGAGAGATGGTTACGGAAATAAGCACTTGGAATCATCCTCGGAAGAAAAACAATATTGGGCTAACTAATAGAAAACTAGGGGGCTCGTTGAATTTTGTATAAAAATGAATGCACGAAATAGAAAAACAGCACAGACATGCAACACTAACACAGCCATTGCAGTACAGCGGCACACAGCTGTGCTACAGAAAATGGAAAGAAAAGGATGCACAAGGACACTAATGTAAAAGCCCTAATTGATACCTCAATACCTATGCAGAGCAAATTGTGCACTAAAATCCACCTGTAGAGCAATAAATGTTCATGTCCTGCCTCAAGCCTGCAGCTTTTGGCTGCACAAGACAGACATCAGTGCCACAAAGCAATAGGGTATAAAACAACCTGCATGTTACTCACACGTTGTTTTCTCCTTCACTTATTTCCCAGCTCTATTAGAGATCTCAGGGTGTCAAAGCTCTATTAAGGATCTTAGGGTGACATTTAGGGAATGTGTCAAGTCAGTTCACTTCATCTCTGTCATGGGCTCCAAAGCACATTTCCTCAAGCAGAGTCAGTCAAAACAATTCTCTTATTAAAATTAGCATTCTAATCAGTATGAGATGAAACACAAACTCAAGGTAAAGAAGAATTAACCACATGTGATATCTCACTTTGACTCTGCATTTGGAAAAAAAGCGTTCAGTGTGATTGTACCTTTTTTCCTCCCCCATAAAATGTAGGCATTGAAATAATTCAAAATAAGTGTCACTGCACTTAGGACTTCTTCTACCACCAGTTTTTTTTATACCTTGTTTTTACAAGGATATCCCAAGAGGAGGTAACAGAAAGGGGGAAGCTGTCCCAGAGAGGGCTCAGCACATTTCTGCAGCCCTACTGCGTGACAGAAGTGTACTTTGTTCTACCTGCTACTAATCCAGAAGGGGCACAGACAAAATCCCTCTCAATAGCAAAGTGAACTTCTGCCTGCAAAGGACAGATTCAGAAAATGCATGGTCTGCAGTGCTGACAGCTTTAAGGAAAAGAGTAAAACTTCTATTGAGTTCAACAGAAGCACAATACAGTAACTCAGAAAAATGAACAATTCAAGCAAGTCCAAGAGGAACTAAGAATGCTCAGCAAACGGTTTCACTCTATAAAATGAGCCCAAGAAACACGGCAATCATTTGGGCATGAAAGAAGCTCAGCAGGATTCCTAGACCAGGCAGCTGATAGTTAGGTTTTTCAAACACACTTCCACAATCACATTTTGTCTTTCATTTGAGGCCAAGGCTTCCTGCCAAGTTAAACAGTGTCCATTCTTTCTCTAAAAGCAAAAGCTCTCTACACAGTCCTCCTTGCCTGAGGTTATCAACCCTTTTCCTTACCTTGCCTTCAGTAAAGCATTCTCTCAAATACAATCATTCCTCTACTTACTCAGCTCTAAGACATTCCTCCCATGCAGTATACAAACCATTTGTCAGAAGAGAAAGGGAAAAGTTCTCACAGAGAGTTTAAGAAACAAAGGTGGAAGTGCTATACTGCCAAACCAATCACTCCCCTAGGATAATCAGGGCTACAGTGCAGTGAGCTGCTGCAGGAAGAATTAGACATGCCTGGAACATCAAGTAAAATTGATGGTCTGAGATGTGTGCACGATGTATCTGCCATGCTTCAATAAAAAGGAGATGTCTATTTGAAACATGATGCCAAGATTCCCATGAAGAAAATAAATACTTTGTGAAATTTGATGTTATATTTGCATTATCTGAATTGTGACAATAAAAGTGCATTCACTCTAATTCATGTGTTCACTCACAACTAATTCTGAAAAAGGATTCTCCTCTTTTTATGCAGAGATAGAACATGAAGAGCTATGTGAGCACTATGGTGTATGTCCCAAGCCTGTCTTTACTCCAAAATGATCCTGCAGCAATACCAGGGAAGAACATCTGCTGCATTTCCACTCCCAAGGCAGGTGGATTTTAGTGCACAACAGGAACAACTCACAGTGAGTGTGTCTGCATAATCCATCTGGCACATGCAGCAGAAATGGGATGTAAAATGAAAAGTCACTGACTGTGCCCTACCTCAGGAAGAAGAAAATAAGCAAACTATGCTTCAGTCCCACCTTTTTCCCCCCGCTTTTTTCAAGCCTTGGCTTCTGATATATTGTAACACTGTCCTCTTTTTAAGAAGAGCTCCAACCCAGCTGAACTTCACTTTCCCCAGAAGGTACAGCTCATACACAACTTTTAACGCCTTTTAAAGACTTTGTAAAGCTAGCATTTTCTTTGTAAGAAAAAAAGCCAGCAGTTAAGTCGAAAAGGAGAAGGTATTAAAATACAAACATTACCCTTCCAGATAACTTTTAAAATAAAAGCCTAAATATGTGTCCTTATTGGCATTGGTTTACTGGTCCAAGGGTTTAGTAGCTCAAGTCCTGCTTAGCACTGTATCAATTCTGTATTTCCTATTCCTCGAAGGTAATGATTCTATAAAGATGCCACTGAAAATGAACCAAATGATTCTGATTTTAGACACTGCTACATCAAGAAAGCAGCAAGAAATAGATCACGCAACCATTCAAAATGTGGTAACTTTCAGCTATTAAAATTCCTTAGGAAAAAAATTACCCTATTCCTATACTTTCTCCTTAACATAAATTGCTATGTTTGTCATACTCATTTCCCTTTGTTCTATTACCTTTTATGCACAAAGAACAAATACCTAATCTATTTAGAAAAAGGCTCCCCAAATTCCTAAAGGATGCAATGTGTATGGAAACATTTTCTTATCATTTTCCCTACCAAGTGTTTACTCTCCAGAACAATTAATTTTATCCTTAAATGTATATACCCATTCTACACTTCTTTCTATTATTTGCTGTACAGCTTCACAGAGCAGCTGGCCCAGAACCAGCTCCTGCCCAGAAAGAGACATAAGGAAAAATCCTCTTCTGGCAAACGTCAAACTGATTCATCATTTAAACACATCTCCAGGGCTGGGGGCAAAGTAGCAGGATAATGGAAAGCAAAAATATCATTTTGGGAGGTAGGGAAATGCTGAGCAGGCTCCTTCTGCCACAGTGTTTTGAAGGCAATAAGGTGAGCAAGCACTTTCCTAATGCAAGAACATAAGGCTGTATCCTAAAGTCAGATTTGGTGATGCATTCATGTGAGAAGGATCCAGCTTATGATAAAAACCAGCCCAACTGACAAGGAAAAGGGGAAAAAATGGAGAAGAATTTAAGATCAGCTCCCATCCAGGAACAGAAAGCATGACATATGCAGGGAGAATATCAAGGGTGTAGAACAACATGAAAGGCTACTACCTTATTGACAGCATTTAGTATCAATTTCTTCCAAAACATGCTCAGACCTTCAAGCTTTACTTCAAAATTACAATACAGCTACCTCTGTACCTACCTGACGTGGCAGCCCACACAGGCCTTGCTCCAGATGTGGCCTCTGTGCCATTGTAATCCAGCAAATAACACCAACTTTGAGAGAGAACTGATAATCAAGGCAGTGCAGGGCACTCTGCTCCTTCATGATTACCCTCTCAGTCTGTCAGCATTTGTAGATCAGTGTTAGCACCTACAGCCTGATGTCTCAGTCCTCAGTAGTTCATCACAACACCAGCCAGCTCCCAGCAGCCCTGTCCATACCCTACACAGCTACTCAAAATGAACAGCCAAAGAGCCACTCCAACTGCAGAACTGCTTGGAGAGGTTTTGGTTGGAGGTTCCCTAATGAGGACCAGCTCTGTGGGCAGGCTGCCCATAACTTGTGCCGGGGCTGGGTTTTCTGCCAAGCACCAAAATCAAATGCTAATGAATTCAAACCCTGCTGGGGATATACCACTGCTATAATTCTACATATAAATATATATATATATATTTAGGTGCAGCAATGTGCTCTTTAAAAAACAAATCAAAATGCCAAAATACGGTAAGATATCTTTCCCTAAAACAAATTAGTCAAGATGAAAGACTTCCCTTCAGGAGCATTGCTACACTTGCTAGCATTCAATAGAAAATGTACACATTTCAATAAGACTTAATTTTTAGAATGTGCATTCAGTTAATGGAAAATTCAATAAACCGTCTTCCACTATATTTTGCTGAACCACTCTGTAAGAAAGGTACACTGTAATAGAAGAGATAATGAAAATATCTATCTTCAGCTTGCTTTAAAACACCAAATGTGATTATTAAGAATCAGTTACACATTGCTCTACTGTAAACACTCAGTGCCCTTCAGAGACAGCAAAAAAAAAAAAAAAAAAAAAACAACCCAAAAAAACAACCCTACTTCATTAAAATTTTGCTTTTAAATATCAGCAACGATAACGGGTACCCAACATCAAAAACTATTCTTTTAAGAGCCTCTACGGGAGAAATATAAACCAATTTTGAAAGTCTCTCTAGAAAACTGTTCATTTTCAAATGCAATCTTTTTCTAATCATAATGAAACATTTGCACCCTTCACAGTGTCACACTGCAACATACACTGAAGAAGTTTCTCCTTTGGAAAAGGGTTTAGCTTGTTAACAGTGAATGAGAAGAAACTATTTGTTCCCTCTATGATGCTGAGGAAAAATCAATCCTATGTGGGTGTTATTTTATAGCTCAATTATCTCATGCAATTAAAATTAATAGCTTTAAAGTGGAAAACTCCTTTTGCTCCTATAACAAACCCTCCAAGGCCACAAAAGGGCATGCATGAGTCCTTTGTAAAACATTTCAAAGAAGAAATTATGTAATCCTCCCCAGTGTAGTGATAGATGGAGCAAGCATCGAAGCTGACTACACACACCAGCTGTATCCAATGAACTAGGAATCTGACACATCCCAAAGATATCCACAGCTTTATTGTTCTCCAAGTTCTTAGACACAGTTTTATTAGAAGGACTTCTGAAACAAAAAGTTTTCCTCTAAATGTTACTGGACTAAGAATCAAGAGAAAATAGCATTAAGTACAGTGAGCACTAATCAATCCCAATCAGTTCCTAAGTACAATTAATTAAATTGCTGTGCACCATATAAATGGATTTTTAAAAAATTAAATGTTTCATTTATTGATTGTTTAGACACATCAATATTCACTGCAAGAGATCCTTCCCCTAATAATGGAGTTAAGCAGGCAGAACATTAAGCAAGTTGCCAATTAGCTGATTAGTTGTCTGGTCCTTCTTCCTTAAAGACAGACACGAACTCTAAGATACATCAGTGACTGCAGAATAAGCACACTGCAGTAGATTTGTACGTACAGAATTCACCAACAACATTACTATAAACCCATGCTGCATAGGCAAGTTTACAATTATGCCATGGTGACATTAACTTGAGACTACTTCCTAAAATGTCTCCACTTGTTCAACAATTTAATCCATGTCCACAAACGGCATATATGCCTTTATAGATACAGCTGTTCACCATGGCACTGTGTTACTACCACTGTTCAGGTTCCATCAGAGCACAGTGTCAAATACGGAAGGAAAAGGAGGTGTGAGAACTAATGTAATGCAGGGGACAAGAAGAAATTCTGTACTGGGTTTCTGCAGTACTCCAGGCTGACTCTATGGCCTGTTCATGTATATTTTAAAGTAGCACTTCTATTACTAGCATGAGTATTTCATTTTAAACCCTCCTTGGGCAGCTGAATTATTAGTTTGGATGATACCAAAGTACACTACCTGCCAGCCACTGTTCAGAAAGGTCAGTCTTACACGGGAATGTTTCAAGATCCTTTCTGAAATGTGATAAGAAGGAAATATTTAAAACAAAAAAAGAGAGGAGAAACATTAGACAGCATCACCTCAAATTTTTCCAAAGAAGAGGAAGTCAGAAATATCAAAGCAACCACATTCTTGAAAGGTGGCATTAGATAAAAACAAAAGAAGAACAGATTCCCCTGGAAACCACAGCACTGATGGATTGTAAGTAGAGCTTTGTGGTTGTGTTCTTTTTGCTTTTTTGTATACACAGGAACAATGAGTATTAACAGTTCTTGAGACATATTCTCCAAATTTCAGTACTTCAGTGTATGGTGATCAAATGTCTTTGATACGAACAGTGAAGTAGAGAAGTTGAATCAGTATAAGAAACTCAAAAGAAAAACGGGAAAAAAAATTTTAAAAAGTGAGAACTGATTCATAAACAAAACAATTACAGAACATGGAAAGGACAATTTTGCCCTAGAAAAGTCAATACAAGCACTAGGAGAAAATGCAGCTTCCTTCTACCCTCAGACACTTCCAACCTCTGCACATTCATCAGCCACCATCTGAATGCACCTATTTGCTTTCAGTTCCCTTCAGCTTCATTGGATGTCAGCAGCTCTGGCTCTGCAACACCAAAAGGCCAAACAGATTTAGGGCTTCATCGTACTTTCTTCTGCAAGTTGAATTTAAAAGAACAGGAGAGAGTGAAACAAGTGAGCCAGGAGTTTGTCAGAAAATTACCATCAATGAAAGTCTTCGTATCTAGAATAGGTCTCAAAAACTCCAAGTGAGCAAAGGGACCTCTCTGGAGGCTTAAACAGTGACATTTTAAGGGAACCACAATGTTAACATTTTCAGCCATTTCTGTATGATGATGGGTGTTCAAAGGGGAGGCTGGAAGTTCAGAGTAGTTATATTCTCTGCTGGAACTCCCCTGGTCACGTCCAGGCAACCAGTGCCTCAAGCAAGGCTGTCTGCTGTCTCATACCTGCTTAAAGACAAGCGAGTTTTGAACACATCTGTAGCTGCAAATACACATTTTAACTTACTGCCCTTAGTAGCCTCCACTGTCAAGCATCAGTCATGAAAGATCCAAACTAGGGACACGAAGTCCAGCAACAGCATTTCTTTCATGCTTTAAAGCACTCGTAAGATATTTCTCTGCCACATTAAACAGAACAGAACTGGGAACAAGGTTTTCCTAAATCAGGAGAGAATAATCATAACAATTACGATGTATTCAAGTCTCTGTGCTGGCTGCTCTTGCTGCTGGCAATCTGAACAACAAAAGCTCATTTCTGAAGGCAGCTTACTTGAGGGAACCAGTGTTAGGATCAAAGGACAGATAATTCTCTGTAATTTGAACTTCTAATACCTTCTAAATCACACGTACCAGGAGTGCAGTAGTTCAGTTGCATACCATATATTCATCCATATTATAAACTACGAACAAAGGTCTAAAATAAAAAAAGTAAAAAATCCAAACGCAATTAAATAGGAATAAGTATATTTTGATGCTGCAGTAACCATCCAGTTAAACAACAGTTATATGACTGAACACACTGGATCTAAAATGAAACAGAACTTATTTTCAAAGTCTGCAGGACAAATCTGTTACTGCTAATGGAAGGCCAGCTGATTGCAGGGCAAAGGTTATATTTCAATTAATGAATGTCTGGAACTCGTCCAGATACAAGCCTTAATGGAAATAGATCAAATAATAAAATATTCCTTTTAGTTATTAATGGTTTTCCATCAGTAATGACTGCAGTACAAAACTAGATTATCTGAAACATTAATCACCCTTTGCTTGTTCTAATCAAGTTCTCCTTTTGTTTTTGCTGTTTTCTGTCCAAAGTCATTACAAATGAGATTGTTAGGGACTGAATTCCCACTGAAGCATCAGAAAGTTAAATCGCCTTTTCAGAAGACAGATGATTTATTTAGAAACGTCAGGCAGAAACATTACATGGCTTCCATTTTGAATAACTGTGATGCCATTAAGAAGCCCTCATGAAACTCACACTCTTAAAGACCTCTTCCTAGCTCCGAGACCTGCGAGCTCATCCATTGTAACCAGAACATCATTAAATGGCACTACCCCTCCTCAGATGATAAAGCACCAATTGAGCAGCAGCTAGGCTATGCATATGTGAATACGACAAAGCAAGGATAAAGATAGGATAAGTCCAGGTCAGAAACATCCAGTACCTGATTCTCACTCAAATTCAGCTTCCACAGTATATCAGTTTGAGCTCTCAATTTAAAATCAATTTATAGCAACACAACGAACCCAAGCAAATCTGGCAAATCATCATTCCAAAGCAATACACCACTCAGCCTGTATTAACCACCTTGAGACATTTACCCTTGAAAAATATTAGATATTTTCTTGACCTGGGTTGGGTGACCAGAGAAGTTAGCTAGTCATGTCAACTGTATGTGACACAATATATATTTCCTGCAACTCTGACGTGCCTTGGTGAATTTTGCTTGTTATACTTGACATACTTGCTATTAAGGCAAATTTCTGAAGGATATTGATGGGCCAAGAAAAATCTAGAATGGAATAGAACTGTCACAGCAAATCATAAACAAGCAAAGAGGAAAGAGTGATTGCACCAAGTGACTGAAGGAGTGAAACAAACTGGAGAAGGGAAAAGAGTAGCAATAGCATTGCTGGTGCCAGCATCAAAACCAAACCACAGCATTTTCATACTAGCAACTTTGTGTCTTTCTCCATAGCTTAGAGGAGATGGCATTTGACATATTTTCCTTGTAATAACTGATTTGTGTAATAGAGGCGTGAGGAAATTGAACTTGTCACATTTCGCATTTGTCTCCGGGAATATAATAAACTGCACACATAGAATTGATAGGATTGCAAACTGAAATTACTCACAATTTAAAATCTAATTTTTCATTAATTTTTTTTAATCCACTCAGATGTTTGAGTTTTACCAGTTAACTATGCACAATAATTTTAAATTTAAATGAAATCCAGAACGTAATTAGGCATTGAAAACAAACGTTACCCAAGGCAGATAGATGGTAGAATAAGTATTTAAATTAGTGCATTTCAGCCTTCCACTGACAATAACTAACATTATATTCACAGTTGAAAACTGTCCAGATTTTAGTATAAAAATATTTGTGCTTGTGTGCATGTGCAGAATATAACTGACAATTAAATATTGGTGGCCAGACTCCTGCAAGTTACATTTTGCACTTAGAATATATATTGTAGTTGTATTAATACAACATGGGTACATGGAGCAGCATGGGGTTAGTTGCTTTGGGGGTTTGTTTCTTCTCCTCTAGGCTTAGCACATAGTGCTTACCTTGAAAGTGCAACAACTGGAGGAAAAAAAAAAAAAAAGTAGATTTATGAGCTGTTAAACAACTTAGATTTCTGTTATGACCTTAACTGACGACAAGTAAATTACTGTGTGATTTACAAGCAAAAATTATATGGTTTCTCAGAGCAAACCAAGAGGCACTAGAAGAAAAAAAAAACAACTTTAAGATAGTATGAGATTGACTTTTTTCCATGGTAGTTTAATGGTTTATACAGAAATCGTTAATCTGTTTTGGCATTACACATCACATCCTTAGTTGGAAGAGACCTTCAAGTGACTAAAACAACTTGCTCTCTTTAATCTACTATTTTTACATGCTGCTTTGCAGCCTATTTACCTATGCATTACAGGAATTGTGGAAGACTTCTCTTTTGCTGAGCTCAACTAGATTTATGAGAGAAATGCAATCAGTTTGAGTAACAAGCTAAACAAACCAACCTAGTGTGTACTTTAAGGCAACAGCTCATTCCAAATGAAGGTCATACTCCAACATAGCGATCTTCAAGACACTGCTATTGTTGATTCAGAGTTGAGAATAAATAGACCTCTAAGATTTTTGGTAGGTCTTTTTTTGTCAGCCACTTGTTCCACTGCTTACTGCTCTCACCCAGCTGTGCAAAACCCCTCCATGCAGTAATTCAGAATTTGAATTTACAGAAGATGCTATGCTTCCACATGAAATCTTAGAGAAATATTATATATAATACTAAGAGGGAAATTTTACAAAGAAAAAGCTACAACAGTCTTAGAAAACGACTGAAAATAGCAGAGTGATGTTAATATGTAGTGCCATAATTCAAAATGTTGCTGTAGCAGGTAGGAGTGGGAATTCAAAACATGACAAACACACTGTCTGCTCTGTAAACTGAAGTTTAAAAATTTCAACTTTGAAACTATACATGCCAAATAATGTTTGTTTGTTTTAATACTAGGAACTCCATCTTAAACTGCTTTATACATTCCACATCAGTTCTGTAAGATGTTGAGGAAAAGCTCACAGAGCAGCTTTGGAGGATATTAGAAGCTGCCCAGTGGCAGTAAAATCCATATGAGAAACCACAAGACCCAGGTATGTGATGATCTGAACAGAGGACCAGACTAACAGTAGTACTTATAGGCTGTTTTCATGCACTGGGCAAGGCAAACAGCCACTAAGGAATCATCCAAACCAAAAGCAACTGAGCCAAAACCATCAAGCCTGCCTTTTCTGCCCCATAAAGGAAGAAAAATTCCTGACACGGAATGACAGCTGTAAACGCTCCAGGACCAACCATGATTTTTATGCACACAGCCTCACACTTGTCTCCATTTCTCTAGACGCAGCCAAGCTCTTAGTCCCAGCACGGCTCACGAGCTCAGGACACAGAAGCTCAGTACCGTGAGCATGCAACCCAGCGCAATGGCACAGCTGCAGCAAGCAGTGAAACGAGACAGATAAAACATGGAGTATTTGACATACCAGATTAATTTCCAGAGAAAATAAACTTATCCAAAAAGCCACAGCAGTAGATAACCTCTGCTATCTGGTTTGCCCTTGGGCAGTAAGGTGGTTTATAATAGCCAATTATTACCCTTTTCCAAACTTCACTTTTTTTAATTGCATATGAAATATAAGATCTCAGTTGCTTCAACAAAATTCAATGAAAACTTGGGGGGGGTTAGGTCCTTAAAAGCAAACACAAATAAGAATTTAAAAAGTTATGTATCATTTTAGCCATCCCGCAGAGTAGCCTCGGATAATTCCATCTGTGACATTGCCCTGTTATCACAAAAGAACAGGCTCCCAGCATCCCTTATGAAATCATGTGTTCTACAGTAAGGCAGCCTGGGCAGCAGCATTTGTTAGAATTCACCAGCAAGTCAAGTCACAAAGACAGCACCTGGGTGGAAACGCAGCTCTGTACCTCCTAGACCCATCTGGCAGGCAGGTACCTACAAAACACACTTACACCAGCTGGAACAAAGCACAGAGAAACACAATTAGGGATTTATGTTTCTCAGACAGTTACAAGTGCAGTCTTCAGAGGAACCAGTGTAACCACGTGGATGTGCTTTACCTTAGATTTTCACTTAAACTAATGGTTTCTAAATTACTTGAGTGGAAAATTGAAAATGCAATGCTGTACTTGAGAAATCATTTGCATTTCATTGCATATGCTGTTAAGTTTCCATTAAACTCCACATTTATGTAGAGATTTTTAATTCACAAAATATGGTAATAAAATGAAACCACTTGATTGGGCAGATGCCCTCCCCCATGAACAAACGAGATATTTCTGGGTATCTGCCTTGCTCAGGAGGAGCTCTGCATCTCCTCGGCATCACATGCCCTTACTTCTGGGAAAACAGGCTTTAATGAAAGCTATAAGCTACCTGAAAATGAAGCTGTCCCAATTCTTTTTCCTCCCAAATACAATTCTAAGATCCAACCTCTGAGACTCATGCCAAAGAATTTCAGAACGCTCAGCATATATGCGATGCTTTAGTGGGTTAATTCTGAAACTATAATGGTATTTTAAAATCTATTTACAGATCAAAGCACTCAACCTTTTGCATAAGAAATAGGAAGACAGCGGTTAGCTTAGGAAGTAAGCTGCAGAAGTTTTCAGGGATGCTTTAGGAAGGTTTAATAGTTGCCAAGGAAATGGCGGAAACATCTTTGAAAGTTTTCCAGCCCTTCACACCTAATGCTGGGATTGCCAAAGGGTGACGATCCTGTCTGCAGAATAACCAACGGGACTTCTTGTTGTCCTTTCAGCCCCGATGCAGACAGTTTGTTATCTCACAGCAAACCAACCTCTGCCACTGGCTCCTGGGAGAGCTGGCAAGACTCAGCCTCATTAGCACTACGCCTGATCCTCACTGAGAAAAAGCAACAAGCACTAAACACACAGCAATTGCCCTTCCAAGATGCAGAATATACCACACGTTCATTTTTAATCCTTTTTTGCTTCCCCTGCATAAGCAGAATAAATTTGTCAAACACCACTGCAATTATTATTTTTATAATAATTGACATTTTGATGACATCCTGAGAAATGTTAGCAGATTTGATCACATTCAGCTTTATTCTCAAGTGCTAAATTGGCTTTCATAAAGATATCCCTCGGGTGGGATTTGCAAGAAGAGGAAGGATTGCTTGGACCATAGTGGTCACTAAGGGTACATAAAGAATTCAAACCTTGAAGGGTCATTGTGGAATCATTACTGATGCTGGAGCTAGTCAGAGAATTGCCCAGTAACGTGAATGAGTCCACAGTGAGGTCAGGGGCTCAGATCTGCTCTACTTCACACAGCAAAGTGAGAAACCACATAGAAATCAACCACAGGATCAGATAGGTATCTCGGTAATTCACCACTAGACTACAATGGAGACAACACAGCCTTTTTTTTGTTCCTCCTGTAGTATAACAACTCAATTTTGTGACATTCTGAAGTTTAAGGTATCCTTTGCAGTAGGAAGATTTGGGTCCCATGCTCTTTTAGTGAGCAAATTTTGAAGCGCGTTTTATTCCATTCTGAGCAGCACTGCACATGACCAACCCACCAGTGGTGGCTCAGGCTCCTCCAACAATGGGCTCCAGGAAATCTCATTCATAAATAACACCAGAACCACTGGTGTTTGCATGAAAAGTAACTGAATATTAATCTCAACAAACTGGCAACCTCTTGGCAGCTCCAGTTCTGCTTTAATTTATTGAATTAATCAAGTCCTGACACAGCAACATGCTACCACAAAAGCTGAAGAAGGAATAGGAAACAACGAAGTTAAGAAAAAAGATCTTTTCCCACTTTGTTGTACATGGAACTTTCCAATTGACAATAAGGCCGTAATGAAAAACACTGCCATAGCTCAAATCCAGTTATCTATTGCTTCATCTGGCAACAGCCAATACCTACCAGTTGTAAAACAAAACAAGCAAACAAACATAACCTCACAATTCTCTACATACTCTTATTCTTCTATTAGAAGAAAAGCCAAAGTGACTATTGGTGATAATTATCATGACTCCTTTGATGTACTTCATCCACAGAACATCTTGTTTCAAAAATTCATTCCCACCCATTCAAAAGTCTGCAATAAGCTCCTGCTCCACGACCAAAACAGTGGTACAGGTCCCAGAGCAAAGCACTGGTACTCACATATGAGCAAGCATTCAGGTTACTTCTAATAGCCAGAACTTGGTTTTCTCTGCCCAAATATTGTCACCTCTGCTCCCCTGCCAGCAGTTTTCTAACACGATGAAGCAGGAGTGGAACTGGAACAAGAACTACTGCCAGGAGCCTCCTTCTGCAGCCACTACATTGTTTGACTGTGAATAACTGCAGGCATGGAGAGGCATTTGGAAGCACAATGATACACTCAATCACACAAGGGTGTATTTAGTGCACATCAAGACCAGCCCTTATTATAAATGGATAACTTCGTAGCACAAATGGGATGTTATGTAATCAAGTAAATATTCATCCCACTCTCCCAACAGCTTATAGACACATAGCAAAACACAGGAGTTGGCATCTTGAGATGCTAATAGCTAGAAGAAAAAAAATTTTTGAAAAAATATTCTGCTTCAGGGAGTATTAAAAAAAAAAAAACCCACAGGTGACTCACCAGCTATTCTTCCCCTACCACACATCCCCACTGCCTAACAAAAGCAGACAAACACACAGTCATCTGCTAACAAAGTGCCGACAGTTCAGACAGCAGGAGGGAAACTGCGCCAGGGGATCTTCCCTCTCTGAATGACCTTCATGAGATGCTGCATAGGACAGAGCAACATGCCTGCACTTCCCAGAAGCCCCAGCCTGGTGCTGCACTTGCTGTTTTCTGATATATCACATCGAGATAAGTAGGGGGGAGCAGCAGGTTTCAGTTTCTCCTTAAAGGGGAAGATTTTAAGAGCATCTCCTCTAGCAAAGTGCCACAGATGCTCTCAAAGAGAAGAAAAAAAAAAAAAGCAGGGTGCTTTAAGCCTCACAATATATTCCCCTTCTGCAGCAGGGAACCCACAACTTGATCTCAAATTTTGAGAGAAGATATTTTACTTGACTTAAACTCATTCTTAGGAAATGAGCAGATGTCAAACGTACCCTGGTGAGAAATGAAGCCTGCTCTTCACCCACACTGCAAACCCACCCACCCTACAATAGGAGCTGACAAGCCCCTCCTGAAGCTATTCACCTTTTGTTACACTTATCAGGAACAAAGGTAGATTTTCCAGTCATCCTCCCATTTCCTCAGCCAAGTGGAAACACTCGGTGCCTGGTTTGTAAATATTTATTTTGGGTTTTGTTCTGGTTGCTCTGGGCTGTCTTTTTATTGAGGCTGTTTGGCATGGAGCTTTTTCTGTTTGTGGGTTATTTGTTGTCTTCCTATTACAAAAGTGAATTTCATACTTGGGAGAGAGTGATGAAAAACCTGTAGTACAACTTCAATTGCATGGAAGTAATCTGTCCTACAATCTTGAACGAGCTCCCCCCTCCCTTTGCAGGCCAAGGGCCATCCCATCCCACAAGGAACATGGGACATGTGCCACGGGGTCGGCACACTTTCGGGCTCCTTGATACCCATAGCAACATCGCTCTCTTCTGGAGACACACAATCAGTTCATTTTCATGTTAAGTTACAGTGCTGCGTTTGCTGAAGCAGCGTTTTGTGCTTCTCAAGGAAGCATTCTGATCCAGAGGGATACTCTGCGCTTGGAATGCTCACCTCTGCAACTGTAAAAACTCGATCCAGTGACCCAGAGCATTTCCACTTTGTATTCTCATGTTAAGTGCCTTCAGCTGTGTTATTATCTACATTTAAAATACTACTAGAAAAATCTGTTACTGGAAGATAAAAGTTCAACCCAACCTCCTAAGTTCAACTTGATACACGACAAGATAGTTCAAAATCGTTAACGGGGTTTTATAATTGAGTTAATGGTACAGCTCTTCCTGCTATACACCATCCGAAAACCTGCACTGCACCACCTTTAAGACAAACAACAGCAGAGGAAGGCTGAGATGTCCCACTGTTACAACAAAAGCTTTAAATGATAAAAGGCAAAGTACAGTGCATGGCAGATACTTTCAGGAACACATTCTCACCACCAGTTTATACACAAACATAGTCAGGGCAATGCTATTTAACACCATGGCAGAGACATCAGTAACACACCCAACAGCAACTCCTAAAAGAAATGCTCTTGTGTTTTTTTTTTTCCTTGCAGCAACAGTGAGGCCAGCTCTCTTGGACAATCAGAAATAAAATATTTTACATTTGCCAAATTCTGAGCTATGAAAATAAATGGCTGTGCTATGCAGAAAATGCCATTCAATTCAGAAAGCACAAGTTCCTTCTGATGGGATATCAAATGCAACACTGTCACTGTCTGATACTCTTCTCAGCTTGTATTACCCTTCAGACACCACTTAGTTATGTTTTATTATTCCTACCATGCAATATTAATCTATTCTCGGGCAGTAATTAATTACCGTTACATATTTTCACAGCTCCATGGTCTCCTCATGGGAAAGACTCTGCTACATATTTAAGAAGTAGATTAATGTGTACTTATGTAGATGGACCCTCTGGAATAGTTTACATTTTGTTAAGATTTCTTAGTCAAACATCCAAGTGGCTTTCCTTTAGCACAAGAATAACAAAGACCACAAAGTGAAGTGTATCGATACTGAGAAATAAAAATGAAGTAACACGGTGTCCTCTGGGAGCCCAAGGTACAGTGCCATCTTTGGCAACAACAGTATTCAGTGATGAAATAGAAATAAACCAGATCAGTCATTTAAATTTATTTCCCAAAAGATAGAACCTCTGACTTCAGATTAGGCAGTGAAATACTGCCTCTGCACAGTACCTGGCTAAGGAGAGTAACTAATACAGTTTGAGGCCACTCATGTCAAAGTACAGGACTCCTATGAAGATTAGTGCCTCCTGATTACATGGCTAATCACTGCATTCCCACATCAAAAGGAAGGAGGATACGCATTTTTTCAAGGAATGAATGAATTCAAACGTGGCAGCGGAAGTGATGATCTGAAGTGTTAATGGAGAAAACAGCATTTCAGCTGTGAGGAAAGATAAACGCTATCTTGGCTTACTATTTCATACATACAGATGTCCCCAGCCAGATAATCACCAAATGCCCAAGTGTTACTTGATTTTTAGTAAAGGAGCTATTGTGCATGGAAGTGAAAGCTGTACTTTTGCAACCACTAGCCCGAATCCTTTTGGGTGTGAGTTACTTTGATTGTTTTTCCTCCCCTTCTGCCTTTTGAAGGCCATATCTGTTAACCAATCAGGATAACAATATTCTGATGTTATAATAAGCCTTAAAAGTTTTTCTGGGCAATGTGAAAACTTGGAAGGCAGGAACAGCAAATAAGGTAGCTCCCTAAAGACAAACTTGTTTTCTTCTGAAAGCAAAATCTGAAGGATCTAGAGCTAAATGGCTACAGGAAAATAAATGACAAAAGTCAGAGCCTGAATATTCCCAGCAGAACATTCGTTCAGATGAATAGTTGCTATAGCACCAATTCCCTTTACATGAATTCACTCCTAAAGACCCAAAATAGCTTCTTTTCTAAGTTGAAAAAGACGCAGGGAGATAAACGTTGTATCAGTAACACCACTGGAGACAGTCTCCAATCACAGAACAATAGCCACCAATCTCTGAGATCTTTGCTTCTAGAGATGCACCGACCCCAGCAGCAGGCTTCGGTTCACCTCCCCGAACTCACCAGCTCTCATTCTTTGACTACAGCAGTAAAAAAAATCCGATCCATCAGAGATGATTTCCTCCCGGGGTAGCAGTGTGGTTAACGTTGTTGGTACAGCTGCAGCAAGAAGCGAGCAGCATGAGGCAGATGAGCTGAAAAGCTGCTCTCCACTGAGTTCCTTTGGGAGGACTACTCCCTTCCAGATTGAGTTCCCATTTGTAATGGATAATCAGACCTCTGAATCATTAGGCTTGGACAGGGGATAGGTTCTCAGGGAAGGAGGAAATTCGTAATAAGCAAAAAGAACTACGTGGGAGAGCAAAGCCTACCTGTTTTCAAGTTAAATCCAGTTAACTTGAAACAAAGACCAAAAAAATATTAAAAGTCAATAGGGATCACAGTACCTCACATCCACGTGTTGCACTGTCTCCTTTCCCAACACAGAGAAAGGCAGTAGCAGAAAGGCAGTTCCCAACTACACAAAAATAGGAGACAACCGCAACCCAATCAAAGAAAGAAAGATCTGCTTACCTGGCCCAAGGATCAGAGCTCACAGAGCACTCCACAAGGAGGAATCTTTAGCTGAGAGCCTTCCCCTAAGGTCTAAGCCAGACCTTTAATGAGGCTGGGGAGGGGTGGAACCAAGTTCCTGTTCCATAGGAGAACTGCTTTCACCTGCGTTCCTGGGGCTGGCTGTGTCCCTTCACCAGGTGCTCAATCAGTGGCTTAGCAATTCCAGTACACCTAATTTTGCACTAATTCTCCTATTGTTACTCATAACAAATAATTCTTCATCAAGATTGGGATCAAAGTGAGAGGGTACTGAGCTGGTAAGCTGAACTTTGATGTCTGAAGCAGACAAAATGGCTTTGAGTGGAGCACTCTGGCCAAAGTAAAACTGCCTTATTGCTGCACTAAGTTATGGCAGGGATCTAGCTTTCCCATCCTGTTTCCAGCATTGGCTGAAGATACAAAGCTCCTTCTCTGAACAGTTCTCTCTCTCTTGTATGAGGAATTAGCTTGGAACATTATCATTTAATTAAGTTAAAACCCAAAAGCTTAATGAAATGACTGCATGGTATCACTATCTTTAAGGACATAATTGAATCACAAAGTGAGTCATTTTCTCTTGGTTGCTGCAAGAGTACTTAATAAAAAGGGCAAATATATTTGACTTTATGGAGAAACACTAATCACCTGCCCTTTCTGTACCACACACCACGTTTAGAAGAGAACAGAGGCTGCAATTAAGTGGTAGTGATGACTTCACCTTGGAACTTGCTGAGAATCACTGCATTACATCAGGCTTCAACACCCAGGAACACAGCTGCCCAAATTTTGAGTATCAGCTCTGTTTGCGCAACTATGGAGCATTGTTTGCACCTGGTTGGGCTGATGCACAAAACAGTTCATGCAGTTGAGTGCAGGATAGAAATAGAAATTACTGAAAGTCATGTGAATCCAGATCTTCTCTGCTGCACTCCACAACTTTTAGCTCTGATTTCTCCAAAACCTGATGAAATTCACAAGAAATTCATCCCCACTTTTCAGCTTTTTAACATGTCTGGGGCAAGGATAGCAAGAAAGGAAACAAACCCCTCCAGTTACTTCCTTTCTTGCCAGTTCCAAGATAGATTATTTTTTAATGTCAATCTGTACTATCTTTAACAGCTCTGACTGCCTCTCCATTAATCATTCACATTGCTTTATCTGAACACCGGGTTTGCTCTTTCAGACCAAATTGAAGTCCAAACATGACTGTAACACCTCCTTCCACCCTTGTTGAACATGACCAGAAAGAAGTCCTGGTGCTAACCTATTCAATCACAGGAACCTTAAGACATATGCAGCAAAACTCAATGCCGTAGGGAACGCATAAGAAATTCCAGTGAGGAGCCTCAGAAATGCACAGAAATACTTCCTCCTTCCCTTTCAGATTTCTCAGCAGGGACAGACAGGTCAGCCAACACGCAGGCACTGCTTGCAGACTGTTAACACCTGCGCACCCCAACAGTCCTCTCAAATATAATCCCAGAGGATGGTGCAGAGTTTCCTGGCCAATATTTTCACTTTCTACCAACACCCTGCTATGTTCTTTCTAATCTCACAGCACAAAAAGAGTATAAAAATGGGATTTGGATTTAATTTTCTTCCAAACAAGTTTCATACTAAGGTTCTTTTTCAGTACAGTTAAGCTGATACACTTCCCATAGCGAAATGACCACACTGATACAGAGCACACAGGTTTAATAAGATATTTTTTTCTGTAAAACAGGAATTTTCATCAACATGATGGCAGCTTTATTGGAGCAATGTCCATACACACATGCTTTTCTTCACACTGTGATGTTTACCATCCAATCCCAAATGTAACTATGGCAAATGGAGTGTTACTTGCACCTTCAGTTGATGGATACTCAGTAGATCACCTCAATTTCAGGTTTCCCCAAACTTTTTTAAACTACTTTTTTCTGTACAACATCCACATATTTACTGTACATTTCACAGCATCCCCCATTCAGGACTCATTTCAATGAGGGCACATTTAAATTCTTGTTCTTTGAGGAAATTGAAGAAGTTCTGAGCTCCTACACGTTTGTGTTGCTGGTGTTCTTATGTCTGCTGTGCCAAAAAGATTCCCTGCCAGGAAGTGCAGTGATGCTCACTGTGTGCTTACCCCATAATAATTATTATGAAAATATTATAATTATAGTAATTACGAAAATCCATTCTGCTTACTCTTTCATGCATGATTATGTTCTGTGCTACCTCCAGTGCCCCTGGTGTAATACAAACACTGAGTGCTTTTGAAAAAGCAATGAATTTTTCTTTAATCCTAAACTGAAATCTGCAGTGTGCCACCCGATCCATTCCACCACTCCTTTCCCTCAGATTTGCCTGAAACCCTTAGCCTGACTTTTCTCATACTCCCAAACCTATCTGGGACCTTGAAGCATAGAAAGAGCTAAGAGAGCCTTCTCTTTCAGGAAATAAAGCAAAAACTGTTTCAGGAATACTCCACTTGAAGGCTGTGGGTTGGTTGGATTCTCCGTGTGGCTTCCCCCTGAACGCTTTAAGACTATTGATTGAGGCATCTAAGCCTGGGAAAACATTTTGTTGTGTGACTTCCAAATTTTAAACTGTAGCTTGAAAGATGGCATTACAGCTATGAATCCCCACTGAGACCCATTATGTTGGCAACCAGATGCCTCAAAAGGGTCAGAAGTATCAACACGCAAAAGTCACTATTCCGCTTTGAAAGAGACAAAGTTCTGTCGGTCTGTATAACAATGAGGCATTTCAAGAACTTTAACATAAAAATGTATTTCACTGCATATACTTAAAGAGTCTGAAGGAACAGGAAGTATTTCTGGGAGGTTTTTAGACCTGGTGGGGGTGATTAGAGATCATCAGGAATGACACACGTGCTAATAGATCCAGAGGTGTTTTATGCTCAGCCCTGCTGCGGCCGACAGCTCTGAATTTCCTGAGGGTGTTTCCCTGATGGAATGAATTCTATCTTCGATCTATACTGTGAAGGGAGGAAATGGATATTTAAGTTATCAGCGTGTTGCTGCGCTGGATGCTAGTAAAATAACATGAATAACTCAGTACTCTTGATCTTGGAGCTTCCAGCCTGCATGCAAATGTAGCGTGGCTCATTGTCTGGCACCCCGACCCACATTACCCTGCTTTACCATAGGACAAGGGAACGTGAGCGGCCCTGGGCATAGCTAATACAGAAGGCATTGATTTACTATGGAGCTGTGCAAAGTCCCAGCTGAGCAAGTGCACTGCACGCTGAATGACTGGGTTCTGCACTACAGTGTGCTGGGGATGCAGGGATGGGATGGAAGGCAGAGTTCTCATGATGCCAGGAATCACAGCACACAGGATCAGTATGCACTTTGCTGCCAGTGTTCAGAAATGGGAATGCTGATAGCAGGCACGTTTCTGTGTAAGAGATGCAACTGGTGAAACTGATGAGCCATGACAGAACTCTCTTTTTTTCTTCTCAAATATCAGATAGCATTGCAGGAATCCCACATTTCTGTCATGTTTTCCCCATGTCCTGCTTTCTGCAGATTTACATTGCTCACAGAAGAGTGGCAGCTGTCACCCTGCCTGCCTGGCAGCCACTGACAAAGCCAATAACAGCACTCTGGGCTCAAATAATGATTACTTAATAAAGCAACAGGAAACATCCCCTTCTCGCAGCAGCTGGAAGCCAGATGGGCTCCAGCATTGTATTTCTCTTCATTCCTTAACTCATCTGCAGGACAGGGGGTATGCGAGGTGAGACCACAGAGATAGAGGGGACTGGTTTCCCAGGGATGTGTCCTGTGGTAGGTTATTGAGTGGGAGTTGCACAGCACCTACCTTTGCCCACTGGGAGCTCTTGGGTATTGGTAAAAGGTGAATTCACATCTCAGGGCTCCCCTCTGTGGAAATCTTTTGCTTTCCATGAAGTCTACAGGGAGATACTTGTCTCTCAAACCATAATCATGGTGTAAAGTCAAATGACTTCTTCAATATTTTATTAATAGCAAAAGTCTTGAGATCTTTCTAAGCTGGGAGTCTATCAGATGTGTCCTTAGAAGTAGCTCCTAGAGCCTTGGTAGAAAGAGAGTGTGATGGAGGCACACATTAATGGCTTTAAAACAGACTTGTACCTTAGGAGCACTCCTATAGCCTGTACTTCAGTAACATCTTAAAATTAAATACAGTGAAACAGACAGCCAGAAAAATAGACCATATTAATACTAATAAAAACCCTAATAGACAACAGGCTGTGAGGGCATTTAAATTCTGTCGTGGCTGGGAGAACAGACTGCCAATTTTGGAGAAAACTACAGAGAAAAAGCAACAAGCAGCAATTTTGAAGAGAAAGTGATGTAAGATTATCAGCTGTTTCTGCCCTGGTTGTAGTTAATTGCCTCTGTTGTGACCCCCTGCACAGCAGAAGTACACCATAATGAAAGATGAAGCACATAAATCAGCCATCAGCTCTTTCCTCCATGCATCAGTTACAGCTAAACAAAAAGAAGATCTGGGATGGTCCCCAGGTGAGCTCTGTGGTTCACCTGCCTTTAGCCCACTTTTCTTTACCCTAATCAGACTTCAGCTCTTTGACAATTAAAGCACTTCCAGCTCCAGCTGATGGATCCCTTTCTGGGGACATCAGGAAGAGTTATAAAAGAGACATTTCCTCAAAGAAAGAACCAAAACAAGTGGAGTTCAAATGTGTTGTGATGTCAGAAGGTACATTCTGCTTCATTCAGCATCAAGAGAGCAACTTGCCTGCACAGGAAAGGCATTGCAATTAAATGACTGACTCCCTGGCTCCAGCGACTGGCTGCTCACATGGGAAAGGTAAATCTGATAATGAACCACTCCATTTGGAAAGAGAGGGACTCGGTTCCCATCAGAATGCTTTTACTGAAGCAATGTGAGAATGCACTCTGTGCTGCATCGGAGATAAAGTTATATGGGGATTTTTGAAGAGCAACAGTTCATTGGCAGCTCATATTTTTCCATGATAAAACAACCTGTCTTCAGCTTACTGTATTGCTTTCAGTCCTTGATTACGTCCAGGTTTCTTAGATATGTATTGGACAACTTCCACTTCACTTTCTGGCCAATGTATTTTTGTCTCCCTTCCTGTTTGGACTGCTCTGGATGATGTGTTGCTCCTGGGAACAGTTGGTACAGCAGCTCAACACTGGAAATGAATACAATTAGAAGATACTGTAAATGTGGTTTTCCCTGAAAAGCAGGGAATGCCTTTTCTACTCTGTATCTGTAATCCCCTCAACACACTCTGTAAAGCAGGTGAAACTGCCTCCAAAGTACCTGCAGGAGTCCCAGGGCTTGTGTCCTGCACTCGTGGGGAAAACAGATGAGCACATGTCAACAGCAGAGGCAGTGCTCACAGCCTTTATCGACCATGATCCTCCGGAATACATATATACTGTTGATGAAAAGCTAGCATTATTCTTCAGAATCCCCTAATCTTGAGCAAACAAATTAACTAGCACAGTGATGCCACCAAATAACACATAAAGAAGTGTTACCAGCCTATCAGTAAACAGATTAAAAATAGCAATGTGAACCTTCCACTCTTAGGATTTTCTGTCTTTATTTTACTGGACTTGGTTTTCTTGATTTATTTTGTGTGTTTCAGACCTAATGCTCACACTGACATCAGCAGACAGCTGGTAATCATTCCATCACCATTCAGGGCTGACTTCCTGCGATCTCAAGGGTGCTAACAGAGGCTTACCTGATCCCAGCCCAGCAATATCAGCAGGAAGTATTCCTACCACCTTTAGTGGCTCAGTTGTTTGGTTTCCCAGTGTAAGGTTGAATCAAGAGGTGACTATTGCAAATAACACAAACATCACCTGGGCTTGCTCAAATGTCAGGCTTTATTTGGGGCTGTACAGCTCCAGGAGAGAGCCTGAAGAGCTCTGACACTGGAGGCAACCAAACCTTCCTGATGTCCTGATTTAAATACCAGCTCCTCAGTAAAACAGCACACCATCACAGGAGCATCCCCAGGGAAAGAATACAAACAAAAACACAAAACGGCTTTCTACAAATGCCTCTACCCAAGGGGCTTTTAAGTCCAGTTATCTTCCAGACAAGTGTTTTGCAGCCAAATTCTCCCCATCTGGCACAAAGAAGTCTCTGTCGGTAAAAACAACATTCACCTAATTGATAAGAAGTGAATGGGCAATCCTATCCTTGTTGGACAAGAATAAAGTGAAACTCAAAATAATCTGAAACTTGAGCAACACACAAATATGAAAGTGCTCCCGATAGTGACTCAGGTGCCAAGATTTAATGTCAGAATTCACCCTTGAATGTTGCACCTACCTTCCCTTTGTTTGCTTCTGACTCAGGCAGAGCTTCACATCACGACTCAATGATCTTCATAAAACAACACAGCTCAGCATCAAAACAAAAAAAAAAAAAAAAAAAAGACACTGCTGCCCTTCATTTGCTCCCGCTTCTGCTTTTGGATGGCCTGTGCCAGCAGCCCCAGAAAGAAGATGAGCTGGGAACTAACTCCAGCTAAACCTAGCACAAAACTCCACCCAAATGACAAAGACCCCAGACTCAAGTGCAGGTTTCAGTAGGTCAGATTTTGGTGGCACTGAGGGGACAGCGGAGCCCTCCAGAAGCTGCAGCTCTGACAGGTCCCCCCAGCTCCACATCCTTCACAGCTGGCAGAGGAGCTATCAATCTGACGTCGCTATCTTTTCCCCTCCTGCTCTGCAGAGCTATATTTATGTGCTTCATTTATGCTAAATGTAGGTAAGCTTTAATTTTACTAAATGTGCCAAAAATAGAGCTCATACATCATTAATACTGCACGGCTTTCAGATGTGCCATTACATGTTTATAGAGAAATAAATATTTATGCAACTATTTACTTTGGTTTTATGGACCATATATTCCAAAAGCATGCATTGCCTTCAGCACAAAAGGTTTCCTATATCCTTCGGTCTGTAGATATTTCATCTAATTCTGTAAAACTAAGCCCTCTGCTCAGTCAAGAAAAGATATGATAAGTTAAATTAGCAAGTGAATTTCTCATTGCCACATTGCCAGTGCTCTTCTATTTGGTAATGACTTTTATCTCAAAATGTGGACAATATCCTATTAGAAGCTATAATTTCATGCAAGCATGATTTCACACACTGCCTGTCCACCTCTGCAGCACCGTATGCTAGATTTAAGCTCCCAGCAGAACATAAAGCCAGAACAGGAGAGTAGGGAACAGCAATCCAGAGAAATGAAAGAGGAAATGGGGGCTGCTACCAGAGTTTAAGTATAGCAAGGATGCAACTTTCTTAGAACAAAAAACCCACCTCAAGTATCTTAACGAGAACAGGTAATTATAGCCTCTTACTTTGTGCCTCCTTTAAAGTAGAATTTCTCCAATAGGAACTGATGACTTCTTCACACCATTGTATGTGGTCCCAAATGCACTGTTGCTGCATGGCCATTCTGGGGGCTCCTGCCTGCTGAAACCCAGGGTGATGCCCAGCTCACACTGCAAATAGAGCCTGAGCTGAAAACAAACCCATTTGGACGCTATTTTCCACACCTGTGGTTATAAAAACCTTCACTTACGTTATAATCTATACCTGAAATGCAAGGGAAGGGCAGAACACCCACATCCCTGCTTCCTCTGCTCGGGAATGAGGAGTTTGCTCAGAAGCACAGTACTCCTTCTTCTGGGGTGCGCTTCTGGGGACTTTGAGGTTGACTGCTGCAGCAGGAAGACCACGAGCTACAGCTGGGCTGGGATCCAGCACGTCTCAGCAGCTAATGCCCTTTTACTTATCAGGAAACAGAGCAACGTGTAGGCCTAATACTGAAGAGAAAACCACCACCACAACACAAACCTCCTCCCTGGCAAGTTGATTTGCTAGCACTTGTAAATCTACCAAGGAAGCACACTGCAATCAATGCAGCTGAGGCCCAAGTTCTAATTAGAGCCTTCTGTTGGAAAACAGCTTTTCTTTAAGCGCTACATGGCTAGAGGCTGTGATAGAATATTCCCTAAAAATAAGAAAATGGTTCATTACCGTTCCTGGAAACAGAAGATCAATCTGCCCTTGTGAAAGTTAATGAATACACAGAAATACCACACCATGACCCACAACCTCAGCGCCCGAGGCAGTGGTATTATTATGCATTTTCCAGAACTGCTCAGCAACGGGACTCGATACAACTCCTCCCGCATTCATTTTATTTGAGTGATTATTTAAATTAATGACATTGCGGCTGCGAGTCACAAACTCCAAGAGTTGTTCAGCTGCTTAAATATTAATCAATCGTGCTTTTCTGCTGTAAGGTGAGAAGGACAGCAGAATTAAATGCTAACAATTTTAATTCTGAGTATCAACAACAGTCCAAACATGAGGGAAAAAAAAACACCAACACAGAAATACAGCTGTTTTGCTTAGAGAAATGCTGAAACAATGGACTCAAGCAAGCAAAACATGTTGCTGGTGGTGCCCCTTGCATGGAACAGCCCACTGCCACCAAGTGAATTATCACATGAGGATGGGGATTTGTTTCTGCAGTGGGTTGAAGCTGCCTCTTGGACACTGCATACCACGCAACCGCATACCCAAAGGGCAGTCTTCTGAAACGGTTTTGGAAATAAAACACCACTACCACCACAGTTCAGAAACCTTCAGGAACAATGCTTTAAGAAGCTGGCAAAAGATCTGCACGCTCAGAGCAGGAGGAGCTCAGAGGCCCTGAATGACTTTTGTCAAGTCCTGGAGTGACACTGCCTCCCTCCATCAGAGAAAAATGGAGTGGTTGTCAGCCATCCCATTTCCCTCAGCAGCACAATGCATGTGAGAGCTCTCAATGCCTCCTCTGCTTTTTTAAGTAATGACATTTGCATTGTGGTACCTGTAATAATGCCTAGGTGAAAAAATCGTCATTTGAAGTCTTGAGATTATGTGTTTTTTCATTCCCCCTAATGCACCTGATTCCAAGATGAGCCTTTTAAGATCATTACCTGCCATAGTTGTGCTGCAGCCTGAGCTGGCTCCATCTCCTACTGTGCCCTCAGCAGTGCACTGGTTCTTACTTGCACAAAAGATGGAGCAACTTCTCTTAGCATGGAGTTGAAAAGTGGGGTAGGCAGCTCCATGGTTACTTTTCAGATTCCTTCTTTTACTCCTGAAATGCATTCTTCCTTCTCCTCTACTACAACTTGCAGACTGGTCAGAGGTCTTTTGTGGGAAAGAAAGGAAAGGGGGGGATGACATTCCTTCCCAGGCTTTGAGGAGCAACCACCTTTTTTGCACGGCCTTCCTTAGAGCCACATGAATGGGAAAAGCCATACAAAGTCCAAGGCTGCTCCCTTGGATGACTTTGCAGAACACTTTTGCACTCTTGAAACTTTCCAGTTTTGAATTCTTACCTTGTATTCCCAAGTCCCTCCTTCCCGTTCTATAGATCCACAGTTTTAATAAGCACATTCCTTCCTGCCCTGTCAAACGATCAAGCAGGGCTGGGACCAGACACAGAACTGCACTCTGGTCATCCTTCTCCTCCAGTGCAGACAGTGTTTGGGTACAGCCCACTGAAACTGAGCATTGCTGTGCAGGCTGCTTCCTGCAGGTCACCATCCGCACCTCATTGCCTCAGTCTGCTTTGAAACTTCATATCCAGGCCCGTGGCATGGCCTGCCGTAGCATTCTTACTCCAAAGCTTTATAACAAAATGATTTAACTACGCTCAGTTAAATGCAGTGCTTCATTTGTAATCAGGATAATCACAGACTTCTATGCACCATTGTAAGGAGTTTCTGACCATACCGAGCAGCAGCCAACAAAGCTATTTGAGACTTTCTCTTCTACTGAATTAAGGTGCCTCTGTGACAGTGCTGCTGTTGCTGTCACAAAACAGGAAAATCTTCGATTGCATGTCATTGTGAGAGTCCTGCTCAATCTGCTCCCCCACAGTTCACTGAGGAGAGCTGTCATTTGAGATGGGAGAGGGGACCCTCACCCCATCCCCCCCCCCCATGTCCCTGTGGATTCACTGCGGCTCTGCTCACTGTGCTGACAGCGATGACAAGAAGCACTGCACCACAAATTAACTGGGAACTCTTTTTATTTCAAACGTTTACAGGGATGGGGATAAATACAGGAAACAGAAGATAAAGAGTGTGCTTTTCAAAGAAACAAACCAAGTCTCCATCAGGTTTCAAACAGGAAAAAATTGAATCCAATAGCTGCGTAAAACTGGCCACTATTGCAAAGGTCGGGGGGTTAGGCTGAACAGTCATGTAAAGAACTGGAGGTAAGCATCACAAACAAGGATGACAGCTGACATCAGTGAACACAGCTGTAACGGACAGGATGAAACCACACTGCAACAAGGAAGTCTCATATTTACAACATAGGGGGTCATACAAAAACATGTGGAAATATTTAGGGAGTGACTCGTCTGTCCAGCTGTGGGATACAAAAGAAACACTGCGGGGTGCGATGGTTTTGTTCCCACCCCCAATCTCTACAGAATCATTGTAACTCTCAGCAAAGTCTGAAAGAAAAACAAAACAAAAGACGACACACCACCTTCGTATTGCAACAGCTTTTCATCCAGCCCACAATTCGCAGCGTCCCCATCCTTGCTTTGCACCATATCCCTGTCATCCACAGGAGCAGCTCGTCAGAAGACAAAGAGTTTGTAAAGTTCTCAGCAGCCCTTTATCGATGGTCCGATCTGTAGACTGGAAACGTGTCTGTCCGATGGAGCTTCACGGGGCTGGAAACATCTTATCCACATGGAGGGGGGGAAACAGAACAATGCTCAGTGAGGCTCAGAGATTGTATGGAGCACTCTATAGATCACAATGTGAACTGCAGATTACATCCTTTAAGTAGGGTTAGGTATAATTAATCTGCTGCTCAGAAGCATCTCTGCTCAGAGTTGCAGTATTCATTGAAGCACCTGAAGCTTCTGACAGTGTGAACCAACTGGAGATGCTCAGGGTAATGCTGAGACAGTCCCCCTGACTGCCGAAAGAGATGATGACTTCAGTACCTTTCCTAATTACAACACTTAACACAGCTTTATTTATTTTTTTCCTTCTCGAGCACCAGGATTTTTCAAAGACCTTTACTGCTTCCTCATGACAACAACTTCCAACGATCCCCTTTCCAGTTTAACAAGTATTATTCCTCCCTCGGTCCAAAGCACGGCAGTGGCTTCGCTGGGGTTTTTTACGTGCTGCGTGCCCCCTCTAGTGTTAGAAACAAGGAACGGGACAGAATGATGAGCTGTGACAGTGGGCTGCTGAGAAATAAGAGGGACGAGCGCAGACAGCAGCCCCGTGTGCCGGGGATGTCAGCCCTGGGGATTTTTAACTGCAGCCGCTGATACGCCGTGCCCTGCAGCCTCCTGCTCCATTTAAAAGCGTCCCCCAGCTCAGCAGCAGAACAACCCACAGCTCAAGGAGCGGTGCCGCTAGATGGCCCCCGGGGACCGCGGAGCCGCAGCCGGGATGGAGAACCGCGGGGAGAGCCCTCAGCCCTCGGGGAGGGATGCAGGTGGGAGCCCTGGGATGCTGCAGCTGCGCCGTGCCTGCAGCCGAGATGTGCCTGCACAGAGATCCCTTATGTCTTCACATCAAGACGCCTTGCCGGTACAGACCATCGGTAAGCAACTGTATTAAGCTTTATTAGCTTCAGGTATATCCTATCTTTGCTTGTGGACATATAATCCCTTAGACACAAATCATCGATCAAGTCCAGGACCAGGAGCGGACCCAACCTCACCACGGCTCCTCACCTCCAAGCTTTAAGGAGTTCAGAATGCAAGGGCATCTGCTCTGAACCTTGTGACTTAATGAGAGCATCTCCTGTACACGTGTTTGTCACTACCCTCTAGGAAGTAAATAACGAGATTTGAAAGGGCTGAAACTCTTGATTAAGTTGCTGTTAAATCACAACTCCCGTATTATATCAAATCTATTCCTGCTTGCCTCTCACAAGTGAAGTGCCTAATGTAGTGCCGTGGTTTTATGACATTGTAACATCATGCAGAGCATGGGGAGTTAAAGAGTTAATGCTGCAGCTCCAGGCTCACAAGAGAAGAATTAACTACAGATCCCAGACCTCACTCTTCATTTCCATCTTCCAGGGAGACGGAAAAATAAAACTACTGGAAGCCACAAGGTTCTCTGTCTTTGCTCCCTGGTAGGTCAGAGTAAGAGCTTCAGTTTTCAGAAACTCTGGTATTTATTTGATTTATTAGCTTCAATCCCAATTAAGTTGTATTCTTACTTCTTTAATTAGTAAATGAAGTTTGTTTTCCTGCTCAGATCGTTGCTGCTGTTTGTTCCCCCCCCCCCCCCTTCCATTCTCTGTCCCCCTTTTTGGGCCAGTGTGCTTGTGGGCCTGCTGTCCCTCATCACAGACACAGATGTAGAGATAAAACCACATTGTCACCTTTCCACCAAAATGCAAGATGAGTATCCTGCTGCTGCCAACCACTCCAACTCAGGCTGGACAAGCACTTCCCTCCATTAATTCAACAACAATGGCAGCTGGCTTAGAACGAGCACTAGTGTCCAGCGAGATGGAGGGACACCGAAGCTGCCCTCCCCAGCCCCACCTTACCTTGCAGGCTGTAGAGCTGGCCAGTGCTGTGCTGCCGTGTGATGTGCTGCCAGTAGGCACTGCGGGGCAGGGGCACCATGGTGCTGAGGGACACAGCTCGCTCGCTCATCTTCATCTGAAGCTGCAAAGCAGTGAACGGATAGGAATGAGGCAGATGAGCACACCGAAGGTCCTCGTGGAACTGCGCAAGCACTGTTTGTAAAGAATTCTAACGGCGTTTCAGCATTTCCCTCTGTCCATCTGCCCACCTGCAGCCAGCAGGGACTGACTCGGGGTTAGGCTTGGGGCACACACCACGCATTAGGAGGCCACGCTGCTTTGCACACCCAGCTCACCTTCGTGCTGCCCCGCTCCTGCGCGAGCACCGCTGCCCCTGCGGGGAGGTCTAACTCAAGCAGCTGAAACAGAAACTGAGGTTCAGTGGGAGGCAGGAAAATGCTCCTCCTTCAACAAGCTACGTAGCAGCTATGTAAGCAACTTCCCAAAGCTGGGTATGACCAAGAACGTGAGCATTCATGTTCCACATGCATTCACTAATACGCACACACCAGATGATGACAATATCTGCATAAAACTTCACAGTACAGCTAGAATTCTCTTTCCAAAGCTCAGGAAAACATTAGTTTGATGATACAAACCTGTACTTGATTTTTTTTTTTTTTTTTTCTATTTTTAAAGATGCTTTTTAGGAAAAGTGCAAGCTCTTACATAATAGTTTCACAGAACTTCTTACGTGAGCACTGCCTGTTACTGAAGAACCATTCTGAGGTTTTTTAGAGGGGCTGGAGCCCTCAAGCTCCCTCTGTATGGTGGATGCTGTGCCTGTGACATCAAGGTAAAGCAAAACACAAACAAAAGCCAACCCGGATCAACCTTTGCTCTTAGAACGCCCACCCCCACGCCGTGAGTCACCGCACTGTGTGTTCATCACAGCTCCCTCGCTGAAGCCCCAGCATCACTTGGCGGTGTCATCACACACAACAGCTCCATGGAAACAAACAATGAGGGACACACGGCCGAGCCAGAGCTGGCGGAGCAGAGGCAGGAGGCGGCACTTGTAGGCTGATGTACTCACAGGTGAGATGGGCAGCAAGCTCAGGCAGCCTGAGCCACAGCCCAGCTGCCAGGGGGACAGCAACGCCCAGGAGGGTATCCATGGAGAAAAAGACACCGCCAGAGGAAGAAGATAAAGACACAGAAGGGCCTGAACTCAATCAGCATGGGAAAGAATTAGAAAACCCACAGCTGGGGAAAAGAATTAGCATGTTACGTCCTGAATGCATAGCACTTCATCAAAACACCTCAGACTGCAAGCAAAAGCAGCTGTAATGATGATTGATTTCATTCTCACAATTAGCCCACTGTATCTCTGTGGCAACCGAGGAAGCAGGAATATCCTGCTAATGACCTGGCTTTATTCCACACAGGCACCTTGCACAGGTCAAAGCGAGCCAGAACTCCGTGCTGGAGCACACATGGGCAGTGGCTGCAAGCAGAGGATCAAGCAAGACATACAACTCCACATACCATTAACATAACTAATTATTTCTTAATTGGAGGGCCCCTAATCCACAGCCTCTCACCCTCTTTGTAGCAAAACAGCACAAGAGGCAAAGCCACTGCCTGCTTAAGAGAAAAATTCTTCCGAGTAAGCTTTGAAGGTTGCTCCAATAGGGAAGAAAATCAATATAATTTAAGATATACCAGGTTAGATGGGTTATTTCAAGCTGGACAACAGAATTCTCCTAGATTTTGCAGACCGCACTGTTTTAAAATAATCTGCAGTACAGAAACCTTTGTCTTGGGACCTCCACTTGGAGAGGACAGCTGTTCTTCTGAGGGGGATTTTCATCCCAGTGAAGCAAATTCACATTAACAGAATTTATCAGAACGATTGCTTAAGAGTAACACTTGCCAAATCCAATAGAACAAAGCTACAGAATGGTAAAAATGAAAATAAACATCAGAAATGAAAGGGCACTGACACATGAGCTTCAGCGGCCGGAACAGAGCGGCTCGCTGTTCTTACTCCTCAGTTTGATGTCAGGTTGTAATGCCTTTTTCTAAAGCAGCTCATCTGAGAGCAGGCACAGGCAGCAGACAAGTCACAGCACTGCCCCTCTGTCAGTTTTCATGGCAATCAAATGTTCATGAACATATGTCTGCAATTTGAATAGACATTTTCATTTCTTTGTCTGGCAATGCAGGAAAGGAAGGAGCAGCTGGACAAGGTGAGCTGCCACTGACCAGAAAGGCTTCATGCATCACCAAGGAGAGCTCACATGTTCCTCTCTTTAAAAGGAAAAAAAAAAAAAAAGAGACCTTTGAATTCACTGGAAAGCAAAATAATTGAAACCCACTTGTGAATAAGTGTCAGCCCCTGGTCAGCACGTCAGATCTCACCAGAACACCACGGCACACCACAGGGTGCAGCAGGGTGAGGACACCCACTACACTCATGTCCATGAGCATTACAGCAGCCACAGGCTCAGCCACGGGTCCCTCACTGTTTGTTTCCATGGAGCTGTTGTGTGTGGTGCCATGCACTGCATCAACATGCTGGGCTATGAAGCACGTGGCTGCTGGGGAGGTGGCAGACACACGGCAGCCCACACTCTGCAGTTCTCAGCAGCTCTATTTGCTCCGCCAGCGTGGGACATCCATCTCCCCTTTACTGCTCAGCCCCACACCTCCATCTGCTATGCTCACACCACTGATATAGCAGTGGGCAGGGGAAAAGCAGAAGACACTCAGTGGAGACTTCATTTCTCACCACCAGTGTCTCCCATCTTTTATGTATCTCTTCTGTAAATAGAAGCTCAAGCTTCACTAACACAAAACAATAAATAAATAAATAAATAAACACACAGGGTTAATAATGCTTGGATACAGAAACAATCTAATGCAGCTCAGACCGCTGGGCACGAAGTGCAAGCCTCCACATAAACTCCCCTTGGAAGTGTTCAAGCAGAATTAAAGAACCAGGGAAATCAATCAACCTGAACAATGAAGATGACCCTTACAAGGCATTCTGTGACCTGCAAAAGCAGCCATCTGATCTGTACATTCACGTAATGGTCTTCTCTCTAAACTCCTAAATCTGAGTACCCTTGAAACCCAGAGAAGGGACAAAGTCTGACTATTCTGGGACCAGACATTTCTATGACAGACTTGGGAGACTTGTATTCATGGGCATATGGACTCGTCTGAAGCAATTATACTCAGATCTTAAATTACAAGGCTTTCAGTTCGACAGGAATATGTTCTTATTTCCTGTTTAGTGCTCTGGGGTCTATAAAATGAGATTTAGGGGCTGTGGTTGGACACAGTGTTCATGAAAAAGCTTTAGAGGTTGCACAGCTGCTCTCTATTGAAATCTGCAGCAATTGTGCATCTGCTGAGTGTATGGACGCTTGTAAAACAGAAATTTTACAGCAGACCGTCAGATACCGTGTATTAAAGATGCTATTACACAAATGTAAAACCACTAATATGGCATAGCCTGAAAGCCTATTCACTTCATGAGGTATAAGCTAATGAATTGCTGAATTTTTTTTTTTTTTTTTTTTTTTGTGCACTGAATTCATGCTCTCGGCAAATTGCTCAGTCCCATCTGATGCTGGTGTGCTACAAAAGCTTGCTACATAGGCTGACCTAGACTAGGCTACTTCTAATCTGCTTCAGATGCATGCTTACATCATCTACCCATCTGTCTCAGATCAGCAAATTTTGGACATTTCTGAACAAGACAGGCTTCAGGTCAGTACCTGTCCTCACAGACATGGCTTTACTGAGGTGACTGCACTGGTGTGACACCAGCCAGAAGGTAACTGAGCAGCAGCAGCTGGAAACTGGTAGAGCCATGCTAATGGGTCCCTTCCCTGCTGGAAATCAACACTGCATGGCCTGCATTACCCCTTGAAACAGACTTGAGTTTTCTGTGCTTTCTTACTCATCTACCCACCTGCTCAACAAGCAGAGAATGCCCCATCCACCTGCATGTTGGGTAAAACAGCTATCTAGTACACAAAGCTGGTCGGAACTCTTGGAAATTGTTTTCTATTGCTCCTGCTCATTTTACTGCTAAGAGACTTCCATTCTGCCTCAAGTTCAGGAAATCAGTGAAATTACTGGAAGGATTAGACATGGATGTGGATATCAGCAGCACTTTTCAGATAATGGAGAAGACAGTTCTCATGGCAGATTACATGAACCGATCAGTACTGCCTGGAATGGAGAAGTTGCACATGGCCAGGCTCTTCCATAGCTGTCCATTCTGTGCATTTTATGCATACCACCAAGTCCATTATCTTCAAAACGCTAATGATGCTGCCAGTCACCCCAAGAGTCCTACAACGTAGAGACTGATTGTGACATAGGATGAACAGAAGATTCCTTCTCACCCCACAGGATTCATGAGAAAATAAATGAACAAAATAAGAGCCAGAAACGTGCTAGGGTGCAAGTGCCATCAAACTGCCTTCCTTTGACTTCGCAGTTTGGAGATCTCACACTATCTGTTCTCAGCCTGTAAGTCAACTTTGCATCTTACAATCCTATATTTTATAGCAGTAACATGCATCATAAAATGAGTTTTAGACACAGACATCCATCAAGAGATCAGAAAAACATACACTTTATGTTCCCCTGTTCTTTGGATGCTTGAAAAGGAATCCCAGTTACATACACTACCCTAAATATAAGAATTGAGCAGAATTTAATAAGAGCAATTATCAGTTCTGCTTACACTGAAGGAACACTGTTCACATATGTGAAATAGCAAGCAGAGTGCACAGCCGTACCATTGAGTTCTTCACACTCTGTAACAGGCGCTCGTGTTGTTCTGCTATGGCCAGGGCAGCTGAGTGAACCTTCTGATAAATTGCTTCCCCATCTCGCGTCTGAAAGATGAACAGTCCTTCTCCTGTGTCGCACATCCTGCCAAGGTGAAGGCAGACAGGATCCAGATGTGAGATTTCCACGTGCTCATGGGTTCTGTAGCACATAACTGTGCCGTGCAGCTCTAGAACTGGTACTGCATAAGCAGTATGAAATAAATGTTGTTGGGTAATAGAATGAAGTTATTCACATGGGCTTTAACTGCCCTAGTGCAGTCTTACTGCTTTAATACACATTGGTATTACTCTTGCCAAACAGACTCGGGTGAGTACCACACTTGAAGGTGCATGAGCTCTAGAGAGTTGACACACAAAACCCAGATCTTTGAGATACAGACATAAGAAAAGGGGATTAATTTTCTTTCTTCCCCTTTCTTTTCAATATTGCCTGTAATGAGCTTTGTCTTTCACTTGAAACCCTAAATACATTATTCTCAGCATCCTAATGGCAATGTCTCACCACAGCTAACGCACAATCAGAGAACTAAAAACATATCCTTTTTCCTGAGAGAACTAAATTCTTCAGCAGTACAAAGGACGGACATTTAAAAGCCTCTTCTCTTTCCAGATAAGTTAATTGTATGACGCATTTCTCTTTTATGACTGTAATTCTTTAATGTGTTTATATTAAAAAAAAATGCAACCACATCCCTCAAAAAGTATTTGGGATTTTAGTTCAATCAAGAGGTGCTCCAGCTTCAGCCACATAGAGTTCAGTTCATTAAGTTCAAGCTGCAGGAAGCGATAAGGAGCAACACCTCTAGAAGAAGGAACTGCATTCACATTTCTTATAAACTCATTTGTAGGATTAGATGGAAATCAGAAGTACAATCAATAAAAACCAGGAGCCCCTTCTCCACTGCTTCAGAACGACAGAGGAAAGAGCTGCACTGCAGCCAATGCACACCTACCTCCCTGCTTCAAAGGTGAACCAAGAAGGGTCCCGCCCGTAGCGTCGGAGGGCACTTAATGGCCAAGAGATGAGTTTGACTCTGGGATTCTGGATGTCCCAAAGACAGATATTCTCAAATGTTATCTGCAAGGTACATTCCCCATGCACATCTAAGTTAGGGGATGGCATCAAATACACATTGAATCTCTCTGGGAGAAAAACAAAAGGTTAGTCTAAAATCCCTGCCCGTTAACTGTCAAAGTCATTAAAGGAATTTCCTATTTTCCACCTCTATTACAAGATCTTACTCCCACTTTGAACAATTATTTCAAAAATAAAGGCTCAATTCCTTCCCATATCTCAACAAATTCAATATTTGGAGCAATCAAAATGCTGCACTCAAAGGGCATCAAACATTTGGGCATGCGTTGAGATGCAGAAGAGAACTGCACCATCATAATCCTGATATTCACAATTAATACAACTGTGTGCATGAATAAATACATTGCAAGTGCTTTCATGCATATAATTAGTTAATTTCCATAGGAAAGCGAAGTAGCTGAGGGCTCAGGTTTTGCATGCAATTATTGTTATTTATTATTGGTTTTAACAATGTTGATAAATAGCCTCAGTCAGAGGCTGAGACTGTTATGCAGACACAGTACAAGAAAACACACAACAAAAATACAGTTTCCATCTCCAAGGTCAGCTATACTGCCTGAGAGGAAAGGTGCTATTCCAGAATAATTCAAAACTCTGAATTACAGCACCTTATTATCATGCTCATTATTTCTGGTAGCAAATAATTATAATAAAATTAAAAAACAAAACAAAACAAAACAAAACAGGACAGGGGTCTTGTTTTCTTTGGATGGTAATGAAAACCAATTTTTTGGTACCAATTTATTCTTGATGTTGGCAGGTGCAGCCCAAATGACTTTCTTTTAAAGTAACAAAAGATTTAAGTATTCAATATGTTATGTACATACCATTCTGCTCCCTCTCCACCCCTGACGCCAACAGGTCAGGCTCTCCAAGGCTAATGTCATTAATTCGTGTCCCAAGACACTCCATCTGCAGTACCTTGCACCACTCATCTGCCTCAAGTTCTGTATAAATGCCCAGAAAATCTGTGTGTAGGTATAATACATTTATGATTTCACAATTGATGCTCTTTTGTTTTCTCATGTGCGTTGCCATTTTACTCACCTGACTCACAAGCAAAAGTTTTAGAGGTGTCATCGTTAAAATAAATCCCAACAGCATGCTTCTTTGTGCTTTTTGGCATTCGTGATATATTCTTCACATTATTGAGCTCTGTGACCTGGGGGGAAAAGAAAAATCAAAAAAACAACACCAAAAAACCAATTTGGAGGTGTAATTAAGACCTTAAAAGATATATATCTGCTATTGACCACAGAAGCTGAAAGAAGAATTATACTGAGCTGCAAAGGACAGACAAGGAGAGAACATTTGATTGCCTATAAGGAAACACAGCTTTGACATGAATCACCTTATAAAGCTACTTGGAGAGCCTGGATGATGAAGCAGACACTCACCAGCTCTTTCTCATCGACATATAAGCTTCAGTGCAAGCTGAACTAAACAGGATTTAAGCCTAGGTGCAGGTAGAATTGAAGCTCACTCCTGTTAGAGAAATACTTACATGCACAACATTTAGAAGTCCAACCTGATGCAGTAGAAACAAAGAGAGGTAAAGAGAAAAAGATGAAAGATTCTTCCATTTGGAAGAGTGAGTCCAGTTCCAGCATGGCTCCCATCGCATGGACAAAACCAAGAATGGTGTAAAGTCATTGTCTGAAACTGCACGTATGGAAAGTTAATGATTCGTTGTAATGGCCCACAGAGGAAAATAACAAAAAAATTAAATGAAATAATTTCTGAAAGATCACAGTTGTAGATGGAAAGCTTTTTCACTTTAAAGACTCGCAGAATGAATTCTCAGACTTGTAGACACAGACTTCTGTTGCTTGCTTGCCAAAAACTGATTGGAACCTTTTTCAATCCAATAAAAATGAACACGTATCTGTTACCTCGCACACAGCTTTAGGAAATGCATGCTATGGTTCCTTCAAGTGACTCTGGCATTCACTTTTCAAGCTTACACCTGTAAATAATGGCCCTAAATTTGACCAAGGAGAAATTCTTCACTATTTAAATTCTTTTTAGTATGAAGACTAATACCCAGACATGGCATCAGGAAGCTCAATTGAAATATCAGAAATAGTTTCACTGATTCTCTGACATGGTAAGAATTACAGAGACAGAAAGGAGGAATTAAAGAAAAACATTCCCAAAGCTCTACTCTGCAACAAAACAGCTTAATTACTTTGGTCTCATTAGTGCTGTGGAGTGCTCCCTTATGGATGGAGCTGTGAAGGAAGAAATGCAGCATCCATCTTCTCCAGAAGATTCAGGAGCTGCCATGACCTCACAGCATTTTAGGGTCCAGAAGAAGGCTGTTCCCCCACAGCTCCCTGGGTTTGCCAGCACACCCACTGCATCCCTCCAGCCTTTAGCCTTAAATCACTTTCTCCTTAGAGTCAGTTTATTGCCTACTCTCGTTTAGCCAAGTGAGAATGGACAGTTAAAGTTACACTTCCAGGCAAGACCCTGGAATGGAAGGGACAGCAGCCAGTGGGCAACCTATCCCCCAGATAAGCAACACATCTAATGTCTGGAAATTCACTTTGTAGCTATTAGCAACAGGAATAACAGAATGAAAGAAGCATCCATAGGGAGCACATCGAGCCTTCTGCAGAGCTGCCAAATTTAGGAGTCAGGTTTTTATTGCCTCCAGGCTCAAGATTTTGAGAAGTGTCAAAACCGAGACTTCCTGATCGTGCTTAATTTTGCATTAGGATTTTTCACTCTTCCAGGAAATCCTGTGATGGAAGTACATCCCCCAGTGCTAACAAGACGCTGACAAATTCATTGTTAAATATGACAAATCTGTCATGGCTCATTCCCATTGTACTCAGTACATGACAGGTCAAGCTGGAGTTGCCAGCTGCCAGGTTCAGCTCTCATTTGCCAGGAAGTACTCAAATGCAATAAGGAAAGAAACTAAAGATAGACTTTTCGTTCAGGGCAGCAACTACCCTGACATTTACAGTGAGCACAGAGCACATTTTCTGCAAGTGGATGTGCTCATGAAATTGGTACCAGTGAGTGAGCAAGTACCTGTGAGTACAGAAGCTAGCAGAAGCAGAATTGGGCCACATATTTTGGTAATGAATCATTTAGTTATCCAGGATTTGTTCTAATTGAAAGCTCATTTCCTAAAATCTGGTGTCTGACACTCCTGCTGCTGGGTAGCACGCTAATTGGTCTCTAGCGCACTGAATCCCGAGGTGCTCATCAGCAAGAGCAGGGATGGTTCATACAGAAAACTGCCTCGCCTCTCTGCTGCGGGATCCAGTGGCAGCTGGGCAGGTGGGGGCTCAGGACTGGGCAGCCCCAGCCCCAGCTCCCTGCCAGCTCCAGGGGCACGCAGCCCTGCCAGGGACCGCAGTGCTGGGCAGCACAGGAGGCTGCAGGCTCTTGAAAGGCAACAAACAAACCAACCAACCAGCACAGTACCACTAATGATTTGTGTTCAGACTGAGTCATGCACCTCTGGGCCAGACAGGAGCGGATGTTCAAAGCACTGCTGATAAGATGAGAAGGATGAGATTAAAGCATTTGCTGTATCTATACATAAAAGGAGCAAATTCTGATCACACCTTCTTTTACCAAGACTCCAACCCCAGGTCACCCCGGCATACCCAAAGCCTTCTGCACTTGTGTCTCAGTGCCACATCCACAATGAGCACAGCCACTGGGATTGACATCTCCTCCTGCCAAATATCACGCACCTGTGGATCCCCTCTGGTGTAGGGCTTCATGTCACCCCAGCCTGATCATTCCAGTAAGATCCACACACAGTAGGACAGAAGCTACAATATCTACAATAGAGATTTTCCAAGATGCAGCTCATGGTTGAAATCCCAGAGCTCATTCTTTGAACACAAAAATTTATTTCCATTTTATTAAGCCTTCTCTTACATTTGCTCCTTATTGCCATACTCCCTCTAACCACACTGTGGAAGGATGCAGATTATCAGAGACATTATTTATCCCTTATCCATTGGCTCCACAGTATTCACTGTGGTCTATTATTCCTTTCTACTAGCCAGCAGTTTATTTGAATGAGGTATTATTTAATGCTGTTACAAGACTCTAACCTAAAGCTTTTCCCCACCACTTTGTCCCCACCTCCAAGTGCTTTGTGCTGGGATTAGGGAGAAGGCAAAGAAGAGCAACCCAAATCCACACAGTGCAGGCAGGTGCTCCCAGGAATCACCTTATGTACCTTGTGACTGCTGAACGGTTGTATTGAAAAGCACAACTGCCACACACCGTGAATACATTTCTTCTGAGAGCCCTGGCCCACAGCCCGGTCAAACAACACTGCACGTGATGCATTCCTTGAGTGTTATCTTGAGGATCTACTGAAATCAATAGCATTGTGTCATTAATTTAACTGATCATCAAATCATTTGTAACTCATGTTTTAGCATGAGCTGGGAAAAGGGGCATTTGTGTTTGGAGAAATGCTAGCTACAGTAACTGGCAGCTCTGGGGTTACTTGGTGCTGTGCTGACTGCTGGAGGATTATTGTATAATGGCATTTCATAGCGCAGTCTGAAAATCTCCCAGTGCACCTGAACACCTCTTGAAAGCATTTGTTCCCACAGAACTGCACTGACTGAGACCAAAACTCCCTCAGGTACGCAGGACCGGCAGCCCCAAGGCTGACCTCTAACCCTGCCCTGTCTCTTCTGGGCTAGTTTCAGACCAAGATGTGCAGTACAGGACACAGAGAACAATGGACGGAGCAAACCTGGCACTCTGGGAATTTTTCTGAAGTGTGTGGCTGCAGTCATAGCATACAGAAGAGTCCCAAATTCAATCTTTCAGCTCACACATGCTTCAGGTCCCAAACACAGCCTTGTGGAACCTGATTTTTATGGCTGGCAAAAACATAGCAGCTGCCCTCTCTTCCTTTTGGAGCTGCACTGCTGGAGCTGTCCTCACCTTTCAGAAAAGATGCAATATGGCACAGCTCCGTCTTGCAGAGCCCAGGGTTGGCCAAGGAGCAGATCCTGCTGCCGAGCCTCCATAGCACACCTGTGCACCCAAGGGAGAGCTTGTCAAAGAGCTCTTGGTGCCTGACCTGCTGCACCACCCAGCAAGGTGCTACAAAGCACCTTCATTACCCGGGCTGCCTGAAGAGCTTCCCTGTTGCTCTCACTTATGCAACAGATGGTTCAAATTGTCTGGCACATATGCACCAAATTCACACTAAAAAGTGGCAGACAGCTAATTTCCCCTCCCCGGGCTTTGGAAAGGAGTCAGGAGCAGACACCAAGCACCTGCCAGTATTCCAGCCTGCTATTCTCCTCCTGCTACACTTGCAAAAGTGCTTTCATAGTTTACTGAGTTTTGTTGGGGCTTTTTTGTCCAAAATTAGTGTACATTCAGAAACTTAATCCTAAGAAGTTCCAGGAGCCACAAATCTCAGACTCAGCACAGGAGGAGCGTTATTCTGTTGGGGGTTACATCCCTTCCCTGGCACACTCCTTTCCTCCCTCTTATTTTCAGGGCTCCTTTACATCAAGGTGACAACCCATACAGCTGAAGTATATTTGATTAAAAACTAAAAGAACTTGCAGAGCCGTGCGGTAGGAATTCTCAATCAGGATAAGGGATTAAACAACAACAGCACAAGCAGACAGAGCTTCTCCATTGCCAGAAACACTCTTGAATATATTCCCCCTCCCTCCTATCCCCTCCTGTAACATGCCAAACACACAGTTGACTGAAAACAGCCCTAGCAGCCCTGTGAATTCTAACAACTGTTTGAATTAGAGCATAATTCTCAAAGAGGGGGAGGCTTTCAGAACAGAACACAGGGGATCACATTTATTGCCTACACCACTGCCGCACTCAGTTGTTTGGATATATCTTTTGTTTCAATCTTAATTATGGACTTTATGCTTCTGTCTCAGCTGCCTGGAAACTCATCCAGCAGAGAGCTGCGGGCAGAATGCTTCCCAGTCCCACCAGGGGATATTCACTGGTAAATACAGGACAGTCATCTCAGCCTAGCTCCATTCATGACACAAGATTTGCTGGTACGCATGTATGCATGCACGGCAAAGGCTCCAGAACTCCCCAGCAAGGTGCTTCAATTCTTTGAAAGCCTCAAAGCAGACATTTCATTCAGAGTTAAGTGATAGTATTCATGTTTAACAGTCAGTTATAAGCAGAGTGGTCATACTTTAAATGTTTAATTTGCTACCGGTACGGTTTTGCATGAGCAAGCCTGGAAAACAATTACAAATGACACAATTCAATTTTCCAACCGGATTATTCCATAACTAGACAGACTGTTTAAATTGCTTCTGCCATTTCAAGGCAAGATTAATACAACTGGATAAAAACTTATATCCCCTCGAGGAATCGGTATAGTCCTGTCAGCAGTATGTAATTAGTTGGTTTTGTGATGGGATATTAAAGACTGCTCTGGTATGTCGTGAAATCCAAAAACCACATGGAGAAACAAGAATTCCTTCATTCCTCCAAGATCACCTTGCAAAAGCATATGGTAATTTGTGGATAATTCCTTTTATTTGCCAATGAAGACCATACCGTTACCTGAAAGCCAATTCTCTGTCCAGATTTTGCACCCTGGATCCTGATTATTTTCTCTCCATTGTGAACCCAAATTAAGATGGTAATTTTCTCTGTTCACTTCCTAAGTTACACATGCCTGTTCTCAGATGAACTGTGGTGTAAAGTGCACTTTAACCTTTTCATGTTAAAAAAAAAAAAAAAAAAAAAAAAAAAAAAAAACAAAAAAGATTGAGAATAAAAAGTATTTACAGGTCAATATTACACAGAAGTATTATTTCTTTTGTTGTTTTAAACTTCCCTAGCCACTGACTTTGCCAACTAACTGCACATCTGGATCCTTCAGATCACATTTAATGAGAAATTTAGACAGAGATGCACTTAAACTACGGCGATTTGTATGTTTTACAATAAAAATAATTGTTCTATGCTGCGCACGTATCATTTCTTCCTGAGATCCTGAGAAGCACAGAGTAAAGTAGGCTAAGAGGTGAATGTCCAAACCACTTAGACCAATGAATGAATGCTCTTCATTCTAAAATGTAGCCATTAAGCCAAGCTAGCTAATTATTACCACCCACAGGAACCCACAGACTATGCCAAAAGCACATTAATATGATAGATAAAAACAGGTGAGAAGACGTGCTGGTCTAAGACTGTCATATTAACAATTTTTTTCTTTTTGTTTTCATTTAATTATTTTGTTCCTGTTTGTTTTTTGTTTTTACAAGAATTAGCTCAATTACAGTACAGCACAGAGCAGCAGTAGCACATTCTCTTTGAACTCCTCACAGCTAACCTTGCTGGAAGTTGCACCATTCCCCACCTTTGAATTTCACACATTTACAAATTCTTTTTAAAAGGACGAAGCCACATTAAGCCACTGTGCTCTTTGTAAGTTAACACATTTTAGCCAGTAAACACTATGTAATATTCATTAGCTTCCTTTCAAGTAAGGCTTGTTATAAATGAGCAGGGCTGATCAACTTGTATGGCCAATGGCTCTAGAGCTAGAGGACAGCCTCCATTTCTCTCGAAAGAAGAGAAATCCAACCTCATTCAGATTCCTTTTGGATTTCACATCTATTACCTATTCTGAACTCGGTACAACTGAAGAAATACGCATTTGCATCATTGATTGGCAGAGCCACGCTGGTATAAATGTGATGTTACACGGAAAGCTAAATATTGTCTTCTACACACCGTGCTAGCCTCGCACGTACCGAGTGAAAAACACACTGCTCATTACTTTTGAAAGTTCCTTAATCAAAATTTGTATGGAGTATTTATGGGCATGACTTACTAGAAATAGCCACAGGTTCTATAATCAATCAGTTACAAATTATACGGCATGTAGAGTGACAAGTCTGAATTCAGACTCAGTATTCCCTCAAGATTTCCTCCTGAACGTACGTCAAAGAGAATAAATGCAGATCAGCCTCGAGCTGAGCTGCTCTCGCTGACTCCTTGCAATTTATGCACATAAATCCTAATCTTCTAATATATTAAGCTTTTGCCAACAATGATTATAAATTAAAGGGTTTCTCATTTTCATCTCCATGCCCAGGAGAATTACACATGTAAATTCTCAGATGACTATGAAATGCGCACAGAACTCTGGAGAAGCGATTAGGGAAAGTTACGTTCTTTTAATATCAGTGAATTTAGCAAAGGTTTTCACATCACTGCTGCAAGAAAGATTTGCACGTTGCCCATCATTTCTGTAGCTGTCGAGTGCCTTCCCACACATACACGACCCAAGCCGTCAGGTACCCAACTTTCTGATCTCACATGTTACTCTGGATGTTTGTTACTGCATTAAAAAAGAGTTGTTTCTCCTTCTGAAGCATTTCAGATCTTATTTTAAGAGAGAAATATCTGGGCTGAGGACAGGAAAGGACTTACTCTCAAAAAAACAGACATTTTCCATGAGCTTAGCAAGATGTTTGCTACAGGAAAGTGATCCCTTAGTTTTTCCCTGCTTTCACTGAATCACAGAATTAATCATGTAATGGTTTGGGATGGAAGGGTCTTTACAGACCACGTTGTTCCAACATCCTGTCACGGCCAAGGACACCTCCCAATAGTCCAGGTTGCTCAAGGCCCCATCCAGCCCCCTTCCTTTACTGAAGGAACATACAAATGGGTTTTGAATCTTGATTGTAGAAAATGAAAGTTCGAGTTTTCAGACAAATTAATAGGTGACAACTTCAGATTTTATTCCCAACTGTACATAAAAAAAGACTGATAAACAAGCATATAATCAAGCCTTACCTTGTGATAGCATCTAAAGTAAGCAGCTCGTTCATCTGAGAATTTCTCCAGCCTCTTTGGCCCTTTGCTTGAAGCTTTTTTGAATACTAACCAGCATCTCTGGTAAATCTAGAAACACAAGAGAATAAACTTGGCATCTCCAATGACTTCTAAATCACCAACATTTGCATGGAAGTTAGACTTACAAAACAAATTCTGCTCTGGAGTTACAATTAATGGCTCTCAGCAGCTCAGACAAAAACGAAGATCAAGCTAATGGACACTCACATCATATTTCTTTTGGATTACCATACAGTCATGAATTCTTATAAAGACAGGACGCTTATATGAAGCGTTCTAAGCAAGGAAGCTGCAGCCATCATGCTTGCACACACAGGACTTTCTAGGGAACAGCTTTCTCAAAATAAAGTGACACACTTTTCAGCGTTAATTCATTACTTGCTCATCTTGTATGCTTAAGACAGACACAAAGCTTGAGCAGACAAGGAATGAAATTCCATCAGGTGAGTAAATTGGCAAAGCTGCACGTGCGTATACTATGTAAAAGAGTAAGTGTAGATACACTGGGTAACTGAATGACTGGACAGATCATTTAATGGCAGAATCCAGGATTCTGAGAACTGTCCAAACATTTAAATTCAAGTCACTCAGATGAGACTCTGTCTGCGCAGAGTGACTGAAGAAACACCTCTCCACACTTGCACTGTTCTGCCAATTCATTTATCAAACTTCTGTCCCCTTCCTCGCAGTCTTCCCACCTAGTCTTCAACTCTGCTATACTTCCTATCATCTTATTACATTCAAAACTTAGAAAACATGCTGTCTGCATGGAGGATAAAAAAAAAATTAAGCATTGCCAACTGTTCACAGCCTACGCTTAATCAGTAATTCAAAAGTAACACCTGGTAAGATAGAAATAAAACAAAACTGCCACTAAAAGTAGTGTGATTTGAAAGAAAAATTCCTATCAGCCATTATCAAGTAGTGCACAGCTCTGGCAGAGCTTCAGGGAAGCACGAATGGACTGATCTGTGCTGGGACCCCTCAGAACATCTCACTGCCTCCCACCAAGACAGTGCCCAACAAGCAACCAGACAAGACAGCTCTACCTCTGGACCCCTTGATGGGTTTCTAAACCAATGTATTCAGCACAAAGCAATGGTGCCTGTGAAAATCAGCCACAACTAAGCAGCTATAACTCTTTCTTTTGATTGATCTGACTAGATGTCTATTCTTTCACTGTCTTTTAGCTGTTCAGGGAATCATATTATTCCTCCCAGCTTTATTATTCTTCTTTGCATGTGGATACCCACTCTTTGTCCACTTGGCTGCATTTAGCATATGAGCAGGCTGCTCTGATGCCAGGCACCAGCTGAACCTATCAAGCATTCCTTCCAGTTCTCCACATTATTGGCTAGTCAACGTGTTTAGTTTAATGCAAGGGTATGAACTGAATTGTTCAATAACTGATTGACAAAGATCAAAATAAGAGCTTACCACCAAAAAAGCCATCCAAATATGCACCCACTTTTACTAGAAGATATTTTCTACTTGTGTCTTCTGGCGATCTTTCTTGTGCCCAGAAAACCTCATCACATCTGCTAAGAAAAGCTTTCCATACTCTCTACAAAGACCTTCAAAAGTTGGAATATTCAGATCTTTCATTTTCCAGAAACCCATGGGCTTGAACTACAGTGCTTACAGGCCCTCAGAAGTGAACAGAATCCATCAGTGATTCACTTGTCACTACACAAACATGAAGACAACAACAACAACATGATAACAAAGCACTCAGGAGCATCTATTTGGGTCAGCAAGCATCTCAAAGCTGTGGATGGAACATTAAGCTCAGTAGCGCAGAGTATGGTCCAAATGAGAACAACATTCTGTAAAAAATAAATAAATAAACAAACATGGAAAGCAAGCTTCGGTCTCCCACTGGGCAAGAGTGGAACCTTTCAAATGCCACTGGGAACTTAAGTACCATTAGCAATCAACTCCACACAAGCATGGGAGGTGGTTGTAGATTTGTGCTGCTGGAATTGGTTACTATAGCTCAACAACAACCCAGAGTAATTTTTGGATTTAGAACAGAATCGGGGAAAAAAAGCTGGAAAAAAAAAAAAAAAGCAAATTAAAAAAAAAAAAACCCACACACAACCACTTGTTACATGCGAGCAAAGGATCAAAAAGAAATAGTCAGCTTTTGTGTTTTGCTTCTGCTCACACAGTACAGCAATTCTCTAACACAATACAATGCATCACTGCCTTCAGGACAAAGTCATGCCAACCCAACTGCCCATGAAAAACAAATGGCATTCATTATGTTAATTTGAGTGAAATAGAGGAAAATCAGGGCACAAAGTTTCCCTCTCTGAACATCCTCTTCTTTCTGCTTCAGCTCCCCCCTCTGGCATCTCTGAGCTCAATTAAGGACAGAGTGTCTGTGCTCTGTTCTGCCAGGTTAAGGCACTACACTGCTTGCTTTGGTCCTGGATTAGGAAAAGCACTTAAGACTGTGCTTGAGTACATGAACATGGCTGAGCCCCACCTCTCTAAGATTTATCCTCTACTGTTCATCAGGTAGCCCATAGAAAAAAACCTTCTTTTTGCATCTAATGGCAGCATTCTCATCAGAAGAGTTATTCCCCAAAGAACGGGGGAGCAGCTTAGCTTGCAGCCAAGATTTAATCTCATAAGTACTGAACTGCAATTAGTTAGTTGTACCAGTAAATTAACAAACCATTTGTGTAATTGCACAGGCTCCATCACCTCGTTAACACCATTACTACTGGGTCTTATCCCAAGTTACATTTGTACTACAAATGCTTGTGAACAATGAAGTATTGCTTACATAGCTAGCTCAGCACCAGCTGGAACATTGCCTGCACTTCTCGAGGCACAGGCTGTAACCAGGAATCCTCAGTTCTCCTGCATGTTATCTAAGCAGTCTAACAAACTGCCATTACTCATCCATCATTCAGCTGCCTCCTTCCAGACTGCAAAATTTAATGGTATGTTTGTACTACCTGACTGTGCAGTCTGGTAGCACCATCAGGGTTCCTGGATGTTAAATTAATAGAAAAGATGTTTAAGTCTTATGAAAAGAGTTTTCAGTTCTCTAAAACCATACAGCTACAGAAACCCTAGAAACATTATCAGCCCGTGTTAGTCCTTCCCTTCACCAGTGACTTTGATGCAATTCATCCCTCAATGGAACTTGGTTGGTGTTCCCAGCAACAGAACAGCCACCATTACTGGGTGATGTGGGAAACAGTGGGACAAGTTAAAGCGTTTAGAGACAGCAGGAAAGTAAGATTTATACACTGGGCTGCAATCGTGGTATAAAATATTTTGGTTTTTTTAGAGGTGATGCAGAATTTTTTTTTGTTGAATACATAGTTTAGAAGCCCGTTAACATCATCAGTGCTGTGGTTAACTCTTGCCTGCCAGCTTATGTAAACAAACTCCAAAAGAAGATGCAGCCTCCCTCTTAAAACCTGCTTAGCACTTTCAGAAATGTAATACAGAGATAACTGCCATCAGCAATAGGTATCTGTTATCATAGTATCATTCCAGTGATCCTATGGCATGAATAGTTTGCAGTGGGACACACAGCACAGCCTAAACCGAGCATGAACCCAACCTCTAAGCAATAACAGAGCACTGAAAGCCCTTCAACACAGTCAGTGCACAGAAGAGCTGGTGATGGGCCCAAGACGGAGAGCTAATCACAGACCCTGATAGGAGCACATACAGAGAGAGTAATTAGGTCTTTGGTGCCATCGTCATTGAACATGTGTCTGAGGTTTGTCAGCATTTCTCCACGTTGACAACAGAACGTGAACTGTTTACGCTGTTGGAGCTGTTTTGCTACAAGCAGCAGCCCCAGAAGCTCCCAGGTGCCTATTCAGCATGAATACTTAGCACAGCTCACTTATCCCTCAAATCAACATTTACACTACTACTACATGAATAGGAATTAGTTGGAAGGACTGCTCTAATTACTTCCACCCCAAACACTTGCACTGACAGTGATTAGATAATCCAAGCAGCAAATCAGGAGCTGATGTGATGAGAGAGAACAGTAAGAGCTGTCATTTGCTTAACACCTAAAACTCCTAAAGCTCTCCCTGCAAGATCTTCCAAGATGCCTAACCTGAAGTCTAATAAGTAGAAAAATTAGCATCTACTTGCTGTGGTCTCTAAAAATTACAGCTTCCAACAGCCAAGAACGTGAAACTGGGGGTAAATGATGTGGCTGTCCGTGAAACAGATCATCTGAAACCCAGGCAGGTGATCTAACATGCACATCCAAGGTCATGGCAAATCAGTGCTATTCCTGGCTCTAAGGAGCAGCTGACATAAATCATTACCACAACCAAAGTCAAGGAGTGACTTCAAAGGAACGATGCAATCTGAGTATCTGGATTCCTGCCCCTCAGAGCCATGCCCTGGGATGAGGCAGGACTGCCCAGCCAGCTCCTGCTGCTGAGAAAGTGGGAGCATCACCTCACTGTCTCCAAAACAAGCAGAAAAGCCAGAAGTGGAGCTAGGGTTTTGAGTTCCTAAAATGGCAGTTCTTCATGAAAAATAAACTACTCTACAGGGAACAAACCTCTGAATTTGGCAACTAAAGTTTGCATTTGGGTCCGAAGCAACTTTACGCCACTCCTCAACACTTCACTCAGCAATGGGTTATTAGAAGTTTCTGGAAAAAGCCTTCCCCAGGGTTTCTAACTATTTGGCTGTTTGTCTTACCGTGGGGCACGGGAGTTTGAAACTAAAACAATCAAGATTCCTTCATCATTGTCATCCAGTACACTACAGCAAAGCAAGAGTATTTTCCTTTGGAGCAGACGATCCCACCCTTTATTTGTTATTTAAGAGGGAGTCAATAGTACAAAGCCTCATCTGGCAAATTTCTCCTTGGCAAACAAGAAGTTCCCTCTGGGGAAAGCTACCCTATTTTATTCCTGTGTTGTGTTTTTCTGTTCTGCCCTAAATCAAAGAATTCCAATGAGCTGCATTTATAGGGACATTGAACTTGCTGTCAGATAAACACAAACAGCTTTTTTTACAAGCAGTAGATGAAAGTGCTATCATGCAGCTTGAGACGACAACCAGAAAGTCTGGACTATTGCTAGGAACATGTCTTTTATGACTGATAGCCTGCAGAAATAGAGAAATGGCAAATGCACAGCACAAAAACAAGTTTATCACTGTATTTCCTGAATGTTTTTATAGGACAAAACATTGCTGTCATGTTATCCAAGAGCAGTAGATAGCTCGCCCACTAAAGCACCTCCTGCTGCAAATGGAAAAAACACCTGAGCATCTTGGATCAACTTTATCAGAGAGTCTCAGGAAGACAGAATTCTAGATTAAATATTCTTGTGATGCAGAGTTGATCGCACAAAATTAGCCAGGTAGTATGAAGAGTATGGATCTTAATTCCTGTATTTAAATAGATGGATTACTGGAAAGAACCGCAGAGCTGTAAACATACCTAACTTGTGCTGAAGCGTGCTTAGCATGACCTAAATACCGCAGGGAGATGCAGACTGGTTCACCGGCTTTGTAAAATAAGCAGTAAAATTGATCACACTGTCTGTGAAGATATAGCTGTATTTGGCAATGGGACAATTTCCCATTCCCAGAATACCTATTTAACGTTAGCGTGTTATGAGTAAGCTATATTGCATTATTCATTGTGATCAGGTTATAATGACTGCATAAATCAAAGTTGGCTTACATCAAGCAATGCTCTCTGGGAGATGAAAGCAAACAATCTAGATTTCTCCTTCCCTTGAGAAACACATTTCTAGAGATAAATTTCACTCCTTCACACTGAGTATTCATCTTCAAAAAATATTTTACAGTAGGAATTCATCCACAGTTGCTAACAGGGATTGAAATAGTAATCTTGTCCCTCTGCACAATATTGCTCAGTGTTGCAAAGTTTTTCCCTTGAAGATACAAGGTCCAGCCCCAGCACTGGCCAGAACAGGCTCTAAGACCTGTGCACAAATCAAAGCAGAGGAGTGATATCTGTCCTGATATAAAGTGTCTACTGAGATGTCAGGACTGTGATTTAGGATGTGCCCATTCCACACAAGTATCCTAAGAGTTCTGCAAAGCAGTCATTTCTTTCTCGTTTCTACTCACTACACAATACTTGAATTTGCAGAAGAAATTGGCAGTGATGCTGTTGCATAGAGAAATTGATTCCACTTTTTTTTTTTTTTTAACAGTTACTCCAAGGACTATCGAGAATTTTACAGCCTAGAAATATTAACAGCAAGACTCCAACTTCCAGTTTTCCCTCTCAGCAGAAGTCACAAGTTAGAGGCAGTATCTTTAGAAAGAGTGCATTACCTAAAGTATCCTTCCCCTTCCAAGTCCTCCTTCCTGGACTTAGAAATTCCACAGTGGGTGGTCTGGGTTTTGAAACCACTCCCCCCACTCATCCACCAGTGCTGCAAAGTGGTCAGTGTTGTGCTGATGGGTGATTTGAGGAGAGTGCCTCCAGGTGCCAAGAAGCAATTAGAGTAGAAAGCCTCTCTTGCCTGTGACAGCTTAAAAATGTCAGATTGGAGCTAAGTATCTGATTTGGTTCCTTTAACATCTGCTGAGGTTTATAAGTAAGCACGGTTAATTCTAGGCATGAAACTAGGCAGATGAAAAATCAGCCAAGGACTGTAACTACTAAGGGAGAAAGAGCTGGACGGGCCACCCTACTGAGTCAGGCCATCAGCACAGCCCAGTGAATTAACACCATTTAGAATGGCCTCAGAATTAGACAACTGCTTAATAACTTGAAATTGCTGCAGTGAATTCCAGTTTGTAATTCCTCTCCCTCCCCCCTCCCCCTGCTATCCAGCTTGGTTACTTTAATTACACAGAATACAGGGGGAAATAGCATTGATATATCTCATTAACAGATCATGAAGCTCGCTAATTAGTACATCAGATGCAAAGAGGCTACAAAGTACCCAAAGCTGTAATCAGTACTCATGCTCCTGCTAAAGCAGTGCTAGGGGGATGCTCTCCTGAGCTCCACTGTTCAGAAGGCACAGAAGGAACTTGTTCCATTTTTGGAGGTGAACTGTACTGTACTCACTCACGAACTCCCAGCAGCAGGCTTTGCTTCACCCTCCCATATCACTCATCATTTGTGGGAGCTGCATTTCACAGCTGGACTTGCAATCTGAAGACTGCACAAAACGAGAGAAGAAATACTGAAGGTGCACACAAATCCAGCCTTTACCTCAGAAGGTTATGTTCTTCAACGGTGAGCTGCCATCACCCCAAAGCCAGACATGAGAAAAGGGCTTTAATTTTCCAGACATCAGTGAGTGACTCAAGCAATTCAGCTGTACCTGTTGCCACCTGCCCACCTGGAAATTGAGTTAATGAGGCTTGCAATGTGCTGCTTGGACAGCCAAGGATGACAAATGCCCTGCAAGTCCCTAACTAGCAAGAACTGGCCATTTCTGGCCTGCTGTCATTCTTTGCCATTCATCAATTAATTTACCTGCAAGCTTCAGGAAGCATCACAGGTTTGCTTTAACAGACAGTGTGCATCACCTCCCATCCCACTATGCATCCTCCACACTCAACTCAGCCTAAAGGTCCCCCGTACGGTCCCAAGATGAGATAGAGTTCCACACTCTTCTCTCACCACAGTGGGGGTTCATTCCCCCAACCTCTCTGGAGATCAGATCAGCTCTAAAAGCTGATCATCATAAGCCCTGTGCAGAGAGAGTGCCATGTAGCGGGACGAGCAAATCCAGCACCATCAGCCAATGTTCCTCATTGCAGCACAGCCCCTAGGGGCAGCATGAAGGGCAGTTCTCTTTTGCTGACCATGCAACATCATGAGTTCCCCAGGCGAACGTTGCTTGGTAAGGAAAGGAACTGCTTTATCTTCTACGTTAATGTTACCAGGAAGAAAGATCACGGATTTCACTGTGGTGACATTTTGAACTGAAAAGTTACATTATTCTCAGTAGAGGAATGGGTGAAAAAAACCCACTCTGTTCTACTCACTTGAACTTCCAATGGTATTTCTGACAGCACCTGATGAAGTCGGACAAGAAGATAATAGAAATATTCCATCAACTTCCACAGCATACCCGAAGCTACAGAAACATCCCATTAAGATGTCAGCCCCAGGTGCAGACCTTACATCTGTTGCTTTCTTTCAAGTGTCTCCACAAACACTGCAAAACCTTAATTTATTGCAGATGCAACTTCAGAGTAACACCCATACCCACAGCAGAGGAGCCCTCCTGCTGTAATGGACTGATGATGAAAAGGCAATGAAATCAGGAAAGACTGAGCTTCCCCTGTTTGTAACGGGGTTTTACCTTCCCGTCACTGTGTCTACAATTGTTGTTGGCATACCCTTTGTGTGCAATGACGTTTACACGATCACCTCCAGAAGACATACAGTCTAGCTACAAAAGAGCAAATGGTGAGGATACAGAACAGGGGAAACAGCTGGGAAAAGCTGGGGGAATTGTTTGAGATAAAAGCAGACAAACAAGGGCACTGCGCTCACGTCTGCATTAGATTTGTTAAAGTAAGAGCTTCATCTTCGGAACAAGACAGCAAATGGGTAAGAGCCCATAAGTTCACCACTTATCTCAGTTTATGGAAAATGGGAAGTTTGAAGCCTCTTTGTTTTACTGAAAACCTAAGGCTACCTTCCAATGAATGACAGGGAAGGTTACTTAGTGGAAAATATATGCTGGAAAGCACAAGAAAAGTGCTTCATGTAATCAGAGGGATTTTGGAGGAGACCTCTGGAGATCAGAGTCCAATTCCTAAAGCAGATCCCTGCTGTAGGTTGCACAGGAAAGCACCAGGTGTGTTCTGAGTATCTCCAGAGAAGGAAACTCCACAATCTCTGCGCAGCTGTTCCAGTGCTCTGTTACCCTCACAGTAAAGTTTTCCCTCACACTCATTTTGAGCCCATTGCCCCTTGCCCTGTCGCTGCACACCACAGAAAGACACCAATCCCATCACTTAACACCTGATAAGCATCGATGAGATCCCTCCCAGCCTTCTCTTCTCCAAACTGAAGATCTCTTAGCCTTTCCTCATAAAGGAGGTGCCCCAAACCCAAAGGGATTGCTCCTGGGCTGTGGTCCTAAGGTCTGCAGGCAGGCAGCACTGTGCTGGGTCTGCCAGTACTCCTCCCCTTCCAGCTCGAGGGCAGTAGCTCACACTTTCCTAGCAACGTCCTGGATCCTGTCCCTGCCACCACCGACAAGTTCCAAGCAGCAAGAAACTGGATCTGTGAATATGTTCCAACACCTTATTTAAGAGTTTGCTAAAAATATGAATCCAACAGGCTTAATATCTTGCACATTGAAGTTGGCGCATTTGAAATCTGTTCATTTTATTCTGCCTCGGTACTTCTCCAGACTGAAAGGAGCTATGGAGGTGACTGCTGGAGTTTGATTACTAAAGCACGGGTAGATACAGGCAGACAACTTTTCCTTCTCCTGCCCTCTGCTACTCCCCTATGGCTGTGGCTCCCAGTTTTCACAGCTCCTGCTCTGAACCCTGGTGCTAACTCCCTGGCACGCATACCCAAGCGCCAGTCTCTGAGCCATATGGTTCTAGTCCTGCAGACTGCCTCTCCCCGTCCCACCTCTCCTCCCACAGGGTTTCACAGAAACGCCGCTGTGCAGAACTTGCAAAGAAGTACATGTCATCTTCCACGTTCAACACCAATCTCACTGAGGTCCCCACAGAAATCAGCGTCATTAAAATCGAGACACGACAACACTGAAAGCTTTGTTTCTTTCCAGCTTCTGAAAATGGAACGTTTCAGGTGCAGACAAAATTGTTTCAGAAATAGAAAGCACAAAACTTTTGTATAAGGTTTCTCTAAACTCCTAAGCATCGATCAGAAGTTCTCCCATTGCAGTCCTACAGCAAGCACATGCTGTAAGCATTAGCACTGCAGAGATGAAGACTGCAGTCCACAGGCTGTTGGGTGCGTGGATTTCTTTTGCACAACAGCACAAATCTGTTGCATTTCCCCTCTAGCACATGGCCACTATACGTAAACTAATTTCTCAGGCACTACTCTCCCAGACAAAAGATAAAAGCTCTCTCCTGATTTTAGGTGAATTTTTGCTGATCTTTTTAAAATATTAATAGAAGTATCTAATATTAAAAGTAAAGCATTTATTACGGTGAGGAGCAGTCCAGAAGTCTAAGAACTATTTTTCACAGAGTTTTCAAACCAGCCCAGAAATACCACAGTACAAATTGCTTGCTATTAAGTAACTATGTCCCAGAAGCAGGAAACTAGACACAAAGCTGTGAAGAAGCCATCTCCCTTCTCTGCCCTCCTAAAAATGAAATTATTACAAATTCCTATCATGGAGCTGGCCAAGAGAGCCCTAGTTCTGCACTAGAGAACTTGCTTCTATCACATTCCTTTGCACTGATGTGCTCAAGAGTTTTTGGACAAGTCAGAGCCGTGAGCAAAGCAGTGGCACAGAGGTCTCATTTCAGGACAAGGTTAACGCTAGTTCCAGGGAACACATTTCATTAAAGCCTGTTACAGTTTCACTATGTTTTACTTCTCCAGTTTCTCTCCCATTAGGACTTCATTGAATTTGGTTAAACTGGTTTAGATGACCATTAAAGAGTGTTCAGACAGCACTCACACAAACACTTTCTGCTGTGTTAACAAAATCGTTGCACCACTGAGATCAATGCCATCAACACCATGGCCTTCAGAAGCACAACTTCTGATTTTCTTCCTCCCTCCCCCTCCTGGAAGGCAGGTCCTACCCAGCAACAACATCACCAGTTGCCCAAGGTCACCGTCATAACGAGAAATCATTTATCCACACCCAAGCGGATTAGAAAGGTGCAAGATCCAGTTATGCAGCCCCACCAGCATGTTTGAGGACACCAAGGAGGGAAGGCCACACATCTGTTCCCATGGCAGGACAGCAAGAGGAAAGCTCTGGACAGGGCAGCAGGAGCACACCAGCTGTGGCCAACCCACACTTGCCACGACCAAAGCCCTGTGAGATGCTGGCTGCTCCCAGCTTCCTTTAGAAACTTCCACAGAGAAGTTTGTCAGAACTGTACTTTCAGATTTGAGCTGCTAGAACCCAGTGAAGCTGCCGTGGTGCTCAGATCTTTGTCCTGGCTCTGGCCCAGGTTTCCATGGGGTCCCACTGCTGGAAGCTGACCATGCCACGCATGGCAAGGAGATGCTTCCAGCAGATGGAGTTACACACAGCCCCAGGAGCGGGCTGAGGATCTAATTACAAGTGTTGCTCGTAAGATATGGGCTGCAAGAAAAGCTCTGAGCTGTGCCTGGTCAGTGCAAAGCAAGGATACCTCTGAGACAGGACACTGAACTGAGCTGTGAGCAGTGCTTCTCTGCCAGACTGAGGTACAAGAAACACAATGCTAGGTTAAAAAAAAAAAATCCACTTTACTCCTCCCTTCCTCTCCAGGAGCTTTATTCACTGATAAACACAGAAGATGCCTCTCTGGAGACATGCATTTTTTAGGAACAGATACTTAGCTGTTTGCACAGCTCCATTAAAGTCAATGGATCCTCCCAGACGAGCGTTTTCAGTAGTCTGTAATAATGTGATAGTAATACAAACTGCAGAGCTGGCTCCCAGACCTCCACACGCAGGAAATACCACCACAACATCGTGGCAACCATGAAATACATCAGAATGCCTCCAGAAATGGCCAATTTTGAAAGTCAGTGTGCAGATTGTTTTTCCGGGTGGTAAACCTCCAACGCAGCTAGTTAGCGGTGGTATATGTTCTAGAAAGATAAACACTTTGCAAGGCTTTCCCAACAAGCCACAAATTGTGAGGACTGCTTTAAATACTTCTGTCATGCAGCAGTAATGCACGTGTAGCATTCAGCAGCATATGCTGTCCTAGCCTGCCCTAACTTCAACATAGCATCCTCTTTTTAGAGTATGGATCATCTTAACGTTCATACCCAAATTATTTCCATATCTTCCACTGTGATTTCAGATACATGTGACCTTCAGCGCTTTCTGGAACCCGGGAGACAAAGCTGTAATAAAATAAACACAAGTCACATGCATTCCTAGCAGACAAAACTTGGGAGAAAAAGGTATAGTAGCGTGTGTATCAGCATACACTGCTCAGAAAGGAACGCTGCCCTCCTGGGGAGCAGCCACACGCAGCAGCAAAACCCTTTGTCAGGAAGAAAGTCTGCAGTTTCCAAGAAAGCCAGGGGATAGGAAGCTTCCAAAAGCCAGACTCAGGACCTGAGCTGAGCTGGATGAGCAGTCTGGCCATGGAGAAGTCCTTATCAGTGGTACCTCCGTGCCCCACCAGCACATCTCAGCTGGTTCTTCTGAGCACTTCTGTTTGCTCAGCACTATTGCACTTTCAGCTGCAGACAGCTCGAGGCAGTTGCTGCTCAGTGAGGAGATCGCTGCCCTGTGACACCAGCACTACCTCAGCACTTCATGCAGTGGGACACGCCACGTGTGCTACTGGCACACGGAGATCCAGGGACCGACAGCTGACCCCGTGGCATCTCACTCCAGCAGTGCACCATACATCACGAGGCCGGGACAGCCCAAATGCCTGAGGGCTCTGTGGGGTTCTCCCAAGGGGAACAGCATCATCTCCAGTGTCCCATGCAGGAGGAGGGCACCTCCTGGTACCATGCCATCAGCACGCCCAGTGCTGCTTCAGGGACACTACTGCACTCCCCACTGCCTGCACCCTGACAGCAGCAGTGGGGCATACCCCCAGGGCAGCTTCTGTCCCCTGCAGCCCTTGCACAAAGTGAAATGTTGCTTCCAGAATCCGAAATTTAAGTGAGGATGCTGGAAGGGCAAGCCAAACCGTAAGAACAGGGAGCTCGATAAAAGTGTCAGACTGCAACAAAAGCACAACCAGCGGGCTCCTGGCTCATTGGGACAGGTGTGCATCTCCCATGAGAGCAACAAGTGCCCTTCTCCTTTTAAAGCTCTTCAGGCAAGCTTTCTTCCCAACAGCACACCTTCTAAGGGTGATATTTGCCACATCCAGCAGTTCCTAACACCACCACGTCCTTGGAGCACCATGACCTGCTTCCTCAGGGAAGCAAGGAAGACTTTCCCAGGGAGCACATAGGCTGAAGCTAAGCTAGCAACAGCTACAAGCCAAGGTCATCAGTGTAGCAAAGGTCCTTTATTTCAAAGAATTGTTCTAAGTCTTACTCATTAACTGAACTCTCAGCTGACAAATGAAAGCCCAAGTGTATTCCCAAGCACCACACACACCTTACAATGAGAAGACAGGGACTGGCTTTTTCATGATAGAGAGAGAAAGCATCCCCATAACGTAATCCCCCCAAAGAAAGATCACACCCATGTCACAGAGCAAGTCCTTAATTGGCAATCACTGATGGAAAAAAAAGTATTTTTAGGTTCAGAAGCCATAAAACAACTTGTGCTTCATGTAAATAGACGCAAAGCACTTTATCAGATGAGAGGTAATGGCTGGCAGAAGCATTCAGTGCGCCAGAGCATCTCGTCTTATCTCCTCTCCCCAAACACAGGTCACCGGTGGAAGCTCTGCCCACAGAACAAAGCTGATCTGTTCTGTGGCACAGAACTCTGTGAGGTCGTGCATTTGCACTGTCAGCAGTTTCCTAGAACACAATCTCCTCCATGTCAGCGCTAATAACAGAGCTGAGAGAGACCATTGGCTGAGGGAATTATTTTTCTCCGTATAAGGACGGAAAGAATTGGGAAGAGCACTCTTTCTCCTGAATATATTTGGCTCTGTGGAAGACACACGTGATTCAAATGTTACTATGGAAACTATTCTATTAAATAATATTAAATTAAATTTACATATTTAAAGTGCACACAAACGGTCCAGGTACAAAACTAATTAGCCTACATTTGATTTGAGATTACCAAGCAAAGCCTCTCAGATTCATCAGTTTTCCTTCAAAAGAGGTTCAGTTTTGAGCAGGCTGTTTCTCCGCACCCCTCTCTTTACAAATCCAGCACTTGCACCCCTGTTATTCTGAAAAGTCATTTTTTTGAAGTAATTTGTAGATACAAGTGCTGCTCTAGTTCCCTTGGTGATGAAATTACCATAGCATTACGGTGAAAAACCCAGGAGCTGAGTTCTGTTTGAAAGGACAATGCACTGATTGCGGCTGTGCCACCATAATGTTGAACAGATTTCAGTGACTCCCCCTTACACCTCAGCACACACAGCACCGGACCCCTTCCCAGCTAGCAGGAGCTGTGCTCAGGGCTGGAGCAGGCCTGTCCTTCCTGATGCTGTCAGGGCACAGCTTTTCACTTCCCACCTCCAGCTCCTGTGTGTTGCAGAGCCCTCCCCCAGTGTAGGTACCCCAAAAAAAAAAACAACAACCTGTTTGCACTGCTCCTTCTCCTCTGAAGGAGCCAACCTTCCTTTTGCCTCCTAGTAATATTGAACTGGAGCTTTCCCTAAAACCAAGCAGCAGCTCAGCCCTCTTCTGCACCATCTGGGCACATCTGCAACTGATCAAGGAGGAAAAGGCATCAGGAGCAGGGAGAGGTTCACTGGGGCTGTGTTCTGAACGAGATGCTTTGCTGCTTCAGGCAAACAACCTTGCCCTGTATCTGAAGACCTCCGGTTAATCACAGTTAACCCAAGCACCCACTTTCACTTGGATCTTGTAAAGCAGGACGCTGGTCTCTTAAGGAGCTTACAGAAAGCACAAGTTACAGGAGGAAGCCTGCAGTTGTATTTCTGATGTCTGTAAATAGAGGAGCAATATTTTAAACTGAAAACTTTAAGGAGAAAAAAAGCACAACTGCTGACAAAACCTCTTGCTACTTACGGGCACCTCATAGCTTTGGATTCTGACACCACAGAACAGCTACTGGCTTCCTTCCCTCAGTGCTGGAAAGCCACTGGGACAGCATTCCAGAGCCAAAGGGAAGCCTGGAGCAGCCAATTCTGGGCTCTTCATTTTAACAACTCCATAAAGCACAGTCACTCTGGGACTCCTTCACTAAAGCACTTTTTCCATCACCCATTTCACACCCGCCAGCCATTGATGTAACACAAACCACTGGAATAAGAAGAAATTACATCAAATAAAGTGGTTGTCTTGTCAAAGAAAACACTTAACACTAGTTCCATCTCCATGGGCTCCACGTCTTTCTCCATTTCCTCCTCTGTTTCTCGCACTTCAGTGACAAATGTACTTCTGCTGAGAGGACGCTGAGCATTGCTCACCACCACAGCCTCAAAGCACTTTGGAAAGCTTTAATAAAGGGAAGCCAAGGGCATTAACAGGACTTCCACTCATCTCAGAGTAGATGTGCCCTGTTCACGCTCCCTTTAGGTTTCACTGTCAGAGCAGGGAAAGAGGTGTCAAAGTTTAATGTTACTTTTTATTCATGCAGGAACAAACTGAATACCAATACACGCTCAGTGCTGGAAGGATGGCTGCGATACACAGACCCTGCCAAATTTACTACAGGCTCTCTCAGAATGACGTTATCTCCATCTGTCACCGAATTGTATGGTTCTTAAAGAAAAAACAATGCCCAGAAGTAACAGGTACAAGAAAAAACAGCATCTTCCCTTTGGAGCTGCCTGTAGGACCACATTAAAAAGCTTTCCACTTCCCAAACAGGTCAGGGAGATGAGCTGCATAGGTTCTATTGAACAAGGGCATGCAAAGAGAATGAAGCTAACTTGTAATCAGCAGAAACTTTCTAATGACCGAACACACCTCAAAATAAATCTGGACCTAAAAACTCACGCTACGAACAATTAGCAATTGTCAGCTGTCGGAAATACAAGAAATAAGCTGCCTTTCTGTCCTGAGATACGTCCATTAAGGCACCTGATCAGCACAAAGCAGGAGGTGCAGCTGCGGGTCGGGCGGAGGAGCAGCCCCTGGTGTGCACGGATGGGATGGATACCCGAAGGGCACCTGATGCTACCGCTGAAACCAGGAGCGTGTGATGGAAGCTCATGACCAGACTTCAAGTTTAAAATGAAATAAGTAAAGGAGGAATGAGGGTTTGGGGATTTTTCATTTCAGGGCTTTAAATTCCACCGCACGAGAGTGCCCCAAAAGGCACCAGCCAGGTCTCCACCTGTCCCACGCGGAGCTTAAAACCCCGATTTGCTCCAAGCCAGGAACACCGAGACTTCCAGCAGCTGCAGACCGCCAGGCAAAGCCCCGGTCCTACCCCGCACTGCCCGTTCCCGAGGACACCTGCAGCCCACCTGCAGCCCCACTCCCCAACCATCCCTCTGCCCCTCCCCGGCACTCAGTGCTCCCACGGCCGGCGGGTGCCCCGCTCCGGGTACCGGCACCTCGGCAGCAGCATCACCCACCGGGAGAGGAACGGTCAAAGCACACACAGCTGCACACGAGCACGTCCGCCACGCGTGGATGTGCGCGTTTAAGACGCCTCGATTCATCTCCCCGTAGATTTCCACCTCCCCCGCGGAGACGCTCGGAGAGCTCAGTTGGCAAAAAAATCGAGACAAAGACAATCACACGAAAAGAGAAAGAAAAAAAAAAAGAGAGAGAGAAAGGAAGAAAAAGAAAGAAGAAAACCCCCAAGGCAGGTGCCGCCGGGAGGGGACCGGCACTCACCCCCAGCCGCCTGCTCCGGATGCGCACGTAGCCCTGCTTCACGATGTCGTTGAAATTAGAGGCCATCCTCGATCGGGAAAGTCGGAGGGGGCCGGGGAGGCTCGGGCAGCCCTCACCGGCACAGCAGCAGACCTCCGAGACAGCCGCGCCCGCTCCGCTCCGCCCCACCGAGCGCTCCGGTTGGGGGGGTTGGGGGTAGGGCTGGGGGCAGGGCCGGGGGGGGGGGGGGGGGGCAGGGCTGCGGCAGCGCCCGCCCCACATCCTCCCTCGCTCCTTCTCCGAGCCCCGCTATCAAATCGGTTTCTCGGGAGCGGAACGCTGAGATTTGTCCCTTGCGTCGGAGATGTGCCCCGCGGCCCCATGAGCCCGGAGGGTCGGCTGGCAGAGGTCGGCTCTGCCCTTCTGCGCCGAGGAATCCGCTCTGATCTGAGGTTTTCCCCGGGGGAGAGTGGGTTTTCCCAGCCAGTCTTGCAGATGCCTGGAGGTCCGCTGAAGTGGCTCAGCCCCAAGCATCTCCTGCCGGCCGGTAACCGGAGCTGCGACCTGAGCTCAGAACAGCGTCCCGTGGCACACTTCATGTCTTGGAAATGTCACACGAGCGCGTGCTGCATTTTCCAGGCACTGTGTGCTCGCAGTGAGGGACGAGCTCCTGGCTCTGGGCCCGGGGATTGCCTCCTGCAGCCCCACTTCTCCTTATCCAGGAACGTGCCAACACCGTCAAGCGCTGGGGCTCCAGTGACCCTGGCTGCTGTCCGTAGGTTACCTGTTAGCGGTATGCTATAAATACTGTGTCCTGGAAAGAGGAACCGTTCTTCTCTTCATCATGTCTTTTAATAGCATCCCAATTATAGGCAGTCTGAGGAAGAGGTCAGCCGGGTGACTTTGACAATTATCGTGCTCTACAAATGGCAAACTGAGTAGGGAGAAGGCAGGCGGAGCAGAGCAGAGCTCACCAAGGAGAGCACCTCACACCGAGCTGAGCAGGTGGGAATGATGCCCACATTGGTTTGGCCGTTCAAATGCTGCAAAACTCACCTGTGATAAGTCTGGCCCCTTTCTGGTTTACGTGCACAGCTCCCTCAGATTGGAAGCAGTCCCAGCAGTGCTGGTTGCTCCGCTGTGGGAGCAGCATGGCGCTTTCTGCTCTTGCTTGAAGAGGTGACTGTGCTTTGCAAGGCTTTACAAGATATGAATTGACCAAAGGGTTACAGAGATGGAGCATAAGACCTTCCAGCTGAAGGGCTGACTCACTTAGGATGAAGGAGACAACTCTGCAGTCCTTGTTTTGGAGTCTGCTTTACCATTTTACACTTCCCTCTCCTGTTTGCAAACTTATGGAACACATAAAATAACACAGCTAGAAGCAACAAAAACTGCAACACCCATGCACCAAAATACCCCAGAAATTCGATTACTCTGAGATGAGTCCTTGCACTCAGATAAAACGTCCCTTACAAAACTCAGAAATTGCACACTACAGAGCACATGCATCTCAGTCCAGGTTTTCCAAACAGTGTAGTCTTCAAAGACGTGTGTGATGGGAGACGAATTACAGAGGCACTTCAGGTGTCTTTTCAGCAAGTTGGGGCTCTGCTTCCTAATCCCTCCCTGTGCCCATAGCTGCATCCTGCTGAGCTGGTCAGCTGCAGTGCGCTCTGCAGGTACAAACATCCCTAAGAAGTACAGCCAGACTTAATCCTGTGCTCATTCTTTGAAGAATTAGGATATTAGTGTCCACTTCTGTTTCAGCTTTGAACAACCCAAATCCCTTGCACGTGCTAGAGTTCAAAGAGAAAATGCATTTGAATTTCCGTGTGTTAGACGTGCTTCAAGAATGAGCCAGAAAATCTCATTGTTTGGGTTTCCAGCCGCTGCTATCACCATGAAACAAAGTTCTCTCCTTGTTTTGACAGCAGTTCTCCCCGTTCCCTGGGGGCCTATGGAGCATGGCACTCCTTGTAAGGAAATTCTGCCCCACTATCTTTATTCCAAACTGTACAAAACGTTTTTAGTAAGCTTTCATTGATACGTAAATTCTTTTCCTTTGAATGGCAATGTTATTTACTTATTATTTCAGGGGTCACTTTGAAGTACCAGACTGCTGTTAATAGCTTAAGTGGATTATTGTTGCGTTCTCATCTGTCACCGTGCTGCCCTGCAATGAGCTGCTTGGCTTTGAACGCTCTGAAAGCAGAAATCACTCTTACGGGTTTTCACTGAAGATGAAGGGATCCTTTATTTTTTTTTTTTTTTCCAAATGCCATACTGACATTTTAAGAAGAAGGGACGTTCACCTCACTGCACTTGCGGCGTGTCACCTCACTGTGTTCCTGATGTGGTGTCGTCAGCCTGAAGGTGACAACTGGCACACATCACTGGGATGTCTGGTGGGCAGGGGACCTGCGGCAGGCACCGTGAGGAAGCAGCATCTTCTGGTACTCCTGAGCACACATGGGGCTGCTATGAGCCTGGCTGAGGAAGGTCCTGAACTGATCACCCTGAAATGTACAACAAGCATCAATGTATTTTTTTTTTCCTTTTTATTAAAAGGTCCCACAGCATTTTGTGTCCGTGAGGTCAGCATGCCAACATTTTTCCACCATTCTTTCGATTTCTCAGCGTAGCTTAGAAATGATAACGCCACAATGAAGTGCTCTGACCTTATCAAGCACTCGGAGGTTAGCGGAATGCAATGCCTCACATGCAGAACCTCCCTGAAGAGCCTTTGACATTCCTTTGCCTAATCCTGCTTTGGTGTGAGGCAAACTTTTGACATTTCAGTTTTAGTGGAAATTCTGAATTCGGACTAAAATGCAACAGGTAATGAGCAAAAATAAATAAGGCATCATTGCTTAAGAAAATGTGCTGTTTTGGTTTTGTTGTTTGCTTTACTAATCTGCTGCAAACCTTGAAATCCTCTTCATGGGAAGCAAAATCTGTAGGGCTGCCTTGGATCTTTAAGCAAACCTTGGCCTATTTAATTCTGAAGAAAAAAATATTGTTTATTCGGAATTTACCGCATTTTGCAGTGCAGTGATGGGTTTTGTGCCTCACTGCCCCCTCCCTGGGGTATGATGAAACCAGGCAGCCAACTTGCAGCACAGAACCTCTCTGCAGTTCTCTGCCATTTGTGTACCATTGTACTCACAGATTTGAAAGGAGTGAGTTCTGCAGGAATTATAAGCTTTCTCCAACACTTTTCTGCTGTCACAGCTCTGTGCTTCGCTCCCAGCAAGGCAATAAGGTGGCACAGCGAGGAGGAATCCGAGTGGAGGAACCCTGAGCAGGGTTGGCCAAGCTTCCTGGGGCAGCATCCCTGATCCCCACGGGCAACAAAAGCCAATGTTTTGTGCCATGGGGATTACCATGTGGGCATCCATCTGTGTCAAACATGAACGTTCATGAGACTGAGCAGTTCACTCCACCATGATGTCACGTGGGCACACAGCTACTCGCACCAAAAGTGCCTGTCAGCATAAGCAACCAATATTCAATATTTAATGGCAATAAATAATCCATTAAGCAGGCCAGCGTGCAGTGTTGCACAGCGTCAGTTGCACTGGCAGCACCTTGTCTCTGTGCTGCTCGTTCCAGTGATTTTGCTTCGTGCAGAGTGAGGTGGGGAGAGGCAGAAAGGAGAGCAGGAGGAGGGAAGCAGCAAATGCAATGCATCTGTTCACTGAAACTCTGCCTCTGCCTGTAATATTTTGTCCCTCGCAAAATTACTGTCAACACGGTGCATACTAAGATAGAAATAAATATATACTGAGCGTATCTGCAAGCCAAGTGAATGCAGGGGAATGTTAGACACTGAACAACCGACATTCATTTTGCTTGCTTTGTATTACAGTGACAGTTAGAAACGTTTAAGCAACTTTTTCACTGTCGCTTTCCTGCGGACATACATCAAGGGGCCTTCCTGCATCTGCAGAACACGGCTGGGGGGATTAAGCAGGACAGAGCAGCAGGTCACGAGGTCACCATCCATCCTTCCTGTTCCTATTCGCAATTTATCAGAGTCTGCAGTGTATCAAAGCACAGCTCTGGGTCTGACAGCTCGCTCTGATCTTTGGCTGTGGAGGAGCTGGAGTGATGGAGCCTGTGTAATTGCAGCCTTCCTGGCTGTGTGCTTGGTATTTCCTGCACCAGCCAGCACAGGAACGCTGTTCCCAGAGTAGGTCCCAAAAAACACAAGTGGGCATGGCTGTGCCATGGGCACGGGGAGGTATTCACATCCATACGTTTGGACTTGGGCTGCTCAGATCTCTCAGGTCCATTTCTTGGCCAGTTCTGCAGTCAAAGGGTGAAATCACACTCTAAAAGCTCCAAATGGCCCAATCATCACTGACAGAAAACGCCTCCTGGGACAGGACAGCCTTTTCCAAGACCCAAACTGAAAGAAAAGCATCCTCCAAGTTTCAGATTGAACCCAGACATTAAGACTTCAACCTGAAAATTCAGATGGAAGCTTCTTTGCATTATATCACATTCTTAAATGTGAGCAGTTTGTTTCTAAATTTGATTTCAGTGTACATATTTGTAGATATCCCAATAGTGATTGATTCCAGTGAAATTTATTTTCCATTGTTTTGCCCTAAATACTAATTACTGAGCTCATGTCAAGATAATTTGATGTCTGTGTTAACAACATGTCTACAAGGCAAATTCTTATCTCGTCTCAGTGCGTATTGAAGCATTTATTGCTGCTTGCCTTCCGAAAATTTATGCCTGAAAGTTTTTTGATCTTTTTGTTGCTGTTAAATGAGGTAGAAATAACTATATATTCTAATTATAGTATTTGCAGATGGCATTTGGAAAAGATATCAAATAGTGTCAGTTTGTGATGCGGAGTTTGATATTTTGTGAGCTGCCTTCTATAATCAGTAGATTTGGGGCCGCATTTTAACGTTTCGTTGTACAGTTCTGCAGTGATATTTGTGTGAGCAGTTACCAGAACTGGGCACCTGAATAAAATGAATGAACACAAAAGGAAGTCTCATTCAGCACTGCAGCATGACTTGCAGGTAGGAATAGTCAGGGCTCTTGCTGAGCCATGCACGTTGGAGCTATTGAAAGGGAAAGGCATGAAGGATGGATTCTATTCTCCGCGTCACCCTCCCGATACGACAATCCCTTCGCATGGAGCTGGTGAAAGAAGAGTTGTGCTTTGTGATGTGCTGAAAAGCCAAAGCAAGCTCATCCCTTTTATGAGAAAGACAAACTACTGAGAAAGAAGGATGACTGAATCACGGGAGCTCTACGCTGCAGTATCGAAGAAGACAGCTTGCTGCAGGGATGTACTGGCTGTCTGTAACGAGAGCTGAGACAAAAGGCTGTGTAACCCAACTCCTGCACGTGCCATCGAGAACCTTCAGTTCACATATGAGAATCTTCTCCCCACTTCTTTGCAAGGGCATCCCGTATTTATAGATTTTCTTATGAACTTCAAAGATGGAAATTCAAAACAGCCGTTGTAAAACAAAGATTAGCTCAAATGGGGCAGACACCGGGACAGTAAGATGTTCTTCTTATGACACAGAAACAAATCTGGAATTTCTGCTTCACTACTGACACAGTGATCAGACTGTTGCAGAACTCCGTAACCACATGGTGAGAGGTTCTTTATGGAACATAGATCTTGCGCATTTCTGCTAACCACCCTGCAACTGCAAAGTGCTTCGGACCGAATCGCTAGTGACCTATCTTTGCAAGACACAATTTATTAATTGCATTTGCACTGACAATGAAGCTAAAGTCTTACTGAAGATTTAAGGGGGCTTGGCTGGGTTCAGTTCCTAATACAGCAGCAATATCAGCCACAGTGCTTCCTCGTCTTTGTACCCACAGTCTGGTATAGAAAAGCTTCCCAAAGCTACAGAACTTCACAGCTTTCTGGGCTCTGGGTCAGCAACAGTAGGAATTCATCACACTGCTCACGCTGCTCACACTGCCCAGGGGCTGGAGTTACTGTCATCGTTCAAGATTTTGAGGAGATTCCAGCACTGGTGTAGGTTGTCTAAAATAACAAAAGGTTGCCAAAGGGTTAATTTCAATTACATGTCAGCTCACTCCAAAGCTACGTGAAAAAGTCAGGTTTTGGACTGTCAGTAAAAATATTTGTGTTCCACTGCCCAAAGTTTATGAGGTTTTCTAACACAGCTGCCAAAAAATTGAACATCTGATTGATCTGGGTGGGATACACAGACCTCTCTCATACAGTTACTTCCCTGAGGAACAGAGAAGAATGACTCAGTGCCCAATTATCCTTGATTTTCATGCAATTTACACAGAAAACATTGTAAATTGCATCTCTCATGTAAATTATTTCAAATGAGTATTCATTAACACAGGTGACTTTGCTTGCCACAGCTCAGCTGGCTCTGGGGACTCATCTGTTGTCCTAAATGTGGATTTACACAGTGACTAGCTGAAGCAGGAAGGCGGAGAAAAGCCCAGGCAGAAGCATACAAAGAACACTCATTCATAAACAAAAACAACAGAGACAACTTGAGAAACACACGCTGCACAACATTAACATGTCTTGTCAGCAGCATATTTATTTCCTTACTGACATTTAAATGTTAGATTAATTCAAATTTAACTCTGGCATCTGTGGCTGGACTCATCTATCACTTTATTTTAACATTCTTCCAATAAATAGCTTACAAAACGTTAAAAACCTTCAGTGGGTATTAATAATATGCAAATTTGAGTGGTCAAAGGCACTAAGGTAGAAGGCTGTAAGGTGATAAAATACATCATGCTGAAGAATTACGATCTACTGTGCACAGAAACACATGGGCTGGCCATGCTGAGCAGAGCACAGTCTCAGACACACGGTCATTCCGTTCCATGGCCTTCCAGCTCCCACCTGCTGGGGCAAAAACCTTTAAACATTAGATTTTCCTTTAAATAGATTATATTCATTTCTCCTTTGAAAGCTCAACTGCTGAATTCCTGTACAGCATGGGTAGTTTGGGTGGGTATGGTTCTCTTCCACTGCTTTATGCTTTAGCCAATAACCAACCACTCTGATAATTACCTACTCAGCTCCTAATTGATCTTTTTCCATACATTTTAGTAAACAACAGGAAATTGGATAGAAGGACTTCACGTACGATTTATGATCAAACTAAACATGCCATCTGTCTTACTATATTGAAATGCAAATTGTTTTCTTTCAGAGTGAGTCCTTAGGAATTTATACACTCAACCTCAGTCTTTTTCTTTCAAAACAAGATAGGGTCAAATGAATGGAAGAGAAAAAGACATTTTTCAGTGGTGTCTAATCTTGCTGTAACAACAGTACCTGTCCCTTTAGATTGCCAGAGCTTGAAGCAGGACAGCAAACCTGGCAGCATAATCTGCCCAGGGCACTGCTGCAGAACTTCTGGGCATCACTTCCCTGCTTTAGGAATACTTGGTATGTACTGGGCTTTCCAGAATAGCATAAGGAAACCAGATCTTAATGAATTTCCAATGGGATTTGTGTTCCTCCAAGAGCCATTTTATTACGATTTTAAGGAGGCTTTTTGTAATTTTATTAAAAGCTTTTGTTTAGAGTCTCACTGAATCTAAACTGACAGAATTCCATTTCCTTCAGCTGAATGGCATTGCACTACTGGTCACATTGGCCTTTAGCTTTTGTGTTGGAAGCTGTCCTCACGGTTACCAAGCCCGACTCATTTTGCAAACTTAGGACATCAAGAAATAGTCCACAACTAAACTTTAGTGCAGGAACTCACTTAAGATCTACAACTCTAATGCAGGAGGTTCCTGAGTAATGGCTTGCAAGCAGCCAGGGCAGCCCATGCAGCCATCAACATGATTTTCTGCCTGCTTCACAGTAAGGAGGTTCTTCAGAGAGATCTGGATACGTGTCACCATGAAATAATTTTTTGTGGCAGCTTTCTCCCTCTTTTTGGAAGGTCTTGCCCCTGCTCAGAGGAGCAGCAGTGCATCTGTCACCTGGTGGAAACACAGGCATGGGTTTCTGTCCCCATCACCCAGCCTGGCACTGAGCTGGGGATGCAGAGCATGAGAGGGTCAAAGTACTTGGTGAATTGCAAGCCTTGCCTGGTAACACTAATAGATTGGCAATACTGATGAGCTTTATTAAAAAAAAACAACCAAATCTCTAATTCCCAATTGTGGTTCAGTTCAGGATAACAAAAGTGCTTATATTTAGTCATGGAAATAAATAATGCATGAGTGTTACCATGGCATTTTAGCAGCATTTGGGCCTGAAACAGGCGTTGCTGTCATCCCTTCTCAGTCTGTTCAAGCCTTATACTTTGTGACAGTTCATTTCCTTAACATTAAACTTTAACCAAATGTTATTTCCTTTTATGAAAATCAGTGGTCTCCATTAGGCATGCTTGGGCTAGATTTGCTAAGGAGCATTTATGTGTAATACTTAATGTCATCCTAAAGCTACTCATTACATTTTCTTCTTTGTTTCAAACTGCAGAAGGAATGTTTGCCAATAAAAAGAAATGTATAATTGCAAATCTAATTGCTCATCTTGTTTTCATTAATGTGCTTGCCAACTGGTTCTTTTCGTGAGAAAAACACATATGTCCAATTTCTTGTTTTAAAAGGTCCAGTTGTGAGATTTCTAGCTTTAAAAGTGTAAGCAGTTGCTAATTGTCGACTGCTGCTCTTCAGCATTTTCCCCTGTGAGCTTTTTTCTGTGTGTATCTATCTTAAATTAAGCAGCTTGGCTACATGGCATTGCTAACAGCTCCTTGAAAACACTGCTGGAATACAACTCATCTGGTGGAATCTGTAAATCCATTTTAAATATATTCAGGTATTAGAGCCACCTCCAAAGCCTGGATTGCAACTGCTGTGAGAATCCTAAGGTTTTCAATGCCCCAGCTCCCTCCTTAATATCATCACTAAATATTTTTTTAGTTTTGTAAATTACCTTTCTGGCTCTTTTACTTTCAGAGTAATAACATGACCCAGAACAGGGCTCATTCTGCACCATCTCTTAGTTACTGATTAGAGTCAGAAGATTTATGACCGGCGCTTTGATTTCGGTTTTCACCCAGGTCTGCACATCTCTTAATGGATAACTCAGCCCCAGACAAGTTTAATAATTCCAGACAACACTTTGCAACGATCCTTCTGTGATTTTTGAATATGTTTTACTTTAACCTTGAAAAAAAAAAAAATAACAGGCAGAAAAATGATTATAGGTATTTCTGTTGACTTCACTTCTGACAGTGTTTAAGGACATTCAGCTAATGCAACCAGATAAGTAGAATGAGAAACTGAGCTGGTGTGTACTTAGCAACACCAGACTTCAGCAGAAGCACCATTATTAACTATAAAATACCGTCATATATAAACCAGAATGGACAGAAGGGCAGAGTGGGGAGCAATACTGTCCAAGACCTCAGCTCCAAGGACAGCAATTTTAACCTGCTTAGGATGGTGAAAAGCCATTGCAATGTTCTCATGTAGAGATAACAGAAATCCATCAAGCCAAGAAAACCTGCTGCCTTTCGTTTTCCAAAGGTGAGCAGCCATCCCATGCACAAAAAACTTCCTTGATCAACAAAGGCATTTTCAGTGCAAACATCATACAGCAACTTGTGAGTGCGTGCACCTTGTAAGTACTGTCAGGAATGAACTGAGGTGGGAAATATTTTTACCAATAAATACAAGAGAGGGAAAACTATTTTAATTATTATCATTTATTCCTATGGATATTTGGACCAAAAAAAAAAAATGTTTCTCAAAGCTAAGGAACAACAATGCCAAACCCAGTATGATGGAGCTGAAGAGGGCTCCTGAAATAACTCATGATATGAAGGGAGGGCTTGAGGCTTATTGATACACTGAAACTGAATAACTGCAAACAGCCTCATTGACAGTGCCTTTCAGTTGCAGAAAATTTCTTACAGTTAATAGCAATGATTACATATGTGACAAATGAACTCAGAGCAAGTGAGAGTGTATATGACAGTCAGGAAAGTATTATACTACAGCTTAAAACTCTTATTTCCATGACAAGAATTTCAGAGTCAGTTCGTTTTTTAAGATGTAGCCACTGTAATTTCAATCGAACTTCAGCTTGATTCCCCCTGATCACAGATGTGATCAACCTTCATGGTCCTTGGTGAAATTAAAGAGCTAAAAAAAAGGTCAGAAATAATATTTCTGTCTCACATTAATTCCCTGTAACTCTCACTCGTTGTGGTCACAGCAATTGCTGTTGCACTTTAATAATAAATAGCAAGGAAAAAAAAATCTACTGTGTCAAAGTAAAACAGTTCCCATCTCTATTCTGTTTACAACACATAAATATTGCATATTACACATTTCCCACTTTCTCTATCGCTGCATGGAGAAAAATATTTTTAGTTGCTTGCTGAAGCTTAACCCAAGGAAGCAATTAAAACTTGCAATTTAAGCAATTTAAGCTGCAGAAATGCAGCTAACAAGTTTTTAGTACGATTTTCCTGTGTCATTGTTATCTGCAGCCACCTTTCATCAGTGGTTAAGGAGCATCAGGAGAATGACACCAAACCCAGACCACAGCTGGTGGAGGCTTTCACCTCTTCCTAGCAGCTCACAGAATGAAGTACAGCAGCTTTTCAACAGGAAAATGATCCAACGCACACTGAGAGTTTAATGAGATTTGGATCAAAACTGTAATTCATGGAACAAAGGAGAACTCAGTATGACAAAGAGCTCCGTTTGTCCCCTGTCTGATAAGGCTGGAAATCAGCAACCCTGGTTCCCCATGGGGAATTAGCAAGATTCCAGTGATCAACATCCTTGGTGTTTGGGACTGAGACACAAGTGAGAGATCGGGAGGAAAAGATGTAAGCAGCTGAAAATATGGCCATAATTTATTTCGTGAAATGGATGCTTGCATTTCCCCAGTGGGGAAGTAAATGCTGTCTATGTCAGACTACTTTTCCTTTGTAGAAGCAAGTGAACACACATATTATGCATCAAGTGGATAAACATGGCGTCTCAGGCAGATCCCTCTCTTGCAATTGTTTTTTCAAATGAGGCTATTTCCTTTGGTCCAGATTTTCACCTGTGACCGCAGAGTCATTTCTGTCATGATGATCTGTGTGGGAGTTTGTTTGTGTCTGCGTGGAAGTCAAAAGTGCCACAGAACTTGGAAAATGCCTCGGTAGAGCATCTGCTCCTCTGCACCATTTTTATTCAACATTCTGTCCTGAAAACGTAGATGTCATTGCTAGGATGGATGACATGCAATAGGATGGTTTAACCCTGGAAGCTGAATTTTCTATACGTAGTGCAATTAGGACGAGCTGTCATGAAGTGATTAATACCACAAGGTGCTTATCATTTCTTTTAGTCATAGCAGAGCAGCCCATCAATCTGAAATCTGTTCGGTCACAGTGTCACTTGCTCCCTTGTCTTTCCCCAAGGCCCAAGAAACAGTCTTTATAGGGAAATCAATACTGAGTATTGTTGTGAATACCTTCAGACTAATCAAAAGCATGGGTGATGTGAGTGGGGAGAAGGATTTCATTAAAGTTAACAAATTATTGGTGCGGCGTGATGGTATGGTGTTAAATGGATGTCACAGTACAGACAGCTCATGTTTAAAAAAATACTCATTACATTTCACCCCGGAGTAATGATTTATGTGATTAGGGTGTTTTCTTGATCTAATCTCTCCTCCTGCCTTAAGATTTTTTACTGCCAACCATCTTTGTTATTGTGGACCACTCTCAGTGCAAAATGTATGGCAATAGTCAAATCCCCAGGAAGGTAATATTCCACATGAATGCCTAATTTCAGCAATGCTACCTCAGAGCTACATTCATGGATTCTTCAAGGACCATTAATGCATAGGGTTTAATTCTCCTCACGTTAAATTCAATCCTTCTCATCCCACCGTTAGGTTTTCAGTCCCCTTCACATTATGAGGAATGGTGTGTCAGTGAACTGAATCACCATGCTTCAAAACCACAATGTGATGCTACATTCTTGTGATGGATATGTACATAAGCATGTACCAGAAACCCAGTACTTGCCTTTTGAGCCATGAGATGGCCATCAAGCAGTCATTCTCCACCAGCATCCCATACCAGTTCTAAATGAGAATGAGTACAGCAGCATCTGCCAGCATATTCTGAGGCGTTTCAGGGAATAGAAAGACTGTATAATTAACAAGTCAGCACCCTGCAACTACCCTGGGGCAATGTGGGAGCTAAAAATGACTGGAGAAATGCAAGGAGTGGCAGAAGGGCTGGTTAAGATCATTCAAAATGTGAATTTGCTTTAAAGAATTGAGTGGAACTGTTGTCTTAGTAACCTACTCTGAGAAGGAAAGCATTCTGGGAAGTTGGCATACAGTCACTGCAACATCTGCACAGCGAGGCAGGTTGGTGAGCCCTGTGTGAGCACCTGGAAATACCTGGCACAGACTGTGATGGAACTGAGCTGGCATCAGACTAGACAGACCCAAAAAAGTTTGCTTTCTCCTTATGTCCTCAATTTCCCCAGGAAAGCCAGAAAAATAGAAGTGTTGGATTAAGGCCACTTCTATTCCGGGCTGGATTAGTTAAGTACAAACACAGTACAGAATGAGAGAACAGCAGGAAGCTTGGTTAGGTTGACTGCTGACCCTGGGTGATGCTGCCTGCCCCCAGACACCACTGCCCTGTGGAGGATTAGGTGCCCCTATCCTGGCAGGTACTGCAACTCACTGCCAACCAAAGCCAGGCACCACGAGTGGCAGGCTACGTGCTGCTGGCACATTTGAAAGGATTTTCAGCATTATGGATTTGTAGCAGAAAAAAAACAGTTATCAAAATATTAAATAAGAAAATAGGTTCGAGGGATGAATGGCGCAAAAGCTCTCTGTCGTGGAAATGTGTTCTGCAATTACAGTTTGTTAAAAATTCATGCTTCCCTCCAGGCTAAACCATCTGCAGTAATTCAACCTTCCTGTGTGGATACTCACAGGAAAAAAAAAGGAAAGAAAGAAAGAATAAAACGCCTCTGATCTGAAAATGAATCCTCAATAATAAAATTATTCTTTTAAGAACCCTGCTGTTATTGTAAAAGCACAATTAATGTACCAAATAGGAAGTCCTGACTGGAGTGCTTGAAATGATCTCTTATGAACAATCCTTCGTAAACACGTCCATACTTCATTAGCCTGCTCTGCAAATAGCACAGAGCTCCGCAAGCACTCGCACAACAAATAATCTTTGCAGCAACACTTTGTTTTTCAGTGACCTGAAGTATTGGTTTCATGGCCAGTAGTGAATTTCAGACTATCTGTGATCCCTTGCTGAAGTTTTAAATGGTGAGAATGGTGCTCGCAAGTCTGAAATTCAAATGGCTTTAGTGGTTTAAACATAGAAGAAAGATAATTAGTCATAAAAAGTGGTACATGATGAACATGGCACCCCAATTTACATTCAGATTGGACTTCTGGTCTAAAATAGAAGGCGAAGCAATTAACCAGCAAAGGCTTTAACTGCTTGGGTTATTTATTACATAGTGAGCAAATGCATCCACCCAAATGCAATGCTGTTTTTCATTCACTGTTAATGCATTCATAACATTGGGTTTTCTTTAATGTTTGTGATTAACAACATGGCATTGGATCAGATTCTGCCTTCAGTTGCTCTACAAGAACATAAAAGTTCTTCTAGGAACAGCATCTGGCCCACTGCAGTTTCTGAGTGTAAAAAGACCATTTACTGTAATGGAAAGGATTCAGTGTTTGACCCACTTCGTTTCCCTGACCCCTGCTGTAATGCTTTTCCTCCCAGGCAGTTTGCTGAGCTTTCATTTGGTTGCTGGAGTGAATCGTCCCTCAAACACAGCCCACAGCCTGGTGCAGCCCTCAGCACCTGACAGCGGTGGTGGCCCCAGGAGGCTGCTGGTGCTCTCAGTGCTCTGCACAAACTGCACTTCATGGCATTACTCTCATTGTAATGACAGCTTTGCCAATTACGTTACCACTTCAGCTGGCTATTATATTCTTCTCCATTCTCTCCCCAAAAACTTTTGGTGATCTTGTCACTGAGAAACAGCTGCTGCAGCCCAACCTGGTGATGGGGGACGTAATGTCAGAGGGCTTTTGGTGCATACAAATATTGTGCAAGGTCCTCTGAGACTTCTGAAGAGTAGAAATGAGCCACGTTACCATGTATTTTCAAACACCTCTGCACACTGGATGAAATAGGAGGGTCCCTGGAGAAAACACCCTTTTAAAATATATCTCACCTGCTGGTGTCCTTTAGGAGCTCTCACCCAGAAGTATCCCACTGGTTTTCAGTGCCCAAAATCCCAGGTAAGGAGCTGCAGGGAACTGCAGCCCTGGTGAGCAGAAGGGCTGATCCACGTGGATGCAGACTGCTACTGAAGGGCTGCTAATAGCATTCTGATCTGAACCATCATCCCATGGAACTGAGTCATCCTCAAAGCTGATAAATGAATGAGAAATGGAGAGCTGTTCAGGCACATAACCCAGACTACCTCGATGAATGTTTGCCTGTGAGAACAAGTGAGAAATACGGTGCGCTGAACATTGCTTCTCCTGAGAGGGCCAATGACTAATACCTAAATGCCAGTCCAGTTTTACTGCCATTGCACTGAAGAGCAAAAATAAGTGTTTACAAAATGAGAGGAGCGATAGGATTAAATCCGGGTTAATTTCCAGCCTCCATATCAGAATTAAAAAATAGCAAGGGATAAAGTGTAAGAAAGCTGAAAGCAAAGAACTTTGTGCTGTGAAATACACAAAGACTCTTTGTTACAGCATATAACACTCAGGATAGCTGTGTTCATGTACGTCATCTGCAGAGTGCTGCTCTTTGCTGAAATTAAATATCACTTAATAATTTGCCAGCTGTACAGCAAATATCTCACACCAAGGACAGGAACACACGCAGGCAAATAGCAAGCCTTTTGAGTGGCTAGCCTGATTTCATTCTGTGCAGTTCACTAAGGAATAATTTACATACTAATAATGTAAATTAGATCAATTACTATTTTCATTTGTACGAAGCCATTATTATTAATAAAACTCTTCACCCTTATAGAGAGGAAGCACACCTGTTTTTTCCTCTAACTCTAGGAGACCTCAGACATCATTAATGCTTGAGCTAGGTATAAGTGCTTTTTGTCTCACACCTATTATTACTGGGTTTCATGTCTGTTTTTCTCATCAATTAATTTGCATGCAAATTAACATTCTCTTTCGGTGGAGCCTTGCTTATCTTCCAGTCTACCTGTGTACAGATATAGAGGCACAGAATTTCAGATCCACTCACAGAAAAGCTCCATGTAAGTTGCTATGTACATTTACTGAAGCTGTATTATGCAGAAGGATGGATGTTTACCATTCTCATTTTTACTTTTTCATATGGCAGACTCAGGTTTTAAAATTTGGAATGGAATGGGTTTGTGTTTTCTTTTTGTCTGTGTTTTGTTGGGATTTTCCTGATTATTATTCACATTTTGTATCTGCAGTAGCTACGGTTAAGAAGAAAATCACCACACTAGTATATTTCTAAGGACAGTGTAGTTCTCAGAATTGCAGGGGTTGGGAGGGACCTCCAGAGATCATCGAGTCCAACCCCCTGCCCAAGCAGCTCCCTAGCCCAGGTTGCACAGGAAGGCACCCAGGTGTGCCTTGAACATCTCCAGAGAAGGAGACTCCACCACCTCTCTGGGCAGCCTGTGCCAGTGCTCTGTCACCCTTCCTGTGAAGCCCTCTGGGCTGACTTGGCTGGTAGCTGCCCAATGCTATGCACAGGTCACAGGAACAAGCTTCACCTGTGTAAGACAGCCTGGAAAACATGCCCAGAAAAAAATAAAATAAAAGTAAAACTGTGAACTAGGCAATGTGACTAGATCCCTGACAAACACAGCAAAGCTACAGTGTCACACCCAAATGTGAATGACTCCATACTGCAGCACAGATAGGGCTAGCATCAGTGTATCTAGGGTAGAAAGGCCAACTTCCATTCACAGCAGATGTGACA